>JANUSC010000115.1:0-664773 GCA_025200525.1 Camellia lanceoleosa | reverse complement strand
TCTATTTTGATGTAGAATGCCTCTTCATGCTGAACTATCATGACACCTTTTACCTTAATATGTATCTACTTATTTTCTATTCTTGTTTCCAATTGCAATATTTTCTTTTTGTCTTCTGTTTAGTACAGTTTAAACTTTTGATAAATTATGTTATGAACACTGTATCTGTGTTAATTTGTAAAGTTGCTACTTATTTCTTTTTTTGGTAAGTAGTAGTTGTAATTTCTTTCAGGGATATTTCCAAGCGCACCTTTTTAGCAAGGTTTTCTTCTCCAAGTAATTCAGTTTTTCAGTTCCTGCCAATCAGTTTAGTTAGGTGGCAAAGCGAAGGTCATGGGGACCCCATCAACAATATTATCGCTGCAACTAAAACATCATTATTGGAGCAGGGTGAGAACCATGTGTCTATTCCAATAGAGGGGGAAGATGTGGCTATTTGGATTTTTGTTTCAACTGTCTGCAATTCCGATGTTCAACATGACTTGGAATCAAGTAATCACAAAATAAACCCAGTTGGATTTTGGAGGCTAGCTCTGCTGGCGAAAAACAGGTGATCTTGGGAAGTGCATTGGATCCAAGGTAATTTCAGTTTCATTTTGAAGCAATAACATATCTGTTTCATGTTTCATAATATTTCTTTTCTTTATTATCGGAAGTATAGGTTGACTCAGTTCTAAACTTTTGGCATTGTTTTAATTTTGTATGGATATATATATTAAGCTTAGCAATGGTTTACAAAAAATTAATTAGGGTAATGCCATAGAAACAAAATTTTTGTACAAAAATTTTATACATAATGATGTAGTTTATTTAGATCTATTCATGGAACAATAGAAAGTTCATAGATGTGTGGTTCATAATTGCAAAAAAAAATGTCACTGTCACTTCATCATGTATGAGTTTTCTATACAAAAATTGAGTATGCTTGGCATTTTTAAATTAAGGGTAAATTACAATAACTATAACCCATTTGCATTTTGCCACCTTGAACCTCAAAACTCAACAGTTAAACCCCCTCAAAGTATTATCTTGTTACAATTAATCCATTGTGTTAAGATTTTGTTAGGAATTTACACAAAATCAAATTATATGTAAAGCACATGACACATATATTGAATTTTTAGGACAATAATGCCCTTATTTGGTGATCCCGTTTGCACTTTGCCACTAAGATAAGGGTATTATTGTCACTAAAATGGGATCACGAAATAAGGATATTATTCTCCTAAAAAAATCAATAACGGGTATTATTCCAAAAAATTCAATGTGTGCCATGTGCTTCACACATGACTTGATTTCGTTTAAATAAGGTGTTTAGTGTAGCAAGATAATAGTTCAAGGTGGTTGACTCCTGCGTTTTGAAATTCAAGGGGGCAAAGTACAAATGAGTCATAGTTTAAGGGAGTACTCTGTAATTTACCCTTAAATTAATTATCCAGAATTTTTATACTGAATGATAAGGATGATTTGGGTCCTATCACTTTGAAATGAAAGACTTACCAAAATGCCCTACCACTTTGAAATGAAAGACTAATCAAAATGCCCTACCACATTCTGGAGGGGAATTTTGTAAACACCACATCATTACCTTTTTGCATAGCATTTTAAATAAAACATATTTCCATGTAAAAGAAAAAGGATTCTCATTTTCTTTGTAGCATATCAAGTGAATGCATTTTTCCTGCATGTATAGGATTATTTTATATTTAGAATTTCAAGAATTATTTCACTCTCGCTTTCTCTTTTTTGTTTTAAATTGAGTTTACCCTCGAGGATGTGCTTGTTTCCTTCAAATTCTAACCTACATGAATGGGAGTAGAACAGATTTCACTTCACCCCCTTGTGCAAATGTACCAATTACCTTCCTCTCATTTGGAAATAACCACATAATCTCCTTGTAGTTTGTAGATTGAAATGCACCGTTAAACATTCTATGCAATTTAGCGGCAAGTGTGAAATACATGCCAAACACAAAGGGGTTATATGCTCATTTTCAAATTTCAAAGAGGTAAATCAAGACATGGAATAAAGTACGTGGGATTAAAGCGCATTTTGCCTTAAAAACAAATGACGAAAATATCCATAGTTCACACACTTAGATTACTTACATACAGGGGTATTTTAGTCATTTTGTTTAAATTGTTAACGGACTTAACAGTGTACTTTAGTCCACAAATCATAATGTGGCTATGTGGTTATTTCCAAATGAGGGGGTAATCACCACAAGGGGATAATTTGAAATTTTCCCATGGGAATATTATGGACATTCATGAATTTGTTTTCTAGTAATACAAACGAATTAGTGACATGATAAGCCAGAAATGTAAGTACCGATATGTGGAGGTTATTTAGGTTGTGTGTGGATTGTAGATTTGGATCAGGATTGAAAAGGGAAAGGAGAAAGTGAGAGAAATGTGAATAAAATATAAGCTAAATGTTTTCTATTTCCTCACCATTTACTTTCCTTTCTAAATCTCTATCCAAAATCCATGATCCAAACACAACCTTAGTGAGTGAGATTAATTTTGATGTGAAAGTGCATCATGCGGTTTATTTCCTGATGAAAAAAAATGTTTTAAATCCTAATACAATGAAATTGCTGATGGGATCTTACTAAAAGAATTCTAAAATGTAGTTTTCAATTTACAGTGCTGCTGCAATAGGTGCATCAAGTTATTTTGGCATCATTGGAACATGTGATGGACTTGTTTACATGTGGGAACTGTCTTCAGGAACTAAGCTTCGGGATCTGCATTGTTTCAAAGGTATGCTTCAAGTCCTAACCAGTATCTCTTCTGATATGGTGGTATACAAGGATCATGAACCCTGTATACTAATCTCTTCTCAGTTAATTTTCAACTTGAAAAGGTGTACATTTTCTATCCTTTTTATTCTTCAGATATATGTATATTTTAAAGTATTTCTTTGACGAGGAGTCTTTAACTTTTAGTAGAGGTGGCAAACAGGCGGGTTAAAATGGATTGTGCATTAAAAGAATTCAATTCTAACCCGACCATTTAATAAGGGGTGTAAACGGGTTGGACAAATTAACCCGATTAACTCGTTTATTTTATTAAACTCTTATGTTAATGGATGCAAATTTTCTTTAAAAATGAATTTAATATGTATAACTCAATAAATACCATATATGTACATGTATATATATAGAAGTAAATATTTGTTTTTTGTATTGTTTAGGTAGATATATAGATGTAATGTATACAAACATTTATATATGAGAGCTCAAAATTCCTAAAATGAGAAGAAATTTAAATGCGAAACACAGTTTTTAGAAATATATATAGATATAGATTTTTGATTAAGAACTTGATTGGTGATCACATTTAACTAAGGAAAATAGCATATAAATCCAAAAAGAAGACTCCACATCCGATATGATGGAATCTGAGCCATCAAGCCAAGCCCTTGAACTTCACTCCTAAGCCAGGGCAATAGCAGAGGAGAAGCAGCAACCATTCCGTCTTCTCCTCTTCATTTTCTATCAGCAAATAATGGGATTAGAAGGCACCAAGAATCCCTTCTATCGAGCTATCTCAATATTGGCTTTCTGATCTTACTTATGAGTGGTAGTTTTTGGAGTAGCTAGTGTAAAGCCTGTGTTCTAAGGTTCTATAAGAGAAGAGCAGGCTAGATAAGAATTGTATTATTAGTTTGTATCTCCTTGCCTTTATTGTTGCTAAATGAAGAGCTAAGGCCAAAACAGAATGTATTAGCTGGGAGCTTTCTCCCATAACCAGCCCCAAAAACCAGCCTAGTACTTGGAAAAAAAGAGAGGATCCAATTGACATAGCTCAATTGAAAAGAAACAAACCCATAGTTCGTCATAGATGAGCAAGTGTCTTGCTCAATGACAAAACACACGAAAAAGAAGAGCTTATAACTGAATAAAATTCTATTGGTTATCTTTTTCCAACATTACTAGACTGTTTTTCTTAGATTTTATTGCAAATATTATATATACTAAGCTTTTTTTTTTTTTTTTTTTTTTGGGTAAGGCAGTCATAAAATAAATGCAAAGAATGTACACATTTACAAAGGGCATACCCCACGTAATACAATAAATCTAACGCTGCCGCCCCAAAGAGGGGGGAGACTAAAACACAAACAAGCAATAACATACCCCCACCAAAGCAGGGGAATCAAAAGAAAACCACAAAAAACCTACCGAAATAGTAACGCAACACCACCACATTTGCCCATATATCTTTTTATATCCCCAAGTTAACCCCACCATCAAAAGATAATAGATGGGAACTTGGGGAAAATATATGGGCAAGTTTACAAAAGGATAAACAAGCTAAAACAAATAAACAACTAAAAGAACACCTACTCAAACAAGAGTAAACAAGCTAAAACAGCCACCAAGACCAATCAAAAAATGATAACCACCCCGCATGCTCACAGTCTCAATCACAGATGAAACATGGCGCCCAATAACCATCTTGCATCCTCATAGCCGTGACATCCATAGCTACTCAACCAAAGCCATGACAGAGGAAAAAAATCAGTCCCATGAAAGATCCTGATGGAGTCACATGAAGCTCACATGGTCAGGCACCATAATTAACGATCTTAGAGAGTATAACGAAAACCCAAAGCCACTACAACAACTGTCGCAGTCGAAGTCAATCCCATCATCAGACCAATCACCCCATCCCCTAAGCCTCAATCCCCGCAGTAGTATCCCTCTCACTCCATGTCGGGAATGGCTTAAAGATCAATATCAGGATGGGTCACAAGAAAACAAGAGGCAAGTAGAACAATCTGGTAGACCTCACATCTCCCAGTCTCTAACTCGGCTGATCATCAAACCACAATTCCCCATAGCAGTGACCCCTTAATCACCCTTGGCGGAAATGGCTCAAGAAAAACCTCATATGGAGTCACATGAGGATCATGCGATCAATCATCATGAATAAACTGGCTATAACCAATATACACATGCGTAATGGCTCAACAAAAGAAACCCATCCACCAGTAGCCCTATATTTTAGCAACCTGAAGCAAATCTTCACGTGGGCCCAAAAAAGAGATCCCACGGGAACAGCCCACAAGACAGAAAAAATTAGCCCACAAAATCAGCCAAAAATCCTCAAACAACTTGTACCCCTCAAGTGGGCCCCACTCTTCATAAGAATATAAAAAACTGCTCAAATGAGGCACCAATTCAAAGGAGGCACCATTCCAGCAAACAAACAACTTGGCACCAATACACACAATATATATATATATAAATATACATATATAATAGATGACATACTTTTCTTTTTGCCACTCCCAAGAAACACACTATCAGCATGTATTGTCCCTGTGCAGAATGATTACCTAGAAGATATTAGGTAAGGACTGAGCAGTACACAGCACGCTTGAAACAATAACACAACACTAGCATGCCTGGGCAGGAAAAACTGAGCCCAAACAGCCACATCAACATAACCACTCACCCTAGGAGCGTGAAGCACACCACCTTCACACTCACAAGGACACCAACATCAAACCCAGGACTGAAGCTGAACAACCCAATAGTGGCGCTACCCACGACTGGGAGCATCAACCCATACCCCAGCTTGACCAGTTCCACAGAAAACCAACGCCGGTAAAGACGACTGGCTACAAACAAACTAGACGCACGCCGGAAATTAGAATTGGCCCAGACAATCAGTTTGACATCCACACAGCACATCTTTAATCCTCCACCCAACACTACTGGCGAAACCAGACAACCCATGGCTGAGAATGGAGGTAGCTTAGACAGACGATGACAAGTAGAATAAAACCGAGCATGTCGGATGATGGACGTTGCCCACCATTTTGCTAAGCTATTGGCATTAAGTTTGTAATATTTTAACGTAAATTCACTTTACCTCCTTGTGATTTTGCCTCGGAGCAATTTACCTCCTAAAATACTACCATTAGTTTTTCCGTCAAAAGTAATAGGTGTGCTACACTCTCCCCCAAATTGAGAGTGGCAATGCAAAAATCCCAACTCAAAGTAAAAAATTGGATCAAATGCCAAAAATACACTCATCTGCATCTTTTTCCCCAAACTAAATTCTAATCCTAAACAAATCTTAATCCTAACCGTCATCTTCCATCAACAATTTAATTTAAGGTGTTATTGAATGCTAAATTGGGTTTAAAATAAAAATTTAGATTAATGTAATTTTATGGTAATAAATTAGGACATGTTTAATTTAAAATGTTGTTAAATAAGAAATTGGGTTAAAATTTTAAAATTAAAAATAGATTGTGGTAATTTTATGGTTAATAAGGTGTTTAGGTTAATTTGTGGTTCAATTATGTGATTAAGATATATAAAATTATATGTATTAGAGAAGAGAAAAGAATATGGCATGGGAGTATTCAGGTCATTTTGCTCATTTATTAACATAGTAAGTTTTGCACTTTAGTCCAAATCTAGAAGGGGGTTCTCTACTTATATTTGAACCATAGTGGAATAAAGTGGTCTGAGGCAAAACCGCACGGGGTAAAGTGAATTTTGCCCTATAATATATGTAGCATATTCAAATCAATTAATAGCCACTGCCCTGGTGGAGTAGCACAAGCCTGAAGGTTTGCAAACTCGTGTAAGCGATGATAGACCTTTTGGCACTTGTGGGTTTACCTCAAATTTTTTCAAGCACCCATGAGTAGACCCATTGAGGACCCATTACCCACCCATTTCAACCCTCATAAATTATTCAGTGTAGCAATGTTACCATATTACAACCCGTGTAATAAATAAGCAAGTTTTAATCCATAAAATGACAAGCGGGAATGGGTGGATTGACAGGTTTGGGCCAATATTGCCAGCTCTAGCTTTTAGATTGCCCTTTTCATTCAATAAAAAAAAAAAAAATAATAAATAATATGAGGTCTATGTCATGACCCCATTCAGTCCCAAACAGGATAGCATTATGACCGACCAGTAGTTCTCAACTACCTTCGCCTTACAAGACTAGACTGACAATACTTGGGGCTTATGCGGAATCATTTGTCCATTAATTACCAAGAGTCCATTCAGAGTATGTGCATAAGTCGTATGAAAACAAACATACATCCTTCTTTTATTAATATCTTTCATTATTACAAAGTCCAAACAACAAAAAGAAAGGAAAATACATCTTATACAAGCTTACAAACCAAAACACATATACAAGGCTGTCTTCTTAAGGGTACATCTCTCAAGAGTGCAAACTCAAAAGTAAAAGAAAAGACTTCTAAGTCGACTTCTCATCAGATCCATGATCTTTTTCATCACCTACATACATATAGGGGAGAGGGGTGAGCCATTTCCCAGTGAATAGTAATAAAGTAAAGCGGTAAATGAATGAACACTGACAAGCTTTATATACATATCTTAAAATCATAGTTTGAACATAGTTTAACTTGAGCAAGATGATTTAAAACTTGACTTGCAAACATTTACATAAGGATGAACATTCCAAAGATAACAAGGTGTTCAACTAGCCTGGGTACCGGTTAAACGACCCACCCGAAGGTGGCAAGGTGAGCTCAACCATCAAGATGTTATTGGCATGAGTCCCCCAATAATTAGGACTTCCAAGGGTGTCATCTAAATACATGTTAAAAAAATATATATTGTTCATTATAGCAAAGAAATAACGTAATTTTCATAAGCATAAAGTAGATTTCGCATTTGAAACATAGTCAAACATAGTGTTACTAAACGACTAGTCACAAATGGACAAATGGCTCCTTGAACAAAGGTATACTCTTCCAAAGCTTAACCTACACAAAGCAAGAACAAGGCATTGAAGTACCTAACTTAACTTGCAAGAACATAACAAATTGAGTGCTTTAACTTTACTTAATGTTCTCCTAAACTTCTCTCAAGTGTAAAGTTTTGTTCTAGATTTAATTCGAGTCCCAAACAAGTGTATAGTAAGTGTTAAATGCAACTTGCAAGTATGGAAGTGCTCTAGAGGACTAAGGCTTGAAAAACAGGTATCGGTGTTGGAACAAGGGTGCCACATGTGCAGGGCTCATGGGCTGCATGTGCGGCCTGCAGTGTCAAATTTGAGTTCCAAAAATCTAGCTGCACGTGCAGGCATCACAGCTGCACGTGCGGAAATGGCTGCTTCAAGCAGTCCGAAATTGCAGCTTTGTTCTAAGCTTTCCTCTCTGATTTCTTTAACTTGGGACCTTGCAAACTCAATACAAAACATGCAAAATTAATGGTAAAACTTGAAAGTAAGATATTTTCTAAAACAATAACATCAAAACATGATTTAATTTCAAGATTCAAGGATCAAAACCAAGGTTTTATCAAGATATTCACGAACCCTAGTTCCTATTCAATCTTTTTGTTCTCAACTCTCAAGACATGGAATTAAACTCACAAAAGTTCTTGGAAATCATATGAAGATATGGAGGTGGAACCTCTCATGCAATAAAAACATCAAAACCTAGATGAACATGGCATGAATCAAGATTACTCAACTTGTTCTTCATTTCAACCACCTCTTTTCTATTCTTTTCTTTGTTTCTTCTTTACTAACTCAAATTAATCCTAGTTTCTTCTCAATCCTAGATAGTAGGTAGGATTACTACAAGATTTAGGGTTCAAATTTACTTGGACAAAATTCAATTTACCCCCTTGTGGTTAGCGCCTGAGCACTACACCTCCCTATAGTTCAAATATAGGCAGAAAACCCCCTTGTAGTTTTGGACTAAAATGCTACTCTAACTCTATTAAAGTTAGTTGTAAAATGACGTTTATGCCCTTTATATCTTCTTCCCCTCCTTTGCAAAATAATTAAATTGGTAAAACTTAATATTTTAATATTATTTCTAATTTATATAGCTTATTAATGAAAAAAATTAATAAAATCAACCAAAATTTTTATATGGCTTATCAATGAAACATTTTAACTTAGTTTTTGTGCAATTACATATTAAATCATATATTTATTTATTTATTTATTCACCTATATATATTTATATATAGGTGTGTGTATAACCAGTCAGTTATTAACATGAAAAGGACAAAACAATCAACAAGAATCCTTATTGTTGTGCAAGCAAAAGAGTAAGAATCCTTAATGCTGTGCAAGTAAAAGAGTTGGCCACCTATCAACATAAAAACCCATTACCCTACAGAAAACAGTCAGCTATTGATGTGCCAGCAAAAGGGAAAACCGGCAACCCACTATAAATCAACCCTCCAAAACATGATCAGAGTAATCAATCTATTGAAATCAAACTTCCAGCAACTTGATTCCACCCAAATATTGAACAAAGCTATTCATTGAATAAGAGGAAAAATTTTGCTTGAGCCTTCTCCCACGGGAAAAAAATCTAATCTTGATTAGATGCAGAACTTTATTGCAATCTGACATGGCTTTTTTTTTGCACCAAGATTGGCATTTGAAACTCAATTGAATCTTACAGACTCACGATTGAAGTGATGGGGGTTGGTGAGGGGATGAATGGAATTTTGTTGCTCTAGGTAGGGTTTCTCCATGGTTAGGGTTTTCAGATTATTAAGATTTCAAAATGAGGAAGATGAAGATGATGAGGGTATATTTCTCTTTTTTTCCAACAAATAGTTGACTATGAATGAAAATTTTCATTCCTACTCTCAAATTATGCGTGTGACTTACATTTTCCATCAAACTGGACAGAATTTTTAACAGTAGCATTTTAGTCCAAAAGCACAAGAAGGTTCTCTGCCTATTTTTAAACAATAGGAGGGGTAAAGTGCTCCGAGCCTGAACTACAAGGGGGTAAAGTGAATTTTACTCAATTTATCTCATGGATGATAAAAAATGGTGTTTCATGTTGAAGTCTTGAAGCCCTTCTCTTTCTCTTGCTTTCTCCTTCTTTCTCTATTTTTCTTGTTCTTTCTCCTTCTTCTAATTTGTTTCTCCAGCAGATTTTTCTCTTCTTCTCTCTTGGTTTTATTAAGGTAAGACAAAAGATTGGCAAGGACAAAAAGGTAAGGTGTGTGTATCATGTATGTGCTTGCTTAATTAATTGTCTAATCTTGCTTGCTTAGCCTAATTAACCAAGGTTTGTACTAATTAATCAATGTTAAGCTTAATCATACATAACTTAATTAATCCTAATTAAGGCTCACTAATCATACTTAATTAACATTAATCCCTAATTAGCAAAATAACACATAGCATGAAATGGACAAGCATATTAGTCTAGGATCTTTAAGCCCCTCAATTAGTGTATAGGCATATTCTAGCATTGTCAAATTCTAACTTAAAGTATCCCCTGACTCAAAGCAGAAAGAAAATAAATTCCTAGACTAAAGTTTCAAACTAACTTCTCCTTCTCTTCTAGTTCTTAATAGACCCCAACTAAAACAAGCACATAACACCATGCATGAATGCAAGAACAATAACACATGTATCATGCAAGTATGATTGGGTTATCACAGTCTGACAAGGTTATATATGCTGGCTGTAAACTACCTAATGATACCCTCCTTTACCCGTGCAAAAATTACATACAACGCATGCACAGTTAGACTTTAATAATGTACTTGGAATTTCACACATTGCTTTAATGTTATCTCTAAGGTTTCCAGTGTTTTACGTGCAATCTCTTGATAAATAGTTCAAATTCCATGTAAAAGTTGTGTCTATCCATGAGAAGTGAGCCAAGTCTAATGTAGGTAAATGCAGAAAAACGCCTCCTATCTGGATCATTCAAAGGCTTTGTTCTTTCCAAGATGCTATAACCTTCTCTATCTGGCATGGGAGAGCATTTCTGCTAACTGTTATGAAACATCAGTTGAAGCATTCTGCACCTGAAAATGAAAATATAAATGTCACAAAACTAAAGCTTCAAACAAAGATATGCAATATTTTGCACAACAATCCTCCACATTCTCTTATTGTAATGGGCAATGTATATTAGAGGAGGATCTATCTCCCAGTAGGCAAATTAATCTTTGATTACTGGAATTTATTCCAACTTATATGTTGTAAAGAACACGTTTATATGCTTAAATTCCATTTCTTGGTCTGTCTGACCTAACATTAGATATCTTGTGGATTCAGTTCAGCTTCAAAAGTGCAGTGTACTAGCTGTTATATCCTCCTTATATAGATTTCTTAACATTGTCAAAGATCTTTGCCATCTAAATGGTGCAATTTGTTGTTGTCAGGGTTGGGAGGTGACAGTTTTGTTAGAAGACTATTGGGTCAACCCCCTTGAGTCAAAAGGAGACTATTGGTCCATGCAAAGCTATTCTTTAAAGGAAAAAAAAAAAAAAGAATGTCACATTGATTACCTGATACTACACAGTCACCACCCTCTTCCAATATTTGATTAGCCATCTATGTAGTTGGAACTTATTGTGATATAAATTTAATGAACTTTTTGAGTCATATGTACTTTAGACAATGCATATATTTCTGAGGTTGAAGAAATCATGTGTTCTTGCTAATTTTTCTTCTCATAATATATCAGATGCTGGAGTCTCATGTATTGCGATTGATGATTCAAGGTCGGGTCCTCTGGCTGTTGCTGCTGGAGACCAACTGATGGTTTATTTGCCTTCTTAAGGAGGCATTTTCTGATCACCGTGGTAATAATATGCAAACAAGTTTACTCATTCTCTAAGATGATCTTACATGTGGACCTGTTGGCCAGTAAAGAACCATATCGGTTTCTTAGTTGTGCCATGCAAACTACCAAGCAATCCATAGTGGACAGTTTTTTAGGTGTACAATCTGTCATGAATGTTGTAATTTTGTACCTCTTTTCTGTTCAGTTCAAATTTTGATGAAAATTACACCTATTGCCCTCGTCGGTGTAAATAGGTGTACAATTGTCATAGTGAGAATGTTGCAATTTTGTACTTGTATCTTTTTTCGTTCAAAACTGATAAAAAAATGACACGTGTTGTGTTTAGATCATGATTTTGGAAAGAGAAGGAAAAAAGATAAAAGTGAAATGTGAATGTAATATTATTACATTTCACCTAATGTCGTTATTAGTGTACGTAACGAGTTGAATCAAATTTAATTTATTTATTTTCGGTATCTGTTTACTAATATTCTTGGCAAATATGCGAGTTTGGGTATCGATTGGAGTTGGATTGGTATAAATTTCCAAATCATTTAATTGTATTATTATTATAGATGTGTTGTAGATCATTCTATTTAAATTGATGAAAACAAATTACATTACTTTTATTCGACTTTGCAAGTGAGACCAGCTCAAAAATTTTAAGTTTTAATTATTTTGGCTTCAGCTATTGAATTTGAATATAAATTTAATTATTGAGTTTTATTTGATTCACAATCGAAAACAATATGTGGCCACACCATCACACGTGTGATAGTACTATGCAAGTGTGGCCGCACAACTTATGTTGTGTGGCCGTGAATACGCTGTGCAACATGCATATGGGTGGTGGGGGCGGACTTGCAAATTGTGGTTAGGGGTCGAAAAATCCACAGGTCCACTAGATCTTGGGTCTACCATTTTATTCTTAGGCTAACTTATAGCCTAAGAAAGCCCAATCAACTCAAGTGACATTTTTTCTTAAAAATTAGGCCAACACTTCTGTAAAATTTGTGAACTCGGTTTTAATTGGACCTTCCCCCTACTCTCCTTTTTGAAAGAGGCCAAAGAGAGTAGGTTTCGATAAAAATAGGTTTTAGGGGTAAGGTGATAATTTTGGAAAAAATAGGGTTTTGGGTGTAAAAAGCGTGATATAGCAACTCAGAACATTTCTAAAATCAAAGTTTAACACTTTTCATCATCGGGAAGCATCCAAACACCTAACTCTATATGGTTAGTCAAAATGGGGTATCTACGATCCCAAACCCAAGCATGACAAGTTGTGGCCCAATGGGACTTAGCCCAAGATGCACATAACCCTAAACACGAATCCATAATTACATAGAATAAATGTAACAGTAGTGCAATAATAAATAAATCAGAACTCAATCCAATGACATGTCACAAGTATGCATGGCAAAACAAGTCATAACCAACTTCTAAAAATATATACCAAGTGGGACACAAACCGCCCACAAAATAAATAATTCTAAATAAAATCTAATCACAATATATGTACAAAACCGACATAACAAATTAAAATAAAATAAATGAATGTCCTAGAGGTCCATAAAATAGAGTCCCTATTGAGCCATGAGTCTACTCTAAGTCCTCTCACTTGAAAATGTTTAACAACTAAGTCAACTTATAACTCAGTGAGTAGAAATATGGATAATAATATAATTTTGAAAACAGGTTCAATTCCAAAATAAGATATATATTATAGAAATTAGATTGATGTACAGTTTTGATAAAGACAATCTATTTCAAAAAGAAAGTTAAGCATTTCAACAGTTAAAAATACTCATGTCTTTCAAGAACATAACAATTGGCATTCTCCACTTAAAACATATCACAACAAATCATCAATAATTTGGGTACCAAAAACAAGAAGTAAGATGCCACAAAGTTCTTAAGGTAACAAGCCCATTGGATTCAATATCGAACCAAGAGTCATCTTCAGAGTGGCAATCCGAGCATTTTTTCTAAGACGATCCGATTGAAGGTCACTTAGCCTAACTCAGGTCTTTTCCTTACAATCGTTGAGCACTAAAATCATCACAACCCAACTTGGATCTATTCTCTAGTGGCCAGAGTCACCACACACAGTGGAATAAATTTTTTGGACTTTTATATATAGGTGGTCTCAATAATTAATATCATTCAGTTTCGCAAAACATGGTAATTCACCATTATAAACATGAGACCATAACAATTAGTTTAAAGTATGCCAAATTTACACATGTTTTATAGCTCAGTTCCAATACTATCATAATAATTTAACCAACAGTTTAGGGTAATGGAATATTTATAAAAATACATAGCATGCAACTACTTACTTGAAAACGAAATAATATAATTCTCGAATAGAGTACAAAAGTCCAACTAGTACCCTGAATCAAGTATGAAAATTACACGTCACTACTAATTTAAAAATACTAAAAAGAATAATAAACTAAGTATTCCACACTAAAGCGCACTAACACAGCTCAACCCTACTTACCGTTATTCTTAAATAATACCTAAGTTCATGTTCTTCAAGGTCTCAAATTACTCAAGACATGGGTTCAGATTGAAACTTAATTAAATGTGACTTTGAGATAAAACATAATTTTTGACAAGTTTTCTCAATATATTCGCTAACTTTGAAAATTAAAAACTCACTCCACACCGTTGAAAAATTCCAAAACCTTCTAGATATCAACTAATATATCCTAAGTTTCAAACTCAATTGGTTTTACTTGATTTGCTTATCAAAATAATTATTTACAATTAATTATGTCCAAGCAGGTCACTTTCTATAGCACTTTAAAAAAATTGACGGTTCTCTTAATATACACGAACAATCAACACGAGGCTAAAAATATAAGAGACTAGACTCATAATCGATTCTAAATTACTAGTATACACTAGTTTTTTGGATAGATTTGAAAGAATCAGTTTATATAGATTTTGACTCTCAAAAATTATAAAATAAATCAGGTATGAAATTCAATATTTAATTAAGCTACTATAAAAAATTCAATTTAAAATTCATTCGTTTACTATATTTTCTTGATTTTTAAAGTTTATAGCTATGTGCAGAATTTTACACTAGAATTTTTTTTCAATCAACACCTATACACAATAATCGTACATATAATATATTATAGTAGAACAATACCTTAAAGTTGTAGAGCCACAAGATGCGGAAAAATTCTATCTCTCTCTCATGGCTGCTACAAACCCTAAAGTGGCTGTTGTTGTGTTGTGAAATAATAAGAGGTGGTATTTTTATTTGTTTTTATTTTTTATTTTTTGTAACATAACATAAAAGACTCCAAATAATTATCTTTTGTTTTATTTTATTTTCTCTCTTCACTAATTTAAATAAAATACAATTATTATTATATCAAAATATACTTACTAATTTGTCTCCTATTTTTTTTAAATAATAAATCTTGCCTCAAAATTAAAGACTTTCATCATAAATTTATTTTAGGTTTAAAATTAATTACAAGACCGTCCAATAATATCTAATTTGCAGTCTAAGATTCACAAGCAAAATATTTGAGGTTTATAAAATTATTATTATTTAATTATTTATTTTATTTTTATATTCTAATTCTCACATCTACAATACCAAATTCTTTTTTTGGATCACATGAAAATTGTTTGTAATTTTTTTTTTTATTCCAAAGTTAGAATCACAGTTTTTTCATTGAGTGATATGGTATCTTCAAGAAATGACTACGGTTTTAAGTATTTATTAGTTACAGTTTCGCAAAATCAATCTCAGTTTTAGTTTTATTGTCACAGTTAAAAATTGTAATGGAAATTCTGGACAAACCCATCATGCCCTCATACATCACGCTTTATGTGATAAATAAATAAAAAATAAAAAATAAAAAATAAAAAGTAATATTAAAATGATCTTTTGCTATTTGTGTAGCAGTGATGGGACGTTACCAAAGTCGTGCAAGGGTTATATCTAATGTTGCATTATTGCATCTAAATCTTTGTTAGACGTGTATATTATAGCACATGTATGGAAATTTTAAATTATATTATGATATAACATCAAGTAAGGTGACTATGGCCCGGTAAATCTGAACAGCCAGTTCCATCAATTTACTAAGCACCCGGATTAGATGGATGGTGGGGTGTATCTTGGGTGCACCCGGGGTCAGTGGTTGGTCTTATTCAATGGTGGACTGGGTTTAGATGCAATAACAGATTGAAGGTAATCTGGAGGATAATCCCACTGGCAGTGCTTTGGTCTTTATGGAAGCAGAGGAATGAAATCATTTTTAACGATTCACAGTTGGATTTCGAAAAGTTATGTGATCTTATCAAAACACGGATTGCATTGTGGTTCAGTGCCTATAGTCCTTCCTTTTGTTATTCAGTTGATGATTTTGTGTTTAATTTGCAAAATGTGAAATTCTGCATCATGCACTGAGGGTGTTCCGTGCTGTGTGTCTGCTGTATTGGTTGTTGTTCTGTTCTAGTGCATCTGATTTAGAGTGTGTTCTGTGTTGTGTGTTTGCTGTAGTGCCTGTTCTGTTTGTCTGCTGTAGTGTAGATTACCTGAAGGGCTGATGTGTTGATCTGTAGTGCCTGATTTGTTTTGCTTTGCTCATGGCTGTGTATCTGTTTTGTTGCTGTGTTGGCTTAAAAAATCTTGGTGCTTGGAGTGGATGTAGGGCTGCTATAGTTCAAGGCAGTGTGTTTGGTATGATTGCTGGGCTGCAGTATTTCATGGCAGTTCTGTTCTGTTTTGGATTCTCTGCCTGAAGGGCTGGTTGTCTTCTCTGCCTGTTCTGTTTTGGTGATCTGTTTTGGTGCTTGGAAGGGCTGCTGTAGTGCCGCATCTGGTTTTTATTCATGGCAGTGCTGTAGCGCCTAATCTTTCTGGATTTTCTGGTTTTTTTGCTTTGTTTGTTTTGTGTGTTGGTCTCTCACCAACTAGGAGGCTGGAGCTTGTTATAGCTCTAAGCTCCTCTTTATTGATGTACTTATTCATATATTTCATCAATAAAGTCTTATTTTTGGCGATCAAAAAAAAAAAAAAAAAAAAAAACTGAACATCACCAATTTAAAAAATTAAAGATAGTAATAAAATTTTAAGCCTAATTAACCACCAGCAGTTTGACATCATTTCTTAGGTAGTGTTTGGTTTATTGGAATGAAGTGAAATAGAATGATTATTCCATCAAGATATTCATTTTCATATTCGGTTGACTAAAAAAATAATAAAAACTATATTCCAAATAAAATCATCATTTACCATTGTATTGGGGAACCAAAGGAATGACCATCTCATTCCATTCCATCTCAATTTAATGAACCAAATACAACATTAGAGTCTTAACATGCACTGCATTCCTTTACATACATTGCCAGTCTTTTAGGAATTGATCCATAAGAAAAGTGATCTCCAATCCTACGTACAATATTTTGCGAGACTATCCTCAATTTTTTTAAATGATTGTTGATTGCACTACTATACTATATACACTAATAACTTTTGCAATTTTTTTTTTTGGGGGTCATTATGCTCATTTTCACTTGTGCGTCCACAATAATATTTCATGAATTATGATTTCAAGTCCATGTTGTGGGTGAACCATGAAAATCTGAATCAGGGAATGGACATAGGTTGAGGACAAGGTAAACATGTATTATTGCAGAATCAAGGAGAGTGCTATGTTTGCTTTAATGACTACAAAATTCAAGCCCACACAAGTTTGAGGTCCAAAACCAAAGGGCAAAAATGTTGCCGATGTATTGTTGGTAGCTTTAGCCACCTCTCCTGCAAATCTTTCTAAATGAAAATCTTCTCCCCATATCAAATGGTCATGGTGAAGTGCTAAGGGAGAAATATAAAACTCCATTTTTGGGGAAAGAATAAGCTTCCCTAGTTGAACTTCTTTGTCCACTTTCCACTTTATAAAAGGTACCAGAGGGTACAATCTTAAAGATTCTACCAATAATCATATTCATCTGTATCATGGGAAAAAGTATATAGTTGTGGGGATTGGAAAGTTCTGTTAATCTTTTAAACCACGTCCCACTACAACAATTTACACTTTTGGCAACCAAATTCGGCGACTAAGAGGGATTTAGTTGCCAAACGTTCAGTATTTGGTAACTAAAAATTTTTTTGATCGCCGTTGGGTCGGGTTTTTGCTACTAAATTATTTTAGTCAACCTATATTATTTATTGGCCACTAAAAAAAAACATTAGTCGGTAAATTTTCCACAATAGGCGACTAAAAAATTATTAGTCGTCGTTACTCTAGTTTTTCAGCTACTAAATTTTATTTTAGTCGTAGTATACTAATTTTTGCCGACCAAAATAAATTTAGTTACCAAATAATAGCCACATTTGCACTGTTACTCTTTGGTGACTAAGAATTTGCTCGGCAAATATGCAGTTTTGGCTACTAAAAAATATTTAGTCACGGTATACTCAATTTTTTCCGACAAAAGAATAACCAAATAGTGAACTTATAGCGACTAAAAAATGTTTTAGTCGCTAAAATGTGGGAAAATATTTTACGCGCCCAGATTTTTTTATTTTTTTTTTAAACGGATACACGCCCAGATTTAGGCGCTCATATATTTATATCCCTTTCATCTGTCTCTCTCTCACACAAAGAACCTCACCTCTTCTCATTTCACCGAAGTCCCTCACCACCGTTACTGACGTTAGTCACACATCGCCACTGCCGCAAATCGCCGCCGCCACCGCTGCAATACGAACAAGTTCTTTATCTCTCTCTCTTTCTTTCTCTCTCTTTCTCTCTCTCTCTCTCGCTCGCTCTCTGTCTAGCTGTCTGTCAGTCAGTCAGTCAGCCTGTCTGTCTCTATCTCCCCCCTTCCTCTGTTTCTCCATTTCTCACTCTTGCTCTAGGGTTTTACATGATTTACCAAGTCTAATTTTGTGTTGATTTCTAAAATGGGTTTGGTTTCAGTGCTTTGATTTCTAGGGTTTTATGGGTTTGGTAATAATCAATTTGTTTGCCTAATTTTGGGGCTATATTTTATGACTGAACCCTTATTGTTATTTATTAGGTAGACAAATACAGGAAATTGATTTTCATTTGCATATGGATGGGGTTTACCATTATTGGTGCCTACCCCCCAGCCTCTCTTTTTCCATTGCTTTTCATTTTTTGCCCATCCTTTTCGTGAACATTCAGATGAGGTAGGCCCTTCTTCAACTTCCATATGCCATTAGTTGTGCAATCCAGTTCTTAATTTCATTATCCTATGGTTGCTTGATTGAGAATTCTCTTGGCTCTCTGTGTCTGAGTTTGGTTTGTCCTCATATTGAATTGGATTCGTGGTTGTTAATTTGTACTTTTTATACATTTGTTCTTTCCCATGAATTTGTTCTTCCTGTCATATCTTTCGCCCTTCAACTGTTTCATGCAATGCCCAAGTAAAAAATTTACTTGCTGTTTGCATATTATTGAAAATTAAATGTAGTGGTTATTTGTACTGATATCATAAAAAGACAAAGAACAATTGTATACAATAAATAGAAGACAGGGAATACAACAAAATTTGTAAGAAATAGAATTTTGATTAAATGGGAGGCAAGAATAACGAAGTACTTGCAAATTTGATCAAACATTGTGCTGATTAGCACTTGTCTAAAAGACTAAAATTATAGTCATGCTGATACTTGAGTGCTATTGTGCTAGTGCAATATAAAGTATAACTTTAGTATTTAAATTTTGATTTAGTTTCATTAGTTATGTTTGATATTAGAGATTTATTGGTTACACTAGAATTGTCAATCTCTGTATTCAATATGTTGGTTCAAATGTGATTGTAGACAAGATGAGAGATAGTGAGACAATATTATGCAAGCATATATGACAGAAAGCAATGTTGGCAACAGTAGGACTGAGGAGTGAATTTGAAGAATGGTTTCATGTTGGATTTTGATGTTTTTAGATAAATAATGTGAAGACAATGTGTAGTGTAATCCTTTACTTCTAGGGAAATAGACATGGTTTTGATGATTCTAGGTATTCATGAATCTATATAACAAAAGATCTAATTGATGAAACTGGTTATAATTTTCTAGTTTCATTGAAATACTTAAATGGTTCTAGCTGTAAAAAATCTATGTAACACCGAAAGATTCATTTAATGATGTTGGTAAACATGGTTGTTTAGTGGAATTAGATCATCATTGCTCATTATTGAATTTTTTTAGCAGTTACATCTAGTTAACCAAGCTGCCATTATTTTTTTTTTTATCCTTCATTGCGACTTTAAAAGAGTCTTGTTTCTTGGAAGATTTAACGTTGAGACAGTGGAGTACAAGAACATTAGCTTCACAGTTTGGGATGTTGGTGGTCAGGGTAAGGTATGCATATTTTTTAGGTTCAAATGTTTACTGAGTGACATTGTCACCAATTTTGAAGTTCTGGACATCTCGTTCTTTTTATGCAGTTTTTGGTTTGAACCTAGGTTAGTGCACCAAGATAATTACAATGGTAACTTGATTATAAGTTTTCTGACATTGAAAAATGGTGAATATTATAGTTGAATCTCATTATATATGAATTACTTTGAGTTTTCAGAATGAAAAATCATAGTTTTGAGAATGTTGTGTTATCATCTTTTTCTTTTTCTTTTTTTTTTTAAAATTGAATTTGTTAGAATTATTTGGGAAAGATTGGGTTTTCCTTCATTTGGTAAAACAATTGTGTTATTCGTTAATCTTGTAAAAGCATTTTTGTGATGCAAGATGAGTGCCTAGTAAAGCAAGTCGGCTTTCACTTGGCACTAGTGGTAGTATTATGAAATGCTTTGAAAGCATTTTAAAAAAAGTGTAAAATAGGTGTCTAAAGAGAGCAAATTTGCAAGATCTGGGCCCTGGTCATGAATGTAAATTCAATATTTTAGATACACTGCAAATCCTGCTATGGAATCCAAATTGTTGTTTTGTTATAATTATATAGACTGCTTTACTATGATACACAATTTTATTTTATTTTAGTTTTATAATTGTTATAACTTGCGGAGTATAATATATCAGAATTATTAATTTTGTAATTGTTATAATTTGAAATGTCAATTTTATTGAATAAGTGCTAATGGCTATTTTTATTATTTTTATTTTTTTACAGATTGCTTTTGCGTGGGCTATTGAGGATATTTATTTTTATGTACGAAGAGCATTTGTTTTGTATATGGAAGACCTTTATTTTTGTACAATCCTTTGTTTTAAAAATCTAATGTTTTTGTATGTAATATTTAATTTAGATGGATTATACGTAGTTGGTATGGATTTATATGATAGCTGGAATATAATGTTACAAGTTAAAGTTTTTGGATAGTTGATAATGAAACAGGTATTATTGATAATGGGTTTAGATTATAATTGATAATGGAATGCATATAATTTAAAAATTAATGAAAAATATTCAATTTGTGCTTTTTAAAAAAATTAATAAATAGAGCTTTTGGCGACTAAATATTTAGTAGTCAAAAAATAAAAAGGGTACTTGTTGGTGACTAAACAGTTAGTAGCACAAAAAAAAAATGAAAAGTTTTTGGCGACTAAAAAAATTGTAGCTAAAAAAGAGCATCATGATTTTAGCAACTAAAAAATTGGTAGCAAAAAAGGAGTGCCATATTTTTAGCTACTAAATAATTGGTAGCCAAAAAGAAACCAACTGGTTTTTGGCGACTAAATATTTTAGTCACTAAAACAAAAAGCGCATTTATTGAAAACTTTGGGCGACTAAATTTTTAGTCGCCAATTGGCAACTTTTGGTGACTAAAAAAAATTAGTTGCCAATACCTTTCCTGACAATCATCCAGCGACAAAGTTGGTGACCAAAAAATTTGGTCAAAAATCTTTGGCGACTAAAAAATGACTTTTGGTGACTAAAAATTTAGTTGCCAAAAGTGTAATTTGTTGTAGTGTCCAATCTATTCATGATAATTGATCGTGTGACCTTCATGTAACTCCAACTGAGGTTGTTCTTGGGCCACTTCCATCATGGGTGATTAAGGGGTCGCTGCTGTGAAAAATTGAGGTCCATCGACTAGCCATGTTAGAGACTGAGAGATGTGAGGTCTATTGGATTGTTTTGGTTAGCATATGGTTTTATATAGCCTATTATGTTTTGGATAGTGCACCTCAACCATGATTGCTATTAAACTGTGAGTTTATTGGTATTATGTTGATTGATCATACATTTGCATGTGACTTAACTTCGTTTGTTCTGAGGCCACTTCTAGCATCACTTGATAGTGATTTGCGAGGTCACTGTTATGGGGAATCAAGGCTCTTTGATTGGTTGTGGGAGAGATTGGAAGATGTGGGGATAGTTGGCATGGTTTTTTGGGCTTACATTGTTTATAGCTTTTTATTCATAGGTTAGGTTTGTTCATGAGATGGTGTTTGCTTTGACTACCATAGACCTCGTCTATTGGTTCAACTCAGTTGATTAAATTCTTGTCACTGTCCAAGAAATTTCATGTGACTCATCCTAGTGTTGTTCTTAGGCCACTTCTAGCATCGCTTAAGAGTGATTGACGAGTTACTACTATGGAGAATTGAGGCTCTTGATAAGCCATAGCAGAGACTCAAGGTAATAAGGATAGTTCGTGGGGTATGATTTGTTGCATTTGTTCATAGATTTGTGCCTATTGGTGTGTTCGTGGTTTAAGTTGGTCATTTTAGTGGTAGTTTGAGGAAAACTATGCATTGGTTGCTATTTGTCATTTTGTACCTATTGCCAATGTATCGCTCTTAATTTCTTTGTCCTCATTCTTGATTGTAACGCTTGTGTTCTTTAAGTCATTAGAGAGTGTATTTAATTTGCTTTCTTTTTTTTTTCTTTTTCATTTGGATCCTTGGGTTGTTGTTTCATTGTTTTGGTGGAGTCAAATTTGATTTCAACTTGGTAGGATTGTTCGTCAAGACTTTGTTTATTTGGAAAGTTCATTGGGAACTTATAATTTCTGTTCTGGTGTTGACATTGGGCTTCTAGAGGGTCGACACTTGTTCTCCCTTTCTTTCTTGTTGGTTCTGGTTTCTAGTGTCCACACCACCCCTTCAAGGTGTCGACACGGCCTTGCTTATTTGTTCTTGGTATTGCTACGGGTTTCTGGTATTGACATTAGCGCCTTTAGGTGTTGACACCCTGTCTGTTTGAAGCATTAGTGTTTCACCATTTCTTCTTGGGGTTGACACCTCTTATTTATTTAGATTTTTGTTTGCTACGTTCGGTCCAACTTTTTGGGACTTTTTTACTTATATTCTTAGTTGACTCTCGGGAAAAACATTATATCTTTGACCTAGTGTCGCGACCCAAATCCGCCCCTATAGTATTAAGACGTAACCGGCCAATAATCCCAGATTATCAGACCTTAAAGACAGAATTAATAGAATTTATAATATAATGTATGGGCCACAAGCGGAAGCAGAATTTAAAAATTTGTCCGTTAAGTTGTGCATACATGCCATGAGCAAAACATATATGTTATATCTCACAACATAATATTTACAAACAATCATCTTATAGATACAAAACCCATGATCAAAGCTTATAACATAACAGAATGCACAAAACCAAAGCTTCTCAAGCTTGGCCAAAACAAAACTAAGGCCTTATCATAGAGGCATAACATGGGCGGCTTCACAAAAGGCTGACTCCAACGCAGGCTCTAAGGCTGAACTTCCTGATGTTCACCTACATAAGATATGTCATGACCCAAACCTGCCCCCAAGGGTTAAGGACATAACCGGCCAGTAATCGTGAGACTACCTACAGCCTCAAACCAAATCAGACATAACTCATCAGAGTAAAGGGGCCAAACAGAAGTAGAATTTAAAACTTTGTCCATAGAGTTGTGCTTGTAGGGCACATCATAACAACCATACACAAAGATATTAATAACTCACATCAGACAATACAATAGCATAAAGTTCTGTATAGACAGGATCGTTCAAGTCTAGGCCAGCCAATCAAAACTATATACAAATGTATCTAAAGTCCTCGCCAACATGACAAAATGACACAAAATAGCAAAAGGGTGAAGACGTGTCTCGTGCGTGAGATGCAAGGGCTGACTTTTCAAAACTTTGGTTGTTCCACACAGACTTCACTGAGGCTGGGTCGGGACCTCCCTTGGCTCACCTACAAACGCATGAATGAGCGTGAGCGAAAGCCCAATGAATAATATCAAACAAAGAAAGTACATTAGAACAACGTACATCAAACGACCTTGGGCCCAATTTTTATTTCTATTAGCATATATAATTACAAATTTAGATCAAGTGACTGCGGTTCCGAACACATCATACGGCCTCGGGCCCAATTCATTCGTGTCATACTGGCCTTTGGCCCATTTATCTTTTATTCAGATCCAACTGGCCTTTGGCCCATTCAGACTTTCATATCAAACTGGCCTGTGGCCCATTCAAACTTTCATTCATGTCAAACTGGCCTATGGCCCATTCAAACTTTTATGTCAAACTGGCCTATGGCCCATTCAAACTTTCATTCATGTTAGACTAGCCTATGGCCCTTTCAAACTTTCATGTCAAACTGGCCTATGCCCTTTCAAACTTTCATGTCAAACTGGCCTATGGCCCATTCAAACTTTCATTCATGTTAGACTGGCCTATGGCCCTTTCAAACTTTCATGTCAAACTGGCCTATGGCCCATTCAAACTTTCATGTCAAACTGGCCTATGGCCCATTCAAATTTTCATGTCAAACTATCATTCTCTCATTCGTGTTAGACTGGCCTTTGGCCCATTCACTTTATCATTCATATCAGACTGGCCTTCGGCCCATTCACATTTTCATTCATGTCAGACTGGCCTTCGGCCCACTCACATTTCGTATCGAACTGGCCTTTGGCCCATTCGCTCTTTAGGCATAGCAAACGTTTGTCCACAATTCAAATTAACAGACTTATAGGAAGCTAAGCAGTTGGACAAATAGCATATTCCAGATATCTTAATTAAGATACTACTCACAGTGATCAGTTGGTTGATTTGCCCTAGAGCTTGACCCTACACATCACCTAACACATAAGGGTCACAAATAATTCAATCCGTTCTTTAATTCACATATTCCTCTTTAGGCTTTATTCTTATCCCTTTAATTCATTCACAATGCTTAATGCATGCCTAAGAGTATTTAGAAGTGAAAGAGAACGGAAAGCGAAACACAGAATGCACTTTTGAAATTTTCAGAAACAGGGTCCCCGCTCGAGCGGACCCATGAGGCCTGCAAAAGTACTGGCTATGTCAAATTTACGCTTGAGCATGAAGTCGGGCGCTCGAGCTGAAAGCCTCACTACATGGCTCCCTGCTCGAGCGTGAACTTTCCTGCTTGAGCGGACATCATGTCTGCAGAAAATACTGGGAGCTCATATTTTAAGCTTGAGTGGCGGCTTCCCCGCTCGAGCGGACATCGAAATTTCTGAATTTTTCAGAACTTGTTCTTGAGCTTCAACTCGACATTTAAAGGCTCTAAACACATGATTTTGGCTCAAACTCCACATATACATGTATCAACATGGTACAAACACCAAATTACAACATTATGAAGCTCAATTTCACAAATCAATCACATGCATGTCCCAATTTACATCAAACTCAACTCCAACATAACAAACTCATACATTCAAACTCATACTCTTAGGAATTGTACATGTATGTGAGATATAACTTTCATTACCAACTCAAATGGTGCAAATGGTGATCACAAGCATAAACTCTAGCCAAAATCCTACATGGATCATACTTTTCATGCTCAACCATATAAATTCATGGCAATTATACACATGCATGCATTCCATGACCTCAAATTCATCAAATACAACACAATTCTTGTTCTTGATCACCCTTCAACTTTGAATTCGCAAAATTACAATTTAAAATCTATGAATTCATAGCCAATTACTTACCTAGAAGCCCAATCTTCCCAATTTATGCTCAAATCTTGAGTTGGTCTTCAAATCATTCAAGTTCAAGATCAAAACTCCAATTGTTTTCCTCTCTCTCTCTCTCTCTCTCTCTAGCCGGCCCTCTTTCTCTCCTCTTTAAGTTGATTTTAGCCAAATGAACAAAAAGAGAGGGGTTGGGTGCTTAGTGCCCCACTATATACAATTTCACTTAATTACCATTCTTGACATTACATAATTGAGCACTAAGTCATTATTTTAATCCAATTAATCTGGTCTGAATCAATTTTCAATTAAATTTTACCATAGGCTCTAAAAATTATGCCAATCACAATGGCGCAATCAATTTCAGTTTCTGTGGCCGATAGGGCCTTCAATTTAATTTCCAAAATAGATAATCAAACAGATATTCCTACGGTAAATAGATAGAAATTCAAAACCATATATTTTCACGTAATGGCACACAAAATCATATCAAACACATAATCATATTCATAATAAGGACCAATTAGCATATTACGGAACAGGGTTATCACAAGATAACTCTTAAGTGATAGGCTTTAATTCCATTTCCCTCGATGATTGCAACACTTGCTTTTCTGGTCAAAGCCTTTTTCAATGGATCCGCTCTGTTTTCTTTCGACCTTATAAACTCAATGGAAATTATTCCATTAAAGAGCAGTTACCTAATGGTGTTATGTCTATGATGAATGTAACGAGACTTACCGTTATACATATGATTATGTGTCCTAGCCATTATGGTTTGACTATCACAATGAATGCAAATCGTTGGCACAGGTTTCTGCCACATTGGAATATCTTCTAAGAAATTATAAAGCCATTCTACTTCTTCTTCTGCTTTGTCTAAAGTAATAAATTCAAATTCCATTGTGGATCTAGCTATGCAAGTCTGTTTAGAAGATTTTCAAGAGACCATTCCACCTCCCAAGGTAAAGACATATCCACTAGTAGATTTAGAATCCTTAGTATCAGATATCCAATTAACGTCACAATACCCTTCTAGGACCACTGGATAGCTAGTATAGTACAACCCATAGTCTCAGGTGTATCTTAGGTATTTAAGAACCCTAACTATTGTTGTCCAATAGTCTTTTATTGGGTTGCTAATGTATCTACTCAATTTACTTATTACATGCGCTATATTAGGATGCATGCAACTCATGAGATACATTAGACTTCCAATTATTAGAAAGGATTCCAATTATGATATGTTCTCACCTTTATTTTTCATTAAATGAAGGTTAGCATCCACATGTGTCTTCACATGACCGTCGTCATGCTTATTGAATTTCCCAAGAATTTTGTCAACATAGTGAGTTTGAGACAAAACATATCCTTAAGATGCTTTAGTAATTTTCATTCCTAAGATCACATTTGCTACTCATATATCTTTCATGTCAAACTTAGTGTTCAACATTTTCTTGGCTGAATTGATCGTCCCACTATTGCTACCAATAATTAGCATATCATTTACATATAGGCAAACAATGACATAATATTTCTTAGTGTTTTTAACATAAATACATTTATCACACTCATTGATTTCAAATCTATTTAATATCATGACGTTGTCAAATTTTTCATGTCATTGTTTTGGTGCTTGTTTCAAACCATACAACGATTTTACTAATTTGCACACTTTCTTCTCTTTACCTGGAACGACAAACCTTCTGGTTGTTCCATGTAAATTTCTTCATTCAGATCACCATTCAAGAAAACAGTTTTTACATCCATTTGATGTATCTCTAAATTGTTTAAAGCAACAATTGCAATTAACATTCTAATGGATGCGATCCTTGTTGTAGATGAATAGGTATCGAAGTAATCCACTCATTCAGTTTGCCTATAACCCTTAACCACAAGTCTTGCTTTGTACTTGATCCATCCAGTTTCATTTTCCTTTTGAATATCTATTTATATCAAAGAGGTTTAGAACCTGGTGGAAGATTCACCAATTCCTAAGTATGATTTTTTAAGATGGATTCAATTTCACTGTTAATAGCTTCTTTCCATAAAGGAGCTTCAGGAGTTGACATTGCTTCTTTGAAAATTCAAGGCTCATTCTCAATTAGAAATCTTAAGAAGTTAGGACCAAAAGTTTTCTCAACTCTGCCCCTTTTACTTCATCTAGGTTGTTCTTCGAACTCTCTTGCTTGATTTTCTTTAACCAATTCTTGATTATTATCAAATGCAATATTATGAGTTCGTTTAGAAATACTAATCTCTTGAGTGTATTTGCAAGGAAAAATATTTTTGAAAAATGAAGCATTCCTCGACTTAACGATTGTATTAACATGGACCTCTGAGTTGTCACTTTTATGTACTAAAAATCGATAGACACTATTGTTGTTTGCATACCCAATAAATACACAATCAATCATTTTAGGACCAATCTTGACATTTTTAAGGTCTGGTCATGCTATCTTAACCAAACACCCCCACACTTTTAAATATTTATAGGAAGGCTTTCGGCCTTTCCATAAATCATAAGGCGTTTGAAGGGTTTTCTTGTGAGGTATTTTATTCAAAATATAATTGGTAGAAAGAATAGCTTTCCCACACAAGTTCTGAGGTAGTCCCAACTTATTAACATAACATTCATTATTTCTTTTAAAGTTCGGTTTTTCCTCTCAGCAATTCCATTTTGCTGAGGTGTATAAGGCATAGTAGTTTGATGCACAATTCCAAGTTGTGAACATAAGTGTAGCTCGACTTTTTCGCGCCCCCTTTCGAAAGTCGAAATAAGCCTTACAGTATTGAACTCCCACAGTTCTGAATTTGATTCCACAAGTGCAATGTGAAACAAATAATCACCAAAGAGTCCCAATTCGGCAAATCTTTTTGGAAAATTGATTTTGAATCAAATTGTCAAAAATGGACTGCTTTGCTAGATACAGAGTCGCCACCTAAATATTTTTTGTTTTGGATAAATTTAGGAAACCCATGACTCCTGCCAAAAGCCACATGTTCGTTATCACCAAGATTGTTTCGGCTCGGGAACTTAGATACGAGAGGAGAAGGTCATGAATGAATTGAGCACCCCCGCTCGCCCGATCAAAGATCGACCTTTACTAATCATGATATGAATCTTGTGTACATTATATGCTCTTATTCTAGTTTATTAGGCTAGCATTACTATGTGATGCGCACACACACAAGTATAGACTAACTTGCAAGAATTAGAACATTTGATTCATGTTTGTTTTGAAATATATACCACTTGAAAAAGTGATCGCATAAAAACATTACTCAAATTATTCCAATTCAGACAATTAGCCTTTATCCACAAGCATTTAAGCAATTTATTAATTAAGCATTTAGCCTCATGGCAAGCATGCTAAACATGGCAACATCAACATTCATGCTATATGCTAAGGCGAGTAAAGGGTCACCTAGTACTCTAAGCCAAAATAAACATAAGTTAGAAAAATGCATGATTCTTAACTATGCAATATGACTAATGCAACACATGCGATATGCAATTACTAGGCTCGGCTACTAATATGACATATGAATCAATGAAATAGCATGCGGTCTAAGCACATATTCAAAGTAGTATTTAAACGACAATGCAGTTAGAATGATGCGCCGAGCCTTAGTACATGCAATACAAATGATGCAAACATGAAGAATGCTAATTGAAAACATGATGTCCCTAAACTAACCATCATAAGCTAGTAAATAAAAGGAAGAAAGACGTGGGGTTGGAAGACATACACATTATTACAACATTACGCTCTCACGAAGGAGAGTTTGAATGAACTAAGCTAATTAACTAACTAATTAAAGCTAAGCTAATTAAGCTAATTATTACCAAAAAAAAAAAATGAAATTTAGCTAAACTACTTGGCTAATTATTACAACCAATAAATCAACTAACTATTCTAATTAACTAACTAATTACAAAGCGAAATTGAATAACTAGTTAACTAACTAATTAATTACAATACCTTACAAAATTAACTAGCTACAACTAATTAATTACAACAATTTAAACTTAAACATGCTAAGTACACAAGGAATACTCATGCACATGCTCGATTTCCACCCAAAAAGCCACTGTTTTGCTTCCAGAGAGCCTTTGTTGCACAATAGAACACTAACGCTGTTACCCACTTCCAGAATAACTCTGCTCTGCCTTACAAACAAACTGTTGAATTTTGCAACAGTGGCCGACCGGCCAGTGATGAGGCCTGCCGGCCACTAGTGATAGCCGGTCGGCCATCAAAGGTGGCCTGCCAACTTGCCGGCCACTGCTGCCCAGTTCACCTTGCTGCAACAGAGAACAAACAGAGCAATGCACAGGGTATTTCAAGGGTTTGTTTGCACAACTCACCCCTCATTTTCATGAACAAATCCAAGGAGTAATGAACTTAAGTCACAAACTACCAACTCAAGCAAATTCATTGCATGATGGCTTATGAACCAAAGTGTGCAAGTTTAACAAATGCAACAAAATAAGACTCTTAAAACCACCTCCCTATCATGAATGATCAAGGGAAGTGGTGATCTTGGAACCTTGAATCATTTCATCACTAATGAGTATGAAATGGTTCAAGCTTCCATGTGTTCAATTAACATCCAATTGAACACAACACTTTTCATTATCTTTTACCATTTTTAAGCTCAATTTTACTCCATTTTAAATTACCAACCATTCTTTAACCAATTGAGTCCAAAGGGTGAGTTTTAAGTCCTCTAATGGAGTGAAGTATCAAACAAAGAGTTAACTTAAGACATGAAAGAGATGTCATGCCGTTGATAATGAACCCCTAAAAGGGATAAAACCATTAAGCATGACAACCTCAATCTCATGCTTAAAAGAACAAGAGGCTTGAAACAACTCTCAAAGCACAACAAAAGCCATGAAAGGAGGGAGGTTGCAGAGATTATTCGATGCTGAAAATGAGTGAGAAAAGCATAAATAAATGCTATCAACTCAAAGGAGATGGTGTCTAAAGCCTAGAATACCAAATTCATGAGGACTATTACACTACAAGCATGCAAAATAAAGCTCAAATGTAACTAGCAGCCCAAAACAGTGCTAAAACAAGTCCTAAAACATGCTGGAATTGAGCTAAAAATAGCTAGATTAACATGCCAAAACATGGCACAAACTAGGCTAGTAAGTAAGACACAAGGAGGGGAGGCTAACCTCTCTAAATTTAGGCTTCAAAACATGATTTTGGCCACTAAAATAACTCTGAAAATCAGTGTTTAAAAGCTCAGAAAAAAATGATGCAAGGGTGGAAAACACAAGGGCAAAGGCCTCCAACACAAGGTATAAAGAAGGGCTATCAACCCCTCAACCTGTAATGGCCTTAAGACCCAAGTTTCAACCCAAAAATATAGAAGTTTTACAGCCTAAAATCAATTCAAAAACAACAAATAAAATAGTAGAAAAAGCAAGCAAATAGGCAAAGCCTTATACCTCTTGAAATGAATAAGCAATTCAAGCAACAAAACCAAGACAACACACCCTTCACGAGCTCAAACCAAGCTTAAAAGTGCCTCAACTCAAAGATGAGAAGGTTTGGTTAAGGGTGTATACGCAAAGGTTAAGGATTTGTAGGCAAAAGTATAGGAATTTGCTAGAGAGAAAGAGAATTGTAGAGAGAGAGTCAAAATTTTCTAACCTGAAAACATGAGAGAGGGGCCTCCTAGATATAGAAGACATGAATTTTCCTCAAGCATATCCATCCCTACACGTGGGTGCAAATGCATGCATCTGTACAAATAGCTAGCAGAGTTCTCACAAAATATCTGCAAAAGAAACTAGTCGCCGGCAACCTAAAAGTGATGGCCGGCAGCCATAAAAGGTGGCCGGTAGGCCACCAGAAGTTGTAGGCTTGAAGAACCAAGGCTTGGTCCAATAATGAGGCAGCAGGGGTGTAGGATTTGAAAGGCTCAAAGCTGTGACATTCCATTAAGGACTTCGAGCACTTGACGAGCGAATAAACTCATCATCAGGTGTGCATGCGATGGCATCCAAGTTGTAGAGGCCGTCAAAAATGGGGTGTCTACAATAAGTCACCAAAAGGTGCACTATATTCACCATCTCTATCACTTCTTAACGCCTTAATTTTTCTGCCTTGTTGTAATTCAACCTCATTCTTATATTGAATGAATTTTTCCAAGGCTTCATCCTTGCTTCGTAGAAAGTATACATAACAATATCTAGTGCTATCGTTAATAAAAGTAATGAAATATTTTTTGCCACCCCGAGTTTGAACAAATTTCAAATCACAAAGTCACTATGGACTAAGTCTAGTGGCTCAGTTTTCCTTTCAATTGATTGAAATGGTGCTTTAGTTAATTTTGCTTCAACACACTTCACATTTATAATTTGAATCAATTTGGAATATAGGTAAATAATCTAGGTAAATTAGTCTTCACAAAGTAGCATAATTTACATGACCTAATCTACCATGCCACACACAAGAAGACTCAGGCAAGTAAGTAGAGATGTGTTAATTTCATTAAACTTTGGAACAACAGTCATTACATGAAGTTTAAGGAGCCCATCGCTCATGTACCCTTTTTCTACATACATCCATTTTTAATGAATACAAACTTATCAGACTCAAACACTAATTTAATCCCATTCTTGCTCAACAACAATCTAGAAATCAAGTTCTTTCGAATATCTGGTATATATAACATATCTTTGAGAGTGAGTTCTTTTCCTGACGTCATCTTTAACACCACGTTCCCTTGTTCCTCAACTTTGGAAGTCAAAGAATTCCCTATGTAGAGTTGTTCTCCATCTTCTATTGCATGATATGATGAGAACATCTTTTTCTTATAACAAATGTGGTGAGTAGAGCCTATGGCCACCGACCAAGCTTTGGGGTTATACACCAAATTTACTTCAAACATGACACCAAATACATTTAGGTGTGAAACCATTGCACAAAGACTCTCTTCTTCAGTTAGGTTGGCTTGAGCGAGTTTCTTCTTGTAGTTCTCTTCAGTCCTCCTTTTGAGACAATCCTTGGCACAATGTCTTATTTGTCACACACAAAGCACTTGCCATTAAAATTCTGACTGTCTCCACTTTTAGCACCTTGCTTGGAGCTCTCTCCAGGATGCTTCCTTTTCTTATTGTTGAACTTTGGCTTATGTTCCACAATGTTTTCCTTAGATTCCATGAGATGATGTCCATTTTTGTTTTTAGAACCACGATTATCCTCTTCAATCTATAAGCGAACAATCAAATCCTCTAGTGACATCTCTTTGCATTTGTGTTTTAAATAGTTTTTGAAATCCTTCAAAGTTGATGATAATTTTTCAATAATAGCCGCCACTTGAAAAGATTCATTCAAAGACATTCGTTCTACATGAATTTCATGCAGGATAAGTTGAAGTTCTTGGACTTGATTGATCATCGTTTTGGAATCCGCCATCTTAAAATCAAGGAAGCGACAGATAACAAAATTCTTTGTTCCAGCATCTTTTGTTTTATATTTGCGATTCAGCAAATCCCACAATGCTTTTGCAATCTTGATTGGACTATCCACATTGTCTAATGTGTTATCCAAACTATTGAGGATATAGTTCTTGCAGAGAAAATCTGCATGTTTCCACTCATCTTACGCTGCAACAACTTGTGCATCACTTTCATTCTCACTAAGAGATGGAGCATCTTCTCGCAAAAACCTTGCCAAATTCAAGGTGGTTAGATGAAATAACATTTTCTGTTGCCAACGTTAAAAATTTGTACTGTGGTAGTGTGGTTTGGAAATACCCTTTCACCCAAGCAGACTTTCTTGATCCTAGAATTGGTACCTAAAATAGGAATGAACACTCCCTAATGTCGGTTAACTGAAGTAGGATGAGGGGCAAACCTCGGGTATGTGTACCAACTCCACAATGCACACACTATTTCAGTCAGAGAGTGCAGCTGCCAAGATTCAACCTCACATCCAAACACTGAATACGAGTTGTCCAGCACTTAGAGACTTATTCTAGGACTACTGTACCAAACCCCTAAAATTTAATTTTGAAAAGTATAAAATCTGACACGTCAAAACTAATACCCTAGAACTTTATTGAAGTGCCACAACCCCAAGGATTTGAAGAATAAAGCTCTCTTTCTCCCTTTCTCTGAGAGACGTGAAAAACTAACGGACAAAGAAGTCTCTTTCCAAGTATCTCTGTCTATCTCTATCCCACTGAGTCTCTGTGATGTTTGCTTTAGGGGTAGAAAAATAGTCCCTTCCCGAGGGGTTTGTTGCTAACATACAATTTCTGAATAAAACTGACATATATATGGTATCAAATCAGTGGCACCACCAAGACCTCCAAACCCAAACAGTAATAATAACACACACACCTTTAGCCTTCAAGGCACACCCAACTCCACACTCTTCTCCAACCCAAACCCAAACCGAAACCCCGCCACCACCATCACATCCCATTTCTGTGTTCAACAATGAAAAAGTAACCTCATTCATTACATTTATCCCATTTTTCTTTTCTAAGAATAGTCCAAAGTCCCTTTTTTGATTGGATATATATAGTGGGATATCCATATACTTCTTTGACCCAACATAAGAAGTTATTTGGTGGTGTTCGGATATTTGGTGGTGTTCCAAGATCATTATGATTGACGAAAGAGAGTGAAATTTATGATTACATGTTAGGTAAGAGAAGAATAATAAAAGAACATAATATTTGGTAATTGATAAGAGTATTGTCATATAATATCCTAATATTACCTAATAATTTTAAAAATATTACATTATAAGTGAAATCTTATCTAATGTAATTTTTTTTTAAATAAAAATATCTATATATATTACACCAAATTTAGAAGGGAAAAAGGAAAACCTATACCATACAAAATAAAAAGAAAAAAATTAAATAAAATTAAACCATCATGAAAATGGGATTATTTTCCCACTATCAAACTAAAATGCAATTTCTTCTATGTATTATTACTCATTATAGTATTATATTTTTTTTAAAAAAATGTTAGAAATTGATAATTTTAATGAATTCACCCATAATAATAAATCACAAGTTAACACTTATCAAGTCATATCATTATGAATGAAATTATAAAATTTTATTTTGGAGATCTAAAACATTTTCTTGTCAAACGATATGGGTCATGCTGTATTCTACTTTAATCAAACATAATAAAAATGTTCCTACAATATATATAATGAATAAAGATTGGGACCCCCTTTGGGAGTCACCCCCTTGACCCCCTTTGCTTTTTGATTGGTCAACTTTTTTTTCTTTTTTTTTTTCTCCTCTCCCAATCCCCAACCCCCACGTGTGTGTGGGGGTGGGAGTTTCAAGGGGGTCTAAATCAATGCCCATATATAATTTATCTCATATTTAATAATGTTATAATAACCATATTTGTATACTATTTATCTTACTATGTGTCATCATTATCATTAGGTAGTGGGTCCCAATGCTTTTAGTAGGTCCCACCGCTTTTGTCAATAATGACAACTCACATATGAACTATAAAAATATAATTATTCTAACATTATGTCTCATATCTCAAGTATATTATAATTTATCTTATATATCTAACTAATAATATATTCTGGTTAATCTCTTAAATCTAATTCAAACAATTAAACAAGTCTACTATTTAAACCATCTAAAAAATAAATAAAATCAAAATGTATTAAAATAATTATCTTTATTTATTATAAAAAGACGTGTGAAATAAAAATAATATAATTCAAATAAATTAAATAAATTAATAAATTAATTTTTTTAACCCTTCTCAAAAAAGGTCTATGAACTCAAAATTTGTAAAACTAACTACAAAATTATGTCATTACTGTTCTGCCTTTATTTATTTATTTATTTATTTTTTCTCTACTTCTATTGAAAAGTTGCGTAATGTAACCGTTATTTAGCATCTTTTAATGGTAAAAAATGAGTGCAACACCAAATAGTCAACGCTTTGAACCACAATTTAGAATCTACTAATAAAATATAGATAAAATCTACAATCTAAATGTAATTAGCTATCATTCAACACAATCTAATAACTTGGATTAACAAAAGATAAATGGTACGAGAGATTAATGGATTAATGGCGTCTCACCCAATTCCATTTGAGAGTATACTTTTATTTCTTGTTATATATATATAATTAGATGACCGAATGCACTCCAATTAATTCTAAAGTCTAGAGTTAACAATCGAATAATTCTAAAGTCTAGAGTTAACAATTGAACAAATCTGCTATGATCTTAAGATTTGAGATATTTAGCCTTTATAAAATTTATGATCTCTTAAGTTGTATTTGGTTCAAAAATTTAGGAGAGATTTTAAATCTCTTTCTAAATTCTTAAACTAAACACAATCTTATTAGATGATAAACCCTTTGAGAAGTGATTTGCAATTTTTGAATAAATTTAAGAATCCACCCTTATCTACTCGAATAATATTGTATGGTTAAAATTTAATTTGTATAATATGTGATACATGTATAAAAATCAAAATGAATCCTGACATAATAATTTTAGATAATTAAATATGACTTTTTAGTATTACTTGCAATTTTGACATGATAATTGTAAAATCAAACACAATTCTGTAACCACAAAAAAGAAAAAGAGTAAAAAGTGAAACACATTTGCTATGAAAAAATTATATCCGATCTTGTAATTGATTTAATCGTGAATAAATTTTTTAGTATAGATACAAAGTTGTATCATCATTTTATTCCCACGATGAAAATGACATGAAAGAAAGATTTTGCTATATATATAAAAGAGGACAATTTATTATTATAAAAGTGAACGAAAGACATGAGTAAATAAACATATTATAAAACATACTTTATTTATTATTATAAAACATATTTTAAACCAACCACAAACAATGACATGACACAAAGACATAAAACTACAAAAGACTGCAGAGAGAGAGAGAGAGAATAGAAAGATGAGAACTTATGAAGAAAAAAAAAAAAAAAACCCACACAAAACATAAATAAAGACATGAAATGAAAGTTCAATGAATTTGTTTATGCAGATATCTCAGGACTTATCGCACTCTTCTATTGATTTCTTCTTTGTTGTTCTTCTTCTTCCTAGTAAAGATGATGTGGAAGAGAAGTGTGTTGGCTCCAACCTACATGGAGGAGTAGTTAGAGGTTGGCTCCAAGTCAAGAAGTAGGAGAGAAGAGAAAAGATGGCAGTTGGCAGCCCAATAACTTTTTTCTTGACTTTGTATTCCCTCAGTTGTGTATAAATTGAGGTGAGGAGGAGGGTCTAAGTACAAGGAAACACAGAGTGTATGTAATCTGTGGGTGAGTGCTATAAAGAGAGAGTGAGGTGTGAGTGTTGTAAACTCCCTCTGGAAAATTCTATAGTGGATATATCTCTCGTGGACATAGGCTACTGCCGAACCACGTAAATCTTTTGTGTTATTGTGTGTGATTGATTTCTAAGTGTGTCTTAATCCTAACAAGTGATATCAGAGCCTCGTTGATTGATTTTCAGAAAAATAGGGTGTGTTTTTCAGAATTGTCCAGAAATCAAGTTGCTCGAAATTCACATTTGAGCATACTGGAATGAAGTTCTCCACGAGAGAAGTCCAGAATTGCAAAGCAGAGCCCTAGAATAGCTTCCACGTACCACCTGAAAATAGCACGTGAATCCTAGTCTCACACACGTGTCACACGCGCCTTGAAGAGCGCCGGTGTGTCATTCCAATCTTAGACACGTGCCTGACGCACAGCAGAAGAAAGAAGCAGAGTGTTCTGCACGTCAGCGCCACGCCATCGACACGTGTCTACAAATCATCAACACGTATCTGTCGCGTTAGTGCCACGCGTCTGCCACGTGTCTACCACGTCAGTGCCACGTGTCTGCCATGTGTCTGCCACGTCAGTATATTGTTGACCAGTCAAACAGTCGGGTTGACCCGACCTGACCCAAAGACAGAGGAGTTATCCAGTGCTATGTGGCTACAGCAGATCCGTAGATCTGAACCGTTGAACATATTTTGGCTATTTCTGAGCCATTTGAAATCTGATTTTGGTGATCCAATAGTGGTTTCCAACTATTTGGAGTATTCCGGAGAGATCTATACAGTCAGATTTTTTAATCAAATATCTTAGGACTTGTTGTGCTCTTCTATTGATTTCTTCTTTGTTGTTGTTCTTCTTCCCAGCAAAGATGATGTGGAAGAAAAGTGGACCCATCCCAAGTCACCACATCAGACGGAGCAAGGTTGTTCAATAGTGCTGGTGATGAAACACCATGGCTTGATATGGACATGCTCGTATTTGAACACCCCTCACTTCCACTAGCACCAGCACTAGCACCAGCACCAACACCACTATGGCCGGCACCACTGAGCTTTGGATTTCCATGATCATCACCACCATCGTGAACCACCAGATCAGCACCAGGAAGCTTATGAAACGAGGGGCTTATGAATGTAGCCACCACTGGCACCACCTTATTCGCGGCCGTAACATTACCGCTAACCACCCCTTCAAGCACATGTCCCTGTTGACCTACAAGAGTTATACCAAAAGAACAAAAACCACCAGAAGAAGAAAAATTAGTAGAAGATGATGATGATGGTGTTGATGAACCCATAAAAGTTCTGGTGATAGAGATAATATTGAATTTGCTATGGAGGGTCAGCGACGGCATGTGAGAAATTGGGTTGGAGAGAGTGATGTTGAACACAAACCCAGAAGCACTCATTATGGTTACACCACCCAACTGGCATCTACGCTTGAACTGAACCACCGTGTCTATGACATTTGACTTGGCGGCGATCTCCAGCACCACCGCTTTCACGTCGGGGTCACCGTCTCTGGTTGTCAAGACATTTGATGGTTTTGATTTTTTTTTTAAGCCTAGTGGACAGCTGCAAGGCCTCCGGTTGGCGCCCTTCGCCTCGGCGACGGGGCCGTTGTTGAGAGCGTGTCAGGGCTTTATTGATCGGATAAAAGAAGGGTCGTTTTGGTGGCTTTGCTTTTCTTTTCTTTCTTTGAAGGTTTGGGAGAGAGATTGAACTTAAGGGAGAGATGATGGCCCAAAAGATTCAACCATTTTTGAGTGAGTGAAAGTCTGATTCTTGTGAGAGAGGCTCTGCCCTAGAGAGAGAGAGAGAGGGACCGACTGAGAGATTGGGAGTGACAATGTGGTTGGCTAGGTTAGCTGCTATTTGATGGGTATTTATACAAGAGGTTTGGTGGAATTTTCTCTGGTTAGAATTTAATAGGGTATGGGTTGTTTGGAAAGTTGTAGATTAGTATATTGTTTGATTTTTTACGAAAAAACGTAAAATATTAGTTGGGTTTGAAGTGATGTGGTAGAGCACAAAAGTGACCTAAATAAGATGATTGTAATAATAAGATAATGTACTAAAATAGCATGTGCTATTTTAGCACATGCCAATCAAGCTCTTATTCATAAATTTCTTTTTATCTATTTAATCTAAATTATTTATTTATTTATTTTTATGTTCCAATAAGTCTTATGTCAATGTAAATATTCACACTATTAAATATAAATATTCACATTATCAAATTGTTAAGCGTGCAAAAAATATTTGTAAAGATAAAATTGCCTGTAAAATAATTTAAATATAATAATTAATCTTAGTAGATCAAATATCCAAATAATAAAATTTACTGAAAGACAAGAATATGTTATAAACTAATTGCATACAAGTACTTGAAAAATTATTTCTTAATAAATCTCCCAATTTAATAATCAAAAATTACAATTACTTATTTTCAAATTTTTAAATGAAAAATAATCCATCCCATAATTTTGTGTCTTAATTCCACCCCCAATAATGTAAAATTAAAAGCATAAAAGATGAGAGAAAGAGGAGTGTGAAACCACTTTACGTGAGTCTTAACCATCTTCTTAGGGATGGAATTAGAAGTTTCAATTAGGAGATGTAGTATATCTCTTTTTAAATGATCATGTTTATTTTTTTGAAATTTATTTAAATAAAAAATGATATGCAATCTAATTTATCTGCTTTCTAGACTCAGTGATGTGTAAGTGAGATTATTGATTGATAATTATAAAAAAAGAAATTGCTAAAGAGAGTTGCATTAACAAATAGACTATCACATCATTAAATTTTAAAAATGAATATAATTTTTAAACTTAAGTAACATATGTGCAAATTATTATTTATTCATCAATAGTATCAATAAAATTAAAGTTACAAATGAATCAAGTTTAGCTTGTTAAGATTTAATTAAGTTCGAACTCGAGCGCAAACTAAATTTTAAAATTTAGTTCAAACTCAACTCGTTAACTATTTTAATCAAGTTTAAACTTATTCAAACTCAATTCAATTATTAAATGAGTTTAATAATTAAATTTGACCTCAATCTATTTAATAAAAAAAGTAGAGCACAAATAAATTTTAAACCAATCAAGTTTGTTCAAGAATATTTGGGTTCAAACTACCTAGTAAAATTCTTTTTGTACTCTCCTTTGGGAGAGATGGTATGGTATGAAGAGTTGCAAACTAACTGAATGCTAGCTACTCGGTTCATGCCCAAGTGCCAAAGTTGTACATCTTAGCTAACAACACCACACCAAGATGGTCTTGTTGTTTTTATCAAAATAGTAAAAAAAATTGAAAACATAATTATCAATAATTTTTTAAAATGAGATTTAAAAATAAAAAATTCCATGGCCAACAACAGCTAGTGTGACATTGTTTTCATTAGTCTAGAGCAACATATCATAATTGGAAAAAAAAATTCAAAATTTTAATATAGATTTTCTTTACAAAATAACATAATTTTTTTAAAAAAATATATATATTTGAACGCATCTTAATTAGTTCTATTTTATAAAATTACACGTCCGCAATTCAATAATAAATTTGCTTACTTACCTAAAAAATATAGTCTCATCCTCAGTTTAATAAAAAATTTATGTACTTACCTATACGAGCGCTCATTAATTATTGATATATTCACGAAGTTACCTAGAAAATTGACACCCTGGCTCACAATTCAACTACATTTTTATAATTTTTTAAATAATTTAATTAATGTCAGTTACGAAGTTACCTAAAAAATGACATCTACATCATTTTTATAATTTTTGAAATAATTTTAGTTAATGACTATTCACGAAATTACCTAAAAAATGACACCCTGACTCAAAATTCAACTACAACATTTTTTTTTATAATTTTTTGAATGATTTAATTAATGATACACTATTTTTAACTCTTTAACACTTTTTTTTTTAATTTAAATTTTTCAGCATTTCGCAAACAAAAGTAAAAAATATAAAGCGTAGTATGAACATCATTATTAATTATTTTTGTAACGGCCTAAAAAAAATAGTACAAGACAACCATTCACAAATTGTCATAAACATAGGAGAAATATCATATCTTCATTCATCAGAGTTTCCTTTACAAAAGACATTACATGCATTACATTTTCATAAACATTAATCTTGAAACTATAGCATGTAACTCTAACTTCTAAACAACAAAAATAAGTGCCCAAAGAGCTTACAGCTTTCCAAGTTAACGTTTGGTTACAACAAAAGAAGAGTTCTAACTCTTTACATATAAAGCCCTTGGCTTGAAATTCTACATTTAACACCAAACAAAATGGAGTCTTCAACTCCTAAACCTCCCAAGCTATGTCCTTGGAGGTGGCATGTCCCCTGTACCTGAAAAATGGTGTCCCAAGTAGGGTGAGCCAAAACCCAGTAGATATATGCTAAACAGTATATGAGAATTAACTAAAACATTAGCATCCGATAAATGTTTAACCCTTGAAAACTAGCTTACACCTTCTCCATAACAAATCAACATTGACATCCATACTTCCATTCATTTACATTTAGTTATCCAAATCAATTCATGGACATAGTTCATCATCATTTAAACAATTCAAAATGAGACTACAACTCATTTATCAACACTTCAATCATAAACATTTATTCATACACTTCCATTTCTTGCCATTTTACGGAGCTAAGTCCGAGAGAACAGGCTCCCAAATATATATAAGATTTCAGGACTTTTACCCTGGACACTCCGGCCAACTTAATTATCAATGGAGTCCATCCCCTATCTCCTCCCAAACAATGGAGTACATCCCCTATCTCCTCCCAAACAAGATACATATACAATGTATTTAAATACTTTGTCATATACAATGACTAATCAAAACACATATTCAATGACATAAATCAATCGATTAGTTTCAATTTACCTAATCATCATGCAGTTTTTACAACAATCATGGCTATCCTCCACCGATAGCCCAAAACAAATATATCTAAATAGATAAATAAATTTCTAAATAGACAATTTATCACATTTTCCATAGGTGAGTGATTTATTAATCCAACTACACCGTTCAATCACAATTTCCTCAAATTTCATGATTCTCAAATAAATTTCATATTTCCACATTGATTTCATCATTTACACACAAATAATGTATATAATTCAAATTAGGGCATTCTCCCCCTTTATCAAATATTATACCCAAAACCAAATTTCATCAATTCTTCTCAAGTCATAACATGTTTAAGACCTCTCATGCCCATAAAGAACCCAAATAGAAAACACCTCTTTTATATATATAGAAACCAACCAAAATTTCACCAAAATCTTCCCAAAACACACCATTTATACAAGATGACAATATCTAGGTTAAAACCCATATAGAAGAGTAGAATATTCCTACCTCAAGCTTAGAAGAGGAAGAAGGAAGAAAAATCCAAAAGTCGACGGAGGAGAAACGAAGTTTTGCTTTGATCAAAATGAAGCCCTCGACAAGCTCTACAATGTATCTCAAAGGAGCAAGGTGAGGAGAGGCCTTCAAGCAAGTAGATCTAAGGATCTATGAGTGAAAAGTGCTTTTTGAGAAAGAGAGAGAGTCTCACGGTTTAGAGGGAGAAAAGGAAAGAAAACATCAAGAAAAGGGTTAAGTGAGAGCCTATTTATAGCACTAGGCAAAATTAGAAATAAGCCCCAAAGTCAACCCAAAATATTTGGTCCAAATCCCCAAAAAGTGGACCCCAAACCGATAAAAAAAAATCTGGAGAAAAGGTCGCAGGCATCGACCCCTACAACACAGGTGTTGACCCCCAAGAAGAAAAGCTGGAACACTAAGTTTGACAGCATAGCAGGTGTCGACCCTTCCCCAGGCTGGTGTCGACACCAAAATGCAGTGAGCAATTTTAGAACAAGGGTCAACCCTTCCCAGATTGGTGTCGACCCTTGCGGCCAACAAAAAGAGAAGGTGTCGACACCACCAAGACCGGTGTTGACACCAAAATGCAGTGAACAAATTCAGAACAAGGGTCGACCCTTCCCAGATTGGTGTCGACCTTTGTGGCCAACTAAAAGAGAAGGTGTCGACACCACCAAGACCGGTGTCGACCGCAGAACGTGATTTTCAAATTTCCAAACAACTTTTCAACGTGAACAAGCGTGAACGAACAATCCCAACAAGTTTAAATCAATTTGTACACCTCCAAAACTAAGGTACAACAACACCAAAGATTCCCAAATTAAAATAAAGGGTTCAAATACACTTACCAAAAGCTTTAAAGGACAAAAAGTGCTACAACCTCCCCACCTTAGGAAATTTCGTCCCCAAAATTTTAAAACGAGTATTTAAAGCCATGATTAAACCAATCCCAACAATAATAATAAATCAATTTCATCACCATGACCCATCTACCGGTCATTCCATCTCTTCACAAGAGAACAAATCCACAACATATATTACCAATATGCGTATTCCAAGATTTAACACATTTCAACACATACATCTCGTCTTTCCAAACATATTCAATGCTTATGACAAGCTTACATTTCCAAAGCTTAAATAACATATGCAATGTTGAAACTTAACTTGTGTCTCTGTAACATACTCAACATTCACAATGTATTACAATCTTAAAACATATACAATGTTCTTATAGTTCATCAACAAAACAAAGTTTTCAACATATACTCAAAAATTAACAAATAGGTCCGAATATTTCTCTTGGACCTCCAATTCTTGTTCCCAAGTTGCTTCCTCAACTCCGTGATGTTTCCACAATACTTTGACCAAGGGAATCGTCTTGCCTCGCAAGACTTGGTCCTGTCTATCCAAGACCCTCATAAGTCTCTCCTCATACAAGGCATCCTCATCTACCTCTAAGTCGGTCCAATCCAACACATGCGATGGGTCCGGCTCATACTTCCGAAGCATACTAATATGAAAACACGTCATGCATTCCAGAAAGTTGCGGAGGCAACGCCAAACGATATGCAACCTCCCCAATCCGCTCAAAGATCTCAAAAGGGCCAATAAACCGAGGTGATAACTTCCCAATCTTCCCAAACCTCATCAAACCCCGTCTAGGTGATATTTTCAAAAAGTCATGATCGCCCACCTCAAAAGACAAAGCTCTCCTCCTACGGTCGGCATAACTCTTTTGGCGACTCTAGGCTGTAACCAACCTCTTACGAATAAGTGCCACTTTCTCCGTCGTTTCCCGAACCAACTCTGGACCCAACAGAGGTGCATCACCCACCTCGACCCAACACATTGGAGATCTACACGGTCGGCCATACAAGGCCTCAAACGGTGCCATACCAATACTCGATTGGAAACTGTTATTGTAGGCAAACTCCACTAGGGATAGGTGTCTCTCCTACGACCCCTTAAAGTCAAGGACACAGCCTCGAAGCATATCTTCAAGTATCTGAATAGTGTGCTCGGACTGCCCATCAGTCTGAAGATGGTAAGCCGTGCTAAAAGTCTCTGCAAACCCTGCCAAAATCGGGCAGTGAAACGCGGATCTCTATCTGTGACAATCGACACTAGGACCCCGTGCAATCTCACTATGTCCCGAATATACAAGTCAGCTAGGTAATCTACCGAATCTCTTACACACATAGGGATAAAGTGTGCCATCTTAGTCAACCGGTCCACTACTACCCAAATGGCATCACTACCCTGTTAGGTCCTCGGAAGACCCACGACAAAATCCATCGTGACGTGCTCCCATTTCCACTCGGCTATAGGCAAGGGTTGTAACAAACCCGCTGGCCTCTGATGCTCAGCCTTCACTTGCTGACAAGTAAGGCAATTTGATAAAAACACTGCCACATCCTTCTTCATACCCATCCACCAGAACTGGCGACTTAGATCATGATACATCTTTGTGCCTCCAGGATGCACCGTAAGGCGTGAATGGTGAAACTCTCGGAGTACTTCTTTTCGGCAAGACTCCGGCACAAACAAGCGGTCTCGGTACCTCACACTCAGGTTGGGATACACAGTCAAACCCTTTTCTACCTTTCCACTGGAGATCTTCTCTCGAAGGGATTCTACCTCGAAGTCACCCTTCTGCGCTTCTAATACTCGGTTCACAAGTGTAGGTTGTGCAACTACTGAAAACAAAGTTGCAAACTCAACAGACTCGCCCAGACGCAAATCAAACTCGCCAAGAGCACTCAACATCTCCCATTCCCGAATAGCTATACAAGCCACGCTACTGATGGACTTCCTACTTAGGGCATTGGCCACCACATTGGCCTTTCCCGAATGATAGTGCAACTCAAAATCATAATCTCCTATAAACTTCATTCACCTTCTCTGCCTCAAATCCAAGTCCTTCTGTGTAAACAGATACTTCAGACTCTTATGATCAAAAAATACCTCAAACCTCTCATCGTACAGATAGTCCCTCAAAATCTTTAAGGCAAATATCACAGCTACTAGTTCTAAATCATGAGTAGGGTAATTCCTCTCGTGTGTTTTCAACTGCCACGAGCCATAGGCTACTACTTTTCTCTCTTGCATCAGTACATAACCCAAACCCTCTCGTGAGGCATCACAATACATTGAATAGCCCAAATCCCTCTCCGGAATAATTAAGACTGAAGCGGTGGTAAGTCTAACCTTAAGCTCTTGGAACGACTTTTCACAAGTCTCACTCCACACAAATTTGACCCCTTTCCGCATCAATCTAGTCAAAGGCAAAGCTAGTCTGGAGAAATCCTTCACAAACCGACGGTAATACCCGGCTAATCCCAAAAAACTACGAATCTTAAAGGCATTCTTAGACTGTACCCAATCTTGCACCGCCTCTATCTTGGATGAATCAACAGTCACCTCTTCCCCAGATACCACGTGGCCAAAGAACTTAACCTCTCTTAGCCAGAATTCACACTTCCTAAACTTGGCATACAACTTATGGGCCCTAAGCAACTCAAGCACCACTAGCAGGTGTTCCTCATGCTCCTCCTCAGAAGGCGAATAAATCAGGATGTTGTCCACAAAGACAACTACAAAGCAATCTAAGAACTCTCGAAAGATTCGGTTCATCAAATCCATGAATACAGCTGGGGCATTGGTAAGCCCAAAAGGCATCACCAGAAACTCATAATGGCCATACCGAGTACAAAATGCCATCTTCGGGATATCCTCCTCCCTGACTCTCAACTGATGGTAGCCTGATCTCAAATCTATCTTAGAGAAACAACGAGATCCCTTCAACTAATCAAACAGATCATCTATACGAGGCATAGGGTACTTGTTCTTAATCGTAACCTGGTTCAATTTTTGATAATCAATACAAAGTCTCAAGGCCCCATCTTTCTTCTTAGCAAAGAGTGCCGGTGCTTCCCAAGGCGAAGTACTAGGGCGAATAAAACCCTTATCTAGTAACTCTTGGAGTTGAATCTTCAACTCACTCAATTCAGCTGGGGCAAAACGATACGGTGCCATAGAAATCGGTGTCGTGCCAAGCACTAAGTCAATAGAGAACTCGATCTCTCGATGAGGTGATAAAATAAGAAGATCCTTAGGAAAAACGTCCGAGTACTCACAAACCACCCTTGGCAACTCTGTCCGGGTCTCATCACACTCATTACTCATAAAGCTAGCAAGGAGACAACTAAGCTCACTCCGCCCACGCGGATCATACACCGGTGATAAAACCCTACCAACCCGATCTCCCAAGAAATGGAAACAATCACCGCTCAAGGTATATACAGTAACCCTCTGATGGTAGCAATCTATAACAGCCCGGTATGACGATAACCAGTCCATACCCAAAATCACATCAAGCCTAGACATATCCATCAATACAAAAAAAAGGGAAGCCGACGATCAGTGACCTCAATATCACAGCCCCGACACCCCTGTTTCAGGACCATCTCACCCTCAACAGGTGATACAACACAAATAGGAGATGCTAATTGCGCTAACTCCAACCCCAAAATAGATGCAAATGCAGAAGATATAAAGGAATGATGCATCTGTATCAATCAACACATTAGCAACCGAGTTGCAAAACAAAAAGATACCTCTCACTATTGATGGAGGAGGTACAAGATCCGGCTCTGTAACAGCATACACATGCCCCATAGGTCTCTGATCTACCTGCTCACCTCTCGGAGCATAAGACTGCTGCATAGACTGAGCCGAAGAGGCTCCCTGATTGGCCCTCGAGGCCTGAATTGACTGAGCTAGCTGATAACTCTGTGTCTGCTTCGAACCAGACGCACCAGGTGTGCCATCTAACTATGGGCAAAACCTCTTCAGGTGCCCCACCTGCCCACACTGATAACAAGTGAGCGGCGGGCCTCTGCTCTGTCTCTGGCCCTAAGAACGGGTCGAAGAAGATGCTGCACGCTACCCTCCTTCTCTCTGCCCACACTTTGGTCCCCAAATTGGAGTTAAAATTAATAATTTTTGAACATTTGTCAATTTTTTAAAGTGTACACAGATAAGATTAACAAAAATTTTAATGAAATGACTAACTTGAAACTAGTCTAAAAATGTAGAAATCAAATTGTTCAAATTGAAACTATAGGGATTAAAGTAAAATTTGAGTCAAATTTTAGGAGTAAAAAGTGTAATTAACCCTATATAAAAATAATGCACTAATACTATGCACCTGAAATTTGTATTTGAATTTTACTCAACAAATATGAATCATATTTGGATCTATACATGGATTCTACAATACAGTAATTGAATCTCAAACCACAGTTTTTATTCTTGGTAAAATTCTTGAATTATGATTTTTTTTTTTTTTGTCCTTTGTTTGAGCTATTTTTTTTAAATAAGTTGTAAGCATAAAACTCACCAAAGCAACTAAGATACGCTGCATCAAGAATCCAATGTAAAGAATTTTTGAAATTTGTTTGTTTTTCTATATGAGTGAAAGATAAATAAAGAGATGACATTGAAATATTAAAATACCATACGACTAGTAATGAAGAGAGCAAGCACCACAACTACAGCAATGGAGAGGGTTGCAATGAAAAGGGTCTTCATGGTTGTTTTCCAATAGATGCAAACACAACTCAGGTTTTTTGTTTTTTGTTGCAATATATATTTGTAACAAAGCAAAATAGATTTTATAGGACTTCGGGGAAGACAGGTGTACCATGTCTATTAAGATATATACTGCCTATTGTAGTAAGCATAGATTATACGGATGCCCTCTCTTGATTTTTTTTTTTCCATATAAGCATAATAAACAATGTTCATAGGACTGCTTTTGCAAAGTCAAAATGCATTTATTCTCATAAAATCATTCCAACATTACCATAAAAATGAAAACAAAAATACAGGTGCCAATCAAAAATACAGGCAGAACCATGTTTTATGTTTAGTGATAAGAAGATTAGGTAATAAATCTTGTAATATTGTTGGCATATTTTTCCTACGAAGGAAAATATCATAAATGCAAGCGTGTCAGCAAGGATTGAAAAATCCTTAACGATTAAATTCAAGCCAATTATCAAGCGATTGCGTTGATAATTCTTTTGCCTCAACGAAGAGGACTTCAAAATTGTCAAGTGTAGAGAAAAGAAAAATTAAAAGAAGAAAGAGGAAGAAGGAGAAAGATGATTGAGTTAACAATCAAAGTAATAATTACTTACCTCTACTTCTATGCTTTGAAAAGGAAGTGCATAAAATGCTTTGAAAATAAATGCTGAAAATAAGTGCTTCGAAATATAAATCTATGTTAAACTACTCCTAAAATAAGGGAAATAACAAGAAATATTGAAATCAATTGTCTTTGATTTAAGTTCTCCATCTTTTACAATGTAGCCATGAATGGCTATTTATAAGCAAATATTTGTAGAAAAAAAGTTCCAGCAATAACTACCCAATAATCACCTAAAACTACCCACTCTTCCATTGTCATTCCCACAATGCCACATATCCCTACATGTCTTCATAACTTCCTTTAACCTCCAATTCATGCTCCATATTCTCCACTTTATTCTCCATCATCTTTTCACATTTCATAACTTCTCATAACCTCTAAATGAGTAGGAGGATGCCACATATCCTGCAACTATATAAATAATAAATAATAATAATAATTGCAGATTTATGGTGCCAACAAATATATAGCATTTCCCTTATTGTTTTGTTCTCATTTTTTAGTCTAAAAATTTGTCTAATAATAAAAAAAATTATCATAAATGGTTGCAATTTCTAATTTTTTACAAATGAATAATTAAATTAGCATATAGTGCTACAATTTTTTTCTGTGTACTATTACTTAGTCAGTAAAAAATTTAAAGCATAGTATGACAGTCTTTTTTTTTTATAATTTTAATTAATATCAGTTACAAAATTAAGTAAAAAACTGACACCTTCACCCACAATTCAACTATGTCATTTTTTATAATTTTTTAATAGTTTTAATTAATGATACATTTTTAACTCTTTAATATATATTTTTTTTTAAAAATTTCAGCAATTTTCAAAAAAAAAAAAGTAAAAAATATAAAGCATAGCATGAACTGTATTACTAATTAATTTTTTTCCGTGTAATATTACTCTGCTAATGACATTTTCCTATTTGTTAGGCATTTAATTCTACACAGTAATATTATGCATTTAAAAAAATATATGAATCAAATTTATTATAAATATAATTTGTAACAATTCAAATTTGAAATTCCACTATATTATTATTTTAAAAATATTTTACAAAAAGTGCATGTATTTTCTTGCATGGTAGTTCTCAAAACGTAGGGAAATTTTTGCTAAAAGTTCAAGCATGGCACTGTTTTGTTGTGGAGGTCCGAACTTTAATATTTGTTAGTTCTAACGACACACGTATAAAATATTTTAGTTTACAAGTCAAAACATGTGGTGACAAAAATAAATTTTAATATATTTACCTCTTAATTTTTATTTCTGTGTCAAAAATTTTAAAATGGTATAACTTAATTACATAAATTCATTTAATAAATATCTATAAGGGAAAAAAATCCAAAATTTGAGTCATGTAACAAAATAAATTCTAAATTTTTAATTTTGTCAATTTAAACCTTATATTCTGGATTTGTTTTTAATTTAAAACTATTTGTCGTTTTTTGTTAAGTAAAATTGATAGAAAATTGAATATTTTAGTTATTAAACTCATAAAAAAAGGTTATTTTAGACATTTTAGGTATACCTACATTGAGTTTAATAAATAAAATATCTTTTTTCCGTGGATTTTACTTAACGAAAATAGGTAAATGGTTTAAATTAGGGTGAAGCACCAATAAATCCCAAATAGTAATCTTGTGAACTGTTTGGTCATCTCTTTTTTCTTATGGACCCAAAGTGTAATCCCCCAAAATACACAACAAATACAACTCAAAACATACATTAATAATTGCATACATCAGAGTAAGTAGTTCTTTCATTACATGAAGTTAAAGATACAAAAGAGTTTAATATAAATAAATGTCCTATTGGCTTACACCTTTCCAAGCCTTAACTTGATTACAACAAAAATGAGCTTCACTCATTACATATTTAGCCCTAGGCTATACAGAAATAAAACAAAACATGAAGCTCTTGCTTCCAAAAGATCCCTCCCATGCTATTGCCTTGGAGGAGGCATGCCATCATTACCTGAAAATTTTATTCCCAAATAGGGTGAGCCACAGCCCAGTAGAAATCCGAGGTGTGCAGCGGATGGTTCGACCCGCCCGACCCGACCCGACCCGACCCGACGAGTTTTTGGTGGATGCGTGACATGTGGCGGACGGATACGGGTCCATATTTTCCATTTTCTCGGGTTCGGGTCGGGTCGCGGGTAATTCGCCAATTTCATCTGTTCACTCGACCCCCCAGCACCCTCACTTATTTTCCCCCTTTCCCCCCCTGTGTTGCCTTTTTTTTTTTTTTTCATTTCACGTTTTGTAGCCCTAGGTTCTTCAACATGTCTCTCTTTCTCTCAACTCTCTCTCTCTCTCTACTACCCAACCCATCATCAGACGATCTACATACACGGCGTTAGCAATCATCTACACGGCGTCGGCGATCGATCTAGATTCTACACTATTGACTGAGGTATCTCTCTCTCTCTCTCTCTCTGCTTTCCTCTTCTTCTCTTTTCTTCTCTTCTTCTGATGATCTGAGTCTAATCTATGTTTTTTTTTTTTTTGTTCTAGTTCTAAAATGAAATAGATGGTTAGATTGATCAATCTATAGTCTACTAGTCTACACTGACTGTAACTGAACTAAGGTACCTCTCTCTCTCTCTCTCCCCTTCTTCTTCTTCTTAACTGGTTTTTTTTTTTTTTTTTGGTTCTAGTTCTAAACTTCTAAATCTAATCTTTTAGAGTCTAATCTATTATTATTATTTTGTTTTGTTCCAGTTCTAAACACAGAGAAATGTTCTTCTGTGCTATATGTTTGATGTGCGTGTATTTTTTACACAAGTTGAGCCTGCAAAAAAAACACAAAATGGCAAGCAACAGTCAATAGGGAAGATTATCCACAAAGGTATGAAATGGCAGTAATGAGTTTCTTCTTTATGGCTCTTTATGGGAGCTAATTTGCAATGTGTCTTACAGGCACTGATAGTGGTAATAAAAGAGCTTCTGGCTCTGCCAATGTTAATCTACCGTTGAACTTAGAGACCTCCAAATGTGGTTCGTGTGGTAGTATGAGACGCCAATGCAGCCTTCAAAGTGATTATGCTCATGCATCTTCAAGTGGTTAGTTGATTTTTTTCTAATGCTACTTCTCTAGTCAAGTTTCTAGTTGTCAACCGACTCATTCAAATCGTGTTTTGGTTCAAATTTGTCTTCAGAAATATCACTAGAACAAAACCATCATGATGCTTCCAGTACATATTAACAATGTTCTTGTTTTTGTCATGAATTTCTATTGTTATCATTTGTCTACTGTGCAAAATTTAGTTAAAATCTCTGTATATAAATTCAGGACTGTGAGGCAAAGTCGGCATCCCAGATGAGCAAATCAGATCTGGACTCTGATGGATTGTTTTCTGCTTTGTATTGTGTCATGTTTTTACCAAATAGTTCTAGTCCTGAGTGAATTTCTCATATTGGTCATTTGCTTATTAACTCTGCTTCTTTGTCCTGCAGCAATTACTTGCCCTTGAGACAAATTTATTCCTTGGTGGCCTTGGTTTCTATTCTATAATCAACATAGAGATATGAGACTGGACATTGCTTCTTTCTATTCTATTTTTGTGAGCAAGGGATTTTTGTTTTAGTCATGTTCTGTTATTGACATCTCTTGTGAATAGATAAATAAACTTTTTTTTTCCCTTCTTTTTCTGGTGCATTTGAGAATAATTTTCTTAGATAATATATGTATTTTTTAACAGGAATTATTAGCTCTAGAAGAGAAGATGGGTACTGTGAGCACAACTCTATCAGAAGAAGCACTATTGAAATGTCTTAAGAGAAGCATCTATCGCCTACATCTCCGAGGAAGGAGCCATGAGATGCAAGTGGGAATGAAGATATCAAATGCGATTTGTCGTTTTGTTCCTATGAATATAGACTACTATGCTTTCTCATTCTCAATTGATTATGTCCCTAATTTATCCGCAATTTTCACTAGAATTTGCAATTAGGTTTGTGTTTAGCTCGTGTTTGTGTCAGTCAGTAAAACACAAAGAAGTTCTAGTTTCTTTCCAAATAATTTTGTCCAAGTGGATTGTATCGAATGTTAGAAAAGTTGGGTAATTTGGCAAAATCAAACTTCAACAAAATCAACCTATAACAGCTTCTCCTGTGTTGAAAGAAAATAAAAACAAGCTTCAGCAAAATCAACCCAAAACTTGGTGGAGAAAGGACATCTCTCTCCCAGTCTCACATAGCCCTTGCGTTTCAGTCACCAACTTAGTTTATGACATTTTTCGGGTTCGGGTGGGGTGGCGGTTTTTTTGTTTTTTGTTGAAAATTTGTAAAATTTCAAACCGCCAAACTGATTCGTATCCATCCGCCAATCCGCCAAATCCGCATCCGTCGGATTGGCAGACGGATGCGGATTGATTTTCTCCAATCCGCTAATTTGGCGGACAGATGGCGGATTGGAGGTTTCGTGGCCACAACTGATCCGCGCCCACCCCTAGTAGAAATCATCTAACACTGCATATGAAATTTAACAAAGGTATAAGTACAAGTGCATAAACAATGCACGTGAAAAAACGGTTCACAACTATATGTACTCTTGAAATATCAATTTCAAGTCTTAATCCATTTTCTTTCAATTCATATTCCGTTCACATATCTGTCTCCATTCATGAGTCAATTTCATTATTTCTCAACAATCGAATTTAGGCTACAACTCAATAATTTTCAAATCATATAACACATATGCATAAACACTCCAAACTTCTATTTCACGAAAATTTCGTCCGCGGGCAACCATCAAACGGGACCCATATAAACGTAGGCCATACAAGTACTGCAATTGCCATTTTACGGATATTTCGTCCATGGGCTAGGCACCCACGTATAATTTTGGAACTTTCCCATAGGACACTCTAGCCAACTTAATTATAATGGAGTTCATCCCCTTTCTCCTCCCAAACAAATATCCATACATATGCAATGTATTTAAACAGATAATCAAACATGAAGCACATCCCCTTTCCACTTCCAAACATACATACATATACAATGTATACAAACACAGTCATATTCAATGACAACCATCAAAAGATTAGTTTCAATTTACCTAATCCATATGCAATTTCCACAACAGTCAAAGCTATCCTTCACCAATAACCCAATATAGTTATCTCTAGACAGATATTAAATCTCAATAGATAGTTTATTCAAAACTTCTAAAAGACTGAGTCAATGCATAGCCAAATCCACCATTCATATCAATACCCACTCAATTCCACATTTTCAAAGCCAATTCCAATTATTTGTACAAAATAATAATTTGATCCAATTAGGGCAAATTCTCTTTTTTCCCAATCATTAGCCAAGTGCCAAAATCATCAAATTAGACATAACACAACATCATTTTCAAACCTCACAAGTATCTATTTTACCTACACCCAAAACCCCTATTTCCATTTTATGCCCAAACCCTAGGTTTGTTTAAAACATCCCTAAATCACACCATCATTACACAAGTGATAAATAACTAAGCTAAATATCATATGACGGTGTAGAAAGATCCCTACCTCAAAAGAGAAGACGAGCCAAGCAAGAGTGAAACCCCAAGAACGCCGAACCCACTGCTATTCTGTTCAAAATGAAGATCTTGACGAGCTCTACCTTTTTCTCAAAGGCACTAGGGTGGAAATCTCAATGGATCTAGAAGAAATCTAAGAGAGAAAGTGAATTGTAGAGAGAGAAGCTCAAGAACAAGCTTTTTGGAAAGTTTTAGAGAGAGAGAGAGAGAGAGAGAGAGAGAGAGAGAGAGAGAAAACAAAAGTTGATTCAAAATGCCATCTTCTTGGACTGAAATACACGCAGTCCGCTCGAGCGTGAAAGTTGGCACTCGAGCGTGGAATGCACATTTCCAGAAGTTTTGCAAACGAAGGTCCCCGCTCGAGCGTGGAACTGGACGTTCAAGCCTTCGATGCACTTTCCCAGTATTTTCAGAATTGCAAAAATATACTGAGAGTTGACGAATCCTGCTCGAGCGCAAGAATGGCCGCTGGAGTGGAAGAGAAAATTTGTGAAGCCTGCTCGAGTGCAAGAATGCCCGCTCGAGCAGAGGAACCAAAATCTGGGCAACAAAGGCTTGGAAAAAAAAAAAGCAACCAACCTGCCCTAAACACAAAACTACAACCCGATAACCAAAATAAGAGAGAAGACAAGGAAAAGAGATAAGAATAACTATTTAAACCATACCAACCCGAGTCCAAAATGCAATAGGTAACAAGTTAAAACCGGAATCGCTATAACCTCTCCCTCTTAAAGAATTTCATCCCCCAAGTTCAAAGATCATTTTATACCATTCATAACAATGTTATTCTTACAAATTAAACACTTTGACCCATTCTTCAGTTATCCATCCTATCACGACCCAAACCCGCCCCTAAAAGTTTGGTCCATGATCGGCCCGAACATAGGCCTCAAACAAAATTTAGAATAATATTTAAACACATACGGGGCCTTAAGCGGAAGCAATATCAATAAAAGACAACATCCATTGAGCTTGTGCATACATGATGGTTTAATTGGATTTAAACATTTAAATACATTTCCAAATATACATATACAATCACAGAATTTATATGACTCCCAACAATAAATTAAGGCCTTCACGTGGAAACATATCCCAGGTGACTTGGCAGATAGGTGAACCTCAGTACAACTCTAGTGTCAATCCCCGATGGCTCACCTACAGAAATATACATAAAACAGAATGAGCAAAGCTCAGTGAATAATAGCAATGTAAGAAGGTTAATTAAATAAGCAAAACCTTGGATAAAATAAATAGACAGATACCAACCACATGCAGGTCTTATCCATAACTATATTTCAATACGATCTCAGGCTCACATATAATACAGACTGGCTTCAAGCCCATATGGAATGCAAAACGGCCATAGGCCCAACACATTATGCAGAGCGGCCTCAGACCCAACAGATTATACAGAACAGCCTTTGGCCTAACAGATTATACAGGGCGGCTGTAAGCCCAGATATGATGCAGGACGGCTGTAAGCCCAGATATAATACAGATCGGCTATAAGCCCAGATATAATACAGATCAGCTGTAAGCCCACAGATGATACAGAACGACTTTAAGCCCACTGATGATACAGAACGGCTTTAAGCCCAGATATCAACAAATTGGCCTCGGGCCCATCATTAGCAAAACAAAATGATTCTAGATACATCAAGATATCATTGTTCGATAATACACATATGTTCCATTTGTTCATCATGAATTTAGATAGTTAACTTGCAGATAACAGAACGTCAGTATTAACTATTAACAGTAAGCAAAACGTACTGCTACAGTACTATTACTCAATAGTGCACAAAGATTTTTCCATGGTTTATTACAAGTCGACATAGTTGTCTTGCGGATAACAGAACATTAATAATAACTATTAACAGAAGACAAATGTATCACTGCATTAATAGGGACAGAACAATTCACATCATAACGGCCTTGGGCCCACGTCTATTACTGGGGACAGAACGACCTTAGGTCCATATTAACGCCATTATTCAAGGGTATCGATTAATTGAATCAAAGCATAACATCAATGGAATAGACCATTCACAAATAACAAGACATAAATTATAATCACAAGGAGTAAGTGAAACATATTGTTACACTACTATTGCTCACAGTGATCGGCTCCCAATAGTAATGGGACAATGTCCTCGTCTCGACCTACAAGTACAGTGCACAAAACATAATATGAGATTATACTCGATCCTTTACTTTATTCTCTTTGATCATTCAATCAATTAACCATGGTGGTACCAAGCTCATTATTCCTTAATAAGTTATAATCCATGTCTCAAAAAACAGGAGAAATCGATGGGAAATGGTTTAGGTGAAGAAATGGTATAAAATTGATTGACAGAAAGTGAACAATCGTCACTAATTTGGACATAACTATTTCTCTATTAAGAATTTGGGAGTGAGACCACTGCCATTGGAAACTAGACTTCTGGGGCTTGATTTTAGGCTCAAGAATCACTGAACATGGAGTTCCGAGGCAAAAGATATGCTTATTCAAAGTTGGCTTAACAGAGCTTCCCTCGCGTCTTTGGAAACAGAGTCAAGACGCGCGGAGGAGCTTTTGATCCGAAAATGGATGAAAAAATGAGACTTCTCATTTTCAAAATCAAACCTCAATTCCATGTAAATCAAAGCCCAAAACCCTTTTATACATGACAAATTTCATATTATTAATCTTCATCAAATATCATAACCTCAAAATAAACAAATATAATGACTTTAATTCTTCAACCAAGCAACTCTTAGGAAATCAAGGTTCAATCAAATATATACATAGAACCCTAACTCAAATGGGTTCAAAGCTTCCCTTATTATCATGATTTCATGAAATTGATGCCTTAAACATAAGGATTCAAGATAATTCATCATACCTTATTTCAGTCTTTGACTTTCTCATAGCTCTCTTTAATTTAACCAAGCTTCCATGGTTGATCTCGTTCTTCTCTCTTCAATCTCTTCAAGTCATCTTCAAGCTCCCAACAATGGTGAACTCTCTCTCTCACTCTCTCTTGGCCTCTCTTTCTCACAGTTCTCTCTCCCTTAGATATTTTGTTTTTGACTTCAAAAAGATGAGTTCATAACTCATATGGCATATCTCTCTATATATATATAAATATATCGCATACACAAGCTTAACACAAGGGAGAGCCAAACGTGGCCTTACGAATCGCGCAAAATCAAATTTCAATTAAACTTCCCAGATGACTCTAAAAATTGTGCTGATCATAAATATGTCCCCTGTTCTGGTTTCTGAAGCCTCTAAAGCCTTCAATTTGCAGTACCAATTTAACCACCCAACCATGCATTAACGAATCAGACAAATTACATTTCCAATTAATTTTCCCAAATAGTTCTAAAAATTTCCATTATCACACCCGAGTACTCAATTGTGATTTCTAGACCCGTAAAGGTCGGTAATTTTAATTTTAAAGTCGTGGCTCAACAGATAATTCCTTAATTTGAACAGATATCATTAAATTAAAATGCATTAACCCATAAGGCCATAAAGGTAATCTCTAATACGGATTTTGGAGTTGTTACATCCTCCCCACCTTAAAAAATTTGGTCCTCCAAACTTGATTCTCCCTGCAACAAGTCGAGTTTCATCTTGGGTATACAACACTCCCCAATTATCATAATTCCTCAAGGGTTAAGGAAATATTCACTACTCAATCGGGTTTCAAATGGCACAAACATACTACAACAATTAGATCCAGAATAAACAAATGCGTTCTACATTAACGACTTTATAACCCTTGCTCACTGATAAATTAAATATGTAGAACAATAGTTTCAGTAATTTGATGTATCCTCAAGCGCTTTACTTCCATAACAAATAGAATAAGTGAGGTCTAAATTTTGAATATTCAAATTTAGGCTCAAATCCTGAACTTCAATGAAGGCTCAAATAATCAGAATTAAACTTATCACTTCAAATCGGATTCCTAACAGACTTCAAATAGTAACCCAAATTCCAAAATAGATTGTTAGTAAGATCAAATACAGATCAAACCTTAATTGTCACAATTCCCAAATTACAGTAAGGTAATAATCATTTAAAATCCATATTCGCTTGGAAGATCTTAAAGTCAACATCGTGACATCAAGCATAGAATGCATTCACCATAAAGCTATTATATTCTTGTTCCATATTTAGTAAAACGTTCCTACCATGAACAAAAACATTTTCCAAAAATATGTAATACATAGAGTTCATCAAACCTTTCATAATTACACAATACGTTGTTCGGAGGCGTTATTCAGAAACTTATCAGACCTTTCAAAGATTATCAGATGATGGGATAATTCCCAATAGCATTAAACTTATTTAAACTTTGACAGAACAACCTCTAGGCCAACTTATTACAGATAAGACAAAATGACTTCAAGTTCATCATAGAGCATTCATCAAGCATGCCACAATAAATTATCAAATGGGAAACTCATTCATGCATAGCAAAATATCTTTTTCAGAAACTTGTCATATTCTAAACAATCGGAGTTTCGTAGCATGTTTAGTCATTTTGGGGAAATTATTCAGAAAACTCATCATATCATAAACATGTCGGAAGTTCATAGCATTTTTTATCATTTTAGAAAATACTTATCATATAGAACATTTCGTAACCAAGATATAGATTTCATTAAACATCGTATAGCATAGCCATTTTCAAAATCATTTATACGAAAGTATCTTTACAAGGACATTACTTACTTAGGTCTATAGTCAACTCACATAGGATCACACATTATTCATCTATGTCGGAAGTACCGAATGTAATTGATGGTATGACCTCTCTGAATAACATAGATCACATAAGTTTCTTTCCAATGAGCACTCATTTCCAGATCACAATAAAGGAACAAGCCTTAAATTAATTCTCATACAAATATTTCATCCTTAATCAATAATGGTGAGTTTATGATAACAATACATTAGGTTCAGAACAAAATGTATCAAAACAACACAAATGGCAGTCTACAAAAGAAACACAATTTTCCTTTTATTCACATTCATTCACAAGAATATATGTTCGAATTGAAAGGAGGAACAAAACTTCACTTATCATCCCATAGAAAGATTCACAACATGACCTTCTTTTTGCCAATAATCCACTTCAATAACACAAGTAATTTGATTAACAAACATATCATCTCATTCTTACTATCTTTCCCTCAAGCCACTAAATACAAATTAGCTTAATACATAAGATCATATCAAGTCATTTAACTCCATGGTTCAAGATTTCGGATAATATTTCCTTCACCAGCATACATATCTCAATTCCCTCAGCATACACTCTATCTCTACAAATGAACGCACTCAACACCACCTACATTCTAGTCAAAATTTCAATTTCCCTGCATCACTAATCTTCCATAAAATTCCACCGAATACTACGTGATCACAGATCATAATACTTGCATTTATTAACATTCCATTTCATCCCCACTCCTAGAGTCATAAGATGCAGACTGTTAACAAATCGCATATCATTCATTAATTATTCCATAACACATAGTTTCGCATACCTAGTCGTAACACACATAAGCATACAAAGATATGAGTGGGGCAATCCCTTTATCTCTACTTCTTATATCAAATCATTCTCAAATCCCATACTCGTTATTAATCATTGTATCTCTCAATTGCCATACACTTCGTTGATTCACAACAACCTCAGTTTCCCCAAAATTCCTCAGGGTTTAATTTCACATACAACACAGATAGAAGCTAAGTTTAATCTCTTTTCACATTATGTCTCCACAAGCAGGCTTATATTTATCAATTTGAATATCCTAAGAACACCGATATTCCACATCTTTCAAACTCATTTTATAACTATTATCCAATTTTCCTTAGTCACAAAACTCAGTCCATAAAACAATACATATGAATCTTCGTTTATTACTTCAAAGTCCATGAGAATTCTCATTCTTAATCTCAATACCCAACGTATCATACAAGCTCACATCATCTTTTAAAATGCACATCATATCCTTTCGTTACTAGATACATGCAACTTAAATGCATTCTAGACACTCTAATGCTCAATGGACACATGTGTGAGATCTTAACTCGTGCTCTGATACCACCTGTCACGACCCAAACCCGCCCCTAAAAGTTTGGTCCATGACCAGCCCGAACATAGGCCTCAAACAGAATTTAGAATAATACTTAAACACATACGGGGCCTTAAGCGAAAGCAATATCAATAAAAGACAACATCCATTAAACATTTAAATACATTTCCAAATATACATATACAATCACAAAATTTATATAGATCTCACACACACTTACATAAGACTTAATAATTTATATGACTCCCAACAATAAATTAAAGCCTCCACGTGGAGACATACCCCAGGTGACTTGGCAGACAAGCGAACCTCAGTACAACTCTAGTGTCAATCCACGATGGCTCACTTACAAAAATATACATAAAACAGAATGAGCAAAGCTCAATGAATAATAGCAATGTAAGAAGGTTAATTAAATAAGCAAAACCTTGGATAAAATAAATAGACAGATACCAACCATATACAGGTCTTATCCATAACTATATTTCAATACGGTCTCAGGCTCACATATAATACAGACTGACTTCAAGCCCATACGGAATGCAAAATGGCCATAGGCCCAACACATTATGCAGAGCGGCCTCAGACCCAACAAATTATACAGAACGGCCTCTGGCCTAACAGATTATCTGAGGTGGTCAGAAGCCTAGATATATCTGGTCACAGTAAGCCCAAATATATCTGATCGGTCAGAAACCCTAATATAATACAGATCGGCTGTAAGCCTAGATATAACGCAAATCGGCTGTAAGCTGTAGACACCCCATTTTTGACCGACCTTAAGATTCAGACTCCATCGATTGAGTGCTCGGTGATTATGTTTTGCTCGTTCTGAGGTTACAGAGTCTCGGCTGAGAGCCTTGCCTCCGGACTTCGGGACTCTTTTGTGCTTTGCCTCGGTTTGCGAATCAGGTTCTGTTTTATCTTCCCGAAGGGAGGGAGAGGTCTCGTAGACCATCTCTCGATGGCAGAGGCTACTTTCGTGGTCGAGAACCACTGCTCCCGCTTGAGACCAGCTTTTGATTTTGAGCCGTACCAGACGCCTCGGTTCGGGACCACTTAACTTTCTCCGTTTGCTCCGATTTTTGGCACACACCTTGTTTCCTCTCTCTAGAGGGACACTATGGCCCAGGAAACTACCTTCCTGGTCGCATGCCACTTTCAATGCTTAACAGTCAATTTTTGAGGCACCCGGCTGCGCGTTTTGGCCCCCGAACCCTTGTTTTGCATTCGTCTTGGTTCTTTTTTGGCTTGGACCCTATTTTCATTGTTTGGGAGGTGGTACAAGGGTGGGAGACTACCTTTTCTCTTGGAGACCACCTTTTCTCCCGCCAGCCGATTTTCTTGTCAGAAAGCTGGTCTCCCACCACACCACTAGCTTGCACCCAGTTTGGAGACCACCCTGGGAGGCTGCCGACCACTTGACCTTTTTGACCCTGGTCGGCCGACTAGGGCAAGTGGTCGGCTGGCCACCTGAACTGGTCGGCCAGCTCTCACATTTTCTGTCTCAGTAAGTTGGTTCCAGCTGTGCCAGCTGGGAGGCACAAACTGCATATGGAGGATATTGGCCCTAGGTTTTAAGCTTCTTGGAGAAGCTTTAGCCTCCCTTGTCTATAAAGGAAGGCCTTCCTTTCCTTGTAGAGGGTTCTGAATTTGGCTGAAGCATACACACATACATCTCCCCCTTGTCTCTATATTTTGTGTTCAAAAGTGCTAAGTTCTTGCCCCTTTGCACACTAGCTCTTAGCCTAACACCTCCAACACCAACCTAAGCTTCTTGGAGGGTCTTGAGAGGTCCTAAGGAGCTGCATTTTTGGTCCATAAGCTGCTGGAGTTGCTAAGCTACAAGGGTAACACCCTATTCCCTCTTTTGAGTATTATTTTGCTCCACCTTTTAGCCATACTTGCAAGCATTTTTGAGCTTTGGCGTAAACTGAAAAAAGTCTTATTTTGAGGTCCTTAACATGTTTTTTTAAGATCATTTTTCTGTTGGCGGTCATCCACCCCCTCACATGCTTCATTTCACCTTGTTTTGAGCCATGCATTAAGGCCTTTGTTTTGAGCTTTGTTTGCCCTTTTGACCACTGAAATCCAGCAGATTTTCAGTAGTTATTATGTGTTTTTGAGAGCCAAAATCAGAGAGGGGTGACCCTCTCTCTGCTTGTTTTGATTTCTAGCATATTTGGCCTAACAAAGGAGCCCTTATTTGCATGCTTCCAAGCCATGTTTTAGGCCATTTTTGGTGAGTTTTAGGACCTACATAGGCTCTTTCCAGAGCTTGTTTTGCCATATTGGGTGTCCATCTTGCATGTGTAGAATAACCCTCTTCATAGCCTATCAAAGGAGCATGTCATTCTTGCATGCATTGACCATGTTTCAATGAGTTTTTGGGCTTTATTTGGCATGTCATACCTTAGAATTTTGTTGGTTTAGTGACCTCTTGGTTTAGCTTGTATTGCATACTATTTTGGTCTTTGATTCTAGCACTTTTTGGCCATGCCTTACACTGATTTTGTGCATGTTTTGGACTACCTTAGCTCTATTTTTATGCCTCATGGTCGAATGATGCTTGCTATGCATGGTTGTAATGTAATACCCTTGCCTAGCCTTGAGTTTTGAAGCCTATTGCATGCTTATACTGAGGTGTTTTCATGTTTTAGGGCCATTGAACATGTCATTTCAGAGCCTATACTTGTGCCATATTCCCATGTTTTCCATTCTTTGAACGTGTTTGAGAGTTGTGCATGAATACCTCATTTATGGACCATTGCATGAGCTTCATTTCTATGCATTTTGAGCCATCATTTTAGACCATCTTCCCACTGTCTTGGACCTGCATAGGGACTGTTTGGGGCTGGTTGGGTCATTTGAGCATAGCTTTGTGTACCTCTAGTGTAATGCACTTTACTAGTTTCGGTATTCGGGCCATCTAGCATGCATTGTATGAGGTGTTTACATGATTCGGGACCATCTTGCATGTCATTTCAGAGCTGGAAAATGTGTGATTGTATGCCATATTTAATCCCTTGCCATGCCTTAGTAGAGTTGCACTTTGTGCCTTAGGTTTGGTCCCTCGCATTATGCATGTTTGCATAAGTGTTATTGCCTTAATTTCATCATGTATGGCCACTGATTTGAGTGTGGCTGAGGCCCATTCATTTTAGTTTAAGTCCATCTTGCATTATGTATGCCATATCCATGTTGTCGCATATTTGATCGTCGCATTGTGTATGCTTCGTTCATGTCTTCGTGCATGTCCATCTTCGTATGTGCATTGCGTATGCCATATAGTTTTCATGTGCATTGAGTATGCCATTGATTATTTCATAGCATTGTGTATGCTAGTAGTATGTTTGCATATCATCATTTGCATGTTTACATCATTTAGTGGCATTATGTTTAGGTTGCATGTTAGAGTTGCATTCATGCATGCCATGTGTATTGCATTGTGTCTGGAGTAGGGTTTAGTCCAAATACGGGAAACGAGGGACGTTTTGTACTCCAAGTGACGAAATGTGCCTCGATTCTCGGTCGCCAACACTCTTGACTGTCCATGATTGAGTTGTTGGCTTTACTTGCTTATGTTTGCATTCATTTCACATCTAGTCGTGCAATCCGACTCCTCGGCCATCATGCATCAAGATGCGTGATTGGTGGCACGAGGATCGAGGACTACACTCCCTGGAGTTTGTGCAATGATGGGGAGAGTGGTCATGCACACATATGTTGAAAATACTTCGCCATGCCCCTTTCTCGCTCTTTGTTGCAGCAAACCGGAAACCAGCAGCAAAAAACGGTCAGCAGCCTCCTAGAGCTTTTGTACAGTGTTCTAGGACCAGTTGCAAACAAAGGCAAATCGGGGCATCACGATGGATTTCCCGACAAGGCAACTTGAGCATGCATGCATCCCTATCATTCGGAACAGAGTTGAGGCAGTCCATTTCATTTAATTTGCATGCTATTTTCGTTACTTACTTAGTTAATTCGTTAATTAATTAATATTGTGTAATAATTAGTTTAATTAGCTTAGATTAGCTAGTTTATTCTGTACTATTCATTCGGACCCTCCGAGGAGGGCAATGTTGTAATAAGTGTGCGTGTGTGTGTGATGTATGTCTTCCAACCCCATGTCTTTCTCCCTTTTATTTACCAGCTTATGATGGTTAGTTTAGGGCATGTTTCAATTAGCATACTTATGCTCGCATGTTTGCATCCATTCATCTGTTTTGCATGCACCGGGCTCGGCGCATCATGCTAACTGCATTGTATTTCAATTCCAAGTTGAATACATGTATCGATTGTTGCATCTCATATGCCATCTTAGAATAGTCGAGCCTATCTTAGTTGCATTCCTGTATGTGTTGCATTAGGCATCTTAGCATAGTTAGGATTCATCCATGTTTTCTAACTAGTTTCTGTTTTGGCTTGGAGTACTCGGTGAGTGTTTATGCTTTAGCATCCTTGCATGTGTGTGAGTGACTGCCATGATAGCATGCTTACAATGAGGCTATGTGCTTATGTGATATACCTGCCTGAATGCCTGTGGGTGAAGGTTGGGTTGCTTGAATTAGAATAATTCGTCGAAACCCGTGTTTTAGCCTACTTGCGAGTAGCAAACTTCAATCCATTTTCAAAACAAACAGATATGCGATGCTTTGTTCCAACTTAGGCAATCTAGCCTATACTTGTATGTTGTGTGCATCACATAGTAATTCTAAGTTAATAACCGGAATAAGAGCACATGTATTTTCAAAAACAAGATATCATGTTTAGTAGTGGCCGATCTTTGATCGGGCGAGCGGGGGTACTCATTGCATGACCTTCCCCAATCGTACCCAACTTCCCGAGTCGAGGCAACTTTGGTGATGACAGACACGTGGCCTTAGGCACGAGTCAGGGTTTCCTAAATTTTCCAAAATAAAATATTTAGGTAGTGACTCTGTATCTGGCAAAGCAGTCCATGTTTGGCACTTCTTTCTAAAAATCAGTTTTTCAAAACGATTTGCCGGATTTGGACTCTTTGGTGATTTATCAATCTCGCATTGCACTTTGCGGGATTAGATTCAGAACCGTGACATTTGAGTCCGAACTGTAGTGAGCCCAATGAACAAAACGGGATTCCCTCCCAGGACGTTCGGGGACGTCTACATAAGCCCACAGATGATACAGAACGGCTTTAAGCCCAAATATCAACAGATTGGCCTCGGGCCCATCATTAGCAAAACAAAATAATTCCAACTACATCAAGATATCATTGTTCCATAATATACATATGTTCCATTTGTTCATCATGAATTCAGATAGTTAACTTGCAAATAACAGAACATCAGTATTAACTATTAACAGTAAGCAAAACATACTGCTACAGTACTATTACCCAATAATGCACAAAGATTTTCCCATGCTTTATTACAAGTCGACATAGTTGTCTTGCGGATAACAGAACATTAATAATAACTATTAACAGAAGGCAAATGTATCACTGCATTAATAGGGACAGAACAATTCACATCATAACGGCCTCGGGCCCACATCTATTACTGGGGACAGAACAACCTTAGGTCCATATTAATGCCATTATTCAAGGGTATCGATTAATTGAATCAAAGCACAACATCAATGGAATAGACCATTCACAAATAACAAGACGTAAATTATAATCACAGGGAGTAACTGAAACATATAGTTACACTACGATTACTCACAGTGATCGGCTCCCATTACTAATGGGACGATGTCCTCGTCTCGACCTACAAGTACAGTGCACAACACATAATATGAGATTATACTCAATACTTTACTTATTCTCTTTGATCATTCAATCAATTAACCATGGTGGTACCAAGCTCATTATTCCTTAATAAGTTATAATCCAGGTCTCAGAAAACAGGAGAAATCGATGGGAAATGGTTTAGGTGAAGAAATGGTATAAAATTGATTGACAGAAAGTGAATAGTCGTCACTAATTTGGACATAACTATTTCTGTATTTAGAATTTGGGAGTGAGACCACCATCATTAGAAACTAGACTTTCAGGGCTTGATTTTATGCTCAACAATCACTCAAAACAAAGTCCCGAGGCAAAAGATATGCTTATTCAAAGTTGGCTGAACAGAAGTCTCCGCGTGTGGCAGAAGCCAGCTTTGGCGATCCGAAAATGGATGAAAAAATGGGACTTCTCATTTTCAAAATCAAACCTCAATTCCATGTAAATCAAAGCCCAAAACCCTTTTATACATGACAAATTTCATATTATTAATCTTCATCAAATATCATAACCTCAAAATAAACAAATATAATGACTTTAATTCTTCAATCAAGCAACTCTTAGGAAATCAAGGTTCAATCAAATATATACATAGAACCCTAACTCAAATGGGTTCAAAGCTTCCCTTATTATCATGATTTCATTAAATTGATGCCTTAAACATAAGGATTCAAGATAATTCATCATACCTTAGTTCAGTCTTTGACTTTCTCATAGCTCTCTTTAATTTCCCCAAGCTTCCATGGTTGATCTCCTTCTTCTCTCTTCAATCTCTTCAAGTCATCTTCAAGCTCCCAACAATGGTGAACTCTCTCTCTCACTCTCTCTTGGCCTCTCTTTCTCACGGCTCTCTCGCCCTCAGATATTTTGTTCTTGACTTCAAAAAGATGAGTTCACAACTAATATGGCATATATATATATATAAATATATCACACACACAAGCTTAACACAAGAGAGCCAAACGTGGCCTTACGAATCGCGCAAAATCAAATTTCAATTAAACTTCCCAGATGACTCTAAAAATTGTGTTGATCATAAATATGTCCCATGTTTTGGTTTCTGAAGCCTCTAAGGCCTTCAATTTGCAGTACCAATTTAACCACCCAACCATGCATTAACGAATTAGACAAATTAGATTTCCAATTAATTTTTTCAAATAGTTCTAAAAATTTCCATTATCACACCCGAGTACTCAATTGTGATTTCTGGACCCGTAAAGGTTGGTAATTTTAATTTTAAAGCCGTGGCTCAACAGATAATTCCGCAATTTGAACAGATATCATTAAATTAAAATGCATTAACCCATAAGGCCATAAAGGTAATCCTTAATACGGATTTTGGGGTCAATACACATCCTCATTGACTTGATAGACAAGTCCCGTATAAAAATGAAATTTACAATTTCCCAAAACATATACAACATTTAAATTAGGGTCCAAGTTCTCAAAATTTTACATGGCATATACAACGCTTTCCAAAAGTGATACAATGCTCAATATTTCACATTCTCAAAACATATGCAATGTTTATATATAGAATCCATGTTTCCAAAATGCTCATAACATATACAATGTTCATACTTTTCATCATCATAATCGAAATCTCAATGCAAAATCAAACATCAACAAATAAGTCCGGATATTTTCCACGGACCTCCAATTCACGTTGCTAAGTCACTTCCTCAACTCCATGATGTTTCCACAAAACCTTAACTAAGGGAATCGTCTTGCCTCGCAAAACTTGATCCTGTCTATCCAAGACTCTCACTGGTCTCTCCTCATACGAGGCATCCTCATCTACCTCCAAGTCAACCCAATCCAACACGTGTGATGGATCTGGTTTGTACTTTCGAAGCATGCTAATATGAAATACATCATGCACTCTGGAAAGTTGTGGTGGCAATGCCAACCGATAAGCAACCTCCCCGACCCGCTCAAGGATCTCAAAAGGTCCAATGAACCGAGAGGATAACTTCCCACTCTTCTCAAATCTCATCAAACCCCACCTAGGTGATATTTTCAAGAACACATTGTCTCCTACCTCAAAAGACAAGGGTCTCCTTCTACGGTCGGCATAACTCTTTTGGCGACTCTGAGCCGTAACTAACCTCTTACGAATAAGTGCCACTTTCTCCGTCGTTTCCCAAACCAACTCCAAACCCAACAAAAGTGCATCACCTACCTCGGCCCAACACATAGGGGATCTACATGGTCAGCCATACAAGGCCTCAAATGGTGCCATGCCAATACTCGATTGGAAGTTGTTATTGTAGGAAAACTCCACTAAGGGCAGGTGCCTCTCCCACGACCCCTTAAAATCAAGCACACCACTTTGAAGCATATCCTCAAGGATCTGAATAGTACGCTCGGACTGCTCATCAATCTGAGAATGATATGTGGTGCTAAAGGTCAATCTAGTGCCCAAGGCACTCTGCAAGCTCTGCCACAATCGAGCTATGAAACGCGGATCTCTATCCGAAACGATCGTTACAAGGACCCCATGCAACCTCACTCTGTCCTTGATATACAAGTTGCTAAGATGGTCTATCGAATCACTCATGCGCATAGGTATAAAGTGCGCAGACTTGGTCAACCGGTCAACTACCGCCCAAATGGCATCACTACCCTGTTGAGTCCTCGGAAGGTCCACAACAAAATCCATCGTGACATGCTCCCATTTCTACTCAGCTATTGACAAGGGTTGCAACAAACCTACTAGCCTCTGATGCTCGGCCTTCACTTACTGACAAGTAAGGCACTTCGATACAAACACAGCTACATCTCTCTTCATACCTCTCCACCAAAACTGGCAACTTAGGTCGTGATACGTCTTTGTGCCTTCTAGATGCACCGTAAGGCGCGAATGGTGAAACTCTCGGAGTACTTCCTCTTGGCAAGACTCTTACACAAACAAACAGTCATGGTATCTCACACTCTGGTCAGGATACACATTCAGACCCTTTTCTACCTTTCCATTGGAGATCTTCTCTCTAAAGATTTCCACCTTAAGGTCATCCCTCTGCGCCTCTAACACTCGGTTCACAAGTGTAGGTTGGGCAACTACCGTAAACAAGGATGCAGACTCAATAGATTCACCAAGATTCAAGCCGAACTCACCAAGAGTACCCAACATCTTCCATTCCCGAATGGTGATACAAGCCACACTGTTAATTGATTTCCTACTCAAGGCGTCGGCCACTACATTGGCCTTCCCGGGATGATAATGCAACTCAAAGTCATAGTCCTCTATGAACTCCATCCACATTCTCTGCCTCAAATTCAAGTCTTTCTGGGTAAACAAGTACTTCAGACTCTTGTGATCGGAGAACACTTCAAATTTCTCACCATACAGGTAATGTCTCCAAATCTTCAAGGAAAAGATCACTGCCACTAACTCTAAGTCGTGAGTAGGGTAATTCCTCTCATGGGTTTTCAATTGTCGTGAACCATAGGCCACTACTTTTCTTTCTTGCATCAAAACACAACCCAAACCTTCCCGTGAGGCATCACTATATACTAAATAACCCAAACCCTTCTCCAGAATAATCAAAACTGGAGTTGTGGTAAGTCTAACTTTAAGCTCTTGGAATGACTTCTCACAGGTCTTATCCTACACAAATTTGATTCCCTTCCTCGTTAACTTAGTCAAAGGCGAAGCTAACCTAGAAAAATCCTTCACAAATCTCTGATAATACCCGACCAACCCCAGAAAACTACGGATCTCAAAGGCATTCTTAGGCTATGCCCAATCTTGCACTGCCTCTATCTTGGATGAATCTACAGTCACCCCTTGCCCGGATACTACATGGCCTAAGAACCTAACCTTTTTCAGCCAGAACTCACATTTCCCAAACTTAGCATACAACTTATGGGCTCTAAGTAATTTGAGCATCACTTGCAAGTGCTCTTCATGTTCCTCATTGGAGGGCGAATAGATCAAGATGTCGTCCACAAAGATGACTACAAAATGGTCAAGGAACTCACGGAAGATCCGGTTCATCAAATCCATAAACACAGCTGGTGCATTGGTCAGCCTAAAGGGCATCACTAGAAACTCATAATGGTCATACCGCGTACATAATGCCGTCTTCGGGATATTTTCTTCCCTTACCCTCAACTAGTGATAACCCGATCTCAAGTCTATCTTAGAAGAGCAATAAGACCCTTCAACTGATCAGACAGATCATCTATGTGAGGAATTAGGTACTTATTCTTAACAGTCACTCAATTCAACTTTCGGTAATCGATATAAAGTCGCAACGCTACATCTTTCTTTTTAGCAAAAAGAGCTGGTGCACCCCAAGATGAAGTACTAGGGTGTATGAAACCCTTATCTAACAACTCTTGGAGTTGAACCTTCAACTCACTCAACTCAGCAGGTGCAAACCGATATAGTGCCATAGAAATCGGTGCCGTGCCAGACACTAAGTCAATAGAGAACTCAATCTCTCGGTGAGGTGGTAAACTAGTAAGATCCTCGAGAATGACATCAGGGTATTTACAAACCACCCTTGGCAACTCAACCCGGACTTCAGCACACTCACTACTCTGAAGGCTAGCAAGAAGACAGCTAAGTTCACTCCACCCATGTGGATCATATATCGGTGATAAGACTCTATCCACCTGGTCCCCTAAGAAATAAAAGCAATCCCGCTCAAGGTACATACAGTAACCCTCTGACGGTAGCAATCTATAATAGCCTGGTATGACGATAACTAGTCCATACCCAAAATAACGTCATAACTAGTTATGTCAAGCAAAACAAATGCAAATGGAAGTCGACGACCAGCGACATTTATGTCACAACCCCGACACCCCTGTCTCAAGATAGCTTCACCACCAATAGGGGACTCTACACAAATAGGAGATGCTAACTGTGCCAACTCCAACCCCAAGACCGATGCAAATGCAGACAAGATAAATGAATGGGATGTACTTGTATCAATCAGCACATTAGCAACAGAATTGCAAAACAAGAAGGCACCTCTCACTACAGAAGGAGCAGGTAAAAGTTATGGCGTGGTAATAGCATACACATACACTGTTGGCCTCTAGTCTACCTGCTCACCCCTAAGAGCATAAGCCTGCTACATGGATTGAGCTGAAAAGGCTCCCTGATTGGCCCTCGTGGCCTGTGCTGACTGTTCTGGCTGGTGACTCTGTGTCTGTCTTGAACCAGACGCACCAGATGTGCCACCCAACTGTGGGCAAGACCTATTTAGGTGCCCCACTTGACCACACTGGTAACAAGTGGGCGACTGTCCTCTACCCTGACTCTGGCCCTAAGAATGAGCCGAAGAAGAAGCTGCTTGCTGCCCTCCTCTTCTCTGCGGGCAAGCTGGAGACTTGTGACCCAACTGGCCACATTTGAAACTAGTCACATCTCCTAGAACCCAAACTCAGTACTAGAAAGGTAGACCTTGACTGCATTCCCTGGGACTGTTGAGAGTTAGAACCCCTCTACCTCTTACCGTCTCCCTGACTATCCTGACTCCTCCTGAAGTCCCTTATTCTCTCCTCCTCAGCCTGCATAATAGTCTCGAGATGAGCTGTCGTATCCACAAGGTGCCCATAGTCTCTAATCATGGACTCGACTACTTAGAACATGAGTCCGGTCCTCAATCTCTTCTCAAATTCTAAACACTGGCGCTCTTCTGTCGTTACAAGCTTGGGTGCGAACCTAGACAAACTAGTAAAAGTGGCTTTGAACTCTGCCACAGGTGTGTTCAACTGCACCAGATTCGAGAATTGGTCTCTCAATTTCTCCATAACAGTGGGAGGCAAAAACTTGTCCTAGAAGGCACTGACAAAAGCCTTCCAAGTTACCCCAATGCACCCACGCGCATACTTCTACCATTGACCCGTATCCCCCTTCAACTGGAAAAATGCCAAAGTCACCCTCAACTGGTCGTCCTCGACGCCAAGCATCTTGAACGTCTTCATTATCTACTCAAGCCACTCTGCTCGAGCCTGGACTTGATTCTCAGCCCTGAGAATGTCCTTGGATTCCCTCAGTGCTCCGGCCATTTCGTGGGCTAAGGCGCCCATGGCCTGCTGACCTACTAGCTTGGCCACGTTGACTTGACCAACCCCCTCTTCTTGCGCCAGAATGTCATCCGGTATAGGCACCTTATGCCTCTTAAGCCTACCACGCCTGTCACCACGACCACGTCCTGACATTTTAATAAAGACAACAAAGATAACTAGCACATTTACAATGTGCCGAAGCTAACTCACTCGCGTCCTAACACATTGGACAATAGTAATTCACTCCACATATGCACATAATCACATAAACACATACGAATTTCAACTTCGGATAATGACCGTCCTGCAGCGTTGCTAGAGTTCCAATTAGAAATAGCAATGATCAAGTGCCTTTCTAACAGGACTTCTAGAAACCCGTAGACCTAATCAACATCCAAGAAATTCAATCCCATACCCAAATAATCACATAAGCACGTTGTCATATGAGCACATACTGTCTATACTTAAGTCTCTAGCAAGCAAGACAAACCCATTGTGGTACTAACCACTTCCCATGTACCCAAGTATTCAAACCCGGTAAGCTCTGATACCAAGTTGTAACGCCCCCAAAATACACAACAGATACAACCCAAAACATACATTAATAATCGCATACATCAGAGTAAGTAGTTCTTTCATTACATGAAGCTAAAGATACAAAAGAGTTTAATATAAATAAATGCCCCATTGGCTTACACCTTTCCAAGCCGTAACCTGGTTACAACAAAAATGAGCTTCGCTCATTACATATTTAGCCCTAGGCTATATAGAAATAAAACAAAACATGAAGCTCTTGCTTCCAAAAGATCTCTCCCATGCTATTGCCTTGGAGGAGGCATGCCATCATTACTTGAAAATGTTATTCCCAAATAGGGTGACCCATAACCCAGTAGAAATCATCTAACACAGTATATGAAATTTAGCAAAGGTATAAGTACAAGTGCATAAACAATGCATATGAAGAAACGGTTCACAACTATATGTAGTCTCAATCCATTTTCTTTCAATTCATATTCCATTCACTTATCTGTCTCCATTCATGAGTCAATTTCATTATTTCTCAACAACCAAATTTAGGCTACAACTCAATAATTTTCAAATCATACAACACATATGCATAAACACTCCAAACTTCTATTTCACGAAAATTTTGTCCACAGGCAGCCATCAAACGGGACCCATATAAACGTGGGCTATACAAGCACTGCAATTGCCATTTTACGGATATTTCATCCACGGGTTAGGTACCCATGTATAATTTCGAAACTTTCACCCAGGACACTCCAGCCAACTTAATTATAATGGAATCCATCCCCTTTCTCCTCCCAAACAAATATCCATACATATGCAATATTTAAATAGATAATCAAACATGAAGCACATCCCCTTTTCACTTCCAAACAAACATACATATACAATGTATACAAACACAGTCATATTCAATGACAACCATCAAAAAAATAGTTTCAATTTACCTAATCCATATGCAATTTCCACAACAGTCAAAGCTATCCTTCACCGATAACCCAATATAGTTATCTCTAGACAGATATTAAATCTCAATAGACAGTTTATTCAAAACTTCTAAAAGACTGAGTCAATGCATAGCCAAATCCACCATTCATATTAATACCCTCTCAATTCCACATTTTCAAACCCAATTCCAATTATTTGTACAAAATAATAATTTGATCCAATTAGGGCAAATTCTCTTTTTTCCCAATCATTAGCCAAGTGCCAAAATCATCAAATTAGACATAACACAACATCATTTTCAGACCTCACAAGCATCTATTTTACCTACACCCAAAACCCCTATTTCCATTTTATGCCCAAACCCTAGGTTTGTTTAAAACATCCCCAAATCACACCATCATTACACAAGTGACAAATAACTAAGCTAAATATCACATGACGGTGTAGAAAGATCCATACCTTAAAAGAGAAGACGAGCCAAGCAAGAGTGAGACCCCAAGAATGCTGAAACCTACTTCTATTCAATTTAAAATGAAGATCTTGATGAGCTCTACCTTTTTCTCAAAGGCACTAAGGTGGAAATCTCAATGGATCTAGATGAAATTTAAGAGAGAAGGTGAATTGTAGAGAGAGAAGCTCAAGAACAAGCTTTTTGGAAAGTTTTAGAGACCAAGAGAGAGAGAGAGAGAAAAGAAAAAGTGATTCAAAATGTCATCTTCTCGGACTGAAATACACGCAGTTCGCTCGAGCTTGGAAAGCCCTGCTCGAGCATCAGACACAAGGTTTCGCTTGAGTGTGAAAGTTGGCGCTCGAGCATGGAATGCACATTTCTAGAAGTTTTGTAGACACTAGACGCTCAAGCGTCCGATGCACTTTCCCAGTATTTTCAGAACTGCAAAAATATACTGAGAGTTGAAAAATCCCGCTCGAGCGCGAGAATGCCGCTGGAGCAGAGGAGAAAATTTTTGAAGCCCACTAGAGCGCAAGAATGCCCGCTCAAGCGAAGGAGCCAAAATCTGGGCAACAAAGGCTTGGAAAAAAAAACAAGCAACCAACATGCCCCAAACACACAACTACAACCCGATAACCAAAATAAGAGGGAAAACAAGGGAAAGAGATAAGAATAACTATTTAAACCATACCAACCCACGTCCAAAATGCAATATGTAACGGGTTAAAACCGGAATCGCTATACAAAGGTCCAATTCTAGTGTGAATTACACAAAAGGCCAAGTATAAATGCGTGTCTGTTATGGGTCGAGGGATAAATGCGAATTTTCTCATAATATTGAAATTATTAAACGTAACATTTAAAAAAAAAATCTTTAGTATACTTTTTCCAAACGTAACACTCAAAGAACGTAACATTTCAATGTAACACACTAAAAAACCCATTAGTGTACTTTTCCCAAACGTAACAATGTAACATTCTAAAAAAAAAACTCGTGTAGCTTGCTTTTCGTGCTCCTTTCGGATACGATAATCCTACAGCTCGGACACCTGTGGTTCTAAATCTGATTTCACAAGTGCAATGTAAAATAGATAAACACAAATGAGTCCAAATCCGGCATATCTTTTGAAAAATCGATTTTGAATCAAAATGCCAAAAAAGGGTTGCTTTGCTAGATTACAGAGTCACCACCTAAATATTTTTGAGAAATTTAGGAAACCCATGACTTATGCCAAAGGTTATTGTAGACACCCCATTTTTGACCGTCCTCAAGACTTGGACGTCACTGTTTGAACACTCGGTGATTATCCATGTTTGCGTTCGTCTCGAGTTCCCGGAGGACTTGGCAGCGCGCCTCGTCTCAAGACCTCTTGGCTCGACTGCTTCGTGTTCGGTTTTGGCACCAAACACTTGTGTTTTTGCCTTGAAAGGCAGGGAATAGCTTTCTGGCCATCCCCACACCCCACCGGCCCTCCCCTACCATCACCAGCCGCATATGTGTACCACCGGCACTGTTTTCTTAAAAAAACATGGCCGGTCGGCACTATATGTTGCCGACCGGCACCTTTTTTGGCCGGTGACCTTCTTGGCTGGCCGGTGTGACCTCTTTGCACCCTACAAGCCTGGTGCATGCCAGCTGTGCCAGCTGGAATGCACCATCACATTCCCCCGTGCATAAGTGTGACCACTTTGCACCTTTGAACCCTCTAAGCTTCTAGAAGCTTGAACCTTTGGCCAAGCTTCTTGGAGAAGCTTGGCCAGCTGTCTTAGCTTCTCCAAGAAGCCTAGACTCTTTTGCCCCCCTTGAACCTTTCTCTTTGCTTAGCCATTAAGTTATTTGGCTTTGTCTTGGCCTATATAAGCACCCCTCCTCTCCCATTGAAAGGGGTTAGCCATTTTTGAGCAAAAACCAGAGCTTCTATATCTATATATCTGTGTTATACTCTCTCTCTATATCTCTCTCTCTCTCATCCTTATGTGTGTGTTTTAAGTCTAAATAGTGTGTTTTTACCTCACTTTTGCACTAATACACACACCATTACACCTTAGTTCGAGATTGAGGGACTTGGAGGGTTGTTTGTTGAGATTTGGGACTGGTTTTGATCAATAGAAGAGGGCTGTGCCACCTGTTCTTCAAGTGTTCTTCAAAAGTGAGCACTTTACTTTAGATTCCCCATTTTTGCAACAAGTTTTTACCTATCTTTCTTTGTGTTTTGAGCTTTGTGCATAACTGAAAAAAGTCTTATATTTTCTTGCTTTTGAACTTTCATTAAGGTCACTTTGTGGTTTGAGTGCAAACTCACCCTCTTAGGTCTTATTTTGGCCTCTTTGGTGCCTTTGCTTTTGAGCTTTGTTTGCTTTGTTATTTTGGTCTCCTCACCACTGAAAACTAGTGGGTTTTTAGTGGTAAGGAAGGTGGTTTGAAGTCTTGTATAGGGGAGGGACACCCCTCTCCCCTTTGTCCCTCTTTTGCCTTTGTCTTTGGCTTAAAAGGGAACATGCATGCTTGCTTGTTTTTGGCGCCATTTCAGAACTTTTTTGGGTGTTTTGGATCACCTTTTATTTCTGTCTAATGGTGTTTTGTTGGCCTCTTGCATGCTTAACATACTTGCTTAGCATTCCTCTATTTGGCATAGAAATGCATCTTGTGTTTAGGCCATGATTCTTGCATGTATTAGCTTAACTCCATGAAGATATTAGCCTCATTCTGTCATGTTTAAGGGCTGTGAGCCACTGATTTTGCCATGTTTGGCATGCTTGATGTGGTTGTTGTGCATTTTGGGCTTGCAAGCCTTGAGTATTTTGGCCTCTAGCATGCTCACCTTAGTCCATCCTCATGATTTGGCATCATTTAGGATCATATTTCAGTCCATAAATCATGTTAGTATGTTTGCATTTGTGACCTATTTCATGCTTTGAGGATGTGTCCTTTTATGCCTAGGAATAGGCCTTATGCATGCTTGCTTGTTTAAGGTATTTTGGGACTACCATGTCAAAGGATTTGGGTGTATTTTTGCATGATAGAGCTCTGTTTTTGCTTGCCTAATATATGCCATGAGTGGTCATTTTAGTAGGTAGTGGAATGCTCCACTTTGTGCCTTAGCCTTAGGCCTTTATGGTTGCATGTTGACTTGGGCATTTGCCCATCTTTTGGGGCACTTTTGGCCACTGTTTTGGGGTGGATTAAGGTCTGCCCCATCATGGTTTAAGTCCATCATTGCACATTTGTCTAATGCTTGTTGCATGTTTGATTAATATGGCCTTGCTACGTGTTAACCCTATTGCCTAAATTGTCCATGTTTACATTGCATTTGCACCTTGCATGTTGCATTACATTTGGCATGCCATTGCATTTTAGCATCATGTTGCATTGTTGAGCCATGTTTGCATAACATGCATTGCATTACTTGGTTTGGGGTGTCAAACCAAGTGTAAGGGTTGAGAGGAGTTCATACCACAAGTGATGCAACTTGTCTCAACTCTTGGTCACTAAGGCCCCTTGATCTTGACATGATAGGGACTTAGTTCTCATTTGTGTGTTGCATGCATATTGACATTGAAATGCAATCTTGGTTCCTTAGGCTATCATGCACCAAGATGCATAATTGATGGCCCAAGAACCAAAGGTCATGCTTCCTTGAGTCCCATACATGATAGGGAGCATTGGCCATGCGTACATATGCTCAAAATCCCATACCATGCACTGCTTGTCTGCTGTTGCTGTCAAAACTGTCTTCTGCAGGAATTTTCTGCCGACCGGCAGTATAGAGTGCCGACCGGCACTATATGGGTGGCCGATAACCTTCTGAGCAGCCGATGGACATTCTACATGGCCGGTGGCCATTTCATCCAGCCGATGATGATCCTCAGTGTGCAGGGAACATTTCCTGAGACTTTGGAGGTTTTCCAAAGAAGCAAGACAGTCAAAACAGAGGCAACAGTGACATGGTACGGGTTTCCCGGGCGAGTAGGATCCGAGCATGCATCATTCGCGCATCCCGAGGCGGGGGGCTGTGGCCTCCTTTCTTTTTGCATTTATTTACTAAGTAATTAAAAATTTTGTAATAATTTATTTATTCATTATTTGGGACTGTATATTCTTTTAGTCCCTCCGAGCGAGGGCGAATTTGTAATAAGTATGCGTGAGTGTGTGTATGTCTTCCAACCCCTATTTCTTTCTTCCCTTTTATTTACCTGCTTACGATGGTAGATTAGGGCATATTTAAATTAGCATACAGTATGATAGCATGCGTGCATCCACACATTTGTCCTACATGCACCGGGCTCGGTACATCACGCTAACTACATTGTATTTCAATTTCCAAATTGAATACTTGTTACTTGTAGCATTTCACATGACATGCTTAGGATAGTCGAGCCTGTCTAGATTACACCATTGCCTGTGTTGCATTAGTCACTTAACATGAACTAGGATCATGCATATGATTACTAACTGGTTTCTGTTTTGGCTTGGAGTACTAGGTGAGTTTTTACGCTTTAGCATCTCACATGCGTGTGAATGTTAACATGACAGTATACTTACCATGCGGCTAGCTGCTTACGTGATATAACTGTTTGAATGCCTATGGATGGAGGTCAAATTGCTTAAATTGGAATAATGCATTAAAACTGAGAGTTTTAAGCCCACTAGATAGTGGCAAAACTGTCTTTTCTAAAAGCCCACTTGAGGGTGGCAAAACCTGCATTTCAGCCTACTTGCGAGTAGCAAAACCTTTTCAAAACAAATATAAAATGTTTTATTCCAATTCAGGCAATTGGGTCTATACTTGTTTGCTATGTGCATAACATAGTAATTCTAGGCTAATAACTGGAATAAGAACACGCAATGTTTTCAAAATCGGATATCACGGTTAGTAGAGGCCGGTCTTTGGACCGGGCGAAAGGGGGTGCTCGTAGCTGACCTTCCCCAATCGTATCCAAGCTCCCGAGCCAAGACAACTTTGGTGATGACGGACACGTGGCCTTCGGCACCGAGTCAGGGTTTCCTAAATTTCCCATTTTAAAAAATATTTAGGTGGCGACTCTGTATCTGGCAAAGCAGTCCATGTTTGGCACTTCTTTTCAAAATCTGTTTTTCTCAAAACGATTTGCGAGTTGGACTCTTTGGTTCGGATTACGAACCGCAACAAACAAAAAAGAGTCCGGCTGTAACATCGAGGTCGGCGCCAAGCATAGCTTATGTGTCCGTCATCACCAAAGTGTCTCGGCTTGGGAACTTAGGTATGAGAGGGGAAGGTCATAAATTGAGCACCCCACTCACCCAATCAAAGATCAGCCTATACTAATCATGATGTGATTCTTATTTTACATTATATGGTCTTATTCCGATTATTAAGCTATCTTTACTATGTGATGCACACAAGTATAGACTAATTTGCAAAATTTGGAACATTTTGATTGTATGTGTGTTTTGAAAGAGTTTGCGAATGCATCACTCAAAAAAGTGGGCTTATGTACATTTAATCAAATCATCCCAAGTTAAGCAATTTAACCTTCATTCACAGGCATCTAAATAAGTATATCACTTAAGCACTTAACCTCATGGTATTAGGCTTGATATGACAACAATTACACACATGCAACATGCTAAAGGAAAGAAATGCTTACCCCAACTATCCGAGGCAAACCAAAAGAAAGAAAATAGTTAGTTAAATGCATGCTCTAATATGCAAGATGACTAATTAATGCAACACATACAACATGCAATTAATAGGCTCCGTTATTAATAAGATATTTGAATTAATTTGATGGCATGCAGTTAAGCACGTATTCGTGTAAAGAATATGAAACTAACATTGAATAGTATGATAAGTCGAACCATTATGCATGCAAGACAAATGGATGCAAATCATGGAAAATGCTAAGTAAAATATTATGCAAGATGATATCCATCATAAGCGAGTAAATAAAAGAGAGAAAGAAATAGGGGTTGGAAGATATACACAATATTACAATTTCGCCCTCGTGCGGGAAGGTTCGAATGAATGTCCTAACTAATTAAGCTAATTATTACAACACTACAAATTAACTAATTATTCTAGCTAATTAATTAAGTACAACGTAAACTTAACTAGCTATTCTAACTAATTAATTAATTACAACACAAAAATTAACTAGCTATTCTACCTAATTAATACAAATTAGAATTAAACTAACTACTTAGTTACAATATGGAATTAATTAACTAAGTAATTAATTATTACAAGTCCATTACTTTAGGTACAACAAACTACTATTAAACATAATTTTAACGGGCCCCGAGGAGCAAGGAATGGCTCATGCGTGAATGCGGATTTCCATCCGAAAATCCCTCTATTCTGCTGCCATAATGGTTCTATTGTGCAGTCAGAAAATTGAGCTATTTTTCCCTAGCCTCTGTTCTGTTTTGCAAGGAAAAAGACACTGCCTGGCTAAAATGAGGTGGTCGGCCGGCCAGAAGAAGTGGTCGACCGTACAATGAGGTGGTCGACCGGCCACTAGTTTTTGTTACTGTCCTGCTGCAACAGACATGAAACAAAGCACAAACAGAGTATTTTCAGGAGATGTTTGTCTACCTTGCTTCTCCTTATCATCAAATAGATCAAATGAGGAATAGGCTTGATTCGCAAGCCATCAATCCATGCAAACTCGTTGCATGATGGTTTATGAATCAAGGGACAAAATCTCAATAAATGACAATGAAAGACCCACAAACTTGCTCCCTATCATGGAATTGATCAAGGGAAATGGTAAACCTTGAATCTTGAACCATTTTCATCAATAAAAGTATGAAATAATTCAAGATTCAATAAGCTCAATTAACGTCCGATTGAACCCAAACCATTTTATTATCTTGTTCCATTTTAGCCCCAATTTTATTGCTTCTTTTAATTACCATCCATTCCTTAGTCATTTTAGTCCAAAAATGATAGTTAAGTCCACTAAATGGAGAGAAATGTCAAACATGAAGTTGTTTTAGGCATGAGAGAGAGGTAATGCCCTGGTAATGAACCTTCGAAGAGATTAAACTATTTACTATTGAAAGGTCTCTTTCTCAAGCTTAAACAACACTCGGTTGAAATAACTATCAAATAGTCATTTCCTGACATCTAATCCCATGACTAAATAAACATGGGATACAAATCCAGTCCAACCAAATAGTCTAGGGACAATGTATCCCACGACTAACAGTTCGGTGGATTCCAATCCCCGCTTATCCAGTCCGTCCAAACAAATGTATTTTTGCCAAATGTAACACTTCAACGTAACACTTCATAAAAACTTCCTAGTGTACTTTTTCCAAACGTAACACTCTAGCATAACACTAAAAAAACTTCTTAATGTACTTTTCAAATGTAACACTCAAATATAACACTAAAAAAAAACTTCTTAGTGTACTTTTGAAACGTAACATTTCAATATAACACTAAAAAAAACTTCTTAGTGTACTTTTCCCAAACATAACACTCCAACGTAATACTCTAAACTCTAAAAAAACTTCTTAGTGTAATTTTTCTAAACGTAATATTCCAACATAACACTCCAAACTCTAAAAAAACTTCTTAGTATAGTTTTTCCAAACCTAATATTCCAAGGTAATACTCCAACACTCCAACGTAAGACTCTTAAAAAAACCTCTTAGTATACTTTTGTAAAAACGCAACATTCCAACGTAACACACTAAAAAAACTCCTTAGTGTACTTTTTGTAAAAATGTAACATTCCAACGTAAAGCACTGAAAACTCCTTACTGTAGCTTTCTCAAACGTAACACTCAAACATAACTTTCTAAATGTAACACTCCAATGTGACGGGCAAATGAGTCATTACACATCCAAAATGATTAAATGAATCACAAAAATATAAATCTATATATATATAAGACTACATAGATCACAAATTCAAAATATGAGACTTATTAATCAATACCCTTAAAACAAAACCACTTCACAAAATAGTCCATAATATGCAATGTAAGAGTTTTTCAAAGGTAAGAAGAGCTCTCTCTATTGGTTAATGAGTAAACTCTTTAAATTTGTCCTCCGTTGATTTCGGAATTAACTACCTAATGTCGGTTAACCGAAGTAGGACAAGGGGTAAACCTCGGGTATATGTACCGACTCCACAACGCACACACCATTTCAGTTAGAGAGTGTAGCTGCCAAGATTTGACCTCATATCCAAACACTGAATACGAGTTGTCCAGCACTTAGAGAATTATTCTAGGACTACTATACCAAACCCCTAAAATTTAATTTTGAAAAGTATAAAATCTGACACATCAAAACTTATACCCTAAAACCTTATTGAAGTGCCACAACCCCATGGATTTGAAGAACAGAGCTCTCTCTCTCTCTCTCTCTCTCACTAAGTCTCTATGATGTTTGCTTTAGGGGTGGAAAAATAAACCCTTCCCAAGGGGTTTGCCACTGACATACAATTTCTGAATAAAACTGACATATATATGGCATCAAATCAGTGGCACCACTGAGAGCTCCAAATCTAAACAGTAATAATAACACACACCTTCAACCTTCAAGGCACACCTAGCTCAACTGTAACACCCATAAAATAATACAATAAATACCACCCATAAAGTAAATAACAACTGCATAAATCAGAGTATAAAGTCCTTTCATTTCATATCATTAATAGTACAAAAGAGTCTAATGTAAATAAATGCCCTTAGGCTTACACCTTTCTAAGTCTTGGCTTGGTTACAACAAAAGTGAGACTAGCTCATACAAACTTAGCCCTAGGCTATACAAAAGAAACAAAACAAGAAGCTCTTGCTTCCCAAAAGGTTTCTCCAATGCTATTGCCTTGGTGGAGGTATGCCATGTAATAACCCGACCCTCGCATATGTATCTGGTGTACTTTCAGTCCCTTATTCTGTGCATTTAAATGCTTAATGTGAAATTTTATGTGAAGTTAAGTTTGAGCAAATGGATCTTGTGATTAGAGATCTATATCTGTTTAATAAGAAAAATATCTGTCACAATTAAAATGTTTGGATCAGAAATTGAAAGCCTTAGAGACTTGATAATCTGAAATTGATTTTACATTTGAGATCAGTATAATTTTTAAGTCATGATAAGCATTTTTGTAAAAATTTGATTTGGGATGACTAGACTGATTGATTTTCGTCCTTATTCACTTTTTTTTATAAATATCTAAGTTCCTTGTACTTTTGACTTAGAGCCATTACTCAAAATACTTCCTGAGAGAAAGAATTAGAGAAGAAGAGGGTTTGAGAGGAAGAGGATAATTCATCAAGAAGAAAGATTGGGAGATTGAGAGGGATTGTGGGGTTTAAAGCTCAAGGTATGTGTATTTTACTTGAATTAAATCCTCTCTTGAATATGAGTAAGATTTTCTTTGAGAATCATGCAAATTAAGGTGTGTATTGGTTAAATTAAAAAGATGTTTTATCATTGGACTGATTTGGAGTTAAGTTGAGTTATATGGAGAAGAATTTCATTTTATTCCTTATCTTCACATATTAAACTAATTTATGGATTGGGATGATTACTTATATTCAAAGTGTTTAACTTATGTTTATGAATTGTAAGGAATTGAAGAATCAATTCATATTGAAATTGATATATGTTTGAAATGCCTATGTACATGATTTTTGGATCATAGTCTAGCAATTTATGGACTTATTTTGAGCCTTATAAATACCTACCAAAGTTGGGTTTTTGCTTGATTTCGGACTGCCCAAACAGGGAAATCGCCGCACGTGCGGAGGTCATGGTCGCACGTGCGGAGGTCATAGCCGCACGTGCGGGAAATGGGGACTTTTGGGACTTTGGCTACTGTAAAAAAGGCACGTGCAGGGCTTCACTGCTGCACGTATGGGGCTCACTGCCGCACGTGCTTGATCCTCGGATATTTTTGAAATCTGTATTTAATGCCTTTTTTGTTTGTAAAATTCATTCGAAGCGAAATGAGTCGAGAAATGATTCACCAAGGAAAAAGGAACTAACTTGTGAATTATGTATGTGTGTAGGACACCCTCCGGGAGGAACTAGCTCTCCGCCACAACACTGTGAGTAGTAGTACTATGATAGTACATTTTATGAATCACTAATGATTACCATTAGCACTCTGTTAATCGTAAATTAACTATGTTACCTTACATGAACGATTAAAAGAATATGCGTACTTTTGTATGATTCTGAACTCTGCAGGACTCTGAAACTAGTCTGCTTTGATGATATCTGGGCCTATGGCCAATCTGTGAAATCTGTTAGGCCTATGGCCAATCTGTAAAATCTGTCAGGCTTAAGGCCGTTCTGTATATCTCTGGGCTTAAAGCCACTCTGTTTAAAGACTAGGCCCAAGGCTATTATGGAAATAGTTATAGAATTTGATTAACCATATGTCCTCTGCATTTGTATACGCATTGGTATGCATTATCATTCAAGTTGATCATTGAATTATTTAGGTACTATTATTCACTGAGTCTGGCTCACTCTGTATTTTGTCTGCTTCTGTAAGTAATCAATCTGGAGGCCAGTCTTAACCCTTGAGACTCATCTCTCTTTTGTCAACCTCAGGGTGTCCAGGCACTTAGATGAAGCCCGTGCATTATGTGAAGTTTTGCTAGGCTTTTGGCTTTGTACTCTAATTGTCTGCATAAGATTGTAATGTATATAACCCCTTCATCCCCAATGTTTTTGTTATACACCCAATTATGGAGCTGGGTCTATGTATATGTATGTATGTAACTGAAGCTCAAGTGTAAGTTTTCTATATATTATCTACTGGATGCAATGTTTGTGATCCTAGCATATTAGTGGTAGCTCAATGGACATGATTTTATGTTATTAGGTGCTTCCGTTCAGGCCCCATAAGTTATATATATCAGGTTTTACGTCTGTTTCCAAAATGATCATGCCCGAAATTGGTGTCTATTTTTGAAGTGTTCACGCCCGAACTTTTAGGGGCGGGTTTGGGGTGTGACATGCCATTAACACTTGAAAATGTTTTTCCCAAGCAGGGTGAGCCACAACCTAGTAGGAACAATCTAACATAGTATATGAGATTTAACAAAGATATAGGTGAAATGATCATATACAATGCCCGAGATAAAACATTCATACTTTTGTATTGCCATAGAATACCAATTTCATATTCCATTATACTTTCCTCCTATTCATTTCAAAATATATAAGTCAATTTCATTATTTCTCAATAAACCTAATGAGACTACAACTCAAAGGTTCATCAATTTCACAATTTACATACAAACACTTCCAACTGCCATTTTACGGATATTTCGTTTGCGAGATCAGCACCCATGTATTATTTTAATTTGCCATTTTACTGATATTTCATCCGCAGGATCGAAACCCATGTATACTTTCAGGACTTTCACCCAGGACACTCCGGCCAATTTAATTATAATGGAGTCTATCCCCCTTCTCCTTCCAAACAATAGAGTACATCCCTTTTCTTGTCCCAAACAATCATACATATGCAATGTATTTAAACACATAATTACACATATGGAGTACATCCCCTTTCTTCTCCCAATTAATCATGCATATACCTTGTATTCATAACATGATCATATTCAATGATAATCAACCATGGACTAGTTTCAATTTACCTAATCCACATGCAATTTCTACAACAATCAAAGCTATCCTCCACTGATAGCCCAATATAGGTATTTCTAATCAGATATACAATCTCAAGATAGATAATTTAATCAAAATTTCCAAGGATATGAAGCATTTCATATTCAATTCCACCATCCATTCCAATACTTGCTCAATTCCATGTTTACAACACCAATTTCAACTATTTATACAACATAGATATGATAGTCATTTTTGGGCAAAAATCCCTCTTTTCAAAATATCAATCCAAGTACCAAAAAAAAAAAAAAACACCCATTTTGACACAACAAGACTTCATTTTCAAACCCCAAGTTCATTTATTTCATTTTTAACAAAAATCCCTCTTTTCCATTTACACCTAAACACAAGGTTTGTTCAAAATGCTCCCATAACCCACCATTGTTACACAACCACAAATAACCAAGTTAAAAATTATAACAAAGTGTACAAAATCCCTACCCCAAGCAAAGAAGACGAGCAAAGCAAAGGTAGAACTCCAAAGATGCTCAAACCCAACTTTGTTCAGTTCAAAATGTAGACCTTGAGATGCTCCAACTTTTTCTCAAAGGTACTAGGGTGAAGAGATCAAAGGATCTAGGCCAAAAAGTAGAGAGAATGTGAGTTTTAGAGAGAGAGGCTTTTAACTTTAGGGTTTAGGATAAAAAGATATGAAAAAGTGATGTAAAAAGTCACTTTTGCAATCTAATATACGCACAATCCACTCGAGCGAAGAAGTTGACGCTCAAGCGTCAGACACAACATTTTGTTCTGCTTGAGCGCAGAATACACACATCCAAAACTTTTGCAGACAATAGATAAACCACTCGAGCGCAAGAAAGACTGCTCGAGTGCCCACCTACTCGAGCGTGAAAAACACTCCTCTAGTACTTTTGTAGATGTGCAAAGTGCTGAGAGTTTGCAATAACCGCTTGAGCGCAAAAAGACCTGCTCGAGCGGAGGACCAAAATACTAGGTAGTACAAATTTTGAAAACTAAGAACCAACTTGTTCCAAACACACAACCATAACCTGATAACCAAAATAAAGGGGAGACAAGGGAAACAAGATATGAATCACTATTCGAAACCATACAAACCCGAACTCGAAATACAACACGAGACGGGTCAAAAATCAGGATCACTATATCTATACTTCTCTCCAACCTCAACCCAAACCGAAACCCCGCCACCACCATCACATCCCATTTCTGTGTTCAACAATGAAAAAGTAACCCTATTCATTACATTTATCCCATTTTTCTTTTCTAAGAATAGTCCCAAATCCCTTTTTTGATTGGATACATGTAGTGGGATATCCATATACTTCTTTGACCCAACATAAGAAGTTATTTGGTGGTGTTCCAAGATCATTATAATTGATGGAAGAGAGTGAAATTTATGATTATATGTTAGGTAAGAGAAGAATAATAAAAGAACATGTAACGCCCTCAAAATAATACATAAAACCCAATCATATATGACATCCATAGATATACGAGAATAAAACATATATTCATTTATCAGAGTATTCATTACAAACAGTATTACATGTTGACAACAAAAGTAAATGCCCTACGGGCTTACAACTTTCCAGGTCAACACTTAGATACAACCAAAAGAGAGTTCTAACTCATAACACTTTAAGCCCTTGGCTTGAATTACATGTAATACAAAAGATAACAAAAATAAATAGGCCTTTAGCTTCTAAGCCTCCCAAGCTACATCCTTGGAGGTGGCATATTACCTGTACCTGAAAATGATGTCCCATATAGGGTGAGCCAAAGCCCAGTAGAGATATGCTAAACCAAATATAAGAAATAACTAAAACATTAGCATTCGACAAATGGTTGACACTTGCAAACCAACTTACAACATCTCCCAGTTCAACGGCAAATACATCTGTGTTTCATTCCACTTCCCTTTATTTATCCAATTCAATTCATAGACATGGCTCATTATTTAGCCAAACAATTTAAATGAGACTACAACTCATCTTAAAAACACTTCCATTATCAACAATTCAAATGAGACTACAACTCATATTAAAAACACCTCCATTATCCACATCATTCAGATGCATATAAGGTTTCGGGACTTTCACCCTGGACGTTCCGGCCAACTTAATTATCAATGGAGTCCATCCCCTATTTCCTCTCAAACAATGGAGTACATCCCCTATCTCCTCCCACACATTGGAGTACATCCCCTATCTCCTCCCACACAAACATACATATGCAATGTATTTAAAACACTTCATCATATACAATGATCACTTTAAGCACATATTCAATGTGTTAATCCAACCGTCATATTCAATGACATAACTCAGTCGATTAGTTTCAGTTTTCCCTAATCAACATGCAGTGTCTACAACAATCAAGACTATCCTCCACCGATAGCCCAACACAGTTATTTCTAAACAGATAATAAATTTATCAAACAGATAAATAATCAACATTTTCATAAAGAGGGATAAATTAATCCAACCGCACCATTCAATCTCAAAATTTCCCAATTTCATGATTTTCAACTCGATTCCACATTTCCATAATTTCCCAAATTAATTATACAATCTAATTATTTAATTCCAATTAGGGTTTTTTCCCCCTTTTCTCGACTTCAGCCCTAAGGCTCAATTTCCTCGATTTTACACCAACAATCCCATTTCCCAAGGTCTCACATACACATGGAGCTCATCAATTAAAAATCCCCATTTTATAAATTCAAATTCAAACCCTAACATCCCAAAGTTTCCATAACTCACCATTTATACAAAATGACTAAAATTTAGGTTAAAACACATAATAAGGAGTAGATTATCCCTACCTCAAATGAAGAGACTCAAAGGAGAAGATGATGAAAACTCAAGATGCTCCAAATCCAAGGATTTTCGGATCAAAACAAAGACCACGTGAAGCTCAAGCTTTTTAAACAAATGAAGTAGTGTAGGAGAACCCTAGATCAAGAGTTCTTGTAGAGAGAAGTGGTGGTTTAGAGAGAGAAGCAGCCGGGGCTAGGGTTTGAGTAAAGAAGATGATGAAAAAGTGACGTTTAACCCGCTGCTATCAACTGATATATTCGAGGCTCGCTCGAGCGAAGAAGTGGTCGCACGAGCGACCAAACACAGACAAACCTCGCACGAGCGAACCACATGAGGCTTCAGGTCTGCAACCCAGAAGCACGCTCGAGCATAAGAGTGCTCGCTCGAGCGAAGAAACCCAAAACATAGACCTCGCTTGCTCGAGCGAAGAAAAGCTCGCTCGAGCGAAGAAACACGACCTTCAGGTCCAAACTAGACACAGATACACGCTCGAGCGCAAGAGTGCTCGCTCGAGCCATGAGACACACAACTTAAGCTCGCTTGAGCAAAGGAACCCTGGCTCAAGCGAAGGAACTAGAACCCAACACTCGCTCGAGCAACAAAAGCCTCGCTCGAGCGAAGATACCAAAATCTGGATAGTAACCATTTATTTCAAGACACACCCAACCTGTTACAAACCTACCCAACACATCCCAAAACTCTAATGCAAAGAATTAAAGGATGAAAATGTGATACAGACAACAACAAACATCCACGGAACCGAGTCCGGAATACAATAAACAATGGAGGGAAAACTGGGATCGTTATAGAACATAATATTTGGTAATTGACAAGAGTATTTCCATATAATATGCTAATATTACCTAATAATTTTAAAATAATTGCATTATAAGTGATATCTTATCTAATGCAAGTTTTTTTAAAATTAAAAAAAAAATACATTACACCAAATTCAAAAGGGAAAAAAAAAAACCTACACCATACAAAATAAAAAGAAAAAAATTAAATAAAATTAAACCATCATGAAAATGGGATTATTTTCCCACTATCAAACTAAAATGCAATTTCTTTTATGTAATATTACTCACTTTGGTATTATATTTTTTTTTTAAAATGTTAGAAATTTATAATTTTAATGAATTCACCCATAATAATAAATCACAAGTTAACAGTTATCAAGTCATATCATTATGAATTAAATTATAAAATTTTATTTTGAAAATCTGAAACATTTTCTCGTCAAATGATATGGGTCATGCTATATCCTACTTTAATCAAACACAGTAAAAATGTTCCTCCAATATATATAATTTATCTCATATTTAATAATGTTATAATAACTATATTTATGTACTATTTACCTTGGTATGTGAGTTGTCATCATTATCATTAGGTAGTGGGTCCCAATACTTTTAGTATGCCCCGCTGCTTTTGTCAATAATGACAACTCAGATATGAACTATAAAAATATAATTATTCTAACATTATGTCTCATATCTCAAGTATATTATAATATATCTTATATATCTAACTAATAATATATTCTGGTTAATTTCTTATATCTAATTCAAACAATTAAACAAGTCTACTATTTAAACCATCTAAAAATAAAAATTGAAAGGTATTAAAATAATTATCTTTATTTATTATAAAAAGACGTGTGAAAATAAAAAATAATAATATAATTCAAATAAACTAAATAAATTAATAAATTAAATTTTTTTAACCCTTCTCAAAAAAGGCCTTTGACCTCAAAATTTGTAAAACTAACTACAAAATTATGTCATTACTATTCTGCCTTTTTTTTTTTTTTTAATTTTTTTCTCTACTTCTATTGTAAAGTCTACGTAATGTAACCGTTATTTAGCATCTTCTAATGGTAAAAAATGTGTGCAACACCAAATAGTCAATGCTTCCAATCACAATCTAGAATCTACTAATAAAATATAGATAAAATCTACAATCCAAATTTAATTAGTTATCATTCAACACAATCTAATAACTTGGATTAACAAAAGATAAATGGTACGAGAGATTAATGGATTAATGGTGTCTCACCCAATTCCATTTGAGAGTATACTTTTATTTCTCTCTCTCTCTCTATATATATATATAATTAGATGACCGAATGCACTCCAATTAATTCTAAAGTCTAGAGTTAACAATCGAATAATTTTGAAGTCTAGAGTTAACAATTGAACAAATCTCCTATGATCTTAAGATTTGAGATATTTAGCCTTTATAAAATTTACGATCTCTTAAGTTGTATTTAGTTCAAAAATTTAGGAGAGATTTTAAATCTCTCTCTAAATTCTTAAACCAAACACAATCTTAGATGATAAACCCTTTGAGAAGTGATTTGCAATTTTTGAATAAATTTATGAATCCACCCTTATCTACCTGAATAATATTGTATTGTTAAAATTTAATTTGTATAATGTGTGATACATGTATAAAAATCAATATGAATCCTGACATAATAATTTTAGATAATTTTTAATAATTAAATATGACTTTTTAGTATTACTTGCAATTTTGACATGATAATTGTAAAATCAAACACAATTCCGTAACCACAAAAAAGAAAAGAAGTAAAAAGTGAAACACATTTGCTATGAAAAATTTATATCTGTTCTTGTAATTGATTTAATTGTGAATAAATTTTTCAGTATAGATACAACGTTGTATCATCATTTTATTCCCACGACGAAAATGACATGAAAGAACAATTTTGCTATATATATATAAAAGAGAACAAGTTATTATTATAAAAGTGAACGAAAGACATGAGTAAACAAACATATTATAAAACATGCTTTATTTATTATTATAAAACATATTTTAAACCAACCACAAACGATGACCTGACACAAAGACATAAAACTACAAAAGACTGCAGAAAAAGAGAGAAAGAATAGAAACATGAGAACTAGAGGAGGGGGAAAAAAAAACCCACACAAAACATAAATAAAGACATGAAATGAAAGTTTAATGGATTTGTTTATGCAAATATCTCAAGACTTGTTGTGCTCTTCTACTGATTTCTTCTTTATTATTGTTCTTCTTTCCAGTAAGAATGATGTGGAAGAGAAGTGGACCCATCCCAAGTCACCACATCAAACGGAGCAAGCCTGTTCAATGGTGTTGGTAAAGAAACACCATGGCTTGATATGGACATGCTCGTATTCGAACACCCTTCACTTCCACTCAAAGACCAAAGACAAGACTAAAGACACAAAGACCAAAGACCACCATGGCCGGCACCACTGAGCTTTGGATTTCCATGATCATCACCACCGTCATGAACCACCAAATCAACACTAAGAAGCCTATGAAATGAGGGGTTCATGAATGTAGCCACCACCAGCACCACCTTATTCGCCACTGTAACATTGCCGCTAACCACCCCTCCAAGCACATGTCCCTGTTGACCTACAAGAGTTATACCAAAAGAACAAGAACCACCAGAAGAACAAAAATTAGCAGAAGATGATGATGATGGTGCTGATGAACCCATAAAAGTTTCGGTGATAGAGATAATATTGAATTTGCCATGGAGGGTCAGCGACAGAGCATGAGAAATTGGGTTGCGGAGAGTGACGTTGAACACAGACCCAAAAGCACTCATTATGGTTGTACCACCCAACCGGCGTCTACGCCCAAACTGAACCATCATATCTATGACATCTGACCCAACGGTGATCTCCAACGCTGCCACTTTCATGCCGGCGTTGCCGTCTTTGGTGGTCAGGACAACTGCTGGTTTCGGTTTGTTTTTGAGCAGTGACGACCACGGGCCTCCGACAGCACCCTCCGCCACTGCGGCAGGGCCATCATTGAGGGCGAGTCTAGGCTTTATGGATCGGATAAAAGGAGGGCCATTTTGGTGGCTTTGCTCTTCTTCTCATTCTTCGGAGGTTTGGGAGAGAGATTGAACTTGGGAGAGAGACGATGGCCCAGAATATTCAGCCATTTTTAAGTGAGTGAAAGTCTGATTCTTGAGAGAGAGGCTCTGCTCTAGAGAGAGAGAGAGAGAGAGAGAGATTAGAAGTGACAATGTGGTTTGTTAGGTTAGCTGCTATTTGATGGATATTTATACGAGAGGTTTGGTGGAATTTTCTCTGTTTAAAATTTAATAGGGTATTTATTCATAATTTTTTTTTATCTATTTATATTTTATTTAGTCTAAATTATTTTTTTTATGTTTCAATAAGTCTTATGTTAATGTGAATATTTATACTGTTAAATATGAATGTTTACATCACCAAGTTGCTAAGTGTATAAAAAATATTTATAGCGATCCCGGTTTTCCCTTTTCCATTTAATAGTATCCCAGACTCGGTTCCGTGGTTGATGGTTGTTGTATGTGTTGCATTTCTATCCTTTAACTTTTGGTAATTGAGTTTAGAAATGTTTTGGGCGTGTTTTGAACAGGTTGGTTGAGCTTTGGTCTCAAGTGTTGTTGCCCAGGTTTTAGGTGATCCGCTCGAGCGGGTCCCTTTGCGCTCGAGCAGAGTCTGCATACTTTCAGTATCTTGTGCATCTGCAAAACTACTGCAGATGTGTTTTTCACGCTTGAGCGGATTTCCTTACGCTCAAGCGGGTCGCGCTCAAGCAGGTGTTCGAACTCTGTAAAAATACTGGATTAGTGTAATCTACGCTCGAGCGGGTTTCCCTTTGCGCTTGAGCGGGTGTGTTTTGCAGTTGTGTCTTGGTGCTCGAGCGGGTCTAGTTTTTGTGCTTGACGCTCGAGCGTCCTATTCTTCGCTCGAGCAGACTAGTCGTATATCAGTTGGCAGCTGGGTGATTTTAAATCACTTTTCACACTTTCTTTCTCTCTCTTACTTTTTAAAACCTCCATTAGAGAGCACCTCACTCTAAAACTCAAACTTCTCTCTAGGGTTTGATCTAGTAGGAGTGATCTTCTATCCTTGGGCCTTTGTAAAAAGTGTGGAGCTTGTTGAGGGCTTCGTTTTGATCCGAAAAACTTTGGGATTGGAGCACTTCCGAGTTTGGCTCTTCTTCCCTTTTGGTTCTCCATTTGCGGTAGGGATTCTCCTTGTTCTTTTTCAATACTCCGTCTATAGATAGATATGTGGTAGTTTTGTATTGCATGAAAATCATATCATGTTGAATTTCTTTGAAAACCATATAAGGGAACCTAGGGTTGGTTGTTTGAGAATGATTGTTTTATCATTGATAGTTCTTTGGGCTAATTGGAGTGTAAATTAGCATGTTATTGTGGAAAGAAGAAAAAGCCCTAAATTATATTTTGGTTTAGTAAATTAAAATGGAGGGTAGTTGATCAATGTTTGTAAATCTCTATTGTTAATATGAGTTGTGTGAAAAGGGTGATGGCTAGGGGTTTAATTATGGCATTGGGGTTATGTCGAAATGAATGTAGTGGACTACTATGAGTTATGGCTTTATTATCCATGAAGTTGGTTTGTGAAAACGAAAAGAATGGAATTTATTTTGTGAAATGGGAAAAGTGTTTTGGGGAATAAGCGGTGTAACATGTTGACTTGGAAAGTTTGTGAAAGTTGACCTTGAAAATGGAAGATGAAATGATAACTCAATGTGAGTCTCAGAAAATAGATATGAGAATTGAACTGTTGCATCATAAGTGTTGAATACACACATTTGGGGTTTTACCTTTACCTATCGTACTAGCATTGTTGTTGGGTTTAAGATCTCATGATAGTTGAGTCTTCTAATAGGTGTACTGAATTCATGCATCTAGAGGTTTTGTTCTTGGTCATCGGTGGAGGATGACATTGTCGTAGTGGATTGTTGTGTTTGCATTACACCGACGTCGATTGAATGCTGTATGTGATGAAGTACTATGATACATTATATATGTATAATTGTTAGGGAGGAGATAGGTGATGTACTCCAGTGTGTGGGAGGAGACAGGGGATGTACTCCACACACCTATGTGTTCATATACTTTAACACGTTGCTTATGTATCTTGATAGTTCATGTGTATGTATTACACTTGTTGGCTATGCTCTGTTGACTTAGCCGGTAAAGTAAAGCTTTATTATTATTGTCTCAGTCTATCTGAGTATATCATGGATTGCAATGGTTACAGTTTTGGAGGGCCAAGTTGCCTCATTTGTTGATTATATACATGTTGATGATTTGTTATCTCCTTTCTATTAAAGGCATGCATGTATAGATATGAATGTATTGGAAATAAACCAAAATGCTATTATGAGATTTTGGGAAAGTGTGGAGAAAAATTTGGTATTTGAAAGTATGTTTTGAAAAAGGGAAAATCTGTTGTAAGTATGGAAAATGGGAGAAAAGTAATGGGCTTAGAGAAATTTTTTTTTTTTAGAAGTTGTTATTGAGAGGGGAGATTTCCATCTCATAGTACGGCCGAGCAAGAATAACGTCCGGCGCCACAGACTACGCGGCGCCGAGCTAATTAGGCAAGTGCAACGACCGAGCGATCTACCTTGCTCGGTTAAACGAGGTCAACCGGTTACCCCTGAGGGCCGAACTGGAGACCAGTTGGTCGGGCGAAGTCCACAGTGGAGGTTGCAACCGCGAAGGATCGGCAAGACTCTACGCGGAAGATGCGGCTGGCCGTCATGCCGCCCAAAGCGGCGGTTGCGGCGTGACCGAAGTTTGGAGATGAAACGGTTGGAGGCCAAGATGCCTCACAACAGTCACGAGATGAACCGTCGAGGTAGCTCGGCATTTGCAGTTAAGGTCTCGCCTGGTTCCAAGTCGCAAGCCGGCGGTATGTAGCACGGTTGTGTGATGGCAATTTTCCACAAGTGTTTGGCCGGTCATGGTACCTCGGTCAAGGGTGCCACCTGGGCCAATGGTGTGAAGCAGAGGTCGTCTGCTCCACGAATGCCTCAATACCGTTAGGCAGTTCTGCATGTACTGGAGGGAGGACAGAACCTTTACACGTGTAAGGTGATGAGAGGCGAGCACTGCCACCTGTCCAGGGAAGGACAGCAGAGGTAGTGCGCGCACAATCTCGGAGCTGCGTGGGCAGCCTAGATATGGAGAGGGAAGGCGAACGTTACTGGTATGCGAATTCACTCTCACAAATTCTCTCTCTCTTCCCATTGTCTTCTTGCTCACTGAACTGACTTGAGCGTCGGAGGGTTTTTCCGGCACACCACCGCCGGGCAGCTCACCATTCTCGTGTTGCAGAGACAGACGCCGTTACCAGAAGCTCGACGTTCAAGGTGTACGGAGAGTCGTGGATATTTCGCCCCCGTACAATTATTGTTATGGAAGTTTGGGAACAAGGGGTAATGAAAAGAAAAGAAAGATGAATCGCTTATAGCGTTGAATGAAATGGCTGTTTACGAGAAAAGTTCATAGTTATGTATATTTTATATAAACTGTCACATTACTATTCTAGTATGAAATTGAGCATTCATGATCATAGCTATCTGTAAGTTGTTATTGTTAAGGGCCATGTTGAGATCCCTACTTGACTATATGTTCATCCCACGTTGTTGAATCTTTTTCAGGTGTTAAGCAGGATGTGCTACAAGATTTGGATCTTCTTATTTGTTGGCCACGGGCTTCTTTTGTGTTGGCGGAATGCCATGTGTGTAAAAAGGTTACACCCTTCTTCTTGATTCTTTAATGATGTAAGCATTCAGGCATTTAATTCAGTATGCTCATGTTGTATTCAATTTGCATTCGGATGAGAGAATTGTTATTTATTTCCACTCATTGGACTAAAGAGTTTGTTTCCGCATGTTATCTCTGAACTTGAATTAAGTTAATGAACTTGGTAATGACTTCGAGTAATAAAAAGTAGGGCGTGACAATATTTATAAAGATAAAATTGCCTACGAAAACTTTAAACATGATAATTAAGATTAGTAGATCAAACATCTAAATAATAAAACTTATTGCAATACAAGAATATGTTATAAACTAATTGTATACAAGTACTTGAAAAATGATTTCTTAATAAATCTCCTAATTTAATAATCAGAAAAAATTACTTATTTTCAAATTTTATATAAAAAATAAATTATTTCCCAATTTTGTCTCTTAATTCCACCCCCATTAATGTAAAATTAGGAGGGTAAAAGATAAGAGAAAGAGGAGTATGAGACCACTTCACGTGAGTCTTAACCATCTTATTAGGGATGGGATTAGAAGTTTCAATAATTAGGAGATGTAGTATATCTCTTTCTAAATAATTATATTTTTTAAAAAATTTATTTAAATGAAAAATGATATACAATTTAATTTACCCACTTTCTAAACTTAAGTAAGTGAAATTATTGATTGATAATTATAAATAAATAAAAAATTAAAAACAGAGTTGCATTAGCTAATAGACTACCACATCATTAAATTTAAAAAATGAATATAATTTTTAAACTTAAGTAACATATGCACAAATTATTATTTATTTAAAAATAGTATCAACAAAATTAAAGTTACAAATGAATCGAGTTACATTTTGCATGATTAGAGCTTAACTTGTTAAAATTTTAGTTAAGTTCAAACTCGAGTGCAAACTAAATTTTAAAATTCAATTTAAACTTAGCTCGTTAAATATTTTAATTGAGTTTAAACTTATTCAAACTCAATTCAATTATTAAACAAGTTTAAAAATTAAATTAAACCTCAATCTATTTACTGCTTGTTTGGGAAGAACTAAAAAAGTGTACTTTTTTTACATATATACACTTATTTTGGTCACATCTATCAACATCTCCTCTCTACTTTTCTAAACTTTTTTTTTTTTTAACAAAAGTCAAAAAGTACACTTATTTAAAACATCTCAAACCACCCCTTAATAAAAAAGTAGAGCACAAATAAATTTTAAACCAATCAAGTTTGTTCATGAATATTTGGGTTCAAACTAGTTAGTAAAAATTGTTCTAAAAAAAAAAAAAAAAAACTAGCTAGTAAAATTCTATTTGTACTCTCCGCTGGGAGAGATGGGATGTAACGCCCCCAAAATACACAATAGATATAACTCAAAAGCATACATTGGTAATCGCATACATCAGAGTGAAAAATGCTTTCATTACACGAAGTTAAGGATACAAAAGAGTTTAATATAAATAAATACCCTATTGGCTTACACATTTCTAAGTCTTAACTTGGTTACAACAAAAGTGAGCTTCGCTCTTTACATATTTAGCCCTAGGCTATACAAAATAAACGAAACATGAAACTCTTGCTTCCCGAAGGTCCCTCCAATGCTATTGCCTTGGTGGAGGCATACCATCATTACCTGAAAATGTTATTCCCAAATAGGGTAAGCCACAACCCAGTAGAAATCATCTAATACAGTATATGAAACTTAGCAAAGGTATAAGTACAAGTGCATAGACAATGCGTGTGATGAAACTTTCTACAATTTTATATATATTCATAAGATATCAATTTCAAGCCTTAATCCATTTATTTCCAATCCACATTCCGATTACTTATCTTTCTCAATTCATGAGTCAATTTTTCAGTATTTCACAACAACCGAACCGAGACTAAAACTCAATTATTTTCAATTTATACAACACATATGCATAAACACTTCAAACTTCCATTTCACGGATATTTCATCTGCGGGCAGCCATCAAACGAGACCCGTGTAAACGTAGGCTATACAAGCACTACAGTTGCCATTTTACGGATATTTCGTCCGTGGGCTAGGCCACCCATGTATAATTTCGGAATTTTCACCCAGAGCACTCTAACCAACTTAATTATAGTGGAGTCCATCCCATTTTTTCTCCCAAACAAAAATCCATACATATGCAATGTATTTAAACATATAATCAAACGTGAAGCACATCCCCTTTCCACTTCCAAACAAACATACATATACAATGTATATAAACATGGTCATATACAATGTCAACCATCACAAGATTAGTTTCAATTCACTTAATCCGCATGCAATTTCTACAACAATCAAAGCTATCCTCCACCGATAGCCCAATACAATTATCTCTAGACAAATATTTAATCTCACAAGGATAGTTTATTCAAAACTTCCCAAAGAATGAGTTAATACATAACTAATTCCACCATTTATATCAAGGCCCTTTCAATTTCACATTTTCAATGTTAATTCCAATTATTTATACAAATAAATAGTTTGACCTAATTAGGGCAATTTCCCCCTTTTTCCCAAATATTAAACAAGTGCCAAAATCATCAAATTAGACATAACACAACTTCATTTTCAAACCCCACAAGCATTTATTCCATCTTCACCCAAAACCCCTAACTTTCCATTTTGTGCCCAAACCCTAGGTTTGTTTAAAACATCCCCAAATCACACCATTGTTAAGTGACAAATAACTAAGCTAAATATCATATGAAGGTGTAGAAAGATCCCTACCTCAAAAGAGAAGATGAGCCAAATAAGACTGAAACCCCAAGAACGCCGAAACCTACTTTGCAACAACCCTGAGTTTTTGTAAGTCATTATTTATTAATTAATTTATTTATTTATTATTGTTATTATTATTACTACTTTATTTTATTTTTGGATCTATTAGTTGTGTGGATACATGAGAATGATTTAATGTGGCATTTAATTAATTTAATGCGGTAGTCAATTATATATAAATAATTTGTATATTTATATAATTTATATATATATATATATAAGTGTTTGATATATTGATAAAATATATATCATATTTATTTACGTTTTAATTATGTTGTATTTGTATTATATATTATAATAACTATTAGGTTATAAACAAAAGAAAGAAAAGAGAAGTGCCCTGTGCGGCGGCAAGCCGAGAGAGAGAGAGAGAGAGAGAGAGAGAGAGAGTAATCAAAGAAAGAAAAAGAGAGGGTATGCGGCTGTGTGTGTGAGAAAGAGGAAAGGAGAGGAAGATTAGGGTTAGGGTTTTGTTTTGGTAGCTCCATTAGTTCTTCAAATAATTCTTTGATCTTCAAAAAAATATAGTGAGTACAAAATCTACTTCCCTTGATTTATGTTTAATTTGTTGTTTTTATTTATTTATTTTTATTTATTTGGTGTTGAATTGATTTCATATTTGCATATAGATGATTGATTGGTTTTAATTATTTTAATTAGTTGTGTATGTAAGGTTTATGGTTTTTAGATGATTGATTAATTTTAATTATTTTGTTTAGTTGTGTATGTAAGGTTTAGGGTTTTTAGATGATTGATTGATTTTAATTATTTTGATTAGTTGTGTATGCTAGGTTTACGGCTTCTATATATATTTATTTTATGGTTGTAATCATAGTCATGGATATATGAAATTAAAATAAATTAGGAGCCCATAGATAAGTTCATTATACTCCACTATGACTCCATGGATTGTTGTTTTATTTGAGTGATGGTGAGAAAGAGTGTAGAAAAAAAAAGTGAGGATTATGAGATTTATTTAACTGCCTTATGCTTGGCATTGTTATGTTTGTTCTCATGAGTAGATGAGAGATTGTGTATACATATATATTGTTGCCTCGTTCTTAGAAGTAGACGAGTGCTTTGATTTACGCACGTACGTATATGCTAACCATTCGGGGAGTGTGGGTCAAACTCAGGACGATATCCCTGTGCAAGTTTGGCTTCAGAGCTGTGTTAGGCATACGGAAGGCACATGGGATATATATGTAGGCCGGAAGTGGAGGCTGAAGTAGTGGAGTTAAGGTACAAAAATTTTAATTATGAGTTTATTGGTATAGTGTGAATTGTATTATTTTGTATAACTTGAAAAATAGTAAACGACCTCAATAAATTATGAAATTTGAGCAGGGACATGTATACGTGATTCTAGACAACTTTTGTGTTTTAACTTTTTATTAAAAAGATCGATTAGAACTTATAATCAAATAATCTTGGTTACAATAGTTTTTATTCATTTTAGCAGGGCTGACTTTAGATGTTATTTTAACCTACGAAACGAGCTCATTTTTTTTGGTTTCATGTACACTAGAGTAAAACATTATTCTGAACAATTTTTGTGTTTTGAACTTTTTCGAAAAAAATCATCTTAGGGCAGTTTCTTTTTGTTTTCAGCTTCAGATTTTTCAGTTGAATTCCGTCTAGATTCTTCTATCCAGTTTTTCTCTCAACTTGTTCAGTTTCTACTTAATTCATCTACATTACCTTTTAGGAAATTTGATTCTGTACAACTTTTGTTCTTTGAGTTTTGGTCAATTTGAATTATTTAAGCATGAAACGGTACATTTTTATACTTTTTTAGCAAATTACTTATGATTAAATTATACTAACTTTTGTTCTTTAAATTATACTAACTTTTTATGCAGAGCTAACCCACCATATTTTTATTTTTATTTTGTTTATTTTATACTCAATTTATATTTCGTTGTGTACGGGTAAGAAACTAAATGCCACCGTATCTCGGGAAACTACCCATTCATCTCGGTACGGGTGAAACTACTTGTCTTGTCCCGTAACAAGAATTAATGTACTTTTTGTTGGTGTCTGGTGGACACGTAGGTGTCAAATCTTGTACTCATACCACTATACTTGTATACTGACCCATTTTGTCTCTTGGCAACTCGGGTGCGTTTTGTTTGAGCGCACTTTTGCAGGATTAGTTAGGACTATGGTGGTGAGAAGAAATAACTATGATCGTAGGACATTGTAGACACCTCATTTTTGACCGTCCTCAAGACTTAGACGTCATTGCTCGTGTACTCAATGATTGTGTGTTTGTGTTCGTTTTGAGCGTCCGAAGTCCTCGGCGAAATGCCCTGTCTTTAAGCCTTTAAACCTTGTTCTTTCTCTCCATTGTTTTGGACCAAAACTTGGTGTCTGGACCTCTTGGTGACCTGTCGACCACCCTCCAAGGCTGTCGGCCATGGATGTGGCTTGGCCGACCACCGATGGCTAATCGACTATCGTGTGGCCAATGACCACCGATCTCTTTTTCTAGATATTTATTAATAGTTGTGTCGGCTATTGTACACTGAGCTGCATCTTCATACACGTGTATGGTAGGATGTATCTAAGCTTAAGGGGTGTTTTTCTATAAATAGGGGGTTTCCTTCCCCATTTTTGAGGGTTAGAAGATTTAGACCAAAAATATCTCTCTCTCTCTCTAGATTTATCTTTCTCTCTTGATATTTTGTGCCTTATAGCTTGTTTTCTCTACACTTTTACATACACTACCTTAATCAAACTTGACCACCTTTGAGCTGAGGTCCCTTGGAGCCTCGTTTGAGCTCTAGAAGGAGGTTTGGGCTTGGATTGTTGCCTATTTTGTGCCTTAGCTTCAAGAGGTATAACACTTGTTATTCGAGCTTGCTTTCAATACTTGCTTTGCCATCTTTTTCTGCTATTTTGGGGCTGGTTTTGACATGTAAAAATTTCTATTTTTGAGGCCCAAAAGTGGTGGCTTGAGCCCTTTTGAGTTAGGGGGTTATCTATCTATTTTGCTTCTTAGCTTGTTAAGCTTTTATGCCATCTTTTAATCACTTTCAAAACAAATTTTTTGGGCCTTTTAACCACTGAATCTTAGAGGTTTTTCAGTGGTAAAAACCTTGTTTTGAAGTCCAAAATTGGAGGGGTTAGCCTCCCCTCCTTGTGTCTTGTTTGCATGCCTAGTTAGCTTCATGAGTTAGCATGCTTTTCTAGCTTCCCTTAGCTTTAGTCCAGCATGTTTTTGCCACTGTTTTGGCTCTATTTTGGGCTGGTTAATTCATTTGAGGCTTGTTTTGTATAGTTGTAATGTAATCTCCTTCACTAGCTTGGTGTTTTAATGCTTTAATCATCAATGCTTTTGAGTTAATAGCATGTGTTAGTGTTGTTTTGCACTTCATTTCAACACTTAAAATCTCTGCAATCTCCTTCCATTCTTCACTCTTTTCATTGCTTTGAAAGTGGTTTCAAACCACTTGTTTGCCTAAGGCTTCATTTGGGCAGTGGTTGGTTTTTTGACTTTTTGATATTTTTAGTTATTTTAGCTTGGAGTTAAAAAGTATGGTTTGGGAAGGATTTTTTATTTTTTATTTTTTATTTTTTTTTTGACTTTTTTGTGAGAGAAAGATAATAATAATTATTGGTTAGGTGTGATGTTTTATCTTATTTGGTTAAAAAGTCTTTTTTTGGGGGGGGGCTATTTTAGCCACAAAAAAAAAAAAAAAGCCTCGTAAACCACTCCCCAAACATAGGCAAAATAATTGTAGTTATATTTGTGATAAAATTTACAATTAGGAGGTGTTTAGAAAGAAAGTTTGTTTAAAATAGTTTACTAAAAGATAAAATAAATTAAAATAGTGAATAAAATAAAATATCATATTTAATTTATATTTATTTTACTTTTTTTTTTTTTTACAACCATCAAATTAATTATTAAAAAAAATCAATTTCTCAAATACAACTATTTTAGTCAAGTTAAAATAGCTAAAAAGTCAAATAGCCAATATTTCCCAAACAAGGGCTCACTAGTATTAGGGCAATTTGCAAACGATTTAGCTTGTCACCAATTGAAAGTTGAACTGGATCAGATAATTGAGATCTCTGACCGATAAGAGTTATTATTAAACGAAAGACTCTTACTAATAAGAATTTATGAAAATAAGACCTAGTTAAATTTTTTTCAAAGACTTTTACTGATAAGAGTCTTCCATTTAATGACTCTTATAGATCATAGCCTTTCGTTTAATATTTCCTACCGATCATAGATCTCAACTATTTAGTCCAGTTGAAATTTCAACTAGAGACAAGCCACTCCCAATTGCGAATATACTTTCAAATTTACTTAAAATACCGATTGTCTTTGTGATTTAGAAAATTATAAATATTTCTTTCTTAAAAAAATTTATTTAACAGAATTAATTATAAAAATAAAATTTCTAATTACTCTTTTATACAATAATAAAATTACTTGTATTATTAATTAAAATATATTTTTGACATTATTAAAAAAATTTAATTAACTTTATAATTTATTAATAAAAAGACTCTTTAGCTATGTAATTAAAAATTTGATGGATATAATCTAATTTTTAAATTATAGAGAACAATTTCTATTTTAAATAAATTTCATAAAGTATATTTTTAATTTATTTTATATTAATATCCAAGGAAAAGAACAAGAGTGTCTTTTGTGTATCAGAATATGGCAAATAATTGTAGTTTTTCATTTATTTTTCTAGAGATTTTTTTGTCTTTGTATTTAATTTTGTGTGGAAACTTTGTATAAGTCTATATCTAGGTTTGTAGACTTTGTAGAAAGTTGTAAAGTTTTTGGCCGTATTGGTGTCAACAAATTAGATATGTAATAATGTTAAGATAGACTTTTTGGATTACGATGACTTTTGATTTTTGTTTGTATAGACAAGATGTATTCTATAAATTGGCATTCAATCCAATGAATAAATCAATGTAAATTCTCTCCATCTTCATTGCCGAAACTTCTCCTTTCCTTGTTCTGTTTTTGTTGCTTAACTCAATAAACATAATAGAATAGAAGTAGTAGAAAGCTTATTTCCTTTATTTGTAATTGGTATCAAAACTTGGTGAAGAGCTTTTGAAAGTAAGATCAAACTATGTAAGTATTTATGTCTATGTATAAATTTTGATAATAGTGTATGGTGTGCTTAATGATATGAAAAAATAAATAAATAAATAAAATCAAATTTTCAAAATCAAAAAAATATTATTAGTCCAGTTTAGTTTTTAATTGTGTATCATTTGTATTTTATATTTTCATAATTATTTGTTTCATTTATAATTGTTGTAAAACCTATATGCTTAGTGTATGTCAAAGCCCATACACTCATTAAGATCTTTTGACTGGTGGCCATAATTAGACATTTTTAAGTCTTTAAGATCATAAAGAAAGGTTTTAAGCACCAGATAAATACACTAGAAGAGTCTTAGGTACCAACAACAATCTATAATGGCAATTAACCCTGAAGATATAATATGTTTTGGAAATACAAAAAACAGTGTTAATAATAAATATGAACATAGCTTGCATATTACTAAAGAGTCTGCAAATATAAATAGTTCGCATTCTAATTTAAATAATATTACTGATATTATGTGTTCTTGGTATTCTAAATTAGATAAAAATCAAAAAATAAATCAAAACTATCTAGAAACCAAAGTTGAGTCTATAGAATATAAAATAGACAATTTAGGTTCTATAATAAATATTAACTTAAACAAAAAAACAAAAACCCAAATAAACAATTTGGTGACAAAATTAGAAATCATATCCTTTATAAACAATGATAGAATGAATACTCCAGGAGATAACTCCATTCCTAGGCTATTTTATGGTACAGAAGATATTATGGTACTTCAAACCAATACCTCTAATAGGACTGAATATGAAAATATTGTTGAAATATTGGATTATTGAAGAAAATTATATAAAGATCTAGATTTAGGTATTGATGAAAGAAATAGGCTACTAGATCAGATAAGAGAAACTTATCTAGAACATGAAGACCTTTTACAACACTTTAATTATGATATTAATATATCAACTAATGATGATGTTAGCCAATCATCCTCATCTGAAGAAACAATAGATCAAGTGTTTCACCAGAAATGAATAAGGGAAAAAGAAAGGCAGAAGAGTCAATTGATTCCGAATTATTTGGCACATGGGGAGATGGAGAAAATTTTGACTTTATTCAAACAAATTAAATTAAAAATGATATTAACACTGGAAGTACCTCCAATCCTACACCTGAGCCAATAATATCTAGAAAAGATAATAATCATAAGTATCCAATAGCTCAAAATGGTACTTATTTAGACTTGTCTCTTGTTCCATTTAAGGACTAGCCACAAGCAATTGATGATTAGGCATAATCTTTGTCCATCATTATTACCAATTATAAAAATAGTTGGTCAAAGGAAAAATTCTTTAATTATATTGCAACAACTCTCCAGGGAGATGTGTTACAATAGTTAAAACAGTGAGAAAAATCTAAAATTAGAAAAAGTTAAAAAATAACTTTGTTGGCAAATTTTCTCACACTTGATACCATATTAGCTGAGTTTGCAAATATCATAATGAAAATTTATTTGGTTTTGCAGGAGACATGAATTTGCAAGCAAATACAAATTATATTTTGACTAAAGTAGAATTATGTAATATTTGTCTTTTTTAAGATTATGTTCAAACTTTTAAAAAATATTATTATCTTATTGATCCACCAGCAAATCAACCCTGGTTAGATCAATTTTTCCTTGAACTCCCTAATCCATGAGATGAATTATGTATTAAAACATATCCTGATTTTTTCAAAAAAATAGGGAAAGAAGAATATGATAATCTTGGTTTTCGCATTAATTATGTTCTAAGACTAATAGCCAATCAATGTCTAGAAGCAAAGGCGAAAAAAAAATAAAAAATCAAATTTCCAACTCACAATATAGTCAAAAATGTTGTGATAAAATTTTGAAAGAAAATTGAAAAATTGGTTGTAATACATTTCCCAAGCGAAACGGATTTTCTAAAAAACGCAAAAAATATAAATGGAAACCTTAGAAAAAGAACAAAAAATTTTCAAAAAAGAAAAAGTATATTCGAAAAAAGAAACCAACAAGTATTTCAAAAAAGAAAACTTGTAAATGTTACATTTGTAACGAAGAAGGTCACTATGCACCTGAATACCCAAAAAGAACAAGATTTTAAAATAATATATGGCGAAGAAATTTCTGATGAAGAAGAAATTTTGTACGAAATTTCTAGTGATGAAGAAAGTTCAGATGAAGAACTAATCTTCATGATGACTATAATAAAAATAGTCAAGAAATAACTCAAGAAGCAGATAGCATATCTCAAAAAAAATTACAAGCAATTCGACTTGAAGATGTGATTGGAGAAGAAGAAACTTTTACCGAAGAAGAATTAGCAAAATTTGAAAAAATGCAAGAAGTTGTTCCAAAAATTTACAAACTTTCAAAATTCAACTTCTTTTCAGCAAGAGTGTTAGAATAATACAGTGGCAACACTCAAGCAAAATTCCTATTTTAGCAGTAATTTTTGATAAAAGATTTTTCGACCCAATGAAAGCAATCCTTGGAAGAATTCAATCTAATTTGGCTAATGGAGTAGTTTGGTTTAATGTTAGACCAAATTTCTTTATTTTCATAAATGATCCTAATTTTGAGGACACAGTCAGAATAAGAATTAAAACACAAGGATTAGGAATAAAACCAAATTCCCATGATTTGGCTATTCATTCGAAAACAATTCACGAATTGACCAAATTTCTTGAAACAAAAACAAGATCAAACGATAATAAAATCGCTAAAATCTTTGAACCAAGACCATTTGACACGATAATCCAATCGTGTCTAATGAATTGGAGCGATTTAGAAGTCCCTCGACAATGGTTAATCTATGACCTAGTGGGACAAGGAGAATCTTCTAAAATAAGAAATACTACACAAATACAAATGTAAGCATCAGGAAAAAATTTATATATTGAAAATACAGTTCCAAAAATTAAAACATCAACTTCTGTATTTGAAAAAGATTTCCCTAACAAATCATTTTCAAAATTAAACAATGGTGAATCGAGTAATAATTTTAATCAAGAATCTATGACTTCAACAAATGTTCAGATTCCTATTTTTCCAAGAACATGAAGACAATCTAAACATAATAAGTCTGCATATATGTATAATTTTCAAATAAAAAATGATGATATTGTTTTTTCTCCTAGCCAAGGAAAAAGAAGATATACGCATGTATTGGGAACATTTAATTTTGCAGGTTATAAACAATATAGCTTCAGTGTTCTCATAGATATAGGAGCTACAATCAGCTCATGTAAATAGAATGCCATACCAAAAGAAAAATGGATATTAATGAAACATCTAATTTTGGTTACTAGAATTGATGGCAACCATACTTCCATTCAATTCAAGCCTAAAAATATAGCTATTTAGTTAAATGATAGCAAGTTCATTATACCAAAAATTCTATGTTTTCCTTATATGCATGGAGATTTCCTTAAAAATAATTTTATATATAAATACCTGTCAATGCAAATACAGGAAAAAGCCATTTCATTAAGCATAAACAATGTCTTAATTCATATTCTATTGTTAGAACAATATAAATATATTTGTGATAAAGAGTTTGCGCCCGTTCCGCGTGGTGATTTAATCCCTATTATCAAAACCAGTGATGAATCAAACTAGATTTATAAAATTTTAGAAGAAAATTTTAGTAAACATCCATTAAAATTATGGCAACGTAGTCCGCATTATTGTAGTTTAAAATTGAAAGACCCTGACATTATCATAAAGTAAGACCAATGATCTATATGAGACAAGATATAGATGAATTTGATATTCAACTTCAAAAACTTTTAGATAAAAAGTTAATTGAAGAAACTAGAAGCCCTCACTCTAATCCAACTTTTTTGGTAAGAAACCATGTTGAAATTAAAAAAGGAAAAGCCCGAATGGTAATCAACTATAAACGGTTAAATGAAAATTTAAAATTTGATGGATATTTTATTCCGAAAAAAAAATGTTTTGATTAACTTAACCAAATGATCAAAAAAATTTAGCAAATTTGATTATAAGAGTGGATTTTGGCCAATTCAATTAACTGAAAAGTCAAAAAAATTGACAGCCTTTAGTACACCTAGAGGACATTACCACTGGAATGTTATGCCTTTTGGTTTAAATATAGCACCACAGGTACTTCAACGGTGGATGGATACAATCTGTAAAGATCTTAAAGATTGCTGTATAGTTTATATTTATGATATACTTATCTTCTCTAAAACCAAGGAGGAGCATAAAAAACATTTATAATTACTTTGTGAAAATTTCCAAAAATATGAAATTATTTTATCACCAAAAAAGATTGAACTAGAAAAAGAATCAATTAAATTTTTTAGAATAATTTTAGACCAGAGATGTTTAAAATTATAGGAACATATTTTGTTCAAAATATGAGACTTTCCTGATACTCTTGAAAATATAATACAATTATAGAGTTTATTAGGTATTTTAAATTATGGATGAAATTTTATCAAAAATCTTTCAAAAATAAAAATTCCTTAGTTAACCAAATTAAAAAAAAATGTTATTTTTGAATGAACAGCAGAAAATATTACTTTAATTAAACAAATTAAAAAAATGTTAAAATTTTATCAGATATTTATCTTCTTAAAATATGTGATAAATTAATTTTAAAAATATATAACTATCTACTCCATAACAAGTCACCATCATCAACACAGTTATGAAGCTACACAGGATCATAACTCTTTTCTTTCTTCCCCTGCTAACCAGTCTCCGTCTCATCCTCCATTTCCGAGCGGCGGCATAAGGCGGCTCCGTCATTTGTCTCCACCGTCTGATTAGACGTCGGATCTCAGACCACTCATCGTCACCGCTTCCATTGAAGCCCTCGGATCTTGATCATCGCAGAGGCTTATCTCCATCTACAATCAGACAACTTGTGATTCCATTTTAGGGTAAACATTATTATTTTCTCTGTTCTTGATTCTTGTAACTTCGTTTTCTTGACCAATTCTAACATGTGGCTTATATATTCAAGACTTTCCTGCGAATTCCACTTTGCAATTTCCCATTCTTTGTTTGATTTGGTGGTTGTTTTGGTTCCATTTACATGTTAACTTATCATACTACATACAACTTTGAAATTTGTTGAGATTACTCTCTCATACTATTATATTTTATACAAAGAGATTGCTTACATTTATTAATTCTGATATGATTTTTAAATCCAAAGTCTTCTTTTCAAAACCCAATAACCTTGTTAAAAATACAATTATGATCTGGAATGGAATGTGCTAGAAGATTAACTTGGAATAGGAACTTGGAACATGGGCTTCATTCCCAATATTATCTATTTGATGTGATTTAGAATTTTGAGCTATGAGTTAGTTAATGAGAGGGAGTTTATTTGTTTGTACGGTGTACGTGTATGTAGTGTTCTTTTGACCCATATTACTCATTTCTTGATCTCCTCTTCACCCCGTGTTGGGTAATTGAATTTTGTATTGGTATTAGATGTATGGGAGTGATAAATGGTTTGAGTCTTTCAAAGATTTTACTTTGAAGTAAATTAACAACTATGTTTCAATGAAACTTCTCTATAATTCTTTGAAATATGGAAGGTTCTTATAGTTTATAAAACTTTGGAGGGTGACTTGAGCACTTATTCTACAAAACCATGCTAGCTACATCATATCTGATAATGGTTCTAAATCAATCTTGACCTTGTTGGGTGTTGATGTTCCTGCTTTTGTTGTGGGTTTAGGGGTTTTTCCATGTAGGGCCGTTGTTGTTTTCATATGAGTGATATTAGTTTTCTCTTTCTTAGTTGTATTTTCCTCTCTCATCAGTTCTCACTCTCTACCAAACCTACACGCCATCATTTTTGGGTTTGAGGAACAACTTCTAATTGGGTATGTATCAAGCAGCAATCAATAACAGCCACATTCCTAATCTTCATGTGCTATAGTTTTCAAAATATTTGCCGTCATTTGATGCAAATTTTCAATGATTTTATTTGGGAATTTTTTCCCCTCATTCTTTGAATTTGGAACTCTATTAATGATAGTCTTGTCAATATACCATCTTTGGTGATTTTCTTTCCCTCTTTTAAGTATTAGTGGTGGTTGTCTTTAGTTTTTATAGAATTTTCCAAATTACATAGTTAATTTTGAATTGTTTTATGTCTTATTCACCCAAGTTTTCTTTGAATTTGTTGAAAAGGATTGGTGATTCTAGCATCGATCTCAGAAGTAGAGCAAGGGTAATAGTTTTTCCTTATTTAAATATTTAGTTTCCATTTTATTCTTGTGGTTATTGTTTATCTTCTTGATTAGCCACAATGATTTGTAATATATGTTGTTGTTGGTCTTACGCAGACTTTTTACTCTTTTTGTACCTTTTAAAGATCCGAAGAGCTTCCCAAGTGGAACTATGATGGATGTAGCATATGCCAAGCTCATGGAGAAAAGTGTTAATTGATCATATTGTATGTCATCTTGTTTTCATTTTTTTTTTTCTTATTATATTGATTGCTCTTTTCTGGTATTATTTTCCATCTTTTGCTAGATTTAAATTTAAATGAAATGGGTGCTTGCTTTTGTAATTTGGTTATATAACATGACAATCCTGAACCAATTTTTAAAGATCCATTTTGGTGGGGTAACAATATATTGGTAGTGGTGAATTAAGCCTGTCTTGTGCATTCAATTTTGTTTGGTTTTGGGGAATTTTCATTATGATGTGGTAAACAAATTTTGTTTGGCTGTCTTTCTCATTATATTGTCTTCTTAATTGGGCATGTGTCAATATTTTTCTATACTCTATTTTATGTTTTCTTGCTATTCATATTCTAAGTCTATCATGTTTTTAAAAAAATTATAATATTGACTTTTTTAATACTTTTTTTTTTTTCCCTCTCTAAGAGTTCTTAAACATGTTATAATTGTACACCCAATACACGTGGACGTTAGGATCATGCATCTTTAACAAATTATAGTTGAACAACCAGAATTTTGCTTTAGGTATTTATTTATGTAATTAATTAATTAATTCTTGTATATAATAAGAGGGAGTTGTCATTGCTACAGTGCATTGGCTCCCTTTTCCAGTTGCCAATTTTACTCTTGCTTTTGTGAGCTTTCCATGTGGACTTTACTTTAGGCACTTTGGACTGTTTGGTAAATTCACATGCTTTTCTATTGGCAGTTGGATTAGCATCTAATAAGATAACTGTTGGATTAGCAAGAGAAGTAACAAGGATTGACAAGTTCAATAGCGGGAAAGGCAAACTGAGCAATGGTAATCTCCATTGGCTACTCTTGATTGTTGTAGGTAAAATTTTGGCGTTTGTCAAACAAGCAACCATCACGTGTTGCATCTATTAATCCGACAACTGTATATGATTCTTTGAGATTATCTTTTCACTTTTGCTCTTAGTGTTAATCTTATTGTTCTTTGTTAGCTGACTCCAAAATTAGGGTTTTGTACAGAGAATTGGGGATATTTTGGCATAAATAGAGGTTAATTTTGCATTGCTAGTTTGTTCTGTTATTCCTGATTTTTTTATGGGACTTGTTAAGTTGAAGTATTTACTAACATAAAAACGTTGTTGAGCATAATTTGTTGATCACGTATGCTTTAGCTGCTCACAAATGCTTTACCTACTTTTGTTGGTTTGTCAGTATAGAGGCATAACTTGTCACCTTGCCACACATATTTTGGATTATATATGCTTAACACAGAAATCATATACCATTTGCTAGAATGCTTATCTAAAGGATAAAAATACTATTGACATTGCTCTTTAAAGGCTAATGGCTCACTTGGCTACATATGTATGCCACTATAACCTGTTAAAAGTATGCGAAGTTGTATTGCTTCCATTATTCCTGCAAATGGTTGGATTAACTTACTGACAAAAAAAGCAATGGACTTTACTGACAAAAAGAGCAAATTTTTAAACAGCAATGGACTTTACGGACAAAAAGAGATTGAATCCAAATATAAACATTAGTATGTGATTCACATAAACAATACAGTTCAACAAGAATTAAATTTGTATATCTATATGTGTGTGTGTGATTGTGTGAGGGGGTACTAATGAATTAAAATGAGGCTTTATTAACTCATCAAGCATACTCTTGTTTATGGTCTTAATTTCCAAGTCAACTAGTGGGTCAGCCCAGAAGAATGCAAGGAAGGTTCAATGACTTTGAAATTTCACTTTCCACAACATTCAATTTCAATTTCAATTATAAAAAGGCAAACAAATTGTCAATTCAACTTCACCAATTTCGTTTCAACATTTTGTCAAACACATGGTGAGCAAGAGGGTGGAAAATAACAACAATAAAAGCATAGACCAAACAACAGCAGCAAATAAACTACCAACAACAACAATAGCAACATCATCACACACAAACTAATTGATTAAAAGAAAAATAGAATTGAATGGAAGTACGGTTAAGAATCATTATGTAGGACGATAGAAGAATTAATTGGATTTAATAGGGTGTGCTCCAATGGTTGAGAGAGAGAGAGAGAAGGGGAAATACTAGGGTGTGCTCCAATGGTTGCTGCGAGCGAGAAATAGAGAGAAAAAACACTGCTCTTGCAACAAATAGATAGAAGAGAAGCTCCAACCCTCTTATTTATAACCCAAAAAAAAAAAAAAAAATCCTTTGTTATAAAACCCTAGAAATTGGGTGAAGATATATATATAAAGAGAGAGGAAGAGGCTGAAAATACCTGGTGTGCATTGGAGGAGACACAAATCAAAGTAGCTACTGTTGTTCGTCACTGGTAGGGAGATAGGTGGTACCGTCGCTAGTGGCTCTGTTATCAGAATCTTACGATTCGCGATTCGATTCACGATTCGATACGCAATTTTTGCAAAATCGATACGAATCTATGAGTGAATCTATTTTGGAAGTGAATCTCTAGTGAATCACACGATTCACAATCGATTCACGATTCGATTCACTTTTTACGATTCATGCAATTTTTAAAATTATTGTGTTCGACATATTTTCGACTCATTTTTTTTCATCTTTTTAGTGAAAATGACATAATACAACTTCTAATAGCATTTAATATCAAAATAACCAACATATATATATGATTTGTTGTTATTTTAGTGATCATGGAGTTTTTTATAGGATCCAATCAGATTCAGTCAAACCTAACATATTTTTAACCTTTCTTCTCATTTTTTTCCCCTTCAAAAAATTGTAATATATCTTCTAAAGATGTTTAAGATTAAAGTTACACTATGAATTATCTATTATTATTTTATTAAATTAAATATTACATGTGTGAGGTAAGTTATACCTTTTAAAATGTTTTAGGTTTTAAAATAAAATATTCTAAATAATTCTTTCTTATTATTTGCTCACTCTTACTTAGAAAAGTATATATGTTTATTGCCCAAATATCAATATCATTGTTAACTATTGTTACTTTAGAAATTAATAGTTTGTCTATTTGGTTATTATCTTTATTAAGAATGGTTGATAAAAAATATCTATAAAAAAGAAAAGAAAAAGATAAGATAAGATGGTGATTTTACATAGGAACCTTTGTTAACTTCTTACCTATTAAATTATGTGATTATCATTCAAAATAACATTTTTGTTGATTTAAGTCTAAATATTTTATATTCATAAGATATATTTAACATCTAAATGTGTAGATATATGTTTTTAAGTAATTTAGAAAAAGTGACTGAATCTTTACGATTCACGATTCGGTACGAGACCATTTCGATTCACGATATGAATCCCGATTTGACAACTATGGCTGGTGGGGAGGTGGGTTGTACCGTCGCCGGTGAGGAGATGGGTGCTCGTGTGCGATAGTGGTGGACAGTGGCCGGTAAGAGGGTCGCCTGCGATGGAGAGAGAGAGAGAGAGAGAGAGAGAGAGAGAGAAGGGATGATGAAAGAGTGAAATGGAAGAGGACTGACAGAGAGTCTAATTAATGGACAAAGTTTGATCAATGCTGATTAAATTTTTTTTAATAGCCAAAACCTTAAGTAACGGCGACTAAATATTATTTTAGTCGCTAAAAGTAGTAATTTGGCAACTAAACATTTTGGTCGCCAATTAATTTTATAAATCCTTCCAAAATTCGAAATTTTACCTTCAAATATTTTGACTCTTTCGTGACTAAAATATTTTTTAGTCGCTAAAAATAAATTTGGTCGCCAAAGATAAAAAGTAAATTTTTATTTTTTATTCGGCAACAAAAAAGTTTTAGCAGCCAAAATTAGCTATACAGCGATCATTTTTTAGTCGCTGAAAATAAATTTTTGGTTCCTAACTTTTTAGTCGCCAAAAGTCTGAAAGTAAATTTTTGTTTTTCATTCGCCAACTTAAAAATTTTAGTAGCCAAAACTATCTATACAGCAACTAAAACATTTTTTAGTCGCCAATTGTGCCATTTTTAGCAACTAAATTTTTTTTTAGTCGCCAATAATCAATATTTCCCGAGTAAAAAAAATTAGTAGCAAAATATTATACTTTTGCTGACTAAAAAAAAATTTTGGTCGCCAATGCCACGCGTTTTGGTGACTAAATTTTTTTTAGTCCCTAAATTTGGTCGCCAAAAGTTCATTTTGTTGTAGTGCAGGGTTTTATTATCTTTCTCTCCCCTATAGAAACCCTAGCGTTGAAACTCCCATCCCCAACAACAACAATCACCATCAGTGTTGGATCTGCCATCACCGATCCGCCGTTGTTGCCCGTTACGCAGCACCTCCTTCGCCAGAGAACCACCACCTCAGTGCCCGCAATGGCAGATCTTGAAGGACGACCAAACCCTAGAGAGCTACGGGTAATTCAATCGATTCTCACCATACTCGTTTTTTATGTATGTGAATGTAGATATAGGTATTAGCATTGGAATTGGAGTTAATTTTGTTGGAATTAGTTGAATCTACAAGTCTAGGTGTTGCAATTTCTGGATTTATTGTGCATTGATTTAATTACTTGCAAGGGATTGCAATTTGTATAGTTTTGGTAAGCAGGTGATTAAGTATTGTTTGTATGCAATTTCTGGATTTTTTACTTTTTTATTTAGTGCATGATTGTTTATTTGTTTGTTCTGCATCTGTGTGTGTTTTGTACCCCTTTTTCTCTATGTTCTGTTGCTATTTGTAATTCCATTCACTTTTGTATTTTTATGTTGGTCACTGATGTGCTGTGAATCCGGACAACAAGGTATGTAAAATTCTTGTCTTTCACTTTTCTGTTTTCTACGGAAGTGTTGAACTGAAAGATTATTTCATTCAATCGCTTTCTCCATCCACTCAACATTAGATTTGAACTCATTTGAAGAGTTGAAAGTGCTTCTAGCAAGGAAATCATGTTTCAGGTTAAATTTCAGTGGCCAAGTTATAAAGTTTATATGAACAAATATAAATAAAATATTGATGATTTTTATTGTTTGTAAAGCTGGCACATTTACACTTCTATCTGCACTTCATGGACTAGTAATTATGATCTGCTTGGAAAAATAATATTGCTCTTGCATATGTGTTACTTTTTATACTGGTTTCGAAAGTGGAATTCCAAAAGAAATCATAGCTTGCACCAACTTTAATATTATCAAGCTTCTGTTTTGTTGTGTTCTTTGCCAAGCATGCTTAGTCAGTATCAAGACTCAATTGTTTCCTTCCTTCATTGATAATCTACTTTATTCCTTCTGTCATTTTCAGCTTGTATGAAAAGATTGTGGAGGGAATCAGAGTTTAGCACTTAAACAATCTCCTTTATTAAGGAAGAGATAATGATAGGACTTCTACGAAGGTACTTTAGTTGAACTTTATTTTTTGTGTGATTATTGTTGGGTCTTGCTTTTCCAGTTACTTCCACTGTTAATATTGGCTAAATTTTTGTTTTTCTGTAATCATTTGATGGCCAAGAAGATAAATGAAAGAAAAGAAGAAATTGGAAATTTACAATGGTTTCTCAACAATTATAAAAGAATTCTATTATTCTTTTTTTATTCGGGGGAAATAATCATTTCGAGAGAAGTTGTATACAATGTTTGTAAAATGACTGCAAAAACACCCAAAACATGCATTAGTTTCTTCAATTGTCATATTCTTTTATTAGATTTTGTTTTTCTTTAAATATAAATGTTTTAATTACTCATTTTAAGGAAGGACTGTAGATTGTATTAGTGGACATGATGACAATTAATAATTGTCATACAACTCACAGGACACCCTACTTTCTTCTTGGATTACAGAACAGGATGCCATGACAGGGCACTAATATTCTTTAGTCCAAAAAAGCAAAAGATTTGTGTTGTGTTTGGTTAACACTTTAGAAGTACAAATTACTTTTTTGTATACTTTCAAAATGCCATTAAAACTGTCTCTGACTAGATCACTATCTTGTCGCTTCCTTTTTTATAATTGACTACATACTCCTAAGGCCATTGGACCAGATCTTTTCTTGCGATTCACCAAGATCCGAGTGTTTATCAAAACCCCAATGAATACATGGGCATGGCAGGGCAGAGAAGAAGGTAATGAAGAACGGAGAGAGAGGGTTTATCGATTCTTCAACTATTTGTTCACAATGGTTCTTGTATTGCAGTCTTGGAGGTAAATTTTGCCTGTTAGTCCTGAAGTCATAGAAGGTGTTTCTCATTTTGATTTCAATCTGAGAAATGTGTTAACCTTGAATTATTGTTTGTTTAGGTCACAGTGGTTATTATGCTTAGTAGAATCAACGTTGAGTTGAGAAATGAAAATGTTGATGCCAATCTATTTTTTTCCTGCAGAGAATGGATCCAACCCCACAATGGCAGTTGCAGCAACTGCTGCGGGTGATCAGCAATTGCAGCAGGCTGCAAATGTATCTGAGAAAGAGAAAGAGAGAGAAACATCAATAGCAAGTAACGACATTGGCAATGGAAGTGGCAAAGAAAGCCCCCATTTGCATGAAGAAAGTGATTTACCAGAAAGTTATATTACTTTTTGGATCAACAGAAATGCAACCCATAATAGCAATCCTCATGTTTTTAATTAGATTTTCCTTAATTATTAGCTTTTTGCAATCCCCTGGCTTTTCTGCGTTTATTCTACTTTGGGGTTTGAAATAATCTCTTTTTAAGTTTGCATTTATTGTTTTGAAAATGTTGTATTTGAATGTTGCTTGGAACACAACGTCCCTGATAGTCCCTTTGCATCTCCTAAAGCTGCTGTGGACTTCTTTGATGATAAGTTAGCCATAATTGGATGATTTAGTTTAGTTTTACAGGGATTTTTTTTGTGCCTCCTTTTCTGCAATCTCACCACTATTGTTACTCTTAAAGGTGTGAAGAAGTTCTCCTCATGCATGAATCTCCTCCTCCAGCCACAGCAAAGTGATAACCCAAAGGTACATATATACATCATATATTCTTTCGGGTTTAGCCTATATTGATTTAAGTTTGGCATAGTTTCACTAGTTTACTCGTTAGTGTTTAGGAAAGATTTGGAAAGGGGTTCGTGGATTTGGCTGCAGCAGTGTTATGTCGATGAGAATTATCATTGTTATTTATTTGCCTTTGATGGTTGTAATTTTATACACAATGGATCTTTTTGCATCTGAGGAACTCTTTGTAACTTCAATTTACAGTCTGAGTCCAGATTTGTTTACAAATTTGCTTTTATGATCTGGTTTGTGCTCAGCTCATGTATGGATTTAAACTTGCTTAGACTCCGACATAAACTGTGTTGAACTCAGTCAGACTTCATCGACGGTGACATGAACAGTCCTGAACTCGATTATTTGGCCATTCTAGTCCTTGTTCCACACCTAATGGGAGCACCGCTTTTTGAAGCTTTCTCATTGTTCATTGATATTGCAATGGTAAACATTAGAGAAATCAGTTGGATATTTGTTATGCTCTCTTTTCTTTTTCTTTTTTGGTTTAACTTTTAAATTTTGAATTATTGTTGTGATCCTGTGTTAGATTTCGTCTGTCACTTAAATGAAACTTCATGTTTATGTGAAACCAGAAATCCCTTTTTTTGTTTTTTTGTTGACCACAAAAAGAATACTATTAATTAGGAAAATAAAAAGTAGAGGATTGGGGGGTGGAGGATTTGTCTTTTTACTCTTTTTTTGGTATTAATTGCTCCTTTTAAAGGGGGTTTCTCATTTATTTTATTATTTTTATTATCATTTAGGAATTGGAGAGGCATATGTAGGATATGAGCATGTGTTTCTTTTACTTTTATTATTGTTCTCTGTGGTGACTTCTTCTCCTCTTGTACTTTTTTTCCCCTTTTTAATTCAATTTTTTTTTTTTTTTTTCTCTTTTTCTGAGAACTCAAAAGCATAGAAGAAAATTTTGTTGGTGCCGATCAAAAATAAAAAATAAAAATTACATGAAAGTGGAAGGAAAGAAGTGAAATCGATTCATAGATTTATATAGGAAATTGGACAGGAAAATATAAAAAATACAAGAGAAACTGAAAAAAAAAAAAAATTAATTCTGTGTGTTTTGTTTGAATTTTTTGAATTAAGTTTTTTCAAAATTAATTTTTTATTTTTTGTATTTTTTTATTTTTAGTGAATATTTTTATAATTTAAGCATTTTTTTTTATTTTTTTAGATGTTCCTTATTTAAATGTATTTAAAAAGTAAAATAATTGTGAAAAAATATTTTAAAAAATTAATAAATACATAAAAATACGAAAAATATTAAATTTTCATATATTTTTTTTATATATTTTTGATATTTAGCAAATTTTTTATAAAAAAAATTTCACAAAAATTATACTTTTATGTGTATTTATGTTAGATGTGTCTAAAAATAAAAATAAAAATAAAAATAAAAATTGCTTAAAATATTTAAAAAATTCAATAAAAACAAAAAAAATATGAAAAACAAGAAAATAGAATTTTTTGAAAAATGTTTTTCAAAAACTCAAAACAAGCAAGCTAATTTGTATTTCATTTATATTTCCTTCCTTCAACACACTTTCTAAATCCCTATTTAAATTCAAGAAACAAACCTAATTTTAAAAGATTAGAAAGGGGCTTAAAAACCGAAGAAGCTCAAAAAGAAGACCAATTGCACACTATTACATAAAGAATCAATACCCCTTAAATTTGTCCCAAAAAACCCTCAAAATTGTCAGCCAGAGAGATAGAAGCAGCTAATAGAAGTTAAAAAAGAGGACAAATAGGACACTATTACATAAAGAATCAATACCCTTGAATTTGTCCCAAAAAAACCTTAAAATTGTAAGCCAGAGAGATAGAGGCAACTAATAGAAGAAGGGTTCTTCTCATCCGGAATCCGAAGCAACACAAATTGAATGATAAACCATCTTCATACTGTCTATGAGACAATGTACAATGGCCCTTCCAGTGCCAAATGATCTAGGCTTTAAAAAAGAAACACAAAACCACACTCCCATTGTGACTCATACAAAAAACCATACGGTGTTAAATATCTTCCTTCCTGTAGCAAGTCAAAACCATTTAGTCACAAACCATAAAACTGAGGGACACAGACACTGCTTGAAGCATGTTCTCTGTTTAACCAGATGAGGATGATAAAACCAGTCTGCATCTTTGTGGAAGCAACATTGCCGTGGGGACATTTTCTTTTTCAATATTATGGCTTCTGCTTTTTGTTGATGTCATAATCCACGCACACATCTGCTGCTGTCTTTATCTGAGAACCATAAAAAGAGTTCCAAGTTAACTCAGTCAAAGTAACTACAGTTATGATACAATACAGTGAAAATAAGAATCCAGAAAAGAATGACATGTCTACACCAAATTCACCAAATATGACTATAATCCCAAACAAATCTTCTCTATCCTGTCTTGAATCAATCATGAAAAATCAACTTGTGAAGTTCTCTTGAAAATTGTTAACAATCATCATCATCATAAAAAGAACACCTAACAATTAGACCAGTTTTTGTGAACCCAGGTCTCTATTAATGTACAATGATATTATGACATTATCATTTTTTAAGTATAATGGACTCATAAGGATTTAGTGACTAATGTTGTGTTTGGATCATGGATTTGAATAGGGATTTAGAAAGGGAAAGAAAAAGACGAGAGAAATAGAGAAAAATATTTCATTCACATTTTGCTTTCTTTTTCCAAATTCCTACCTAAATCTATAATCCAAACACAACCTAAGTAAAATTCTTAATGAGACTCCCCATACCATAATCATGAGGAACTAAGATAAAATAAAAGGTTATTTTAGATTATCACATGCATCCCCTACATCAGCTGATAGTGTCGGAAGCATCACTGTAAGAGTTTGTTACTCCATGTTTCAAGATATGGCAATTTAGCTGACACATCTCCTAGGTTGGCTATTATTAATGCTGGTAGCATCATGGCAAGAGTCTATAATTCTGTGCTTCAAACCAAGCTCTTACCCAACCAAAATCATAGCCATTCTGGAAATTCACAACCCACTCTAAAAATTAAAACCAAAAAACCAAAAAAAAACAAACGAATGGTAGAAAATTAGATAAAAGCATATGATTAGTCAAAGTTTTAATGATTTTTTTTTTCTTTTTTTTTTGATAAATTAATGAAAAAAATTTATTAAGTGTTATTAGTATCAAAAAGCCTATGAAGAAACAATATTCTACACAAGTGTGTTCTTCTTTATTATCAACCAATTATTAGGTACTAAGAATTTGAGCCTAGTTCAAGTGGTCGTACCCTATGTTACTTGGAACGTAGATCGTTTCAGTACATGGAACAGAAATGGGAAAGTAGTACGTTACATGCTCTAAATTGTATGTAAATTGTGGTACAATAGGGGTATACTTATATGGTTTGCACTATAAGAATTCAAGGTACTTCTAGTTTAGAGTAATTTTATTTTTTTTTCAACAATTAGAAATCTAATAAAATGTAAGTTATTTTCCAAATTAATCATATAGTAACACATTTTTATTAGCATTATGACCCATTTTTTACAATTTTGTCATGTCAAAAGTTTACTCACCTTAGATTTAGTTCATTATATTTGATATTTTTTACTCCCAAGGAAACTTTAAGAAAATATTATTTGAAAAAAAAAATTATAATTATGAATTGCTTTGGATCGCTAAATTAATCATTTTGGAACGGAAGTGCACCATATTTCAATATTTTCTGTTAACATTGGTTGTACCTCAAGGTTTCTAGAGGGAGGGGTTTGCCGTTCGAGCTTATGGAGAAGTATCGAATGCCCAGTTGTGCTTAACCTAACTTACTAACATCTTATCAAGTGTTTTGTAGGAAATGTAGTTACGGTCATTAGGAAAGGCGATAGGATTATATTAGTTAAATTAGTTATTGGAGAAAATATAATGAATGTTATTAGTGCATACACCTCCCAAGTAAGGATTAGATGATCAGACTAAGAGATTTTTGAGACCAAATGGAAGAGGTATTATAGGAGCTACTCCTAGGAGAAAACCTAATTATAAGTGGAGATTTCAATGGCCATATAAGAATAGATAAACTAGGTTATGAGAGGATGCATGGTGGGTATTGTTTTGATAATAGAAATGAGGCTAGATAGAGTATTTTAGGTTTTGCGTTGACTTCTGACCTGGTGGTGGCCAATACTATGTATACGAAGAGAGAGAAACATTTGATAACCTTTAAGAGTGGGTCAATTAAAAGCCAAATAAATTACTTTCTAGTAAAAAAAAAATGAACTATCTAAAATGCAGCAACTTTTAGGTGATTCTTGGAGAGAGTGACGTCTCAACATAAGATTTTGGTACTAGATTTATACTTTAAAGGATAATACCAAGTTAGGAAGAATAGTGGGTGTCGTAGGACAAGATGGTGGGACCTAAAATGAGATAAACTAGAAATATTTAATAATAGAATGAATAAAAAAGTACCTGGGACTTAGAAGATGATGCTAACACTATGTGGAACTCGATGGCCAATTGTATGAGGAGAATTTTAAGGGAAGTTCTTGGAGAATCGAAAGGAAAGGAACCCAACTCTAAGGAAACTTGGTGGCGGAAGGAGGAGATTCAAGTGGTAGTAAAGGCGAGAAAAGAATACTTTAAAAAGTAGCAAAATGATAGAACTGAAGAAAACCTTAAGAGCTACAGATTGACTAATAAAGAGGTCAAAAAAGTAATGAGAGAGACTAAGTTGAAAACTTAGGATGACCTATACACTAAACTAGATAGTAAGGAGGGAGAAAGGAAAATATACAAACTTGCTAAGATAAGAGAGAGAAAAACAAGAGATTTTAATCAAGTAAAGTGTATCAAGAGTGAGGACTTTAAGGTGTTGGTGAAGGATGAAGAGATTAAGGGGAGGAAGTAACCAGTAATAATGAAAACCAAGACTACAAGTTCTATTGCAAGATTAAGAACTTTGAAGTAGAGATTGCACTTAAGAAGATAAAGTCAAATAAGGCTTGACATCCCTATTGAAACTTGGAAATATTTGGGTAAAAAAGGCATTGCTTGGTTGACTAGGTTATTTAACAAGATTTTGTTGACTGGGAAAATGCCAGAGGAGTGGAGGAAGAGTATTTTAGTGACAAGCTATAAGAATAAAGGAGACGCCCAGAATTGCAACAACTATAAAGAAATTATGCTGATGTGTCATATAATGAAAATGTGGGAGAGAGTGATGGAGCGTCGATTGCAAAATATAACAGAGGTATCAGGGAATCAATTTGAATTTATGCCTGTAGGTCAACAATAGAAGCGATCTATTTTTTGAGGAGAGTAATAGAAAAGTTTAGAGAAAGAAAAGAGACACTTATATTATTTTTATCGATCTTGAGAAAGTATATAATAGAGTGTCTCGAGATATAATATGGTGGGTGTTAGAGAAGAAATGGGTGACAAAAGGTTACATTGATGTGATTAGGAACATGTATGAAGGTGTGGTGACCACTATTAGATCGCCTGCTGAAAAGACAAGTGAATTTTCAATTACTATAGGGTTACACCACGGATCAACCTTAAGTCTTTATTTACTTGCTTTAATTATAGATAAATTGACGAGAAATATTCAGGATAATGTGCCATGGTGTATATTTTTTGCAGATGATATCGTGTTAGTGGATGAGATTAAAGAATGAGTTGACATTAAGTTTGAGACTTGGAGAGAAGTACCTGAATCTAAACAATTTTAGATAAGCAGAACTAAAACAGAATACATGGAGTGTAATTATAGTAACAATAACAATAGAAACAGAGGAGAAATGAAAATTGAAAACCAAGAACTACCTAAGAGTGAACATTTTTATTATTTATGATCGATTATTACAGTAGCTAGGGAGATTGGAGCGGATATGGTCCATAGAATTAAGGCGGGGTGACTTAAACACTAGACTAAAAGAAAAGTTTTATAGAATGGCTATTAGACCAGGGATGTTGTATGAACGGAATGTTGGCCAACTAAGAAATAACATATAGATAAGATAAGTATTACTGAGATGAAGATACTAAGGTAGAAAAGAGAGAGTTAAGAATAAGTATATTCGTGACTGGATAGGAGTAATAAATAGAGATATGAATCTTCTTAATTTGACTAACCAAATGGCCGTTTATAGAGTCGAGTGAAGAAGAAGGATTCATGTAGCCGACCCTATTTGATGGGACTTAAGGCTTAGTTTGATTTGGTTTGGTTTGGTTTCATTCCTTAATACTTACAACAGTCACTAGCAAATGTTTATTACAAAGAATCTTGACATAAATAAGCATCAAAAGCATATGCACAAATCTAACATATGAATACAAACTTAAAAATTTATATACAAAATATAACATGAAAAATTAAGCTCACATCAACCCATTGTAGAAATTTAAACTAATATGTGATACATTTAATTAGGTAGGTTAAGTAAAGCAGCACTTTTTACCTGTATAACATTTACTGCTTGCTTGATAGCCCATCCAACCACAAGTAAAACAAGTAGAACAGAAAGAACTGAGTTCTGTTTTGTAGCATCCATTATAACCTAAAACAACAGAATAAAACCAAATAAACCGGGTAAATCCTCACAAGTCATAACATTCAGGCAGAAACTTTAACACACTCAACCAAATGAAGCCTTACATTTTTCATATTCTCATTCTGGTTCTTTGCAAGAAGAAATAGAATAATGTAAAGAACCTGCAGAACAAAGCCACTCAGACTAAGAGAAAAATAGCATAGACATGAAAGAATTGTCTTAACCATAAAGGTAATCCAAAGAAACATTCACCTCACAAGCAACACAACAGTAGCACATAAATATCCGATTGCCGTAGTATGCCTTGAATAGCCAATTAGTACTGTCTTTTACATCTTTATGACTCACTTTGCCTACCAAGAAAGTACTGCAATGAAGAAGTGGGGAAGGGAGAAAAAAATAATGATTCATCAGAAGTTCTCTTGAAAATAGACTTGTAACATCAAATTGCCAGATCCATTCAAGCTTATTCAGATATACAACATAACATGAAAAATATAAATTCTTATGTCAAAATACCTGTACATCTGCAACCAATGGCTGGCAATATCCAAAGCAAGCAATGACAAGAAAACTAGGCCAGGCCTGGAAAATATCACATAGAAAACCTCAAAAACACAAAATAAATCAAGGTGCAGTTACTACAAAAACAGGGTAGAGTAAATTCTACCTATATATTTGGGAGAGAATTACCAGTAGACAAGCAGTGCTAATCCTGAAACACAAGACATTGTGATCAAAACAGTCAAACTATAAAATGGAATAATTGAGGATATTTATAATAAAAACACTACAGAAGATGACAGAGGAAAATTGTCCCTTTTTTTTCTTCTTCTTCTTCATTTTTTTTGTGTGTGTTGGGGGGGAGGGAGTTTTATAGAAGATTACCTATCTGTAACCATGTCCAAAACCGCTCCAAAGGTCGAAACTGGAAATAAGAGAAGAAAGGGGGAAATGTAATTTGTAAATCAAATTACCCATTAATATTTATGAAATTGCAAAAGGCCCTAAATTATAGCAGTTCAGCAATAGTATGCAACCTTGCTATCAAACAAGATGTATAGTCCAGCTGACAGTCATTTCAGTAACAACTTCAAATTCTCTAAAACAAGAAAATTTCTGTTAATTTACTAAGATTTCTAGAGGAACTCTTCTATTGCTTATCAATAACTAAAATGTGTATTAAGTACATTAGGTTTCAGGGAGGACACACACAGAGGAAGAGATCACATAGTCCATTCTAAAACATAGGCATTAGAATGAGGGGAGGGGAAAGAAACAAGCAAATAAAATTATTGCAGCAAAAATTTTAGAGTTGTATAGATAATAAATAGTTTTAGTGCTCCATTTCATATATAAAGTTACTAGTCATTCCTGTTTTGCTTCAAGCCATGCATCTTATGTAAATAAAGAAACCCAGAGTTTGAAACTTGTATTATCAGTAAGTTATCCCATCTAATTGGGACTAGACACTGAAGTAACGTATAGCTGATCCGGATAGAACTAATGAATTCAAATTCGTACCTTGATTGAATTTGCGAGCAAACCAACCATCCAAGGCATCACAGACAAAGCTGAAACACACATCCAAGCATTTAATACTTTAACCTCTACACACAAATAGGGGCTACAAAAATCATTATTAACAAAAAATAATACATAATACATAAACAAATAAAATATGTTATCACCTAACAAAATAGAGAACCGAGAAAAGCTTTTTGTTTGAAAAGCAAGTGTAGAAGGCAAAGCAGTTCATAAGAACCCTTATGTATCCTGCATACACGGAGAAGCATAAAAGAATTAAATGAAGCAAATGGAAGAATATAATATCTGAGTAACCAACCATAGAAAATAATTCTAATGAATCATGCATTCCCATATAAAGGGCATCTCCAATCCTTGGCTGAAACCCATAACCAATTTAAATTTGGATAAAAATCACCCAAAAACACTCTCCACTCCGTAACCCAAACTTATATCAAAACTGAGTTTTACTCGAATTTTCACTCAAAGACTCAAAATGTTTACTCAAATTTTCAAGGCTATTTTTTGTGGCTCTCAAATTTACCTGTGTCATTAGTAAAGCTTTCAGTCAAATGTATGCTTAAACCTGAGTTTGTCCATTGGAGTGGTTCATATATCAAATTGCCTAAGACCTTTATAAAAAAAATTCAAAAAATTATTATTGTCGAAAGCCCCAATTTTCCAAAGACTCATTTTAATGTTTGGTCTGACGCCTCTAGAAACCTTGAGCCGCTACTAAAAGCTTTTAAAGAAATTAGGATATGGCTTGAGCATGACTTAACATGAAAATGTGATATACCTACCCATCTAAGCATTAATAACCCAAAAGTGGCAAGATAACAAGATGCAAACCGAATATACAAGTAATAATATATTTGCAGAATAGCAACAAGAATCGAATTACATTTAATTTGTTGCATACCCATATAAGCATACCCATGAAATGATTCTATATAATTTGTTGCATACCCATGAAATGAATTTATGGGCACATAATACAAAATCAAATGGCAATGCTATACTGTAGTGTTATGCAATCAACAACAATTTTGAAAGGGAAGAGAAAAATCGCAATCTTAAAAAACAATGTTGTGCCCTAACTGGTAAAGAAAAAGAGAGTAAACTAGAAACCCACCAATGATGTTGGGAATGTAAAGGTATACAGATAATTTCCTTGGTCTCGAATTCTTGGCCATTGAATAAATCTCTTTCCCACCGATCAAAACTGCATTGAACAACCCACAAAAACTCTCAAAATCTCAATCGATTTGCATATACGAAAGTCCAAAATCAATTTACCAATAATATACATACATATATCTATGCGTAGAGAGAGAAAGAAGAGAGAGAGAGAGAAAGAGTGGCCGGTGACCCAAAGCCTTGCCTTGCCGACGGGAAGATCAAGCTCCTGCGAACTTTGTTGCAGCGAGTTTTGGGGGCGTTTGTTTTTTCTTTTCAGCATTAACCCTGCAAAATCGATGTATTGCGAAAAAGGACCTGATTAACACCTTCTTTGATGTGAAATTTTGAGTTCAACGCCTATAAAGAGAGGTTCGATATCTTTTATAGGATGGTTTATTTATCCACCATTATGAGAGTTGTAATTGTTGAGCTTGGACTTGTGGGAGTGATAGTGGTTTAATTTAGTATGGGGCTTGGTTTATTAGTTGTATTAGATTCTATTGATTTTTTAACTATTGTAAATTAGTAATTTATTTGATAATAAATTTTTTTTATATTTATAATTATTCTCTAATCGATTTTAAAAAAAAAAGTCAACACACTTCCAAAGCAGCCAAAATGGGCCTCTTCAACTAGAGCCCTATCAACATGGGCCCCCCTTTTTCTAGCCATGTCATTCAAAAATGCTATCTAAAATTGAAAACGGACTCTTACCTACCATCATCATAAAGCAAATTACTCCCAATATCAAGTAAAAATTTACATGGCCGACATGTCTGCTATCCATACCAAAATAAATAGAAGTAATATTTGATAAAATTTCTAAATATGATTTGAGAATAGAAGTTATATTTTGAATTTGTGAATTTTGAAATAATGATTTGAGTGTGAAATTTTTGTTTAGTGAATAAGTTTTGAATTGAGTGGGAAATTTTTGATGTGACATATGATATTTGATACAAAAACTTACAACTCATAACCAAACACACAACTCAAAATTCTATTAAATCTCATAAAAAAAATTCAAAAATTCGGAAAATATTTTTTGTTAAATATATAAAAATTAACATGTGTCAATTGCAACAAAAAAAATATTGCACTGTTCCGATCGGACGACCGGTGACACGTCCGGTAGAACGTCCGATGGGATGACCGGTTAGCTCAAATTTTCCCGCCTTCGACCGAGTTTTCAAATTGAGCATGGAATTAATTTTTGAAAGTTACAAACAAACAAGCTACAAACAAACACCACGTGAGAACCTATGACTAGAACTAAAATTCCAAAACTCTACCAAACAGAGTTTTTTTCGAAAAAATACTCTTAGTAAAATAAGACCTCCTTTGGATAAGAGATATAGAGTGGGTTTGTTTAGACGGACTGGATAAGAGGGATTAGAATTTATCGGACTGTTAGTCTTGGGATACATTGTCCTCAGACTATTTGGTTGAACTGAATTTGTATCCCATATTTGTTTAGTCATGAGATTACATGTCAAAAAGGACTATTTGGTTAGATATGATATGAATCATATGTTTGTTTGGGATATTATGGAGACAGATAAATGTTCAAATGGCTATTTTACCCTTTTTTAATTATTTACTAAATAATAGCAATAATAAACATATCTTTAATATTTTAATTATTTTTAACTAGATTAAATAAAAAATTATTTTATTTTTTTTACACAATTAAATAAATTTATTTTTTAAAAATTAAATAAATAAAATACCAATAAAAATATATGTTATTTTTTTAATTAAAATTTTAAATAATTTTATTTTTAAAATAATAATAATTAAATAATGAAATTAAATAAAACATCCATTAAAATGTAAATAATGAAATTAAATAAAATATAAACAAAATTTGAAAATAAAACATCTATAAAAAATTATTTTAAAAAATTAAATAAATAAAACATCAATAAAAATTAAATAAAACAATTTTATTTTTTAAATTAAGACATTTAAATTTTATTGAATTTTACTAAATATAATACCTAATTAAATAGTAGATGGTCAAAATGGTCATTTCACCACCTAATCCCATATTTCTCCTTATCTCTCCATTTGCGTTTCACCCCCCAATGGGACACAATAGTCCAATGGATTTGGGACTAACAATTCGGTACAAAAATTTTGAACCAAACTCTTTGCCAACCAAAACCCACATATGGATAACTTCACTCTAAATACACATGTATGTCAAAGTATGTATCTGTGTAATTCTAAACATCATAAATGAATTGCACAAAATAATTAAAGTAGTTAGATGTTCATAGTAAGGCTTAATTCAACTAGACCCACATCAGGTCAGCCTGGACAATCATGTCCCTAACAATCTTATTCAAATCAATCAAAAGGATTTCAATACTAGTAAAGCAAATAAACACTAAAATAATCCCTGTCCCTGAGCCAGACTTTGCATCATTCAGGAGGGAGTTCTTGGTGTCAACCCTTCAAATTGAGCAAGCAACTGAGAGAGATGCACACAAAACAACTGCATCCCACCTTCCCCTCCAAAAAACGAGAGGCATGTCATAGCCAATACCACATACATGTGATGCGGACCGGAAAGGCATTGGATGACAACAATTGAAAAATAAAGGAATTTTATTTTATTTTCTTTATTAGGATTATTTCTAGTTTTTATTAAGGGGTTGTTTGGGATGATCTAAATAAGTGCACTTTTTGTCTTTTTACGAAAAAATGTGCAGAAAAAGTAGAGAGGTGATGTGATGAAAAAAAGATAAAAAGATAGATTATATAGGGGATGCCAAACCACCCCTAAATTATTTGTAAGGGTTTTATTTTTGGTAACTTGAATTTGATTTTGAGACTAGACTTGATGAATATTGAACAATTGATTATTGAGAGTTGTTTTGGAATTGTAATTCCCAATTTATTCTTCTTCCTAGTGCTGCATCAACATGACTGCAAATTTTTCCATTTGTTCATTTTCTTCAATTTCAATCTTACTTCAGCCTTCATGCAGTTATATATATACATAGATAGAAAAAGAGAAAGGAAAAAACATGAAGGAGCTATTCAAGGCATAGTAAAAGAATATTCCACACATATATTACATTTTGAGACGAGTATTGCAGGTCCTGTCCGTTATTAATTTCTAGGTGATGAGAGAAAGATGTGCAGATTTCCATGCCAAACTTGGACAACTTGTCATTCACTTGTGGTAACTATGGTTGGCATAAGGGTGATAAACAAACAAAGGATAAATACTTCCAAAATAATTAGCTAGACAGAAATTTGCTATCAAGTTGAAAATAACTTCACTTACTTTTTCTTGTCGACGTTAGGAATATCACTTCTCTCAGCCTTCTCCACAATCACCTTTAGAGCAAGAGGCAAACATCAAAAGAAGCATGTATTTATTTATTTACTGAGATGATGATTTATGTAAACCAATGGGAAGAATAGTCCTATGAATCTCACATACTATGGATATAACAGGAACAACAACCACCCACTCTACCCCTCCCAAACCCCCATCCAATGGGGACTAAATTGGGCATACTTTTTAGCATCAACAATAATTTGGACAAATCATAATTGGTTAATCTTATTATTTCTTTTCTTCATTATTTTATTTTATTTTTTCAGATCTTAAGAGAATGGATCCATTCTTTAATTAGTTTTACATGAACTGAGGAGCATTAGCCAATTCAACGGCTGATCAACACAACAAAGTGAAAATTCAACAGTATTGATCAATAATTGATGAAAGTAAAAACGAAAGATTGGATTAGTACCTGAAACAATCCCTAAAATCCCAAGACTCTCTCTCTCTCTCTCTCTCTCTCTCTAAAAACCCCTATTTCTGTCTCTACAAGCTAAAAGGGATCAACTTTCCACCCAACATTCTCTTCTCACTCTCTCTCTCTCTCTCTCTCTCTCTCTCTCTCTCTCTCTCTTCTTATTCAATGGAAATGTTAAAACACTCATTTTATTTTGACTACATAAAGCAACCAATCGTCAAAACAGAGATGACCTATTTGCTTAAAAACTTGAGGAGTAGCTATATTGATCTTGATCATTTGCAGAGGGAATTGCCATTTTTGTAACAAAGCTTTTATGCAATCCATTTTGACCCTAAACCTTTTTAACATAACATACATAGCAAAGTCCCAAGAAAATAAATAGACAGTAAGTCAATTTCATCTTCCACATGAGAAATCAAAGCTAACAATTTCCAAATGCATCAGAATTCACAACTGATTTAAATCCATAGCTCTAAACAACATTGAATTAAAATTTCCATGAATCAAAGCAACAACTCTGTGAAGCTAACCGTATTTTCTGCTGATTGATGCGTAAGTCTCTTCGACAGGTTTCGCCAAGTGCAATAGAGTGCCAACAACTCTGTTTGGAAGTTGAGAAAGTGACGAATAGATGAATTTGTAAACACATACAGAACAAGAGAGAAAGAGAGAACGAGAGAACGAGATAGAGAAACTCACCACGCCGGAGAACCACCGTGGTAACGCCGACGGAGATCGCCGCCGCTAGATCGTTGCCTTTGCAAAACCTATGGAGATCGTTGCCTTCGCTGCTATGTGAGAATGAGAATGAGAATGAGAAAGCGTGAGAGTGAGATTGAGAATGAGAACCCTAACATATGGGGAAATGGGCGGGCACCCATTCCCGACCCATATCCTATGAATATTTAAAAAACTCACTTAATTAATCCTATGGGTTAAAAAAATGGAAAAAATTGTATAGGGTAAATTACATTTATCTCTCCTGAAGTTTCTGACGAATACAGGAACGTCTTTTGTGATTTAAATAATTACAGTAACCTCCCTTACTTTACCTGACAATATTAAGATTTCCCCTGCTGTCAAAAATCACTAAACGGTGTTATTTTTTCCTTAGGAAATTACCTTATTGCCCTTCCCTTGAAAATATTAAAAAATATTTTTGGGTTAGAGGATAGGTTTGAAGTGTTTGGAATAGTATTTTTGGATTTATTTTTTAAAAATATTAAAAAATATTTTTTAAAAATTTATTTTTTATTTTAAATATATAATTTTTATTTAAATATTTTATTTTATTTTGTAAATATTTTATTTTTTTAATTTTAATATTTTAAACTCAAAACATAATTTCACATTTAAATCGTAACCAAACACACAACTCAAAACTCAATTCAAAAATTATTTTCAAACCTTATAATTTGAAGTAGGATGTCTTATTTATAGAATTTGAGCCAATTTGGTTGGAAATATTTTCAAACAAAGCTAGCTGTCCAATTCCCACTAGTTGTACACGGCCGGGTCCAAAAACACACGGCTAAGCCTAAAAAGAAACTCTGGAAAAGTTTTCATTGAGACCCGACCGGGTCTAAATAGGGCATGGTCGGTTCTAAATGGACCCGACAGGGTCCAAAAGACTACAGTTTAGGTCCGACTTCAAACGGGCATATCTCGCTCATCCGGACTCAGTTTTAGGTGATTATTGAGTCCAAATTGAAGCTCTAGAAGTCTACTTTCCAATGGTAATGGCCTCACCTCTAAATTCTAAGTAGTGAGAGAGATATGTCTAATTTAGTGAAGTCTGCTCATTCTTTCTCAACGGTTTGATGCCCAATCTCTTTCCTAACTAGTTTTCTTCCCTCTCTTCATATTTTCTTCAACTCCAAACCTATAAATAAGATGTTTTTAAAGATTTTTCAAAAAGTTCACCTCCCTTCCATTTATTTCCACTTTGTCTTTACTCGGTTTACCAAAAAGTGCAATATTTTAATAAAATGCGAGCCTCGAAACATCATAGAAGTATTTGGAAAAATATTTTGAAAAAGAGGGTTTTTAAGGTATAAAATAGTTTTGGTCAAAATGGGGTGTAAGGTTGGGATTAGAACTTGAATCCAAATTTCTTTGCTGAGAATTCAAAAGATTGCATAGTGTAATTTTCATCATCGGGTGTTTGGAATAAAGCGCCCAAGTCTTAAGGGTAGTCAAAAATGGGGTATCTACAGTTGCCCCTCTTTGACAGAGCTCGAAGTCATGAAATGACGTGAGTGAATGTCAAAGCCCGAAGACAACCCATTTTGATAAGGTCGTAAGACTTGGGCAAACAAACAAAATGCAGATGCAGTTGGTTGAACTTGAGGGTTGCTTATGTATCCCATTGTAAGAAATCAAACCAACGTAGTTCAGGGGTAGAATGCAAATAATACACAATGCAATGCAATAATATAAGCAAACCACAAGCAATGCCTACCACACAAATATTATAAAGGAATGTGGATGCAAATCAAACTACGTTTTATATAGAAAAGAAGTATAGGTACGAGCCGAACGATACCTAACACGAGCTAACTGCCTACATCCTCAATACTGGCCTTAGCGCAACATGGATGCTTACACATAATAGAACCATGTTTAATGTGAAAGGGGTACGAGCACCTACAAAACTATGTTTTTCGTAGAAAGAAAAAGAGTACAAGTAATTGGGTGGTATGATATAAGTGAGGAATGATCTGCTGGAGAACGATAATAATCTTAAATGCTGAATGCAACAAGACAAAAGTACAATGCAATAGATACAATAGATGAAGTGAATAAAGGGCGTAGGCCAAACCACATTTTACCTAGAAAAGGTATGGATACAAAATAGACCACGTCTAACATAGAAAAGGTGTCGACACCCTCAATACTGGCCTCAGTGCAAAATGGGTACTTAAACATGACAAAACCATGTTTCAACGAGGGTAAGGTATGAGCACATGCCGAACTAAGCTTAACATAGAAAGGATATAGGTGATAAAATGGTATGATGTAATAAATGTGATGGATAGGGTGACATACTCCAACCACGTTGGAATCGTGAGAGGAGGAAAAACAAATCCTAAAACACGCTGAAATCATGTGAAGAAGGGAATACTTAAACCACGCTGAAATCGTGAGAAAAGGTCCCAAGAAAACCGCTCAGGGTCACATTCCATGCATCCTCAGATAAATTCCAAACACGTTGAAATCATGTGAGGAACGAAACACTCAAACCACGCTGAAATTGTGAGAAGAGGTCCTGAGAAAACTGCTCAGGGTCGCGTTCCACGCATCTTGAGAAAAATTCCAAACACGCTGAAATTGTGTGAGAAAAGAAACACTCAAACCACGCTGAAATCATGAGAAAAGGTCTTGGAAAAAAAGGGCTTAAAGTTGCGTTCCACGCGTCTTGAGATAAATTTTAAACACGCTAAAATCGTGTGAGGAAGGAAACACTCAAACAACGCTGAAACTGTGAGAAGAGGTCCCGAGAAAACCACTTAGGGTCACGTTCCACACGTCCTGAGATAAATTCCAAATATGCTGAAATCGTGTGAAGAAAGGAACACTCAAGCCACGCTGAAATTGTGAGAAGAGATCCTGAGAAAACTGCTCAGGGTTGCGTTCCACGCGTCCTAAGAAAAATTCCAAACACGCTGAGATTGTGTGAGGAAGGGAATACTCAAACCATGTTGAAATCGTGAGAATAGGTCCTAAGATGATGTGATGGATGCAAAGAGTATAATGAGATTGTGCGATAGATGCACAGGAAATGCAGTAAACAAACAAAGCGACACTTTAGAAAGTACCTCATGGGGTGAGTGGCGATGAACCACTCTACTCTGATGGGAATCTCCCTCTTGTGTTCTTTAAACTCTTACCTTTAAAGCATAATTCAAAGGCCCTCAAATGCTGACAAGGGGTAACCTCTGCTTGTAGAAGCCACGGATGCTGCTTTCTTCCTGATCATATTCACAACTTTTCCTATTCTCCAATGGGGTGACAAACTAGGATGGTTCAGTATCCAGAATTGAGGCGCATACATGCTACCTCAACCTATGGGGCTGCCATACAGATTTCAAGCCGAGGATACATTTGAGATTGAGATCAAGGTACACTTATACTTTGGAGAAATGACAAGGTCTGAGAAGGTGCATCTGGAATGCAAACCTGGAATTTGTTGAAGTTGAAACAAACTCAGATGCTCTAATTTTCCCTTTTTTCTTTTGCTTTGTAGTCCAGAACCTATGTAGCTTCAGATAGGTCTTTGTTCTATTGCTCCCTCTTTTGATCGGGGTTGGATCCTGTAGTTTATGAAAGGAAGAATCTTGTTTTACACATCATGTTGGGAATGACAAAGCACTCTAAGCACAAAATAATTTATTTTTGCAATTGAAACCAAGAATAAGTTCTTAACCGGGTATTGAGCCTACGATTGACACAGTACACCACGACTCAATAAAGGAAAAACGAAGTAAAAACAACCTAAATGCATCGATTTACACCTACTAAAATCAAAATGACTTAAAACAAGAATTGAGACAAACAAAAACAACAAACACAACACTTGGATGTTTTATCACCGGTGGGAGACCTCTCCGTTCATGGGGAGCCCATTGCTTCTCCAAGTATTGTTTCCCACCCTTTCTCATTTGTGATCCTCACATCATTTTGGCACTCAATCTCTATTTTCTTTGAAAAACCCTTTCCTTACTTTTTCTCTCAGCGCACATCTCTCTATTCTTTAATCTCTTTTATTTTTTATCTCTCCCTGGGGTGGTTGATGAATAAGCTAGAAGTTGTGGACCCTATAAAAGGGGGTCGAATATCCTACTCCATTTCTAGTTCGTGCTTCGCACTTGGCTCGATACCACACTACTTGAAGGATGAGAAAGCCTTTTGGCCCTTGCTGCTAGCTTTAGTTGTGCCCTTTCTAGCGAGTACGTTGACAACGGGAAAACGACAGAAAACCTGACTCAACTGTGTTCATCATTTTGACAATTTTTTTGAATATTTTTTTGGCTTTCTTCTAAAACAATTTTGACCAACATGAGAGTTAGATTAACATGTTTATTCGACTTTCTGCTTTAAAATCATGTAAGTTAGGCTATGAGCATTGGAAATTTTCCTTTTTTAGGTCCAAGAAATGGTCCAATTTTGGAAAAATGGAATAATTTTTTAGAAAATTAGTCAGCTTTACTAAAAATCCTCAAAAACTGTTTTAGGAAAATGGCCACTTCTCAACCAATGTGGAATTAACTCTTGAGATGCACAGTCTCAAATCTGAACTTGATTTGTCTTGTAGCTGAATCTTTTAATGGAATATGACAATCGACTTTGAACGAAGATGAGCCAATTTGCACATGGATAGGATAGTTGAGTTGAATAAACCAATCAATATGGATGAGACCAGTAAACCGAAAATGGTTGAGGTCAAACTTCAGGATGAAATTGCCTACGTATCCCAAAGATGGGAATCAGGCCGTACATAGTTCTTGGGGGTTAAGGTTCACTTGGGTATTAACACTCTCCTTTTTCTCTCTAACTTTTGCCAAAGCCGCCCTTTCAGGTTTTCAACCTTGCGAGCTTTATTTTTTCTTTCTCTTTCTTTTTCTTTTTCTTTTTCTTTTTCTTTTTTTTTTTTTGTTCCTTGTTTCCATTTTTTTTCTCATTTTTGTTCTTTTCTTTTTTTTTTGCTCTAACTTTTGCTTAGGTCGCCCTTCCGATTTTTCGGCCCAACGAGCCCCTTAAGGATAGAAAGGTTTAAGTTGTCCATGTTGATTGGCCATAGGTTCTCTAAGCCATTTGAATCCATGAGAATGGCTATTGATCTTGACTAAATAGTCTTGATGATGTAAGAGCCCATCCAGGTGGGTCTGAATTTGCTCCTAGTGTTATGGATAGGAACGCAATTGTCCTTCAGCATAAATTTTCTTCTCTCCAATTATGGGATTTGGCTTTCTTGCCAATCTCCTTTGGTTTGAGCAATGACCTAGTTTTGAATCTTCAAGCATATCTGACATTTTTTGCCCTTAGTTCAAGGATTGCTTCTAATCCAACTATGCAAGTTTCCTTTGATGACATCTGACCTTCTTGCCCCTAGTTCAAAGGTTGCTTCCAATCTGACCATGCAAGCCTCATATTTTGGTTGATCTTTGAAAGGTTCAAGGTTTGAAAACAAAGGGGTTGAGTCTCAAGGCCGAGAGTGATCCTATGCTGCACAATCTCAAGATCAATTCCAAGCATGTCTTCATTGGACCATGCAAAAAATATTTTTTGAAATCTTTTAATAAAGCGACCAGTCGCTTATGCTCTTTTGAAGACAATGTAGAACCAATTTGGATCAAGCCAGGATCCTTCTCAGTACTCACATTAACAGACATGATCCCATCCATTAAGGGCTTAGCATGCCTTTCTTTCTCTCAGCTGATCAAATTTTGTAAATCCCAAGAAATTCCTCCTCCTCCTTTGTTTTCATCACAGTTTTGGAAACAATTTTGAAAAACTTTGGTCAATGCAATGATTTAAAGGCACAGAGAAGTAGATGAAAATAACCGCCATTCCATTCAGATCTTCTGGCTCAACTGGCTAATGATAGAAACAGATGCAAAAGAAAGAGTGAAAAGAGAAACAAAAACAAACAGGGAAGTGATGTCCAAGTTAACATGCCCAAAATCGCCTAACCTTAACACAACAAGACTGACTCAATACAACAAGATTGACTCAACACTCAAGTTCGAAAGTAAAATAGAAAATGTTTTCATTAAATGTAAGGTTTTGGTAATTGGAAAGAAAGGATTTTGTTAAAAAATCAAATGGATTTGAAAATACATTTGGCCATATTGTATATATGTATTGCATCATGATCATTTATGCTGTTAGAACATGTTTAGTTTTTGAAATATTCTCTACGGGGCTTTATGCTCACCCTACGTGGCTGAAAATGTTTTTCAGGTGTATATGTGTGGATGTGGACTGTGACGTGAAGTTGTGTTCAGAACCGTGTAGGGTGGTTCAGTTATTTGTAGGCCATGGGCCATTTATGTTATTTATTAGTCATGTGCCATTCTTATAAGGGTTACACCCTTGTGTATGATGTAAGTCACAAGGCATTCAATTTAATTTATAACATCTATGTATATTTTTAGTTACAAGACATTCATTCGACTTAGATGCTATATTTAGGAATGTATAAAACTATTGTGTGACAATATTATAATCATTTGCATAAGAGTTGTTATCTATTATTCATCGTTGGGTAGTTTATTCATGTTAGTTGGATTGTGTAAATCCAAGGCGTGACAACTTGGTATCAGAGTTAACTGAATTTGAAAACCTTGGGCTCGTGGGAAGTGGTTAGCCATAGTGGGTTTATCATGCTCGGTGAGGACATTTGTATGTTGTATGCTAAGTAATAACATGCTTATGTATTGCATTTTATGTGGATATAGTGTTGAGACTCATAGATATTATTCGTTGTCTATTTGTCTAACTTGAAAGTCTTATTGGAAACACATTTGATCAATGTTGTTTCTAATGGGAAATCTAAGTGAGCGCTGTAATGGATAACTATCTTTGTAGACTTAGCACGATTATGTATTATGTGTTATGTGGTAGGTGATGTGTGATTTGAGTGGAGTCTCAATGTGGTTGTTCGAATAATCGTTATGTAATTATGTTAATATTTTAGGGGAGGGTACTAGTGTTATATCTCCTAGGTGGTGGGTATTCTCTCTTTTATATAGACGTCTGGAAAGAAGTAGTAAACTCGGAGTGGGTACCTCGGTGTGTGGCATACTGGTTGTGTATTAGCATTGGTTGTGAGTTAACATGGGTTGCCTTGGTGACAGTTGGTACGTCTTTGAGAGACGGTAGTGTTTTCGAGTCCTTTGTGACGGTATGTAAGGGTTGAGTTCTGATGCTTACTTGGGTGGTTTTGTGTATGTTTGGTGTTGGTTGGTAATCTTTGGACTAGTACGGTTTTGGAGTAAGTCATGACCTCGGTTGGTCAGGTGTAGGGGATGTAAGTGGTGTCAGAATTTCTAGAACACGAAAAGTTAGGTTTGAACTTGTATGTGTTTGTAGTGGTGGTGTATGGTTCTACCTTCAATGTTGATAACTTAGAAACCCATGTTGTGCGGTGTGGTTGGTTGGGATGTAGTGTTGTGATTTGACTTCTCTCAGGGTTAATGAAGTTAGTTAGGCCATTTAGGCCATGAGTTGTTCATTATAGATGATGTATGATAGGTTGGAATAGGCGTGTTTATTTCCTGTAATTGGGTGAAGCAATTAGTTGAATACCAGGTAGAGTTATTGTTGTTGTGGGCAATTCGGTAAGGCACGAGGTGTGTTAGGAGATCGTGGATGGTGTGATTGATTTTGAGTTAGTGTTTTGGCAACGCGTTGCCGCGGTTGGCTGGTCTAAGGTTGACCTAATGAACTAGTATAGCGTAGTGTAGAGATGTATGCAAAGGTGGAGTATTCCTTTATTCTGGGTATAGAAAGACTTAGGATTACTTGTGTTTTGACAATAGCGTATAGTTTTATTGGGTATAGACTTGTACCTTAACGGTAGGTAATGTTAGTGGATCTTGGTATTATTTGTTTGGTTATTTCTTGTGAAGGGATGTTAGTCCCTTATCATAGTATTGGTTGTTAGTGTTTGGTGGGTGGTGTGTTCTGAACACCTTATGTTGTATTTCAGGCAATGATACTGCGGATGTTTCCTATGTTTTAGAATTTATTTATTGTATTTGGTTGCGAGAGATGTGTACCTCAATTCTAGTTAAGTTAAGAGATGTTTTCGGAAGGGTTGGTCGGGTATGTAACCCATGGTTGGTGCATGACCTATGTATAGGGTCACAATGGTTTAGTGTTTATCGGTCGAGGTTTGGATTAACGGTGATGAGGTGATTGTCTTTGGAGATGGGTCATGTTTTGGCTCATGTAGCATTCTAGGTTGGTTGAGAGAGTAGTTGGGAATGTAGTGACTCGGGTGGAGGAACTTGAGAACTTTTTTTGTTCTTTTGTGGAGTTAAGATAGTATGACCTTGAAAGCCTTGTAATTGTCGTGTGTATGTGATGGGGTTTGGTTTAGGGCAATTGTTCGGTAAGTATTAGCAAGTGGTAGATTGACTAGGGGACTTAGTGTTTTGGTTTGTGGGAGCCAGAAAAAAAAATATATCAGCTTATTGGGACTAAACCAAACAAGGCCCACAATGGGTCTAACCCAAACAAATATTAGACCCCCCCAATCTATATAAAGAGGGGGGCATCCCAAAGAAAGAGGGAGGTGATCTCTCTCCCCCACATAGCACACAAACACTCTTCATTTCTATACATTCATTTTTTCAATCAAGTGACTAACTTCACCATCGGAGTGTCTCTAGTCGGCAATCCCGATTGGGTAGCGTCGATCATGCTCATTTGTGCAGGTCTACATGGACAAAGTTCATCTCTTCGCTGGATCTCCAAAATCCATGTGAGAGGATTTTCCTGGTCTCACAATTGGCGCCATCTGTAGGAAAGACTGAATGAGATCAACGAAGAACACAACAAACATACTATTCTAAGTAAACATGTACTGGTTGAATTGAGGTTAGTGCACTTTCTACAAAATCAAAATCAATCCCAGGTAATACGGCCCACGGCTAGGTCTCTTACTTTTATTCCAATTCGACTTGGTTCTGTACATATAGTATCTATGATTCTAGTTGTGGTGGGTTATTGGAATATCATTTTTTGTTTGCTACAACCAACAAAAGCAAACAAAATATTCTTGATCAATAAAGCCGTTTAGGTGTATAAATGACGCACCACAAAGTAGGGTTTATCAATAAACCATTTTATAGCCTTTTTTGTTTTGCTTTAAACAGCTGTTTTATGCTCCACGATCCTTTACAAAGCCGTTTAAACAAAGTCGTTTTATGGCCGAGTATGTATGCATATTCTTGATCAATTGTTGCCTCAATTACATCTTTTTTATACATTTAGATGCAATGCTCTTGAATCTACTTGAGCATTTTCATTTTCTCTCTCTAAAACTGGGTTTCACATTCTTGTTTATGGAAGCTTATTTTCGGCATTATACAAATGGTTGCTTGGCCGAACCCACTTCTAGAATTGTTTATTTATTTCTCCATAGGAGTTTATTTAACATTGATTCTTGCGATATACATGTTATTGAATTAAGGAATTACGTTTTGTGGCTCCCCAACTAAGAATCAAATGGCTCATGTCTTTCCTTAATAATTTAAGATTTGTATCTATGTTGTTTCGGCAACCATACCCATTGTTGGAATTATTCGGCACATTATTGGCAACCAAAATTTGAGCCCAAGCAACCATTATTCGACACATTATTGGCAACGAAAATTTCTGAGCCCAAGCAACCATTATTTGGCACATTATTGGCAACCAAAATCTGAGCCAAAGTAACCATTATTCAACACAGTATTGGTGCATATTGGGCACATTATTGCAACTTATTCAGCAACTTTTATTTGGCATATTATCAACAAGGAGTTTCAGCAACATATTGGCTTATTCGGCAATTTTTATTTGAATGTTATCAACTGTATATTAACTCTACATGTTATCAACTTGGCTTCGACAACTTATTCGGCTTGTTCGGCATATTAGCAACTCTACAAATCATTACCATTTCAATTTGGCATATCATTCTACATATTATCAACTAGGCTTCGATAACATTATTCGGCAAAACATTATGCCGCAACATTGCTTATCAACTGTGATTCAACTCTGTGATTCGGCATATCATTCGGCATATTATCAAGAGCATATTAATATCAACTCTGCATTTTATCATCAGCTTGTTTGGCACTAACTTCTTAGCAACAATATTTGGCACGAATATCTCTGCTTCGACAGCAATATTCTTCGGCACTAATCTCAGCATCGACATAGAACTAGCATCTCAACTTGCCAAAATCCACATCTAACAATACCATAGGATTTGCATCGACTCAAGGAGTCCAAAGCCACTAACCAGAAGAGCAAAAAATTGACCGATGCTTGTCGATAATTGCACAACAGCCCATAGTTTCAACAAACCGCATCTTTCAGCATTCTCAAAACCCAGTTTCGATCATACCAGTGTGAAGTACTCTTTGAGATGAGTCCAACGCAAAAAACGGCATCGAAATCGGACCTAAAACGAAGCTATATAGGTCGATCAAAGTTTGCCTTCAAATTCCACTATTTCGCCGAAGACGACGAACCATAGTGGGCAAATAAATAGAAATTATTCAGTGCATTGTAGCTAGGATACATCCCGTTGTTTTGACATAAAGACAGTAGTTAAACAACAATTTCGTTTAAATATATAATTTGCGCAAAATAAACACAAGGCTTTGTTGTGGCACAGTGGTTGAGCATTATTTATTTCGTGTTGGGGCATGAAAATCCTATGTGATTCGTGATTAGATAAGGATTAAAATATTCCAAAGTCAGAAATTCCAAAAACACTCAATCTAAAATCATCAAGCACTTACGAATGTGATTTTAGTTTGTTTGTTTTTTAGGAATAAATAATAAATCAACACAATTGATTTTTTACGTGGAAAAACCACAATTGAAGAACCTTCAATTGTAATCAAAAACCACGGGCGAACCGCCACTAATCAATCCACTATAGAAGGACTACAAGGTTACAAGAAACCATACAAATTACCCACACACCAATTTGTCTCGAATCTTCAGAACTCTTTCACCACGCCATTTGAATCGATTCTCAAGTTGGTTCCACTCTCAACTTCACTTGTCGAATTAACGATCACGAAAGAACAAACACCTTTTGAAACTTTACGTAAAGATCTTGGATCACAATCAAGAGAACACTCTTGAATATTAAGTATCAATCTCTTTGATGTATGAATATCAACTCATGAGTTTTAGAACTCTCAAGAACATCAAAGAAAACTAAACAAACTCTCAGAAGAAAACTTCAAACAGAACTCTAGAATTGTTGAATCGATCTAGAAAAGATAGATTGGTTTTAGGAGAAACCATCTACTTATAGAAAACCAAAAGAGTCCCAATCTGAAAGAAACCAAGCATTTGAAAATTTCCCGGATTCAAGCTCGCTCGGCGAGATCCTCTCGCCGAGCGAGGAGTGTAAATCGCGTGATTTCTACTAGTGACCTCGCCGAGCCACGAGCCCTTCGCCGGCGAGAATACATCCTTGCAGTTCAAGAGACGCAATGCTTAGCTCGAGCCACCATACTCTTCGCCGGCGCACAATCATAGCCTTCTGTGTTTTGCCCAGACGCAGACCTTCGCCGGCGAGCATTTCGCTCTCGGCGAGGAAGGCAAAAACTCGAAATAATTACAACTCAAAGACTAAGTTTTGTGCGCGGGATTATGACAACACGATAGGTCCTAACAATCTCCCCCTTTGTCAATACCCGGACAAAACTTTCTAAACAAGATTGCTAACCAAAAGATCTAACTAAAACAATTACAACTCAACTAATGACCTAATAAATTACAACTCGATGAAAAGAAAACAAAAGAAAACAATGAATCCAAACTTGAGAACCATCCAATCATTGAGCTGTAAAAATAAATCAACAACCGTTGAGCTGTAAAGAAACCAACATAAGCATGCATCATATATATCCAATATCCAAATATCTAAAACAACCAAATCCAAATATCCAAATATCAACAAAAACATCCAACATATATACCAAATCATCTCCCCCTTTTTGTCCGGGAAAAACAAAAGTAAAGAGAAAACAAACCAAAACACAACCACTAGGAAGATGGTGGAGGATGCTGCAACTGAAGAAGAGATAAAATCTGGGACAACATAGCACCGTGCTCATCAAGGCGAGCATCAATATGATCAAGTCGACGGGCAAGAGCGGGATCCAAATCGGTATCATTCTTTGGTGCATGGGCGACCTCAACCTCCGCCTCAAAGAAGAGGATCATCATCAGCACCTGCATGAGAACCCCCAACACCGGACCCACTCCCCCTAACGTGGGCCTGACTCTGTGAGACGGTGAGTTTGGTAATAGGTTTGACAGGAGAAGCAAACTCATCGTCGTCAAAAACAGGGACATTAAGAGAAGAGAGAAAACGGTGAAGAAAACACCCATAGGGAAGCCCCAAAGATTTTCTACCGAAAACTCCAATCATTTTTGAGATAATCATCTCGAAGGTCAATAGGAAGACGATGATGAATACAAGATAAAACATACCCCGGTCCCGAGTAATATGAGATGAATGGGTGGTGACAAAATGTTGGCACACGATGATGTTAAGAAGAGGAACCGAGGAAGCAACTCATTCTCATGAATGAGAGCCCCAATGATCCAAGTCCTCGAAACACCACACAATTCGAAGCAACCATATCAAAATTAATACCACCGTAAGAATTGGGAAATGACAATCATCAATATTTGCGGAAGACCAAGGAACTCATTTAAACACATCATCGGTGATAACAAAAGATTGTTTAGAACCCAAGTGTGAAAAGTACAACCTTCGCGATTAATAGAATGCATATTACAATAAAACTCGCGAATGAGACTAAGGTTTTGGGGACCGAAAAGTGTAACACTTGATCACCACCTAAGGGATCGAACAAGGACCTAATAGGTATGACCTCAAAGGCATTAGATAAAACATTTCGCTCCAAATGAACTTTCCGAGAGACGAAAACTCCCTAAACAATTTAGCCTTTTCTTTTGACTCAAACTTGGAGGTATTGAAGGAAGGTCGGAAACAAATCATCTTATGACGCTTGGAAGGTTCTCGCCATGACTAAACAAACCACGTAAGTACAAAAGACAGAGGAAGAACCGAACAAGACACAATCCGAAAGCACCACCCCACAACCCCAAGTCCAAACCAAGAAACACAGATAAATAGCATGAGTTCATTAGTCCAACAAAACCATGAGTGCAACATTATGAATAAAATCAGATAAGCACAGAGTTAAAGCAAACATGTGGGTTAAGAGCCAAACAGTTTGAACCCATATATCAAATGCCTACATCATAAACCATACATGAAGCCAGCTATCAATAGCCAACATCATAAACAAGTATCGAGCGTAATTATGGCACATATGGTCAATGGTATGAACAATCAAGCAATTCCAATATGAGACATGAAAAGCCCTAAAATTCCCAATGTGAAACAAATAACAGACACATATGAATCCTTCCACAAATGCAGAGTATAAAATCATCAGAGAATCAGAAAGTGGCCCAAGGTGAATCAATGTTACAACATGAAGAATGAACATCCGTAAAAGAGAGAAATATGAGACCCAAAAACCTAAAAACCCTAATCTCAAAAACCAAGAACAACCAAGCCAAAACAGAGCACCACGACATTCACAAAACTAGATGAAGAAAAAAAAATAAAAACTTACCAACGAAGAGGAAAGTGAGGGAGGAGATGTATAACCTCAAATGCACGAGGAAACCCTCAAATAAGTCCAAAGAATGAGGAACACAAAAGCCCTAGGAGAGAGGGAGAGAAGAATATGAAGAGAGTAGACAAAAATCAAGAGACCTCTGCTTTAAAAAACTCGATCATGATACCGCTCGAGCGAAGAATCACTAGCTCGGCGAGGGTAACAAAACCGCCAGTTCGCCGAGCGTAAAATGGTCGCCGAACCAAAATGCATGCTCTCGTGTCGATGCGAAGGTATACGCCGGCGAGGACCCGGCCGCCGAGCCAAGAAAAACATTTTTTTTTTTTTTAAAAAAAACTAAAACACCTAGGATATTTTTGTAAAAAGCAAGGTGACCGGGTGACAAACTATTTCACAAGAATAAGAATATCCATCAATTTCGAGTCCCGAAAATTTGAGAACAAAAATGAAACAACAACTCATGAATAAAACAGATAATATTAAATCAAAGCCACACGATCATGAGAATGCATAACTCAAAAACACACATGAGAGCTCATATAAAAAATGTGTGTGTGCAATCTTAGAGAGCCACAAAGCTAGAGTTAATCCTCGTAGTGATCGATGGCCGGACCTCCAACAAGAATAACTGCCCATCACAAAGAAAAGTCAAACCATCGGGAATCACGGGTATTTGTTGAGTAAATGCGAAGCTCCCTCGCATAATGATCCCTTTTTTTTTTTTTTTTTTTTTTTAACTTTTCTTTCTTGGGCACTCACCGGTGGCATACACGCTCGAGTATGGAGTCCAAACCAGAGAAGAATGAAATCAAAATGATGGCACGGTTGGTGCCTCTGAGGTAGCCTTTTCCTCATGCCCTAAATCATGTCTTCGAGAGAGAAACCATGGAAGTGAAATAAGATGGTAGATGGTTAAGAGACTTAACATCACCCATGATATACCAAGATAGGTCAATTCCTCCAGAAGAGTACAAGAAACACATCGGTGGTCCATAGAGAACTTTGATCACTTGTGCGGAAACCCCGCAACAGCTTTATCTCAAGAATGTGTATGAATGAGATCATGAAGTAAATGAGTATGGGCATTGAGAATGAGCTATGAACAAAGATGAAACAGATCTTGTATGCAACAGAGCGGTGTTCATATTAATTTTGATGAAAAGATATCGAACTCAAACACGATAATCACATTCAAGAACAAGAAGTCAACCACTCACACTCACCTTACAAGAAACAAATTTAGTTCTTGAGACATTACACCCAAGGTCTTTCTAAGAAACTCAAATCGAAGAAGATCAAGGGTTTTGTAAAAATATCACTTTTTGATGCTCAAGAAACATGTTCCAAAACAACAAGACCTTCGTCCACTAACTCTCGAATAAAATGATGACGGATGTCAATGTGTTTGGTGCGAGAGTGTTGGACAGGATTTTTTGAAATGTTTATGGCACTTGTGTTATCACAAAAAAGAGTGAGAGTGTTCTTCAATTCCATAATCATGAAGCATTTGCTTCATCCACAACATTTGGGCACAACAACTCCTGCAAAGAATGTATTCAAATTTCAAAGATGAGACAAAGAGATAGCATTTTGCTTTTTACTATGCCAAGAAACCAGATTATTCCCAAGGTAAAAACAACCCCCCGAAGTACTTTTCCTATCATCATCAGCACACCCTGCCCAGTCGGCATCAGAAAAACCAGTAATTTCAGCTGTAGTATCAGTGGAAAACCAAACCCCAAACCCCAAGGTCCCATTAACATACTTGATGATGCGTTTATGCAAGAAGGTGAGACTCTTTAGGATTGGCTTGGTATGCAGACACCAACAAACATCAAGGAAATATCGGGACCGTCATGAGATACAAAAGACTCCTATCATACTCCTATAAAGGTAGGATCAACATCAATACCAGAGGAATCTTTGGAAAGGTGAAGAGTGGTGCTCATGAGTGCATGGGAGTGCGACTCAAGACCAAACTTTGACACAAGATTTTTAGCATACTTAGACCGAGAAACAAATATACGAAGAAGGCTTTAATTTGGAGACCCAAAAATAAGACAACTCCCCCATCATGCTCATCTCAAACTCATGTGTCATGCAATCAAAAAATATTTCACAAGATGATCAAGAGGAACCAAACACAATATCATCAACATATATCGAGCAACAAGAATATGAGACTTAGTATGTTTCACAAATAATGTCTTATCCACACTACCCTTTGAAAATCATTATCAAAAAGAAAGGTAGTAAGCCTATCATACCAAGCCCGTAGGGCTAGTATCAACCCATACAAGGCCTTGTCTGACTTGTAGACATGAGTAGGACATTTAGGGTCCTCAATCCCTTTTGGCTGGTCAACATATGCCTCTTCTTTTAAGTACCCATTCGGAAAAGCACTTTTCACATCCATTTGAAACAATTTAAAGCCAAGAAAACATGCAACACCAAGTAATATCATGAATGGATTAGACGTGCAACCGGGCAACGTCTCATCATAGTCAATACCCTACTTGTGTGTAGCCTTGAGCAACCAACCTAGCTTTATTTCTCACAAGCATTACCATTCTCATCGATTTATTTTTAAAGATCCACTTGGTACCTATCACATTCATGTCTCTAGGTGCGGGAACAAGAGTCCAAACTTTGTTACGTTCAAATTGACCTAATTCTTCATGCATAGCATTAACCCAACTATCATCTAGCAAGGCCTCTTTAACATTCTTAGGTTCAATCAAAGAAACATAACACATATGTGATACCTCATCCGAATCTGTCTTGGGTTTTCATCTGATCTGAAACACTCCCAATTACTGTTGAGCAGGATGATTCTTTCACCCTTGCTGATGGTTTAAGTTCAGGACTTTGGGTGACAGGAGGAACCGGAGTGCTGTTCTTTTGAGCACTCTTTGGACTTGAACTTACCTGTGAGGATGGTGCTGTAACAATTTCTTGTGATTGAGCTACAGCATCTCCTTGATTTTGAGGTTCAGTATCCAAGATTGGAAGCTCAACATTGTCATCCTCATTTGTTGCTGAAGTAGGTGAACCTGTGTCATCTATAACCACATTGATAGATTCCATTAATGATGAAGTTCGCAGGTTATAGACTCGAAAAGCCCTACTGTTGGTTGAATACCCTAGAAAAATACCTTCATCACTTCGGGTGTCACGACCCCAACCTGCCCCTAGAAGGTCGGCGCCGAGATGGCCAGTAACCCGAGGTTACCAAAGGCCTCTTACAAGAATTCACGCACAACTCAGAGTAAATATGTGGGGCTTACAAATGCGGAAGCAATAAATTAACATACAAGCAGTCCATAAAAGCAGTGCTTAAGTCGAATGAAATGACATACATCTTTGATGGCTTTAATATAACAGAATAGAGTACATGAATTACATCTTGACAAAAAGGCTTCTCGGCCTTCAAATACAAAAATTTCAATGAAATAACCAAGAAGCATGATCTTCAAGATCTTTGCAAAACACGAATGCAAAACATGTCGGCAAAAACATCGGCAAACAAGTCTAGGCGTCCGCCACCGCTCATCACCTACATATATATATAGAGAGGGTGAGCTTGGATACTCGATGAATGGCATAAACAATAAAGGGTTTACATGAATGATATCCGAGGTCTTTAAAAAAACTATAAATAGTACAAATCAAGTTTATCTTTCAAATCTTTCAAAGCTACAAGGGATGTTCATTAACATCAATATAATACAGTGATGACATTCTCGGACAAGCAAACCCACGCCAGTAAAACCGCAAGTGGCAAGGCAAGACAAGACAAGAGAGATCTCTAAACAAGGATGTCGTTGCATTATAGTCCCCGACACTAAGGACTTGTGCCACAAATGCTTAAAGTCCTCGCACGCACGGACTTCCAAACTTGTGCTACAAATGCTTATAGTCCCCTAGCACGCATTTGACCGGTGCCACAAATGCTTAAAGTCCCCGCACGTCACGGACTTCCGAATGGTCATCAAAACAAGACATAACATTTGATACTCAAGGTAGGATTAATCATTCATGCTTACAAACACTTTTCAAAACAAGGCAAAACAATACTTTTATCAAGTCAAAGCAACATAGCTTTATTAAGAATGCCACTCACATAGTTCTTCGAACGTCGGGGTCAAGGCAAGTCCAAGTCCTACAAATACATGGCAAGTTCACTGAATACACTTACAAACAAGTTTCACATGCATGCAAATGATCTCGGCATGCCCCAAGACTAAGTCAAATCAAAGCAAACACTGTTTCTTATTTCGGAAAACATGCTGGGCAACTAACCAGGTCTTGGCCGAGGTTCCACACCTCCTTGCCGAGGTGAGGTTCCGAGGCCACATTCAAGGACAAATGAAGTCGGGAAAACCTGGGTTTCCTCGCTTCAAGAACATCAAGAACATGATCATGAAGAACATGAAGGAATGAATGCAAGGATCATAACTTATCATTTATAAAATCGAGAGATCTCATGCAATGAGTTTGAAAACATGGACACACGCCCATACAAGAATATCTTGGTGAAACAAACACAAATGCATGGATTTCAATGCAAGCTTTCAGATCCAATCAAGGCTTTTCTTCAAGAACACATCAAGGTCACATTTTCTTTCCAAAACCAACTTTAAATCAACACATGATATGCAAAACCTTCAATCATGCAATGCAACTAGATGATCATCAAGAACAACAAAAGGAGATTGAGATTCTAACCTCGATCACGAATCTAACGGTCCAACACCAAGGATCGAGCTTGCTAATCACTTTCTCACTCTAGAACTCCTCCTAGAGCTTCTCTCTCCTCAAGAACAAGACTTATAACAAAATGAGACATTTCTAGATTTGGTACCGATATAACATTCAGCTCGGACACGTGGCAGCAGCGATTGGTTGGTTCAACTTAAAAAAATGATTGATTGAAAAGACAAGTCTCGACAAGGCGTGTTCAACAAGCTTGGTGGCAAGGAACTCCTACGGCAATGACATCGGCCAACAACAAGACTTCGCAAGAAATAACATCGCTAAAGACAAACTTGCAATGTGGTAACAAAGACATCGGCTAGGAGGACAACACTTGACTAAGTCTGCCACACCTCGCCGGTGTGCCACATCTCTACCTAGGTCATACCTTCCCAGGTCAAAGGTCACTAAGGGTAGAACATCTCGGCTAACATGCTGAGGTGAGAAGGAAGGCCAGACAAGCGATTCTAAGTACAAGGATTCAAAGGTGATCTAGGCTCATGACAACCTCGGCACATACACACACACACACACACCAAAGGAACATAACACTTAAGTATCACTTATGCAAGACAAGTCAAGGATGCAAAGCAAGTCAAGATTAAAATTGCAAGCTCAACAAAACAAGATCATATATAATGCATATGAGTATGGTCGAAGCAGTGTGAGGGTTATTACATCGGGAGTCAAATTTGCCCAAGGGCTCTCTATCTTTGAAGATGTAACACTTACTCCCAAATGTTTTGAAGTATTTTACATTAGGTTTCAAACCCTTCCACAATTCATAAGGAGTTTGTAAAGTGCCGGGCCTTAAATACACACGATTTATGACATAAACAGCGGTATTTAAGGCTTCGGCCCAGAACTTTGGAGGAAGACTCTTACTAAGGAGCATGACCCTAGCCATTTCTTGAACAACTCTGTTCTTCCTCTCAACCACTCCATTTTGTTGTGGAGTAATAGGTGTAAAACTCATGCTTAATAACATACATATCACAAAAATCCGAAAAAGAACTATTTTCAAATTCACGACCATGATCGGTTCGATTCTTATGATACGCCTAATGGGAACACCTGCTCATTTTGGATTTTAAGAACTAAAGCACGAAAGCATCAAACGACGATTTTTCCCTTAAAAATTTACCCATGAGAATCGAGTAAAATCATCAACGCTTAAAAAATGTATCTTTTACCTCCAATGCTTTCGGTAGTAGGACCCATTAAATCCATGTGAACCAATTCAAGAGGACGTTTGGTTGTTAAGTTGTTCACCTTTTATGCGAGCACGGGTTTGCTTGCTGTCGACATGGTCCACACACGTGGCTCAAATTTTTACCTAGTTTAGGTACTCCTCTCACAAGTTCTTTGTTGGCTATCTTAGTTAGGTCTTTGAAATTCATGTGACCTAATCTTTGATGCCACAGATCAATGTTACTTATGATGGCGTAATGGCAAGTGAGATCATTAGTAGTAAGAATCCCATAGCTTATCGGATGCGAACCCCATGTAAAACAAGATTTCTTTTTATCCAAAATTTCACATTTATCTTTTGAAAACAATACTTCATGATGGGAATCACACATTTGACTAATGCTCAAGAGATTAGCTTTAAGACCATCAACAAGTAAGGCATTATCTAGCTTGGGAAGACCAAAGAACACTTATAGAGCCCTTACCAATGACTCTAGAAGTGCCGCCATCTCCAAAAGTAACAATTCCTCCTTCATATTTTTCAAGGAGGTGAAGTAGGATTTGTTACCTGACATATGACGAGAGCACCCACTATCAAGATACCACATGTGTGAGTCACGTGCTTTTAGAGCGATGTGAGCAACAAAACAAGTCAAATCATCTTTTCTAACCCAAATCTTTTTTAGTCTTGGTGTTCGCCTAGACATGTAAGGTTGTCTCCTAACCCAAAAAGTGTTAGAATTTCTACCCTTTTGAGACACCTTACCAAACAATTCAAAACAGTAAGGACGAATGTGGCCATACCTACCACAGTGATGACAAATAAAAACAGGTTTTACCTCCTTTTTGTTGATCTTACCTTTTTGCTTGATGAAGAGAAGGATCAACTGTCTATCTTCAATTTGCCCTTTGCTTGAGTCTTCAAATTATGTGAAGTAGAGGCCTGTTCCTTGTGAGCTGTCGTACCATAGCCTAGCCCTCTTTTGTCAGAACCCATTTGTTGAGACCCAAGTATGTCTTCTAGAGATCTGGAACCTTTGTTCCACATGGCAATTGTTGCTCGAGCAATACAGAGTTCTTCGTCTTTTCGCTTGACTTTTTCTTCCAATGCGACTTGTGACATGACTCAAGACTCTCAAGCTTTTCTTCATATGTGGAATTCACCTTCAAAAGTTCATTCCTTTCAGTTTCACAGATAGGAGTTTTCCACATAAGTCTTGCTGTCACTTGAGATCTTGATGACATTCATTGCTTTGTCAAGAGTTCTCCTTGAGCCGACATTCTCACTCGCATGTTTTAAGCTTGAGAGAGAGTTTGTCGTTGGTTTTAGACAAATTCAGAGATTCCTCGCATGACTTCTCGTAAGCTTGTTGGAGCTCTTCACCATTGATCTCATCAATGTCTTGAGATAGTTCATCATCCTCTCTTTGCTCCTCATTCTTCTTAACCTCATCCAACTGCAACCAAGGCGGACAAGTCGTTGGATGTAGGTGGAGGTGAATCTCCTCTTTCATGGAATTGGCTCGTAATTTCCCATGCATCTTTAGCCTTTGTGCGATGAGCGACCTGTCGTTCTTCATTAGAAATTGCTCCACGAATAATGATTAGGGCTCTCTGATTGTCGGGATTATCTGACTTTCAGATCTTCTTCAATGGTTTGCCAACCTTACGGTTCATAGGCTCTCGGAAAAGCCCTCATTACGATTTTCCAATACAGTAGTTGGTCCCATCAAAGGTGGGAGCATGATGCAAGTTCGACCACTGGCCGATCCGAAGGCTTTGGAAGAGGTTGAGAAACCGTGGCCCAAAATGCCATGAAAGCACTATCCCCATCTTCACCAGATTCAGTTCTTCGGTTCTTGCTCGACCCGCCGTCATCCCAAGTTACGGTAGACTTTCTTCCGATTCTTTTTCAGTAGGGCATTCAAGAGATATATGGCCAAACCCTTGACATTCAAAGCACTTGACCCCTAGCCCCTATGACCCTTCTTTTCGAGTTTGAGCTAATTTTGGTGGAAAAGTTTTGGGTTTGTCATTACTCTTCTCTTTGAAATAGGGCTCAAATTAGGCTTTTTTAAAAATTTTTAAAGCTTTTGTAAGCATAGCCGTCATCTCGGACTCTAAATCAAATTCATCTCAGGAGTTTTTGCAGTCTCATGAGTACTAGTGAAAGCCATACTTTCTTTTTGCTTTTTCTTAGAAATTTGGTGTGCCTCATAAGTCTGCAAATTTCCAACCAATTGATCGAGCTTGAGGGTATCAACATTCTGAGCCTCCTCAATCGCTGTCACCTTTGATTGGAACCTCTCGAAGGGACCTCAAAATTTTTCCCACAACTTTAGCTTCCGGGATTTTTTCACCGAGAGTGAAACAGGAATTCACGATATCACTGAGTTTTGCATAGAAATCATCAAACGTCTCATCGTCGCGCATAAAAAGGGTTTCAAAAGCAGATGTGAGACGTTGAAGTTTTGACCTTTTGACAGAGGTAGTTCCTTCGTGAATTGTTTCAAGAATATCCCACGCCTTTTGCTATTTCACACGCAAATTCGACGGAATTCTTGTGTGACAGAGCGTAAGAGGGAGTTGAGAGCCTTGCTGTTCCAACTCGAGTTCTGATAATCAGTTGTGTCCCATTTATCTAGAGGTTTAGGAATATCAATGCCATCTATAGTGATAGTAGGTTCACTCCACCCAAAGACAACACAGTGCCAAACTTTCTCATCGATAGATTTTAAAAATGCTCTCATGCGAGCTTTCCAATAAGAATAGTTTGTACCGTCTAGTAAAGGGGGTCTATGAGTCGAGTTACCTTCACGAATAGAATCCATAAAACTAGTCACACAAAATCACACTCCTATAGTTTTGAAAAAACAAAGAGTGACCCGCTCTGATACCAATTGAAAATCCTATGTGATTCGTGATTAGATAAGGATTAAAATATTCCAAAGTCAGAAATTCCAAAAACACTCAATCTAAAATCATCAAGCACTTACGAATGTGATTTTAGTTTGTTTGTTTTTAGGAATAAATAATAAATCAACACAATTGATTTTTACGTGGAAAACCACAATTGAAGAACCTTCAATTGTAATCAAAAACCACGGCGAACCGCCACTAATCAATCCACTATAGAAGGACTACAAGGTTACAAAGAAACCATACAAATTACCCACACCAATTTGTCTCAATCTTCAGAATCTTTTCACCACGCCGCCACGAATCGATTCTCAAGTTGGTTCCACTCTCAACTTCACTTGTCGAATTAACGACTACGTAAAGAACAAACACCTTTTGAAACTTTACGTAAAGATCTTGGATCACAATCAAGAGAACACTCTTGAATATTAAGTATCAATCTCTTTGATGTATGAATATCAACTCATGAGTTTTAGAACTCTCTCAAGAACATCAAAGAAAACTAAACAAACTCTCGTAAGAAAACTTCAAATGTAACTCTAGAATTGTTGAATCGATCTAGAAAAGATAGATTGGTTTTAGGAGAAAACCATCTACTTATAGAAAACCAAAAGAGTCCCAATCGAAGAAACCAGTTACTTGAAAATTTCCCGGATTCTGAAGCTCGCTCGAGCGAGGAGTGTAAATCGCGTGATTTCTACTAGTGACCTCGCTCGAGCCACGAGCCCTTCGCTCGAGCGAGGAATACATCCTTGCAGGTTCAGTAGAGACGCAATGCTTAGCTCGAGCCACCATACTCTTCGCTCGAGCGCACAATCATAGCCTTCAGGTTTTGCCCAGACGCAGACCTTCGCTCGAGCGAGCATTTCCTGGCTCGAGCGAGGAAGGCAAAAAACTCAGAAATAATTACAACTCAAAGACTAAGTTTTGTGCGCGGGTTTTTGACAACACGATAGGTCCTAACAGGGCACGTGTTCAAATCTCACAGGCAACAATTTCATTTATATTTTTTTACATAAACTCAGCACATGGCATCACATTATGAGAAATTATCCAGTACTTTGCAGCACACAATTTTCAATCAATCTAAGCCCCCAAATTGTTTTGGTTACAACTACGCTATCAGAAGTCCGATTACAACGATCCAATAGTCGTTTCCAACTATTTGGCACCTACTGAACACATCTGTATGGTCTGATTTTGCAAATTTCATACCCAAAATTTGTCAATTTTATATGCAGTGCCACATATCATAGCTCAAACACCACTTTTGCCGCTAAGCCTAGCATTTGATCAATGCCGAATTCAACAATCCGAATTCCTTCTGAATAACCACTGTCCTTCGAAAACAATAGGGAAACTATACTTTGTACTTTGTGCTTGGCATTTTTTTGTACTTGGCATTACTTCTCAATATGGTGATGGTACAATTTAATCGGCTTAACAATCATTGCCAAACTCACTGAACAACTCTTACACTTACTCGGCACTTTACATTCGACAACTCAACAGTTCGCATATTTTTGTACCAAAGCCAAATCTTCCCCGCAACATAGGGCAATAGGGCAAGTCCAATTTGCATTCTTTCCAACTAACACCTGTCATTCGAAAGCAATGGGGCAAGTCTACATTGGACTAAATGCAAACCGGCCAATGCTAATTGGCCCAAAATTTTCTCGGCAATTAAATAGTTGGCCCAATATCTACTTGGCAATCCCTTACAAGTGGAGCAATATTATTTGTGATTAACATGTCTACCTCATTCGGTACAGGCCATCACTGACATGATGCATTATTCAAAATCCTTGCAATATTGGCACTTGATCGCCACTTAAAATTAGCAAAAGTCTCCGAGTACAGCATAATCTTCGCACTTGGCACAGAGTGCCATTAGCAAAGGCCTACACCTACACCCGTGGATTAGAATACCGTGGACTACACCCTCGCCTGGGGGTCATAATACCGCGGCCTATGACCCTTGCCCGGGGGTAACAATACCGTGGCCCATCGTTATGATTTGTTTGGAACTCATGTGATATTAATTCATAACTATGATCACCATTATTTATTTAACATCTCTCCCTTACATACATATATTTATACATGCATTCAAACATACATACATTCATACAGTCATCCGTTCATTTATCAAAAGACCTAACATTTATTTGAACATGGTAACTTGGCAAGAAAAACTCTCATTCCTTCTACCGCAGACAATGAAAGTTTTGGGGCAATTGTGGGAGGAAGAAAAAAAAATATATCAGCTTATTGGGACTAAATCAAACAAGGCCTACAATGGGTCTAACCCAAACAAATATTAGACGCCCTCCCATCTATATAAAAAGGAGGGCATCCCAGAGAAGGAGGAAGGTGATCTCTCTCCTCCGCATAGCACACAAACACTCTTGATTTTTATATATTCATTCTTTCAATCAAGTGACTAACTTCACCATCGGAGTGTCTTCGGCCAGCAATCCCAGTTGGGTGGCGCCGATCATGCTCATCTGTACACGTCTACAAGAACAAAGTTCATCTCTTCGTTAGATCTTCAAAATCCATGTGAGAGGATTTTCCTAGTCTCACATGGTTGTACTTATATAATGGGTGACGGGATAGAATGTGGATTAACGAGTGACTCTATTGGTCACTAATGTATGGAGGTGTTGTGTTTACTTGTTGTTCGGTTTGGGTTATTATGTGGTGTTGGTGGTGTTGTATCGTGGTAGGCTTTTGCGAATTAGTTTGGTACGAGAGAGTAAATATGTGAAACTCGTTGTTGTGAACTTGGTCGGGATTGTGAGTACATTGGCATAGTGAGGGCATTAGTGTTGAGATAACCTATTTAGGGTTAAAGGTGAGATGTTGTGCAGTGAGTAATGGGTTTTGCTTGTGTGGTGTGTTCCGGTGCATGGTTGGGGGTTATTCAATGTTGTGTCGAAAGGGATTGGTCATGGACCTATACTAAAAGGTTGCCTTGGTGTAACAATAGTGTGTTTAATGTGTTGTTAAGAGTGGCCTAATGTTCAATAGTGCTGGGTCACTTTGGTGTGGTGTTTGTTGTTTGGTTTTGATAGTGGAACTCCATTTCAGAACTAGGGTACTCTAGGTTAACTTTGAGGAATCCGGAAGGATTCAACGAACATGTGAGGTTGTGTATGGAACTCTATTTCAGAGTTAGAGAGGTTGGGCAAGGTGTTGGCGTTGATGTTGGGTTATGTGAAGTTAATTAGTATGTCGGTGTTTGGAGGCTGGTGTGGGATAGTGGTGTTGGATAGTTGATTGGTTAGTATTTGGGTTGGTTGATATATAGTCACCTCGGAAATAGGTTGGAATTGAGGGTTGTGTAATTGAACGGTGTCTTGGTGTGGCATGTAAGTCCTGTATGGATAGTTGGGAAGTTGTTCTGACTTTATGGTAACTGGTTTAGGGTTACGGTTGAAAACTTTGGTCTTATGTTGTGCTTTTGCATCATTATGTGATTGGTGGGTGTGAAATTTCTTTATCTTGTGTTATTGCATTGCTAGCATTTCAAAAAAATTTAGGGATTCTCATAGTGAAAAATTTGTTTTGGTATTGTGGCATCATTGTGGATGTGATGGGTTTTGTTGGGTGACTATTTTATGGTTCACCAGAGGAACGCTAAGGAATGATTTTGAGGAAAACAAGTGTGTTTGGTTATATTCTCTAAACATATTTCTACCCTATGTTTTGAGTGTGTTGTTTGTTTAGAGTTTTCAAAAATTAATTCCACACTCATTTTTAAAAACTCTGTCCAAGTTAGGAAAATTTGGACTAACTGGTCGTCCTCCCGGACGTTCAACTGATCATCCTCCCGGACATCCGACCGATTGATTGGAACAATGCATTTTTTTTTAATTTTTTACAATTGGCACCTGTTATTTTTTATATTTTAAATAAAAAAATTGCAAAATTTAAAATTTTTTTTATGAGTTTTAAATAGAATTTTGAGTTTTGTATTTGGTTATGAGTTACAAGTTTTTGTATTAAATATCATATGTCACATCAAAAATTCTCCACTCAATTTAAAACTCTTTTCAAAACTCATGCACCAAGCAAATTTTCCACACTCAAATCATAATTCCAAAATTGACAAACTCAAAATACAACTCTATTCTCAAATCATATTTAGAAAACTCTACCAAAGGGTTGTGTTTGGTGGAGCTTTAGAAATGTGATTCCAGTCCTTGGTTTGAATGTTTTTTTTTTTTTTTTTTTTTTTTTTTTTTTGCAATTGGCACCCGTTATTTTTTTATATTGTAAATAAAAAATATTTTTGAAATTTTAAAAAAAAATTATGAGCTTTGAATAGAATTTTGAGTTTTGTGTTTGGTTATGAGTTATAAGTTTTTGAATCAAATATCATATGTCACATCAAAAATTTCAAACTCAATTCAAAAATCTTTTTAAAACTCATAACCAAACAAAATTTTCACACTCAAATCATAATTCCAAAACTCAAAAACTCAAAATACAACTCTATTCTCAAATCATAATTCCAAAACTCTACCAAACGCTATAAATTTTCTTTTTGGTGTTGTGGCCTTGAGTAGTTTTCTTGAACTAAAACGGTTTTGGTTTGAAATGTAAGTTTTTGGTTTAATAAAAAGTTGAATCCAACTAATAATAATAATAATAATAATAATAATAATAATAATAATAATAATAATAATAATAAAAATTTGAAAATGAAACTGATTTTGGTGTTATAAGTAGCACTTGTGGTTTCAGAAAAATAGTTTGAAAATCCCTGAGTTTTGTTATGGACTGTTGAAAATGTATTTAGGCTGTGACGGTGCGAGTTTGAACACCTTTTGGGAAAGCAAAGTGCTTTGAAACAAATGGGGAAAATAAGAAATTTTCTTTAACCTAAATGGGACATCTTATATCTTGTATTGGGAAGTCGGGTTTTGACCTAGCCTGAGTTGTTAGCTACATGTTGTATGTTTATTTTGCATTGGCTTGGAATTGTCGGGCATCAGTATGCCGTAACATTGTTAGGTTAATTATGTTTTGGGTATTGTTGGTAGTTGAGGCGTAGATGATGTCTTTGAGTTCGAGGAGTTCTTGTTGTTGTTGTGGTGGTTGTGGTTATTATTTCTTGTCTCATAGACCACGGAGACTTATGTGGATCGAAGAGTCATCCGTGAGGTTTTCTTACCATTCTTGGTGTTCGGATGTCTTTGGAACCCCGAGGAGTTGGACCGGGACCTGGGAACTTATCCCAAAATGGATCTAAGTGTGGGTGATGCCGTGTTCACCAGTACCGTTAGGTGGCCTTTTTGGTTTTTGGCGTTTCTTCAATTTCGATGTCGAAAGTTTCTAAGGTGGGGAGGTTGTAGCACTTGTGTCCTTTAAACTATTGGAGAGTGTATTTAATTCATTTGTTTTCATTTTTGTAGTCTTTGTAGTTGTTGTATCTTGGTTTTGGAGGAGTACAATTCGATTTTGACTTGTTGGGATTGTTTATTCGTGCTTGTTTATGTTGAAAAGTTCTTTGGGAACTTGGAAAATGTGTTCTGGCGTTAACACTAGTCTTTCTGGGGGTTGACACCACCTTGTTGCCTTGCTCTTAGTGTCTCTGTTGGTTTATAGGGTTGACAACACGGGTCGCAGGGTAGATCCTTGTCTACTATTGTGTTCTAGGTGTTGCTACTGAAATATAGGGTTGACACCACTAGTTCCTAGGGTCGACCCTTGTCTGCTGCACACATTAGTGTCTCAGTTTTTCTTCTTGAGGGTCGACCCCTGTGAGTTATTTTCAGAAATTTTGGTTCGGTTTTGGGCCCAACTTTTGGGGGTTTTGACTTATTCTTTTCATTGACTTTGTGACTATTATTCTATTATTACTTAGCCACTATAAATAGGCTCCAGAACACTCTTCCCTCATTATTTCTTTTCTCTTTCCTTCTCTTTTCCTCTTTTCACTATGAATCTCTCTCTCTCTCTCTTTCTCTCTCTCTCTATCTAAACTCAACTTTTTCACTTAGATCTTTAGATCTACTCACGTAGAGGCATCTTTTCACCTTGGTCCTTTGAGAAAGGTTGCAGATCTCATCAAGGGCATTCTTTTGATCGAAGAGTTTCATGATTTCACTAACTTTGAGTTTTTCCAAGTTCTTCTCTTCGCTTCAAGAGGTATGGTCTATTTCCTAAACTCAATATGAGTTCGGTAGCATATTTGTGACGTATTTTGTTCTTAATATTTGGTATTCATTTGGTTGATTTCGAAATGTTATTTTGGGCTTGAGGGTTTTGTGAAATTGGGGGATTGTTGGGCTATGATTTTGCTACTATAGTTATTTTTTGTCATAAAAAATGCGTATGGTTTTCTAAAAGTGAAAAAGGCCCAATTTGTAGAAAAATCCTAAATGATATTGTTTTGGGCATTGGGTTAATTTTGGTAAATGGTTTGGTTGGAAAGAGATGGGAATGAAATGGTTGTAGGATTTTGAAAATGGGTGTTGTTACTCTTTTGGAAAATATATATATATTGTTATCTTTTAATTATTGCATTAGAGATAACTGTTTTGGCTATCGATGGAGGATAACATTGCCGTGTGTTAGAAATTGCATGTGGATTAGACAATTTGAAATCATTCATACCATGAAGCATGTAATGGATTTTTATAACTCAAAACTGTATGTTTTTATTTGAGAGGTTGTTTAAAAACTTTCATATTATGTTTTAAAAACATTGATATTTCTCTGTTGAACGAAGTAAATACCGAGTGGAATCTAGGTAAGAGGTGTGGTTATATTAAATTAAGTTGGCCTATGTGTCCATGGTGAAAGTCTAAAAATCCGCGCGTATACATGGGTGCCGATCCCGTTGACGAAATTTCTATGAAATGGCAATAGTAGTGCTTGTATTGCCTATGTTTACATGGGTACCAGTTGCGGTTTCCTGTGGACAAAATTTCCATGAAATGTTACACTTGCCTAGAGTTTCCAGTGTCTGTATTTACCGTCCTATTTTCTTTTGAAAAGAATAATACGTGATTTTGGAAATCAGAAAAAAAATTTAGCAATGTATTTGCTGTTGTTTAGCGATGTATTCCCATTTGATTTAGCAATGTATTTGCTGGTTGGTATTGAAATACCTGGATTGGTTTTTGTAAAGGGATTTTATATCAAACGGATGATTTGAACTCAGAAAATGTTTAGATTAAACATAAGGTTTTGGTAATTGGAAAGAAAGGATTTTGTTGAGAAATCAAATGGATTTGAAAATGCATTTGGACATATTGTATATATGTGTAGACACCCCATTTTTGACCGTCCTCAAGACTCAGACGTCACCGATTGAGCGCTTGGTGATGTTGCATATTGTGCTCGTTCTGAGGTTGCGGAGTCCCGGTTACGAGCCTTGCCTCCAAACTTCCGGACTCTTTTGTGCTTTGCCTCGGTTTGCGAACCAGGCTCCGTTTTCTCTTCCCAAAGGGAGGGAGAGGTCTCGTAGACCATCTCTCAGTGGCCGTAGGCCACGTTTTGTGGTCGCAGGCCATTTTTCCATTTCATTTTGGCTCGAGCCGTCAAGCCGCTGTCATGCCTCGGTTCGGGACCGCCTAACCACCTCCGCTTTGCCGGTTTTGGCATGCATCCTATTTACTCCCTTTCGAGGGACACTGGGGTCCGAGAAACCAACTTCGTGGTCGAACACCACTGCCGGTGCCTAACAGCCCACTTTCGGGGCCCCGAACTGCGTGTTTTGGCTCCCGAACACTCATCTTGCATTTTTGGGCCCCGACCCGAACTTGAGATAGTCATATTTTGAGGTCCTTTTCATGTTTGATTAAGGACCTTTTATTGTTTGACATCTCCATCTGTCACTTGCTTCTTTACCTCTTTTCGGGCCTATTTTTGCACGGTATTTTAGGCGTACTTGTGGGCTGTTTTGGGCTTGGTCGTAAACTACAAAGTGTCTTATTTTGAGCCCCTCTTCAACTTTGTTGAAGGGCTCTCAGCCATCTGAGATCCGCAGCTATCACTTACCCCTTTAACCACCTTTTGGCCCCTTTTGGTGCACCCTTTGCTCAAGGCTTCTTGAGGAAGCCTTGACCCTTTGTCTTGGCTTCCTCAAGAAGCCTACCAGCTGTCCAAGCTTCTTTGATAAGCCAAGACCCCCTTGCACCTCTTGAACCTCCCTCTTTTGCTTAGCCATTAAGTCTTCTTTGCCTATATAAGCACCATTCCTTCTCCTTTGTCAAAGGTTGGATGTTTGGAACAAAAAACCAGAGATATATAGATATATCTGATATATACATACATATATCCCTCCATCTCTCACTATATCTCTCCCATTCAACCATCAAACACCCTTATTCTTGGGCCATTTCTTCATCAACTCATAGCACAAAGCATCCTTACTCCATTGCAGCGACTTGGGGCTTTTCTTCAGAGTTTAGGAGCACCCAAAATTGGTCCAAGAGGTGCTGGTTTTTGGTCTTCAAGGGTAAGCCATCTTCTTCCCTTTTCTAGCATTTTCTTGCTTCACATCTAAGCCTTGCTTGCAAGCACTTTTGGGCTCCGACCCAAACTTCAAATCATCATATTTTGAGGTCCTCTTCATGTTTGATTGAGGACCTCTTGCTGTTTGAGGACCTCTTGCTGTTTGAGGACAGTAGCTAGCACTTCCTTCATTAGCCCTCTTTATGCCATAATCTTGCATAGTATGTTTGGCTTGTGTATAATCTGTTTCTGAGCATGTAATAAACTGTAAGTAGGCTCATTTTGAGCCCTTCTTCAACATTGAAGAAGGGCTCAACCTTGTTTGGGACCCCTATCTTGCACTTGTTTCATAATCTCTTCTATTTACCGTAATCTTGCATGCTTTGTTAGCCTACCATGCTTCTGGTTTTGGGCCTTTGACAGACCTGAAAAGTGTCTTATTTTACCCCCCTCTACATGTCTCATGAAGGGTCTTTGGCTGTTTGGTGCACCCTTTTGGTACTTCATGTTATACCCCTTTGTGGGCCTTAATCTTGCATTGCATTTTGAGCATGTTTTTATATTGATTTGGGGCTTGTCATCTACTGTGGGTAGTCATATTTTTGGTCCCTCATCAGTATTGTAGAAGGGTATTTTTCAGTTTGGTGCATGCTTAGCATACCTACCAAGTGATGCCTTGTAATTGCCTTAATATGCCTTAGGTTGTTAGCCTTTGTTCGAGCATGTTTTAGGCTTAGATTTGTGAATCTTTTGCGCTTATTTTGCCATGCTTTAGGTCTTTCTTAAGTCGTTTGAGTCAATCCTAGCATGCATTATATAGCCTCTTTGCATTTTGTGGCTTGTATGCTTCAAGTATGTGAATGTGTGAACATTGTTGCATGCTTCGTTGATTTATTTAGTTGGTTTGGAACCTCCTATAACATGATTTTAGAGCTTACGTTGCATGCTATATGTCCATATTTAGCCTCTTTAAGTGTGCTTAAGAGTTGCCTTGTTTATGCCTTGGGTTTGGACCATAACACTTGCATGTGTGTGTGTGTGTTTAGTCTCCATTTCTAGGCACTATGGCCACTGTTTTAGGCTTGTTTGAGGCTGCCTAATCTAGTTTAAGTCCATTCCCTCATATGTTGTAGCATGCTTACTTTGTACGTGTTGCTTAGGTTGTGTGCCTAGCATGTTTATATACTTGCATGTTCATATTGCATGTTAGATTGCATGCTTAGGTTGCATTTGACATGCATGCTTTACCTCTTGAATTGAGTATGATAGAGGTTGAGCTCTTTGTTTGTTTATGTGCATCTCATTCCACATTGAAGTTGCACACTTTGGCTTCTTGGGCCATCATGCATTGAAATGCGTGATTGGTGGCCCGGGGGTCGAGGGCCATGCTCCCTTGAGTCCATTGCATGATAGGGAGTGTGTCCGTGCATACATTTGTCCCAAAATTCCATACCATGCTCTGTTGTCTGCTGTCAAAACTGCTCTCCGCAGAATTTAGTGCCGACCGGCACTCTTGATGCCGGCAAGCACACTTTTTGTGCCGATAATCTCAATTGCACGGGTGGCCAAACCCTCGGCCGATGGTCCAACCCTTCACCGGTGGTAATATTCGTGGTATGTGGAAGGTGTCCCAGACTCGCAATTTTCGAGAGGCGAGGCAAAAGCGAGGGAACAGAGGCATGGTGCGGGTTCCCGAAAGGCGGACATCGAGCATGCATCATTCACAAGATCCCGAGGCGAGGGGCTGTGGCCCTCTTTTATTTCACATTTATTTATTCAGTAATTAGAATTTGTAATATTTATTCATTTATTTTTGGACTGTATTATTATTTTGGTCCCTCCGAGTGAGGGCGAATCTGTAATAAGTGTGTGTGAGTGGTGTGTATGTCTTCCAACCCCCACTTCTTTCTTCCCTTTTATTTACCTGCTTACGATGGTAGATTAGGGCATGTTTATTTTAGCATACCTTATGCAACGCATGCGTGCATTCATGCATTTGTTTACATGCACCGGGCTCGGTACATCATACAAACTGCATTGCAATTTTCAATTCCAAATTGAATACGTGCTACTCGCGCATTTCGCATGCCATGTTTAGGGTTAGCCGAGCCTACTCTAGATTGCATCTATGCCTGTGTTGCATTAGCCACTTAACATAAACTAGGACATGCATGTTTGCTAACTAGTTTATTGTTTTGGCACGGAGTACGATGTAAGTATTTTACGCTTTAGCATACCACATGCGTGTGAATGTTGCCATGACAGTATGCTTACCATGCGGCTAAATGCTTATGTGAGATAAATTGTTTGAATGCCTGTGGGTGGATGTTGGATTGCTTGAGTTGGAATAACTCATTGAAATCCGTGTTTTATCCTACTTGCGAGTAGCAATTTCAAACTATTTTCAAAACGAACGGATATGCAATGTTTGTTTCCAAATTAGGCAATCTAGTCTATACTTGTTTCTTGTCACGCATAACATAGTAATTCTAGGCTAATAATTGGAATAAGAGCATGTAATGTTTTCAAAATCGGATATCACGGTTAGTAGAGGCCGGTCTTGACCGGCGAAAGGGGTGCTCATAGTGACCTTCCCGATCGCACCCAAGCTCTTGAGCCAAGACCACTTTGGTGATGACGGACATGTGGCCTTGACCGAGTCAGGGTTTCCTAAATTTCCCATTTTAAAAAATATTTAGGTGGCGACTCTGTAATCTGGCAAAGTAGTCCATGTTTGGCACTACTTTTCAAAAATCTGTTTTCTCAAACGATTTGCCGGAGTTGGACTCTTTGGTTCAGATTTAGAACCGACACAAATCGAGTCCGAACTGTAGTAAACCCAATATGAACGGAACGGGACCTAACCCTCCCGGGGCGTTCGGGGACGTCTACAGTTTCTGGCGACTCTGCTGGGGATTTAGAGAGCTTGACTCGAACTCGTGATATCCTGTTTTGACTACACTTATGTGTTTCTTTGCATTGCATGTGCATTGGTGCGCCTAGGACACCGTGTTGGCCATCTGCTATTCCTGAGCGGTTTGCCGGAGGCTTGTCTTGTCAAGGCATGACCATAAGGTTGACCGGTTGCGGGCTCTGCCAGTATGGGAACACAAACCCCGGTTTTTACTGGGGCACCCTTTTTGACCATTCGACTTAGTGCATATCGAAATCCATAGTGACCATTCCAAACTAGGATAGGTTGCTCACCCGATATTAGGTTGGTTGAAACCGCTGCGTGCGTAGTGAAACCCTAGCTCCTGACAAAATAGGACAGGGAAACCCCACCCCAACATAGGGGTGTATTGGCTCTCATTTACTTGTTATGTGCTTTTAGAGTGTATCTCTACAGGGAATGCATATACCAGTTTGCGAGTCTGGGTATCCGGCCTGTGGGCACCAGTATCAGTATTTTGAGAATCAGTTATATTTGCGGGTATCATATTCAGATTTGGGGCAATGATTTCGGGGAACAAAGGATCGATAATGGAACACGGTACTTTGCTTTTTGCTCAGATTCGGTGAAGTTGAGCTGAGATGCTGTCTGTTTTCCCTTTTGCTAGGTAGTCTTGGAACCATAGCTTCAGAAGGGTCTGATATACCCCGGGTACTCTAGACCTGTGTTGTTATGTGATCAGGGGATGAACCACTTGCTGTCAGTGCTCAGTTTACTTCAGATGTGATGGATGGCACGCACTATTTTGAGCATTTGTGAATGCTGTTTATCCTACCTTCTGACTTGGGTATTGCGTCTGCCTTGTTGTATCGAGTTAGCCATGTTGAGTCTGTCTTGTTGTATTGAGTCAGTCCTGTTGAGTCTGTCTCGTTGTATCGAGTCATCCCTGTTGAATCTGTCTCGTTGTATCGAGTCACCCCTGTTGAGTCTGTCTCGTTATATCGAGTCACCCCTGTTGAGTCTGCCTCGTTGTATCAAGTCAACCCTATTGAGTCTGTCTCATTATATCGAGTCAGTTCTATTTTGTTAGAGTCAGGTGATTCCGGGGGCGTTACCTCAAGCATCACCATTTTGCTTTGTGCTTGTCTTTTCATTTTGTTTTGAGTCTGTTTCTGCCTGGAGCCAGTAACACCAACAATTTTGAATGAAACAGCAGTGATTTCCACGCTCTCGCGTTTGCTTCTGCCGTGTGCCAGTTGTGCCAGAAATTCTAAATGAGATGGCAGTATTTGACTAGAAGCTATGTCTTTTCTGTGCCTTGAATTCATTGCATCGACCTAAGTTTTCCAAAACTTTTTTCGAAATATTGTGATAAAAACGAAGAGGAAGGAATTCCTTGGGATTTGCAAAAATTTGATCAATTGAGAGAAAGAGAGGCGTGCTAAGCCCTTAATGAACAAAATCATGCTTGTTAGTGTGAGTACTGAGAAGGACCCTAGCTTTGATCCAGATTGGTCCTACATCGTCTTCGCCATGAAGCGATTTGTCGCTTAAAAACTTTCAAAAATGTTTTATGCGTGGTCCTCACGAAGACATGTGTGGAATCGCTCTTGAGATTGTGCACCTTTAGATCGCTCTCACCTCGAGACTCGACCCTCATTTTCAACCTTGGACTCAAACTCGTAATGTTCAGCGTTAACTAAAACGTGAGGCCTGTGAGACCAGATTCAAAGCAACCCTCGAACAAGAGGCAAGAAAGTCAAATTAAGAAGATCAGATGTCGTCAAGAGAGGCTTGGGAAGCTAGATCAGAAGCCCCTCCTCAAACTAGGGGCAAAGATGTCGGATGTGCCCGAAGAGCCGAAGATGAGTTCTCTTGCGAATCAACAGCCACTCTCCTGGATACGGATGGCATCAAAACCCTAAAACCATTTGGCATGGACTTGCTACATTTTTACCCTTTGAGAGGCTCGCTGGGCCGAAAACCCGGAAGGGCGACCCAGGCAAAAGTTAGAGCAAGCAAAAAATACATATAAAAGGAAACAAAAAAATATACAGGAAAAAAAAAGGAAGAACAAAGGAAGAAGAAAAAGAAAAGAAAGAAGAACAAAGCTCGCAAGGTCGAAAACCTGCAATGGGCGCCTTGGCAAAATTTAGAGCATAAAAGGAGAGGTTAAATACCCGAGTGTACCTTAACCCCGAACTACGTAAGGCTTGATTCCCATGTTTGGGATACGTAGGCAACTTCATCCTGAAGTCCAGCCATAAACATTCAAATTCAACTGTGTCCATGTGATGGTTTTGATCATTTTTGCCTTCTCTGTATCCGAGAGTCTGGTCGTGTTCGTCGCTCAGAGGACTGACTACAATGTGCCGCGACATCATCCAAACAAGGGGCAACTTTCCGTTGCCATTCAAAATGCCGCAGTGTCATTTCAAACAAGGGGCAACTTTCCGTTGCCATGCAGCTCTCTTCGAACAAGGGGCAATTTTCCATTGCTATGGGTCCGAGGTTGTGCATCTCAAGAGCTGGTTCCGTGCTTGTTGAGCATTGGCCGTTTGCAAAATAGTTTTTGAGAATTTTTACTGAGGTTGACTAATTTTCTCGAAAATTATTCCATTTTTCCAAAACTGGACCGTTTTCTTGGACTCAAAAAAGGAAAATTTTCAGTGCTCATAGCCTGACTTGCATGATTTTAAATCAAAAAGTTGAATAAGCATGTTAATCTAACTTTCATGTTGGTCAAAATTGTTTTAAAACAAAAAAAAATGGTCAAAATGATGAACTAGGGACACAGTTGAGTCGTGTTCATTTTTCCCCATCATCAACATACTTGCCAAGAAGGGCACTCTACCCGCCAAGAGGGCACAACCGGTCAACAAAGAAAGGGTCAAAGCTCTCCCATCCTCCGAGCAACGAGGTATCAAGCCAAGTCTGACGCAATTGGAATGGATCAGGATGTTCCACTTCCTCATCTGGACAGATCTAACCACGTCCAAACTCCTTAGCAGAGCATCGTCAACCAATGTCAACTACAAATTTGCTACACACCCAGTTGTGGCGCAACCCCTCTGTGGGAAAGTTCACTGCTGTGTGCGGAAGAAAAAGAATCTAGCAGAATGCTAGGGGCAAGAGCCCGCAACTTCTTGTCTATCTACCAACCACCCAGGGGAGGGATAAAAAATGAGAGATTAAAGAATAGAGAGATGTGCGTTGAGAGAAAAAGTGAGAAAAGGGCTTTTTTTCGTAAAAAATAGAGCTTGAGGGCCGAGTGATGTGAGGATCACAAATGAGAAAGGGTGGGAAACACTACCCGGTGAAACAGGCTCCCTGTGCGCATTTGAGTCTTTCGTTGTGTTTTGTTTGTCTCGAGTCTTGTTTTGAGTCGTTTCAAGTGTCAATAGATGTGTTTAGGTTGTTTACCTTTATTTTCCGTTGTTGGGTCGTCTTTGCTGTGTTCAGTTGTAGGCTCAATATCCGGTCGAGAACTCATTCTCTCAATTCCAAAAATGATTTGTTGTGTGCTCAGAGTGCTGTGCCATTCTCCACATTTGTGCAAAAAAGGAATTTGTTCTTTCAAAAACTGCAAGGTTTAACCCAGGTCATGTGAGAACAGTAAAATCAGGATCTATCTGAAGCTATATAGGTTCCAGACTGCAAAGCAAAAGAAAAGAGGGAAAATCGAAGCATCTAAGTGTGTTTCACCTCCAGCAAATTTCGTGGGATGTACCCCTTCAAACCTTGTCAGTATTCCGAAGAATGAGCATGCCTCTATTCCAAGTGTAAGCCTGCTTCAAGTCAGAATGGCAATTAAAGCAGCAACAGATATTATCTCTCTCTAATATGAACAGGGTGTGCCCGTTCTTGAGATGAATCGTGACCCCTCCAAGAGGTAAATCGGAGGTTGCGTTTGGAGCTTGGTCTCCTCAAGGCTTGTAATCCCTTATTCGGCATTTTGTTTCAAATATGCATTGTGATGCACGTTCCAACTGCATTGTTATGCACCTTTTTCACTTGCATTGTTATGCACATCTATCTAGCATTGTTATGCTCATTCGTTGCATTGATATGCACATCTATCTCGCATTGTTATGCACCTTTTTCACCTGCATTGTTATGCACACTCTACCTGCATTGTTATGCACTTTTCTCACTTGTATTGTCATGCACATCCACTAGCATTGTTATGCTCATTTGTTGCATTGTTATGCACATCTATCACGCATTGTTATGCACACTCTACCTGCATTGTTATGCACTTTTCTCACTTGCATTGTCATGCACATCCACTAGCATTGTTATGCTCATTCGTTGCATTGTTATGCACATCTATCACGCATTGTTACGCACCTCTTTCACCTGCATTGTTATGCACACTCTACCTGCATTGTTATTCACTTGCATTGTCATGCACATCCACTGGCATTGTTATGCTCACTCGTTACATTGTTATGCACATCTATCCAGCATTGCTATGCTCATTCGTTGCATTGATATGCACCTTTTTCACTTGCATTGTTATGCACATCTACCTTTTCCTCTCTTGCGTGTGATACGCTGAGAAATCTATCTTTTCCTCTCTTGCGTGTGATACGCTGAGAGATGATCTTTTCCTCTCTTGCATGTGATATGCTAAGAGGTCTTACTTTCTTCTCTTGCGTATGATACGCTAAGAAATCTACCTTTTCCTCTCTTGCGTGTGATACGCTGAGAGATGATCTTTTCCTCTCTTGCATGTGATATGCTAAGAGGTCTTACTTTCTTCTCTTGCGTGTGATACGCTAAGAAATCTACCTTTTCCTCTCTTGCGTGTGATACGCTGAGAGATGATCTTTTCCTCTCTTGTATGTGATATGCTAAGAGGTCTTACTTTCTTCTCTTGCGTGTGATACGCTGAGAAATCTACCTTTTCCTCTCTTGCGTGTGATACGCTGAGAGATGATCTTTTCCTCTCTTGCATGTGATATGCTAAGAGGTCTTACTTTCTTCTCTTGCGTGTGATACGCTGAGAAATCTACCTTTTCCTCTCTTGCGTGTGATACGCTGAGAGATGATCTTTTCCTCTCTTGCATGTGATATGCTAAGAGGTCTTACTTTCTTCTCTTGCGTGTGATACGCTGAGAAATCTACCTTTTCCTCTCTTGCGTGTGATACGCTGAGAGATGATCTTTTCCTCTCTTGCGTGTGATATGCTAAGAGGTCTTACTTTCTTCTCTTGCGTGTGATACGCTGAGAAATCTACCTTTTCCACTCTTGCGTGTGATACGCTGAGAGATGATCTTCTCCTCTCTTGCATGTGATATGCTGAGAGGTTTACTTTCTTCTCTTGCGTGTGATACGCTGAGAAAGTTACCTTTCCTCTCTTGCGTGTGATACGCTGAAAGGTTTACCTTCTTCCTCTCCTGTGTGTGATACGCGAAGAGATGTTATGTGTGAGACTCCGGTTACTCTCGGTAGTCACTTTTAGCCTTCTCCGCGCAAGACGCCGTGAGAATTGCATAATTTTCTTACATCCTTTCTGCATGAGATGTAGGTTGGTTCACGTTTACTTGCTTGCATAGCTTTCGCTTAAAATGTTGCATTTATTTTGCATAATTGCTTCATCACAGCATCATTTGCATGATCATAAGTTATGCACTTGCATTATGCATCATTTTGCATCATACCCCTGAACTACGCTGGTTTGATTCCTTGCAAAGGGATACGTAGGCAGCCTGCGGGCACAACCATTTATTCAGCTATATTTTGCCCGTTTGTCTAAGTCTTCGGCCATGTCAAAAATGGGTCGTCTCTGGGCTTTGACATTCACTCCCGTCATTGTTATGACTTTTGAGTTCTGTCAAAGAGGGGCAACTGTAGACACCCCATTTTTGACCGTCCTCAAGACTCAGACGTCACCGATTGAGCGCTTGGTGATGTTGCATATTGTGCTCGTTCTGAGGTTGCGGAGTCCCGGCTACGAGCCTTGCCTCCAAACTTCCGGACTCTTTTGTGCTTTGCCTCGGTTTGCGAACCAGGCTCCGTTTTCTCTTCCCAAAGGGAGGGAGAGGTCTCGTAGACCATCTCTCAGTGGCCGTAGGCCACGTTTTGTGGTCGCAGGCCATTTTTCCCATTTCGGAGCCCGGTTCCCAGTTTTCGGAGCCGTCAAGCCGTATGCCTCGGTTCGGGACCGTCTAACCACCTCCGTTTGCCCCGGTTTTTGGCATGCATCCTATTTACTCCCTTTCGAGGGACACTGGGGTCCGAGAAACCAACTTCGTGGTCGAACACCACTGCCGGTGCCTAACAGCCCACTTTCGGGGCCCCGAACTGCGTGTTTTGGCTCCCGAACACTCATCTTGCATTTTTGGGCCCAATTCAACTTGAGATAGTCATATTTTGAGGTCCTTTTCATGTTTGATTAAGGACCTTTTATTGTTTGACATCTCCATCTGTCACTTGCTTCTTTACCTCTTTTCGGGCCTATTTTTGCACGGTATTTTAGGCGTACTTGTGGGCTGTTTTGGGCTTGGTCGTAAACTACAAAGTGTCTTATTTTGAGCCCCTCTTCAACTTTGTTGAAGGGCTCTCAGCCATCTGAGACCCGCAGCTATCACTTACCCCTTTAACCACCTTTTGGCCCCTTTTGGTGCACCCTTTGCTCAAGGCTTCTTGAGGAAGCCTTGACCCTTTGTCTTGGCTTCCTCAAGAAGCCTACCAGCTGTCCAAGCTTCTTTGATAAGCCAAGACCCCCTTGCACCTCTTGAACCTCCCTCTTTTGCTTAGCCATTAAGTCTTCTTTGCCTATATAAGCACCATTCCTTCTCCTTTGTCAAAGGTTGGATGTTTGGAACAAAAAACCAGAGATATATAGATATATCTGATATATACATACATATATCCCTCCATCTCTCACTATATCTCTCCCATTCAACCATCAAACACCCTTATTCTTGGGCCATTTCTTCATCAACTCATAGCACAAAGCATCCTTACTCCATTGCAGCGACTTGGGGCTTTTCTTCAGAGTTTAGGAGCACCCAAAATTGGTCCAAGAGGTGCTGGTTTGCTGGTCTTCAAGGGTAAGCCATCTTCTTCCCTTTTCTAGCATTTTCTTGCTTCACATCTAAGCCTTGCTTGCAAGCACTTTTGGGCTCCGACCCAAACTTCAAATCATCATATTTTGAGGTCCTCTTCATGTTTGATTGAGGACCTCTTGCTGTTTGAGGACCTCTTGCTGTTTGAGGACAGTAGCTAGCACTTCCTTCATTAGCCCTCTTTATGCCATAATCTTGCATAGTATGTTTGGCTTGTGTATAATCTGTTTCTGAGCATGTAATAAACTGTAAGTAGGCTCATTTTGAGCCCTTCTTCAACATTGAAGAAGGGCTCAACCTTGTTTGGGACCCCTATCTTGCACTTGTTTCATAATCTCTTCTATTTACCGTAATCTTGCATGCTTTGTTAGCCTACCATGCTTCTGGTTTTGGGCCTTTGACAGACCTGAAAAGTGTCTTATTTTACCCCCTCTACATGTCTCATGAAGGGTCTTTGGCTGATTGGTGCACCCTTTTGGTACTTCATGTTATACCCTTTGTGGCCTTAATCTTGCATTGCATTTTGAGCATGTTTTTATATTGATTTGGGGCTTGTCATCTACTGTGGGTAGTCATATTTTTGGTCCCTCATCAGTATTGTAGAAGGGTATTTTTCAGTTTGGTGCATGCTTAGCATACCTACCAAGTGATGCCTTGTAATTGCCTTAATATGCCTTAGGTTGTTAGCCTTTGTTCGAGCATGTTTTAGGCTTAGATTTGTGAATCTTTTGCGCTTATTTTGCCATGCTTTAGGTCTTTCTTAAGTCGTTTGAGTCAATCCTAGCATGCATTATATAGCCTCTTTGCATTTTGTGGCTTGTATGCTTCAAGTATGTGAATGTGTGAACATTGTTGCATGCTTCGTTGATTTATTTAGTTGGTTTGGAACCTCCTATAACATGATTTTAGAGCTTACGTTGCATGCTATATGTCCATACTTAGCCTCTTTAAGTGTGCTTAAGAGTTGCCTTGTTTATGCCTTGGGTTTGGACCATAACACTTGCATGTGTGTGTGTGTGTTTAGTCTCCATTTCTAGGCACTATGGCCACTGTTTTAGGCTTGTTTGAGGCTTCCTAATCTAGTTTAAGTCCATTCCCTCATATGTTGTAGCATGCTTACTTTGTACGTGTTGCTTAGGTTGTGTGCCTAGCATGTTTATATACTTGCATGTTCATATTGCATGTTAGATTGCATGCTTAGGTTGCATTTGACATGCATGCTTTACCTCTTGAATTGAGTATGATAGAGGTTGAGCTCTTTGTTTGTTTATGTGCATCTCATTCCACATTGAAGTTGCACACTTTGGCTTCTTGGGCCATCATGCATTGAAATGCGTGATTGGTGGCCCGGGGGTCGAGGGCCATGCTCCCTTGAGTCCATTGCATGATAGGAGTGTGTCCGGTGCATACATTTGTCCCAAAATTCCATACCATGCTCTGTCATTGCCAAAACTGCCTCTCGCAGAATTTAGTGCCGACTGCACTCTTCAGTGCCGACCGGCACACTTTTTGTGCCGATAATCTCAATTGCAGCCGGTGGCCAAACCCCGCAGCCGATGGTCCAACCCTTCAGCCGGTGGGAATATTCCGGGTATGTGGGAGGAGGCCCAGGACTGGCAATTTTCAGAGAGGCGGCAAAGAAAAGCGAGAGGGAACAGAGGCATGGTGCGGGTTCCCGAGCAAGGCGGACATCGAGCATGCATCATTCACAAGATCTCGAGGCGTAGGGTCAGGCCCTTTTTATTTCACATTTATTTATTCAAGAATTAGAATTTGTAATATTTATTCATTTATTTTTGGATCAGATTATTATTTTGGTCCCTCCGAGTGAGGGCGAATCTGTAATAAGTGTGTGTGAGTGGTGTGTATGTCTTCCAACCCCCACTTCTTTCTTCCCTTTTATTTACCTGCTTACGATGGTAGATTAGGGCATGTTTATTTTAGCATACCTTATGCAACGCATGCGTGCATTCATGCATTTGTTTACATGCACCGGGCTCGGTACATCATACAAACTGCATTGCAATTTTCAATTCCAAATTGAATACGTGCTACTTGCACATTTCGCATGCCATGTTTAGGGTTAGCCGAGCCTACTCTAGATTGCATCTATGCCTGTGTTGCATTAGCCACTTAACATAAACTAGGACATGCATGTTTGCTAACTAGTTTATTGTTTTGGCACGGAGTACGATGTAAGTATTTTACGCTTTAGCATACCACATGCGTGTGAATGTTGCCATGACAGTATGCTTACCATGCGGCTAAATGCTTATGTGAGATAAATTGTTTGAATGCCTGTGGGTGGATGTTGGATTGCTTGAGTTGGAATAACTCATTGAAATCCGTGTTTTATCCTACTTGCGAGTAGCAATTTCAAACTATTTTCAAAACGAACGGATATGCAATGTTTGTTTCCAAATTAGGCAATCTAGTCTATACTTGTTTGCTGTGCGCATAACATAGTAATTCTAGGCTAATAATTGGAATAAGAGCATGTAATGTTTTCAAAATCGGATATCACGGTTAGTAGAGGCCGGTCTTCGGACCGGGCGAAAGGGGGTGCTCATAGCTGACCTTCCCCGATCGTACCCAAGCTCCCGAGCCAAGACCACTTTGGTGATGACGGACATGTGGCCTTCGGCACCGAGTCAGGGTTTCCTAAATTTCCCATTTTAAAAAATATTTAGGTGGCGACTCTGTAATCTGGCAAAGTAGTCCATGTTTGGCACTACTTTTCAAAAATCTGTTTTCTCAAACGATTTGCCGGAGTTGGACTCTTTGGTTCAGATTTAGAACCGACACAAATCGAGTCCGAACTGTAGTAAACCCAATATGAACGGAACGGGACCTAACCCTCCCGGGGCGTTCGGGGACGTCTATAATATGTATTGCATCATGATCATTAATGTTGTTGGAACATGTTTAGTTTTTGAAATATTCTCTACTAGGCTTTATGCTTACCTTACGTGGCTGAAAATATTTTTCAGGTGTATATGTGTGAATGTGGACTATGACGTGAAGTTGTATAAGTTGGTTCAGTTATTTGTAGGCCATAGGCCATTTATATTATTTATTGGTCATGTGCCATTCTTGTAAGGGTTACACCCTTATGTATGATGTAAGCCTCCGGGCGTTCAATTTAATTTATAACATCTATGTATGTTTTTAATTACAAAACATTCATTCTACTTAGATGTTGCATTTAGGAATGTATAAAACTAGATAAACACACGTATTGTGTGACTATATTATATTCATTTGCATGAGAGTTGTTGATGTAGGCCGAATGGTATCACATTGAGGCCACTTCAGTTACATTTTTAGTCTTTCAATATTGTTTATTTGGTGGAAATGATGTGTTTTGTGCACTTATACAGATTTGGCAGGTAACACCCAAATTCAATCAAAAAGGGCGCAAAAGCAGATTCTCCATACAAGGAGTGAAAAATCCCAGCCTGCCACCACACTGCATGTATGGCCAAGCCCCACCGCACGTGCAACCTACATGGGCGCTCGAGCAGCCCACCTAGGGTTGCGTGCATGAAATTTTAAGGCTCTTCTGCTAGGAATAAAAAGGGAAAAAAAAAAGAGACTAAAGAGGGGTTCGAAGATTTTTGGGAGAAAAGGAAGAGAGAGGCTAGGGTTTGGAAGAAAATAACTTGAAGCTTGAAGAATGTCTCCCATGGTGGCTTCTTTCTCCACCTCTTTCCACTCCTCTATGAGTGGATAGGCTACTATTTCTATGGTTTTGATTAAACCATAGCCAAGTAAATAGGGTTTTCTTTTTACTTTTTGATTATGTAAAGGTTTGAACAAATTGTATGGTGTTTAAGAAGTTTTAAATATATTTTCAGTATTCTCTTCAAGTATTCTTCTTTCTGTGATTGTTGAATGCTTTCCATACAATGGTTTTCTGTGTTTTCATGTTTAAGCTATGCGACGAGCCATACTATGAGGGTCAAGTCATGCTGCTATCTTAGTTTAGAGCGAATGACTCGTACTACTTAAGATGGTTCGTGCCTATACGTTGAACATGTTAATTTTCTTGTTAAATGCTTCAAACTTGTAGTTGCGAAGTATTATTTAGTTCAAACCGTAACATAATTGAATCTCAAATTGAAGCCTTATTTATGTAACTAGTGGTGGACTCATTACCTTAGGTTTTTCTCAAAAATTAATAATTCCAATTTTATTTATAATTGCTAGTTTAATCGCTTTGTTTAATTTAATTATTATTAGTTTATGACTCCCTCAATCTTTTTATCAAAATTAATTTAGGAATCTAACAATTAAATTAGTTTAATTTCTTGTTTGTCCTTGTGGATCAATACCCGGACTTATCACTATTCTAAGGAATTTGGTATAGTTTAGTGTTTATTTTTGGTGTGTGGTCATTTGGTGACTGGACTGATTAAAATACTGAACTGACTGACTGCAATTGAGACTGAATTGATTGAGTATAATTGTTGTATTGCATATTCTATCTGTTTGATTGATTATATCTGTTCATGTTTTATGTTTAAACTGCTAATTGAAGGCCTTATCGGCTACTGAATTAGAAATCGTTTAGTGTTTCATGATTAGTAGAATTTATCTGATTTTATGGTATAATTATCCAAAATGTGATTAGGTACGATTAAATTAGATTAAAAATGAGTTAATTGCAAACATGGGCATATTTACACTTAGACCACTTAGTGGCCCACCATCTCCATTTTATTTGAGTCTTACTACACCTAGTGCATCATTTGCTCAGCCCTTTCTCTTGCCTTAGCCAACCAAATAGAGAGAGAGGAATAAGAGAATTGAGTTCAAACTTGGTGATTGCTTGCATTTGGAGGAAATCGAAGTATAATTGCTAAATTAAGTTACCTCACCTTGTAAATCAAGACTTAGGTAAGAGAACTCAACCTTCCATTGATGTATTTGAGCTTGTTCATGTTTAATTCTTGAGCCTCTAGTAAATTGAGACTTAAATTGGTCCATAGATGTTGCATTAGAGCTTAATTGTTGCATGTATGGCTTTATTGTTGTCTTTTGAGGTTGAATTCATGGCAAATTGTACATGCATGTTCATAATTTTGCAATAGTCCATGTTTTCAACTTGTTTTGGGAAGAATGAGCTCATTAGAGCATGAAATGGAAGTTTGATTTGATCTACACTCATGCATGTCACCTTGTAGCATGTTCATGCATGTTCATGTAAATTGGGTTTGAAAATGAGTTTAATTGGAGCACCCTTGGGCCTTGATTTCTCAAATTGACCTTTGGAACATGTTGTTCTATAAGTTACAAATGTTTTTCCAGAAAATGGGCCCAAGAGGATCGAAATTGGAGCATCTAAACTTGATTTTGAGCTTGGGACCCGAATATGGAATTTCCAGATTTTGGTCGTCCTTCGGCCGAAGTGCCGCTTCGGCGAAATCAAGCTCCCAAGATTTTTTTCGATTCGAGTTGTAGTCGCTCGCCGAAGTGATAGATGCACGCTCGAGCGGAGAAATTGAGCATCGATACTTTACCTTTGTTCATCGATCCCGCCGAGGAATAATGTACGCCGGCGAGTATTGAGTGACACGCTCGAGCGGGGAATTTGACGCTCGAGCGGGTACCTTTGTTTGCTTGTCCGCCGAAAGGGAAACTGCGCTCAGCGGGACTCGTTTCAAAATTTCAAAGCGTTTACGTGCACATCCTTGCATCCTCATTCCATCCTAGGCATTCTTAGGCCTAGTTTAAGACATCTTAGTGAGGATATAGATGTAGAACACACCGAGGCATCATAGGGAGTTAATGATTACCTTTCCCAACTGTGTAACTCAGAGTGTGTTCAATCTATTAACTGTTTAGGGTTGGCATTCGAGGAGACGCTCTAGCTACTGATAGCCCAGAACACTGTGAGTAACAATTGTGTAAAGATATGTTCAAAATGATTATCTTCTGAACACTGAACTGAACTGTTTACTGAACTGATATTGCTGTTGAATGAATGCATGTCCTTTATTTCTGAACTGTACTGTGGCATCCTTAGCACCTCATCACATTCTTATTCTTACGAGAGATCTCTGTCGGTTCCTCGTGGAACCACTATCTATCGATCGATGGCCATCATTATCGCTCGGTCTTTTAAGACCTATTGTTATCAGTATCTTGATGGATGTACCACATATGACATTCAGATCTTGAACAACCGATATCTTGATCAATTGAACTGCTTTTCATCGCAAGGACTTCCATTCTAAACCTCTTTACGCATTATGTTATTCATCGGGCTTTAGCTCATCGCTCATATATATATGTAGGTGTACAGCACGGACCAAAGCTAGACGCGTAGTTATTCCAGCTTTTGTCAAGCCACCACGCACTCATCATGCGAGGTTCCAAGCCTATTATGCTAAGGCTTAGGGTGTTTTAGCATTCCCTTCACATCGCCTCACCGCTTTGTATAGATTATAACTTTCTGCTTATCTTGTTATCAAGGGATTAGGTCCTCGACCGAGTATTGTAAATATTGGTATAGACTGTCTTGTTTATTTGCATAAATGTATGAAAAATCTTTTGGCATCTGATCACTGACTCATTGGACATTACTTATTTATGTATTTCCGCCAGCCCTTCTGTTGCTTTTATCAGATATTGTTAGCGTGCCTTGGTAATCTCGGATTCTTGGCGATTCTGATGCTAAACCCATAGGGGGGTTTGGGTCATGACAGAGTGGTATCGAGCGATACTTAACCACGAGTTATACGCACACACGTGTCCAAATGAGCTATAGGGTGTCCTAGAAAAGCAATTAGGGCATCGCATGAGCATGAAAAGTGTGTGATTATAACATGATCAATATATGCTAACGTGTTAGATCGTCTAAGTATGCAAGCTATTTATTTATAAGCGTTATAATCGCTTATAGTGAAATGGATAACACAAATGAACCTAATCCTCATCCACGAGGCTAGAATGGCGAGAATGGAAAGAATGATAGGCGATAATCGCCAGACTTGAGCAACATCGGAACCAACAAATTTCACCTCCTCCTGCATGCAAAGGAACCAAATGTGAATTTGAATGATGGGGACATAATTGCTCTCACCCAGAAGTTCAGCAAACTAAAACCGCCATCCTTTCAGGGAGGCTTGGAACCGTTGAAAGCTGAAGCTTGGGTACTTGAGACTGAAAAGTTATTTGAAGTGTTTCCGTGCTCGGAAGCAAATAAAGTATTGTTAGCTACCTTCACCTTGCAAGAAGAGGCCAGAAGGTGGTGGATGCTGGTCCGTGATACTAACGCTGTAGTGATTTGGGCTCAGTTTAAGAAGTCCTTCTTTGAAAAATATTTTCCCCAGTGTATCAGGGATAAGAAGGTGACTGAGTTTGAACAACTGAGGCAGGGCACCATGTCCGTTGCCGAATATGAAACAAAGTTCACCGGGCTTGCCAAATATGCACCACATATGGTGGACACCGAATACAAGAAGGCCCGAAGGTTTGAAGGCGGCCTGAATGCTGCAATACTGGATAGAATAAGTGTGTTAAAACTACCGACCTATGTAGGTGTTCTTGACCGAGCATTGATGGCCGAGTCGAACATCAAGGCAGTGAAACAATCTGAAACACCAACAACTGAATGGCATGGCAAAAGGCAGGGTTTCAAATTCAAGAAAGGCAAGCATAATCAACTGAACAAAAAGCAAAATACAGGGTCAACGACTACTTCTAGTCCAGGGAACCGTTCCTTTCTGCCCTGTTCCGAATGTGGTAACAACCATAAGGGAGTTTGTTATAAACTTTCAGGTGCTTGTTTCAGGTGTGGCAAAGTGGGCCACATGGTGAAAGATTGCCTCCTTTGCTCTTTCCTTCCATGAATTGCCGCAAGAGCAGCAGCAAAGATCAACTGTAGCACCAAAGCCTAACCCCAAAGCTACCGGGAAAGAGCCTATGAGGCAGGGCCAAGTGTTTGCCCTAGTACCGGGAGACGTGCAAAATACTGAAACCGTTGTGTCAGGTATCCTCTCTATTTGTGCTCAAAATGCATATATACTGATTGATTCGGGGTCTACACATTCTTATGTGTCGCATGCCTTTTCGCGTAAATTGAATAGACCCTTAGAACCTATGAATTACCTGCTAGCTGTATCATCACCTGTAGGAGGATCCATGACATGTGCATATATGTATCCTCGCCAGAAATTATTATTGGGGATGCACATCTGTTTATTGATTTACTGCCATTGAATATTGATCATTTCGATGTAATATTGGGGATGGACTGGTTACAAAAATATCATGCTACCATTGACTGTGTGACAAAGCAAGTTATTTTCCGTCTACCTAGTTTGCCTGAATTTGTATTCAATGGAGTTGGAGTAGTACCTCCTCCATATTTGATTTCATCTGTGAAAGCTGTTAAATTGATTAGAAAGGGGTGTAAAGGATATCTGTGTTCCATATTGACTGTATTCTATTGATGATGATGTTAAAACCGATGTGAATCAGATTCCTATAGTCGAGAATTCGGATGTTTTTCCGGATGAACCGCCAGGATTTGATTGACAGGAGATTGAATTCTTGTTGATGTGAGTTGAATGCACACGATATCCAAAGCTCCCTACAGAATGGCCCCAACTGAACTAAAGGAATTGAAAGTACAACTGCAAGAACTGTTAGACAAAAAGTTTATCAGGCCCAGTACTTCACCGTGGGGCGCTCCTGTTCTGTTTGTAAAGAAGAAAGATGGCTCACTGAGACTGTGCATTGATTACCGCGAACTGAATAAGGTAACTGTAAAGAATAAATACCCATTACCGCGTATTGATGACCTATTTGATCAGTTACAGGGAGCTCAGGTATTTTCGAAGATTGATCTCAGATCCGGGTACCATCAACTGAAAGTTAAACCAGAAGACACTGATAAAACTACTTTCAGAACGAGGTATGGACATTATGAATTTTTAGTTATGCCATTCGGAGTCACGAATGCCCCTGCTGCTTTTATGGACCTCATGAACAGAATTTTTAAACCATACCTTGATGATTTCATTGTAGTATTTATTGATGGCATCCTAATTTATTCTAAGACTAGAGAAGAACATGAACAACATCTGAGACTTGCCCTGCAGACCTTAAGAGAACAGAAACTATATGCCAAACCGTCTAAATGTGAATTATGGCTTGATCATGTTATGTTTTTGGGGCATGTTGTTAGCAAAGATGGAATCTCTGTTGATCCGCAGAAAATTGAAGCCGTAGTGAACTGGCCTAGACCCACCAATGTGACAGAAATCCGAAGCTTTTTGGGATTGGCTGAATATTACAGAAGATTTGTCAAAGATTTCTCCAAAATAGCCCTACCATTAACTCAACTGACACAGAAGGGGACATCATTTGACTGGACTGACCAAAGGGAATCAGCATTTCAAGAATTGAAAACTCGGCTAGTGACTGCACCGGTTCTGACTTTACCTTCAGGTACGAATGGTTATACTGTGTTTAGTGATGCTTCTCATAAGGGTTTGGGGTGTGTTTTAATGCAGAATGGGAGAGTTATTGCTTATGCTTCCCGACAACTGAAACCGCATGAAAAGAACTACCCAACCCATGACCTGGAACTTGCTGCGGTAGTGTTTGCACTAAAAATCTAGCGCCACTATTTGTATGGGGCGACATGTGAAGTATATACTGATCACAAGAGCCTGAAGTACTTCTTCACTCAGAAAGAACTGAATATGAGACAGCGGAGATGGCTGGAATTGATTAAAGATTATGACTTACAGATTCTGTACCACCCGGGAAAAGCCAATATCGTTGACGATGCACTGAGCCGGAAATCGATTGCAAACTTAGCTTGTTTGCTCACTGGACAAAAAAAGTTGCTTCGTGACCTTGAAAAATCTGGAATTGAAGTTGTTTTGAGGGAACAAGGGGGGATGATAGCTGTTATTACTGCTCAACCGGCATTGATTGAAGAAGTTAAAGAGAAACAGCAACTGGATGACTTCTTGAAGAAGGTCATTGAAGAAAGAGAGTCTAGAGCAAGACCGGGGTTCAAGTTTGAAAATGATATACTGAATTTCAAGGAAGACTCTGTGTACCGAATGACACTGAACTGAAAAGAAGAGTTTTGCAGGAGGACCACAACTCAAAATTTTCGATCCATCCGGGGAATACGAAGATGTACCAAGATCTGAAACAGAATTTTTGGTGGCCGGGAATGAAGAAAGAAATTGCCGACTTTGTGTCAAAATGTCTTCATTGCCAACAAGTCAAAGCGGAACATCAATGACCCGCAGGCCATCGCAACCCTTGCACATCTGGGTGGAAATGGGAGCATATCACGATGGATTTTATCGTTGGATTGCCTCGCTCGAAAAAAGGTATGGACTCTATTTGGGTTATTGTTGATAGATCGACTAAATCAAGACACTTCTTACTGTCAAGACAATTTATAATGCGACAGATTGGTCAGTACTCTATATTGATGAAATCGTTAGACCGCATGGAGTGCTGTGTCTATTGTTTCGACAGGATTCAAGTTTACGTCCGAGGTTTTGGCAAAGCCTACAGATTGCATTGAGTCGAATTGAGGTCGAGTAGTGCCTACCATCCTCGAGAGATGGCGGTCGAAAGGACCATCCGGACTGGAGGATTTACTGAGAATGTGTGTCCTTGATTTTCAGGGAGATTGGGAAAGCCATCTGCCATTAGTTGAATTCGCCTACAACAACAGCTATCATTCGAGTATTGGCATGGCGCCTTTCGAAGCATTGTATGGTAGAAAATGTAGATCTCCAATTTGCTGGGCAGAAGTTGGAGATGAGCCTTTGCTTGGGCCCGAGATTGTTTATGAAACGACTGAGAAAGTGAAACTGATACAGCAGAGACTGAAAACTGCACAGAGTAGACAGAAAAGTTATGCAGATGTTAGAAAACGAGATAGAGAATATGAAGTGGGTGATCACGTGTTTGTGAAGGTGACACCGATGAAAGGCCAGACTCGTTTTGGAGTCAAAGGTAAGTTAGCGCCGAGATATGTCGGACCGTATCAGATTATCGAGAAAATCAATCCGGTGGCGTATCAAGTTGCGCTCCCTCCTGAAATGAAGCATATGCATAACGTCTTCCACATTTCGATGTTGAGAGATTATCTCCGGGATCCCTTCCATGTGATTGAGCCTACTCGTATCGTGTTGAGTGATGACTACACTTACGAGGAACGGCCTATACAGGTTGTAAACAGACAGATCAAGAAACTGAGAAACAAAGAAATCCCGTTGGTGAAAGTTGACTGGCAGAACCATAGTGGTGTGTATGCCACTTGGGAAGGGGAAGATGACATGGCTAGACGATATCCTGAATTGTTCCCGCTGAATCCTGTTTTCTTCCAGAATGAAGGTAACTCGAGTTTAGAGGACTAAACTCTTTTTAAGGAGAGATCAGAATAACCTCGTTCTGTTCTTAGAATGACCACCGATTCACGTTAAAAATCGCTTATGATTGGTGATCGGTGATTAAAATATCGAATCGATCGATCGCAATTGAGACTGAATTAATTGAGTATAATTGTTGTATTGCATATTCTATCTGTTTGATTGATTATATATCTGTTCATGTTTTATGTTTAAACTGCTAATTGAAGGCCTTATCGGCTACCGAATTAGAAACCGTTTAGTGTTTCATGATCAGTAGAATTTATCTGATTTTATGGTATAATTATCCAAAATGTGATTAGGTACGATTAAATTAGATTAAAAATGAGTTAATTGCAAACATGGGCATATTTACACTTAGACCACTTAGTGGCCCACCATCTCCATTTTATTTGAGTCTTACTACACCTAGTGCATCATTTGCTCAGCCCTTTCTCTTGCCTTAGCCGACCAAATAGAGAGAGAGGAATAGGAGAATTGAGTTCAAACTTGGTGATTGCTTGCATTTGGAGGAAATCGAAGTATAATTGCTAAATTAAGTTACCTCACCTTGTAAATCAAGACTTAGGTAAGAGAACTCAACCTTCCATTGATGTATTTGAGCTTGTTCATGTTTAATTCTTGAGCCTCTAGTAAATTGAGACTTAAATTGGTCCATAGATGTTGCATTAGAGCTTAATTGTTGCATGTATGGCTTTATTGTTGTCTTTTGAGGTTGAATTCATGGCAAATTGTACATGCATGTTCATAATTTTGCAATAGTCCATGTTTTCAACTTGTTTTGGGAAGAATGAGCTCATTAGAGCATGAAATGGAAGTTTGATTTGATCTACACTCATGCATGTCACCTTGTAGCATGTTCATGCATGTTCATGTAAATTAGGTTTGAAAATGAGTTTAATTAGAGCACCCTTGGGCCTTGATTTCTCAAATTGACCTTTGGAACATGTTGTTCTATGAGTTACAAATGTTTTTCCAGAAAATGGGCCCAAGAGGATCGAAATTGGAGCATCTAAACTTGATTTTGAGCTTGGGACCCGAATATGGAATTTCCAGATTTTGGTCGTCCACTCGAGCGGGGGAAGTGCCGCTCAAGCGGGGAAATCAAGCTCCCAGTATTTTTTTGATCTGAGTTGCAGTCCGCTTGAGCGGATAGATGCACGCTCGAGCGGAGAAATCGAGCATCCAGTACTTTGCACTGTTCATCAGTCCGCTCGAGCGGAGGAATGTACACTGTGCAAGCACCGCTAGAGCGGCCCAATTTTGCCGTTGGAAAGGCCCAAAATTCAATGCTTGTGCTGCCCAAATGGGCGCACAAGCGGTCCATGTCCATCTAAAAAAAAATAAAAAAATAAAAATATATATATTTGAGTGCACGAGCGGAGGCCCAGGACGCAAGAGCGGCCAAGGCCCAAAAGCCTACTGCTTTTATGTCGCTGGAGCGGCCCAATTCTACCACACAAGTAGCCTATAAGTCACTGCATGTGCGGCCCACATGGGCACACGAGCAGCCTTCTTAAAAAAAAAACAAAAAAAAAACGTGCAGATTCTTTATTATAGTTACTTATTTTTTTATTTCTTAAAAAAAATAAAAAATTGACTTCATTAAGCCAAACCCTAGACCCACCTTCACCATCACTTTCTAGATATTTTCTCTCTCTACCTCTCATCATCTTCTTTGCTCTCTCTCTCTCTCTCTCTCTCTCTCTCTCTCTCTAACTAACAAACTCACAACCCCACAAAGTCCCACCATCACCAACCCTTCTTCCTTCAACCTTCACTCAGCTTTTTCTCACCACCACCTTCCTACCGGAGCATCACCATATTCTCCAACTGGCAACCTTCCGACGGCTATTTTTTCCAACGAATTTACATCTTTTTCTTCCTTTATTTTCTTCCTTTTTTTTTTTTTTTTTTTTTTTTTTTTTTTTTAAAGATAATCACCCTTTTTTTGTTTAGATTTCTTAGTTTTCACTTGTAATATTAGTCCATTGGTAGTTTAATGGTGATTTTTTAGCCTTGTTCATCATCATTGTCCATGATCTTCATCCTCTCATTTTAAAAAAATAAAAATAAAATTTGCTTAGCATAAACCGACCACCGCACTTGCGGCCGACGCCAGCGCATGTGCAGCTCACCCTACAATTAAAACAAATAAACAAAAAAAAAAATCTAGGCTTGAACCACCACACGTGCAGCCATCTCTGGCGCACGTGTAACCCAAAAAAAAAAAAAATTTTAAAACATAATCACTAATAATAATAATAATAATAATAATAATAATAATTTAGCTTGTTGTAGCCTATTTTTGTATAATGCAGTTATTTAATTAAACTGTTTAGTTAGTGGTTCTTATTTCTTTAATTTCAATTTAATTGTTAGTTTAATTGGTTTGTTTTTATTTTTGTTTTAATTGTTTAGTTAGTGATTTTAGTTTTATTTTTTATTTAGTGACTTAATTGTTAGTTTAATTTTTTAGTAGTTTAGTGTTTTATTTTTATTTTCTGTATTTTTATTTTATTTTATTCTGTTCTATTTTCTTTTCTTTTCTTTCCTTTTCCTCTACTAACTTATTTATTTATTTTATTTCATACTTTGGTCTGCTTGTTTTTTTTTAAGTTGGTTATTTATTTCATTTTTATTTTCTTTAAAAAAAATTTGAAAAAAAAATCTGGTGGTGGGATGACAATGACATTTTGAGTGATTTGTGTATGCATGCGCTATTTGATAAGTGCTGATATAATAGTTCCACGTTTTTGGTTGTGTTGGTTGTATTATTTTGTATAGATATATCTACATCATCCCGCCGAGCACCCAAACGACCTTGCAATGCTAACATCGCCGCTAGGGATATACCAGCCGACACCTGGGCCAACAAACCAATTACCTATGACACACCTTTGGATGTGGACTTCTCCCACCGCCATCAACCCACTGAGTGGAGTGTCCGACAACTTGAAGACCGAGGCGTCACTGAACCGGCGTATCCTCACATTGTACGAGTCTTTTATCAGAACCTGTACATTAGTGACGAGGCCCTGGGAGCTCTTTTGTCCATTGTTGACGGAGTGGAGTTAGTGGTCACACCAACTTCCATTACCGAGGTTCTCCATTGTTCCATGGACACTATCAATGAAGAGTAGATCCCAGTGTTCACTCGGGAACTCACAGTCCTAGCACTAGTGACCGAATTTTATGAGGGGCGATAGGATGATAACAACCGAACTAGCATCCGGCGGGCTAACTTGCAGCGCTGCCTCCTCTTCCTTAATGTGGTTCTAAAAAGAATGTCATCCTTCTAGGCCACATGGAACAGTGGCAAGGGGATTTCCTCTGTGCCTTGCATAAATTTGACTTTGGGTTTTAGGTCGACATCCCTATTTTGATCTTTAACCAGATGGCCCGTATCCTTAATGAAATCAAGTTCCGCAACACCTGAGGCGATTCTACATGGGCCCTCCCTTTCGCCAACCTCATCATTGCACTCATAAAAGGCCAAAGGATATACCCACTCGAACCCATTGAGGTTCAGCTTCCGCTACCATTGCTTTATGGTACAATGACGCCAAACCACTGCTCTCCTGTCGCCTCCACTACTCCTCTCTAATGCCCTAGCCAATCCTAATGATGTTCCAGTAGAGCCAGCCGTCGCGCCAGCGCCATTCCGTATGACGCGAGTGTAATATCGGCTCTTTTGGATAATCAAGCCACTATTCAGCAATCTGTGGTTGATCTCCAGGCTGACTATCAAGCATATCGGGATTACTCGTAGATGGCATTTGATGGGGATCAATAATCAGTTGCATCTCTATAAACTGACTTCTACGCATACCGGGAGTTGAGCCAGCAGCGGTTTGATTAGCTTGGCGCTAGGGTTCATGATGAGGCATTCAAGACTTGGATGCTAATGCATGCCCTATTTGAGCAACATTTTCCACCACCGCCGGATCCAAATCAGTGATATCTATTATATTTTCTTTGTTTTATTTCTTTATTTATTTATTTTTGTTTTGTTTTATTTTATTTTTCTTTTTCTTTTATATTGTACAGTCCCTAAAAAAAATGTATGTGTGTGTGTGTGTGTGTGTGTGTTTGGTGTGTCCTTGCCTCGCTGGATATGCGCCTACGCCGTCTTGTAAGATCCTCTGTCTCTCATTTTACTATCTACTTTCCACTTGCTTACATTGAGGACAATGTTGTATTTTAGTTGGGGGATGAGGGTTTTTATAAAAACAATTCATGTTTGTACTTGCTGCATTTGATTGCACCACTTCACTTGATGTTCACTTTGTACCAGTATGGTAGTGATATGAGCATATGTTAATTGGGCAACATAGTGGGCTTGTATGAAAAGGGTTTATTGGGTAGATACTTGTATCTGATGTTTGCACTAGGAGAGTTTTTTGTATTTGTGGTATTAGTACACTTGTCATGAGTATGCCTTGATTCACATGAACACACTTTCATAGTGGTGACATCTCTATTCTAATCCCTAGTGTACATCATTGATAATTGCTAGTGTTGTAGAAAATAATAAATGAGTAGCCTTGATTCTCCAAAAAAAAAAAAACCCTTGATTTGTTTGGGTTCATAACCTCTTTAACTTGAGTTATTAAGCTCGTAGGGGTGTCTCTATACCTAGTGCCCTAAAACTATCTGGTTTAGGAGTCATTGGCTCAATACTTGTTACATGGGTTAATTAGAAAACTTAAGGGACCTAGACATTGCACAGTTAAGAAAAAAAATTAATAATAATAATAATAAAGACTTGTTCGGATTCATAGCCTTTTCAACTCGAGTTATTAAGCTCGTAGAGATGTCTTCACACGTAGTGCCCTAAAACTGTCTGGTTTGGGAGTCATTGGCCCAATGCTTGTTACATGGGTTGATTAGAAAGTTTAATGGATCAAGACATTGCACAGTCTTTCAAAATAAATAAATAAATAAATAATTTGAGAATCCTGGTTGCAAAAATTTAGTTTTTCTATATATGTTGAGTGTCATTATGAGTTACACTGGGCTATTATAGTGGACAGTTAACTAGTATGGATATTGCACTTTACCCCGAGGGTACTGATGATGTGTCTACTAGCATTCACAAATACATGGAACTTAATTTTTGTAATACTGAATTGCGGTGTTTGCTCAATAGATTCCTTCATGCTTGTCCATTGTGCCTTCAATGACTCATCATGTCTTAATATCACACTGTAGTGGCACATAAATTGATTGTTAGGTGGAGTAGTGTGGTTAATTGTTGTTGAGCAAATATGAATATGTTGATGTTTGTGGATATCATTTCTAGAAGCCCTCACGAGACTATACTCATCCATTTAGGGTAACCTTGTGGTTGAAAGGCTTGCTGCATATGCTAAATGCAATCGTGATTCTTATGAAAGTGGCTTAAAGTTATTTTACTTTTCTTACTTCTTTTCTTTTGCTTGAGGAATAGGAAAATGTAAGTTGGGGGATGTGATGTAGGCTGAAAGGTACCACATTGAGGCCACTTAAGTTATATTTTTAGTCTTTCAATATTGTTTACTTCGTGGAGATGATGTGTTTTGTGCACTTGTACAGATTTGGCAGGTAACACGCAAATTCAATCAAAAAGGGCGTGAAAGCAGACTCTCTGTGCGAGGAGCGAAAAATCCTGGCCTACCACCTCACTGCACGTGCGGCCAATCCCCACCGTATGTGTAGCCCACATGGGCGCTTGAGCGGCCCACCTAGGGTTGCGTGCATGAAATTTTAAGGCTCTTCTGCTAGGAAAAAAAAAAAAAAAAGAGACTGAAGAGGGGTTCGAAGATTTTTGAAAGAAAAAGGAGAGAGAGGCTAGGGTTTAGAAGAGAAGAACTTGAAGCTTGAAAAATGTCTCCCATTGTGACTTCTTCCTCCTCCACCTCTTTCCACTCCTCTATAAGTGGCTAGGCTACTATTTCTATGGTTTTGATGAAATCCTAGCCAAGTAAATAGGGTTTTCTTTTTGCTTTTTGATTATGTAAAGGTTTGAACAAATTGTATGGTGTTTAAGAAGTTTTAAATATATTTTTCAGTATTCTCTTCAAGTATTCTTGTTTCTGTGATTGTTGAATGCTTTCCATACAATGGTTTTCTGTGCTTTCATGTTTAAGGTATGAGACGAGTCATACTACGAAGGACGAGTCGTGTTGCTATCCTAGTTTAGAGTGAACAACTCATACTACTTGTGATAGTTCGTGCCTATACGTTGAACGTGTTAATTTTCTTGTTAAATGCTTCGAATTTGTAGTTGCGAAGTATCATTTAGTTCAAACTGTAACATAATTGAATCTCAAATTGAAGCCTTATTTATGTAACTAGTGGTAGATTCATTACCCTAGGTTTTTTCCAAAAATCAATAATTCCAATTTTATTTATAATTGATAGTTTATTCGCTTTGTTTAATTTAATTATTATTAGTTTATGACTCTTTCAATCTTTTTATCAAAATTAATTTAGGAATCTAACAATTAAATTAGTTTAATTTCTTGTTTGTCCCTATAGATCGATACTTGGACTTACCACTATTCTAAGGAATTTGGTATAGTTTAGAGTTTAGTTTTGGTGTGTAAAACGACCCATTAGCTGTTATCTATTGTTCATCGTTGGGTGGTTTATTCACATGAGCTGAACCGTGTAAATCCGGGGTGTGACAAAATTTATCGCTGAATATATCTTTGATTCTTGTGTTGATTTGTGACGGTAATGACTAGATTTGCTTTTAAATTTTTTTTTTTTTTTTTACAAACAGTCATTGATAAATTTATCACTAAATGAGTCAATGATAAATTTATCACTAAATTTGTCTTTGATTCATCGTATTGATCTGTGAATGTGAAGAATGATGAGAACTATTTTCTAGTAAGGGCTCCTTATCCCTTTTATTCATTCTCTTCATTCTTCTTCTTCTTCTTCTTCTTCTTCTTTTTCTTTTCTTTTTTTTTTCTCTTATCACCACTAGATTTGAAGAGGTGGTGGTTGTAGTGACATGATGGAGATCGAAAATGACCAAAAAAAAATTTGTTGAAGGTAGTTGATAGAGGTTGGTAGTGGTCACCGCCAGTCAAAAGCAACGACTAAAGAGGCGACCAGAGGTCGGGTGGTTGTAGTTGGCAGTCAAAGACGACGACCGGAGGTGAACTTAATTCCCATTAAGTTTGATTGAAAGTTAGTCCTAGTAAAATCGTCGCAAAAAATAATTTTTTGTGTCGATTTTTTTGCTAATGTCGCTAAAAATTAGAAATTAGTATTTTTTTGTCACGATTTTTATAATTGTCGCTAAAACTTACAATTGGTGACAATTTTCCTTAGCGAGTTTTTCAAATTGTCGCTAAAAGTTGAAAATTAGTACAGTTAAAAGTTGACATTTTTTGACGATTCTTTTAAACTGTCGTTAAAACTTATAATTAGTAACATTTTTGTAATAAATTTTTTAAATTGTTGCTGAAAATTAACAATTAGTGACTTCTTTTAATAAAGTTTGATGAAATGTTGTTAATTATTATAAGATATATTAGACAATGGGGGTGTTTGGTGGGGCTTTTTTGAGCCAACTTATGGCTTTTGGCTTTTAAAAAGTTATTTTGGACTGTTTGGTTAAACTTATTTCAAACAGCTTCTGATTCTAACAACTTATTTTAAGTCAAAAAAGCTTATTCTGAGAAGCTGCGCACCCATTGCTTTTGATTATCAGCTTTAACTGTGGACATGTTAATTCACGGTTATACTCTTAGAATTTTTTATTTTTTATTTTTTTAAAAATAGAAAAAGACACAAATGGACTTAAAATATTATTATTATTTTTCATGAGAAATGTAGAAAAATAGTGAATAATAAAAAATAAAAGTTAATTAAAAAGCTACTTCATAGCTTATTTAACAAACACTACTCAGTAACTTAAATCTATAATTCAACAGGTATACCAAACAGATTAACAACTTCTGATTAAAGTCATAATCTATAATCTGTTAAGTTATAATCTATAATCTGTTTTAACAGCTATACCAAATAGGACCAATAAATCCACCTATTAAAACCTACATGTGAATCCCTCGAACTATCAATGGTTTGAATTTATCTCTCTCTTTTTGCTCGTTGAATAGAATTGTTTCTTTATTAATTTTTCCCGAACTGGTATCATAAAGAACAGAGAATGGTTCGGCTAATCCCACTTAGCCAAGAAGCAATCCCTAAGCCTTAGTAATGAGTTGGTCCAGCTTAGGCCCAAGCCCATAGGCTTTGACCGATTGATGGCTTGGGTTTGTCCATTGTAAATTTTTAGAGTCCAACTAACCCATGGGTTTCAAAATGTGGACTTGAGGATTTTGGATTGGGCTTGGGTCATCTAGGCTAAATTTGGGCTTTTTTTAGTACATTTAAAATTGGGTAAATTACTTGAAAGTCCTTTATAAAAGAGGATAAGTCTATATCATCCCATAATCTTTAGAATACTCTCAAAAGTCTACTATGTATTTTTCTTCTTCATTTTTCTCTTGTGCATTCATTTTTCTCTATCTTTTTCTCTTCTTGATTTCTGGTGACCGGTGACCATCCCTTACTTCTTTTCTTTTTCTTTTTAATGTATAGTCACCGGTGGCCGACAACCATCATTGCTTGGGGTTCACCAGCACCACCGACCATTAACTCCTTACTTCACTTTCACTAACAGCAAAAGAGATGAGTTTTCGACGAAGAAGATGAGTAGATCTACTCAGATCTACATCAAAATCTAAGTAAATCTACATGAGATCCAGCTAGATCTAAACCAAAAATAGTTGCCAAAGTACAATATTCTCCATATATCTGTTTCTCTCCTTCTGTTTCTCAATTTTTCTACATTTTCTCTACTACACACTTCTATTTTCCTATTTTAATGGAGAAAATTTTCAAGTTCTGAAAAAGTTGTTTTTAAGTTTTAGTTATAGGAGGTGAAAATTGTAAAATTTTACAGTTTCAGTTTTTTTGATGCTAAAATGAATCATGATTTAAAACTATAAAATTTTACAATTTCATAACATTCTTTAGAACTGTAAAATTTTGCAGTTTCATAGAATGTTTTCTAGTTTGATTAATAAGAATAAATGTTTAATAGAATCATACTTTGAAACTGTAACATTTTACTATTTCAAAACTTACTTTTCAATTGGACCAATATTGAAGATTATTTGCTTAAACCCTATAAAAATTGAAAAATAATATATATTTTTTTCCATTGTTATTTGTTACTGTTATATATGTGTATATATATATATATATTTTCCCTTGTATAATCAAAACCTAACGTAATTCGTCGCTCATTCAACGATCTCCGTAGATCCTCATGACATCCTTCAACATGACTCACATATTGCCAGCATTCAAAATGGGGCCCTTCTACTAGTCGTTTTGTGTTTGCGTGCCATAGCGGTGGTGGGTGTTGTGGCTGCCAATGCCATTGCCATGACCGTGAACACCATGGTTTGTGAGAGACACACCATTGATTTTTTTTTTTTTGTGCGTAAATTTTTGTCTTATGAAAAGTTGATGGTTTGTTGGAATGGAGGGCTTGTAAGTCTGTAGGGTTTGGGCTTTAAATCATGGAGTACTATATATAAGAAACTGTTCTCTATTCATGCACTGTTGGTGTAAGGTATAGACATGTAATGAATGTCTCTTTTTTACGTCTTAAGTTGGGATTGCTATGCTATTAATGTCTCACATCCAATGTTGTCAGAGTACTTTAGTTCATCTTTTATCGGTAACTATTTAGCAGCTTCGGAGTGTTATATAATATTATTTATGTAGTATTAGAAACTCGTGTAGCAAAAAATTTTATGAGTAAAATAGCAAGACGAAACCAGAGTTTCATCTTTGAGAGGACCAAAATGCGATGAAAAAAAAATCCAATTTACTGTGAATGAATTTTTCTACAGCTCTCATGTGATGTAGTTGTTGGTTGAATGATCAATCAGGTCACACCATATAATGATCAAGAATTTCCTATACTCAAATTATTTTTCCATTGTTTGATCAAAACAGTTAATTATTTTTCAGACAAACATGATCCAATTAGTAGCTCCCGATATCCGATTGACTTGATTTTTGATATGCTTGATTTTCTTAAAATGCATTACAAAATGAACAATTTGAATTATCAAAACGGATTCAAATTGTATCAACAGTAGACTAGAGTGGACCGTCTAATTAAATATCTCAATTGAAAAGCATCCAATCCTAAAGAAATTAGAATCATCCTAGCAATATTCTCAATGAATGAATCAAACAAGTCAGTTGAAAATCGTAAACCAACATACTTTTATGGGTAATCTACTTTTTTTAAAATAAAATTGATTTTTGATTATACAAAGTAAATCAGTAAAATAATTAGTATCAATTTTCTTTCTTTTCTTTTTTAAGATTTAAAATCCTGGCATAGGATGTAAAGAGCAAAAGACAAGTTTTATTGTTGTTTTTGTTTTGTTTTGTTAATTAAAGGCATGAAAATCTCCTATTTGTGAATATTTGGATGAATAAAACAAACAAAATGGGAAATTGGATGGAAAATAAATGGAATGGTGCCATTTAACAAAGGACACCAGTGTGGCTTCAAAACCACATCATTTCAACTATTAACAGCAGCAAAACCTTGCCTTATCTGTTTCTTCACTCATGTTTCTTCCTACACAGACTTCATCCCTCCTGGCTGGGGATCCATATGCAGACCCAAACTTCTCTTTTCGCCCACACCTAGCTTCATTCATCGCAGCCCCTCAAGGAAATTAAACCCTTATAAGAATAAAACAAGGATAATACAGCACTAAAATGCAACAAGTAGATTGAAAGACCAAAATGAGAAATCTCTATGAAATTATGTTACCTGTAAATGGTTATATGATAGGGTACTTCTATAATTTACACTACAAGAATTTAAGGTACTTCTAGTCTATAAAAACATTTTTAACTAGACTTCCAATAAAAATGTAACTTCTTTTTTTTTTTTTTTTTTCTCCAAATTAATCATATAATAGCAGCACATTTCTATAAGCATTATAATCTATTTTTGACGTTTTGTCATATCAAAATTTCACTCACCTTAGATTTTAGTTTATTATATTTGATTTTTTTTTTTACACCTAAGGGAACCTTAAGGAAATACATTGAGAAAAACTGTTGGGATCGCTTTGGATTGCTAAATTTGCCGTTTTGGAACAAAAATGTACCATGTTTCCGAATGTGCGTTCCAAAACATAATTCGCTAGGGTATCAACGTTTTCTGGTTAGCTACTAAATACCGCATACAATGCGAGTGTCTGCTAGTTGGTACCTCATTATAATTTTTCTGTTAAGAAATATCTATTTAATTGTGATGATGTTTGCTAGCAGTAGAACTTAGAAGCACTTGCAATGAAGTTTTCTCAAGATATGTATCAACTTTATATATGTTGCAATAACATAAATAGCGGAGATAAATATCTCTACTTCTTTATTAAGTATTTCTAGCATGGAAAATTCAATACAATATAAATGAGAACATACACTACCAAAATTAAGCATTTTTAGAGCAGTCCTCTGGGTAGAAAAGTAGTCTTTTCATTATACAATTATATATGAACCATTGATTCATCTGTTGGTGAGTTTCAGCTATGCTTTTATGGTCATCTATGGCATGGCCAAGCACATATGGTCATGACCATTATTCGATTGAGATCTATGCACTACTTCAAATGACCCCTCAGGCTTTAATGACCAAATTAGCTACCACAGTATGCCAACTTGCTTTGAGGTGACAGGTGATCATAGAAAGGTTCACAAACCCTTCTGCCTTGCCTTGCTCATAGCACAGATCAAATTTCAATGGATTTAAATTGGGCCTCTTCAGGTACAACTGTGAGAAGTACTTTTGCAGTTATCTTTCTAAAATATCATATGCAGGTTTGATAATACAAGAATATCTTATACCAGAGTCAACTATGCACCCACCAGCAATGTGATTGCCTGTTAACGCAAACTGCTTCAAGAGAGATACCAAAGTTTGCTTGTCATGTGATCATGTTTTTAGGACTACTACTTCAAGAGGTTGATCAACATCCTTTTCTGTATCGACAAGGGTATCAATCAAAATCAGAAAGGATGTGAAGCAAGAACTTTGTTCTGATTGACCATGAGAGCATTGCTCAAAAGATTCTTGAAGAGAGAGTTGATTCTCACAAGAGCAAAACTAGCATTGTGAGCATAACAAATGGTGCCTCCACAGGTTGACATCCGATCCAACCTAGTAGTAAGCGATCCGCCAAAAGCAACCAAAAAATTCCTTGGTGAATCGGGCGAAAACTTGAACTACGTACATACATACTTTTAAAAAAAGGTAAAGCCAACAGACATATAGAAACTGGTGCTATTGCGGCTACACCTCCCGATTTGTCAGGTATACTACGAAGAATGGCATGGATCGGTAGGAAATACCATTCCGGCACAATATGAGGCGGGGTGGGCATCGGATTAGCAGGTATATAATTGTCGGGATGCCCTAAAACATTAGGAGCATAAAAAATCCAAATGGAAAAAAAGATAGCAAAAGCTACCCCATTGGTAAATTTAATATTTGTTAAGGAAACAACAAAGCTACTGGGTTTGAGCTTGATTCCATACAATGCTAGTTTTGATTTGTTTCTTATAGTACAATTGCCTAGCATGTAGCGCATTGGTTTAAAAGAGGGAATTACAGGGGTGTGCAGCAGCTAAAAAAGATAATAGTTTGGTGTTTGCCCCAATTTCTCCCCTTTTTGCTTCCGAAATCTCTATCTAATAGATAATAGTTTGGTGTTTGCTAACTTTTAGCTAATCACTAGCAATGATGTATGTGATTCATGATTATTTTAATTACTTGTGAATTAAACAAGCCCAAATCCACCACTTAGCCATTAAAGCTGCATATTAGTGCTATGATACTACTTGTCATGAAATCATCAAAGACAATCCAACAACTTTTCCTGAAAAATAAAAATTAAACACCAACTAGAAGTAACATGATCACATTAAATTTTTCAGAATGTTTTAACATTTTCCGGCTTGTACTGGTGGAAAGTTTCGAGTTACTCTGAAAGTCCTTAAAGCTGTAGCTGTAAAGCCAAATTAGTATCCGGAGTGTCCGATGGTACTGAATATTGTTGATTATTAATAGCCATAGCCAGCTGAGAAGATTGAATGGTCAGTTCTGCTTGGTGGGTACGCCCAAAAGTCCTTCGCTTGTTGCTTACTTGGCCCAAGGATGATGATGATGGAATTGGTCCCTCATTAACAGAAACTTGCTGGAATTTGGGTTGCAAGAAACTGTCCTGCCCCAAATGATTTGTTTGGTTAAGCCGTGCTTTCAAGAAAGGTAGATCAAAAGCAAACGGAGAGACTAATGGCACAACTCCATTTGATTCCACAGTGTGGCCCCCTTGCTGCAGGGAGGAGCTACTCTTCTCAGCTTTTGGTCCCACTGCAGCTGCCATGGAGCCATCGGACAGACCCAAACTTGAGACCCCACTGGTATGCCAGATCCATGAAGATGATGGTGTCAAACTGTTACTGTTTCTCAACTTGAATTCAAACTTGTTTGAGCAAGAATTCTCTGAAGCTAAATTCGATGGCTGCACTTGACTATCTGTTTTGCTCAAGTCCACTGTTGCAGCCAGAGACTTGCAGTAATTCAGAACTTCAGCTCCAGAAGTGGAAGAACTCAATCCCAGATGAGTGTTACTGATTTGTGTCTCAAGAACCTTGTCTCTGTCACTAATACTAAAAGTCTTCTTCCCGTCACGTTCGCAGTTGCCCACAACTTTTCCCCCCAAAGCACTATGATCACCCATCCTATCACTCATATGAGCCTTTTCTCCATCATCAGCGTCAGTCAAATCAATTATGTCAGTAGTTGTTTTAAGGGCTGAACAACACCCAGGAAGGGGATCAAATAAGTCCCAAGACGTATTTGGGATTAATGTATCCAGAGTCCTAGGACCATTATGAGCAGAGGCAAATGCAGCAGGAACTTGACATGTAGCAACTTGTCTGGAAGAGTTTGAAGCTGGAGTTTGAAAATTGGGAGCGTCTTTCAAGCATCCTTGTAACTTTCGGTTGGCAATCATTTGGGCTGTTGGTCCTAAACCTTTAGCAAACAACATCAAACTTTCCCTGTAGCTAATATCACACTGATTAACCTACAGCCACAATCACCAAGTAATTATCCTCACTTTAGATAATCAAGACTATCTGACAAGTCAATCTTTATCATTCATAAAGCAAATACTAAAGCGATTCAAAACTACCACTATAAACAATTTAGATGTATTAGAGCACATGAAATTGTCTTAGTGAGGCAAATTTTTAGATGGTTTAATACAATCTAGAAATGAAAATATAGAGTTAAAAGAGATGCAAATAGTTATAAGACAGGTAAGAGAGATCATTTCACTAGAATGAAACAGTAGGAAAGGAATCTTACAGGAGACACCAGTTGTGGGGCACTATGAATTGTTGAAAAAATAGAATCATTTTCATTGTGGAAGGATAACCATGGTTTATATGTGCAACGCCGATCCACTTCAACAAAATTAGATCTTCTACCATCTCTAGCACCTGTTTACAGAATGCAAGGAACACAAGACAATTAAACTACATTTTACAACAAGACTTGCATGCACATTGCACAGAGATGCGCACATACACATACACACATGAACACTAATGAAAGCAAATATAAAACTAGAGATTCCAGACTTACCAAGGGGAAAATCATGTTCTCTAGTGTCAACACGAGTACGAGAGAACCCAGGTTTTCCTTGGATATTTCTTCTTACATTTGATGGGCCATTTAAAGAACATCGTGTGCCTTTTGACGAAACATCAGTAGTCATACCACTGGATCTGACATTTGTAGTGAACCTAGGACTCGAGTTAAAATTCAAACCCTTGGCTTCTCCCTGGGGCCTCCTACTTGATCTCCGTCTTGTCTTCGAGAACTCCGATTCAAAGTTTTCAAAATCAGTTTTTAGAACATGAAAAACCTTCTTAGCTAGATCATATATGACACGAGCCTGTGAAATATCAGACTATGGTATTCAATTAATGGAGAAAAATCAAGATCTTCGTGTTAGCTACAATTGTTCTAGAATCTGGTAACAATACCTGTTCGAAATAAATGGTACCCGTGGAGTTAAAATGCATCGCATTTCTTGGTATTAAAAATACGTCATGCTGCATATTATAACAGACACTAAATAGATGGTGAAGAACAATTTAACTTGGGAAGTAGATTAATAATTATGATAGTAACTTTCAACAATGGAACAAACCTCAAATTGCTCAAGATTTGTATACATTCCTTCATGATGTTTAGCCCTCATGGTGCCAAAATCCATAGGCTCTTTAATAATTTCGTAATAATCCTCAACCTTACATAGAAGCACGAAATCTCATCAATTATATTGGGTTAGTAGGGATCAAAACAATCAAATGATGAAATCAATAACCAAAAATAAACCTCTTTGGGATCAACTGGTTCAGCAAATATTTCATGTGTATCTTGCCTGATACCAAAGAAAAATGTTTAAACAACAAAATATTTCCTCCAAGAAATATCCTAAATCATTTTCTCCTTTTACCATTCCTAAACTTCAAAAGGTGCAAAATACACTTGAGTAGTACTCACCTTTGCAATATGTCCAAGACAAGCTCAAGGATGCGCTTTTCTGGCATGAATGGAATGGGTGACATAACTGATGGTTGACCTAGTGAAGCGATAACAAGCTACGATTAAGACATTATCCTCATACTCATGATCGATATGATAAATTTGCAAATTTGACAGAAAAATTGCACAACCAGTGGAGGTAGCATTATCATCAAGTTTTGCACTTCCTTCAAGTTTGATAACCAATGGTTGATCTGATGCAGGAAACAATTGAATTACATAGTGATGTGACATGCTATCGAGTAAGAAACCTTAATTTGTGTAATTAACACAGTGACATATGTTATGGAGCAAAACAACTCACCACTATTGGTTGAATGATGTTCATGATTTGGGCTCTCTATGCCCTGCACATAATTTGAAATGGATTTTGAAACCAGCACTTAAAGAACATGTTAAAGATTTGAAGCCCATAAATAATTTCACATGTACACAAATAGCCCCTTAAGATCAGATTGAAAGCAATCTTTATTTTACAATCTTGAAGAATTATTGAGTCATATCTGTTTGTCTCTACTTGACCGACAAATAGAAAATGATGACACCAAATATTTAAGCTACTCGCATCAAGTTCAGCAAACAAACAAATTAATAAGAAAAAATCTACAAAATAAATTAATGGAAAAAAGTTGATGCAGAGAATTCGTTACTTCAACAAACAAACTACAACGATAGCCAGCATTGAAAATAATGATATATTTATTGTACAGGATTATGTCATGCGCAAACAAGAATGCATGAATGGCACGCGACTTTGTACTATTTTCTGTGGCTTGCCTTCTGTCTTCCAAGACTTCTGGGATTGAAATACAAGCACATAAAAAGAGCATAACAATTGATAATTAAAAGAAGAAAGAAACAAATATCTACATACAATTACAGAATAAAAATCAGAGATGCAAAGACCTGTTTGGGTTTGGTTAGAAGAGAATTAAGTAGAGGTTGTTGGAGTTTTCTTTTGATGCTGGCCCTGGTAGTGGTATCGGAGGGGGCACCCTGGTGGTGGTGGTGGTGGTGGTGGTCTTCCTCCATCCGCGAGCAGTTGTGTGAGTGCGAACTGGTTGGTGGTGTTGGTTGGTGTGGCACTGGCTTCCAGGGAAAAGTGAAGATGCTATTGCTAAGTTTCATAGATATCGTGTCATAGGTTACCTGGACATGAACACGAATTACAGAAAACAATATCTTATTGGGAAAAATAATTTTTTTTTAAAAAAAAATGAAAATGAAAAGGCATATGTAAGGGAGATAGGGGAAGAGACTTTATATGAGAGAGAGAGAGAGCTGTGTAAGAGCTGTGATGTGAGTATGCAATTGGGGTAAGGAAGAAAGACGAGTTGGTAACGGCTGTAAAATAGAGAGAAGAGGGAAGTTTTCTTCTGAATATGTATGGTATGTGAACTAAAAATATGCCAAATCTCCCATATGAGGAAATAAACCCATTAATTTCATTCAAAGAAATTTAAGTTGGGTTAGAATGCAAGCGCCTCCTAGATTCAAAGCAAAAGCAAAAACAAAAACAAAAAAGTGGGGGAAGAGAGATATAAAGACACAAACTACCACTGCACAGGAGCAGTTCCTAACTGCCATTGCACCACTCCAGAGTTTTTAGTAAGACATGAGACAAACTCTCTTCTCTTCTCTTCTATTCTCTTTCTCTTCCTATCATAACGTGTTAAAATAATTGTTAATTTCTGAATTAAAAGTTGACAGGGAGAGTGTTTAAGACATGAGCCAAATAATTGGAAACCAAGTATTGCATGCCACTAATTCCCTCCCTGCTCTAAAAGTAAATTAGAAGATTTTTGTCATAAAATGCTTTCTTTTTTTAAATTTTATTTAATGTTTCCCATTTCAAGCATCTAAATGGCATATTGAGATCCTCTCCGTTAATTTATACTTCTTTGGTAGTTTCCCTCAAGCATTAACATCTCTTGAGCATTAATTCTATTTAGAAGCTTTAATCCCTTTTTTCACTTGCCATCTTTCACCTTGTCAATTAGCCTATTACACAATCTTTCCACACAAAGCACTAAAAGATTAGGAGAGAATCTTTACTTAATCCAATTTTGAGGCAAAATTAAGTTTATTGAGTCTTTACTAGAGAAAATCCCATGAAATTCTGTCAGACTTTTGCAAAATTACTTTTCATGCCACCATTTATAACTTTCTTATCCCCTAAAAGTAAGAATGATTTGCTAAGTTATAGTAATAATATTATTAATGGTTCTCATAAGCACAAAATTACTCTCATTAGAACTAATAAATGTATTCACTAAGGTTTAATCCTATTCACTAGGATTTTCGTTCACATTGCAAGGACTGGGTCTAAATTGTTTCATTTCACACTCTAATATTTACAAACTACTCTCCCTTTCTCTCTCACTACTACAAAATCATAAATAGATCACACTTTTTATATGTGATGTATTTTATTTAAGTACACGTTTTAAATTTTGTCATAGTGTGATCTTTGAAAGTGATTAAAGATGATCATTTTTAATCACATTTTAAGTGCCATTAAAAGATGATTTGTTTTAATAATAAATATTTAGATCACACTTTTTACGTGTGATAATAAACATTTAGATCACACTTTTTATGTGTAATGTATAACTAATAAAACCTGTGCTAATAAACATTTAAATCACATATGTTAAGCGTGATTAATATCTAATAAAACATGTGATTAATAATAAGATAAAATCACACGTTATATGCATTTCTCATCACAGTTAATGCGTGTGATAAAAAAAGGGGGTTCGACATATTTGAAGAATAATCAATATTATTTTTATACGCCTTTAAAGAATGTAATACACACTATATAATATCCTTTGAATCACAACCACACATTGAATGGAATAACATCATATATTTTATAAATGAAAGTTGAATGTTCAAACGTATATACAAAGGAATTAATAAAAAAAAAAATTTAACCATGATTACATATATTAAAAAAATAAAAAAACTGGAAACACAAAATCCTTGAATTCTTTGACCAATTTTGCATCTCTCCAAGCAATTTCTGACCTGAAAAATGAAAACACAAATTAATTCAGAGGCAAAATTTGCCTCTTTAGAAATAATTTTGGACTACAAGCTAGTGTTTGGTTAATTCGAATGGAATGATCATTAATTTAAAATGTCTATTCTTAGGTTAAAACAAAAAAAAATAAAAATAAAAATTACATTACGAATGGAATCATAATTTACCATTGTAATGGGAAACAGTCATTCCTTAGAAATGATCATTTGATAAGGAAGCCAAATAATGACCATTCCATTCCATTTCATTCTAGTCAACCAAATACAACATAAGGATTTAGCAGGAGAATGATAATCACTGTAAGGTAAGGAGTTGATTCTATTCTCAATGACAAGAAATTTGTCTCCCAGAAAGATCTTTTTTGGTTTTTATAATGAATTCAATAAAATTATTTCCAGAACCAGAAGTACCTCTATTAATACCTGATTTAATGCTCACCTTTGAATAATGGAAACTCCACACAATTTCTTGTAGAAGTCAACCCCAGTATATATTGACCTGCATTAGTATACCAACAAATTAACAAAATTTATGTTTTGGGATAGGCAACTTAAGAATACAACATAAAACAGTTACATGCACCAAAAGGGCAAAAAAATGTGAACAGTTCCAATTTGCTGCAGATAGAAATATGTAGTAGTCCACTACCTTCCTTTCTGTTTTCTTTTTCAATAAAAGGATATGCACTCCCTCTTTATGACACTGAAAGTAAAGACAAACAAGAGAACAGTATGATGCCAAATGTTAATATCTAAATGAAGTTTAAAGTTAAAACTAATTTGTCATGAATGGTTAATTTTAGATGTCACAGAAAACTACAAAATTATTCAACAAGAAAGAAAGAAAATGAGTAAGAAGACTAAAAGTGAGCTGGCCACATTATTTCATTCTCATGTACACTTTTTAAAAGCGAAGGAAGTACATGCTTTCAAAAAAGATGATAAAAAAAAGGAATAAATCACACCCCAATGAAACAACATTCACGGTCATCAGTCATTACTCCGAATAAGTTAATCCCAACAATTTATAGCTAGTTTAAAAATCTAGTTTAGCCATATGCAGAGGAATATCTTTTCATAAAATTGACACCATCAGGAGACACTAAATTTTATGCTAGCAAGAGAAAACACACAATCATATATGTAAAAAAAAAACACAAACAAATAAAAATTGAAGGCATGTAAAGTTCTCAGTTTAAATTCAGAGAACTGAAGGAAACTTGAGATAAAAAGGAAGTAGTCTACTTATATTCCAAATTTCATCAGAGAGAGAGAGAGGAAGAGACTTGAATTGAGTCCATGGCTTGCTACTAATTTTTCTCCTAAAACATACCTGTTGGAGTGACTACTTGCTTCTCAGTTGAAGGCAAATGGCCAAGTCTGTGCTCCACGACCTAAAAGTCAAAAACAATAAAAGCAATGATGATTGGTAAGATTTAACATTTTTATTCTATTAACCTTTTGAATTATTCTTTTTGAATTGTTCTTCCTTTACAACTTCTCATTTGAATTATTCTTTTTGCTAGGTAAGAGTTTCAATGAATTTTGAGACTTGAAGGAAAGAGTTGGCTAGGATTAACCTTCTGCTTCTTCACAGATCCTAATTGTTACAAGTCAATTTGGCATTTCATTGAGTGACTGAATAAAATAAAATTAAAAAAAAAAAAGGAGCAAAAAAAGGTATGAAATCCTCTCCGTCACAATAATATGGAATTGAGTACTTCTAATCTCCTCCCCTCTATCAGCAACCAACGGCAAGAAGCTTTACCCAAAAATTGACGTTTTGCCGAAAACAGCTGGCCATGAAAACTAAATATAATATCATCAGTAAAGATAGAACATCTATCAATCGAACTATATAACAAAGAGGACGAAAAAACTATAACAGTATTATCTTATTTCTGAGATCTCAAAGCCTCTTCTAAATTTTGGATATATGCTCATAAAAGCTCCTAAAGTCGATATATATGTTTTCAAAATGTCAAAAAAAAAAAAAAATGATAATGGTATTAACATTTCCTTAGGGACTGTTGAACAAATTGATATAGAGAGTTCCATGGCCGAGTAGAACAATAACATATAGTGATGTTCATAGGAATGCAGTAGAAAATCAACTATTGAAGTTGCAAAAGTAGACTAAATTTGAAGTACCTGTTCAAAACTTCAATTTAAGGTAGTTATGTCTTCTGTGAATAGAACCCACAAAAAAATCTACCTGTATATATACAGAAAGAAAGTTACATTCTCATCTTGTATAAGAGGAATGAGTAGGCAATGAAATCAGAGACATGGAATGACAAAGCATTCTTTACTTTTGAGTGGAAGGTTGACTTGGATCACAATGAGGATATCAAAACAAGCAATCAACTGTTAAATCTGCTCTAAAAGGATTAAACAAATTCATCAATTTACTAAAATGTAAGCCAATTTTGATCAAGTGTTAATAATTCCTAGTTATACTATACATGTTATTATGCAAATGGGATGAGTTACTTATAGGAAGAAAAAAAAAAAATTGCATAAAATCTTTCATTTGAGAAAGGAAAGCCCTAAAGTTAAATTTTGCATCTTTCACTAGGTTTTGTGTTTACTTACCTAGGAGCAAAATCCAACTTAAGGTAGTTGCGCCTGCTCCCAAAATAATTTTCACCATATAGCAAGCTGTATGTCAAGAAAGATGTGTTGCCCGCCTCTCTACAAAGGAATGATTAGGCAAGGGCTCAAATTTCTACTATGTACAAAGCCAAGAAAACAAAACTTTCATAATGCACACCAATTCATGTTACATAAAACGAAATCATATATTTAAGATTGCAACAATCTGACCCCAAAACAAAGGCACCTCACAATGCTGAGGGATAAAATCAGCTAATCCTGATTCTTAGGCATTTGAGTTTCTCGCATTTCCTTCTTCAACATCCCTGCTAGTTCATCATTCCCTTGTTTTGTATTTGCATCAATGAAAGCACTATAAATCTCCAAATTTGGTTCAAACCCTTTCCCTACCATCTCTGCCTGAAGCTTCAATGCTTCTTCTGTCCTCCCCTCTTGACATAATCCCTTTATTAGAAACTCTTAACTCTTCCTCTTCGATGTAATCTCGTGTTTTCTCATTGCAACTCTCAAAAACACCAAAGCCTTACATCCCCAATCTTATAATACCCATTAATGAGATGCTAAAAAATGAGACAAGAACTCTCCATACCACTCAACCCCATTTCTCTGAAAAACTCTTCAGCCCTTCCAACCTCTCCAATTCTACAAAACCCACCAATCATGGTGTTGTATGCCACAACATCATGCTTCAAACCCTTGATTCCCATCTCTAATCATTTCTAGTAGCTAACTCATTCATTAATATCATATTTTAATAGTTTTGGATTGAGTAACTAACTATTATGGATGTGTGCTCAATCCTTGTATCAAAACTAAACTTATAAAGAGCAATAATTGCAATTTTATAGAATAAACTAATCAAAGAATCTACTATAACAAACCTGAGACAACCTATATCTAAGAGAATTGGAGAACTAATAACCATTTCAAGAGAAGTACATGACCCACATAATTATACCTGAGTTTTGCTTTCTAGCTGTCAACAATTTCCTGTTTTTCTTCTTTTGTAGAATACCAAATGACACTAGGAATGACAAAGTATGAAACCTTTCTACATATTGGGCATGCCCTCAATGTAAAGTTGACATCCATTCCAGAGGTTGAGGAACTACTATGCCATGCCAATTCCTGATACAAGATATACAGAATGACTGAGACCAAAAATTGGTGAGAAATTGTGGAAGAAGATACAGTGGAGGACTGTGATCGAAAAACTTTAACATGTTCATATCTGCATTGGCTTCCATAAGAACAGACTCCTTTCTGGTAGAAGGTGCACACTGCAATATTATTTCAATAAGAAACAAAAAAAAAGAAAGGGAAATTTTTTTTACAGGACTAATGGAATTAATGAGTTGACTATCAAAGAAGATAGCAGACATTTGATGGGTCTTTCTAATCAATTCTAGCTCCTTCTATATCTCAACAATTTCCTAATAATCACCACCACCTTGACCTGATGGCTATACTACACCTTCTGAAAGCAGCATTATATTTCTTTTGTTTAAGCTTGGTAAAGTTCATTATTTGTTACTAGACCCAGAGTATAAATTTCTATTCCAGATTTTATAGCTTAATGTTGGTGGCTGGTAGTGAGAATGCCTCTTTATTCATGGTTGCGACAGCAACAGATTTTATACTTTCTATTTTCAGAGGCATATTAGCAAACAGGTGGTGTGCATAATTTACAAATAAATTAAATTAAAGAAAAAGAACTTGGAAATGAACAAATTGAATCAAAATCAAAATCACATAGGAGATAGACGACTTTGACCAACCCTAGCCTTCAAAAATCACTTGTTAGGGTTTTGAAAATTAGAAGGAGAGGGAAAGGGGCAGAGTGAGAGCAACAAACGAGTGAGAGAGAGAGAACTTAATAGATAGTCGTAGTCGTTGGTGGCAGTCGCAGTCGCGGTGGAGGGTGTGGTCGCGAAGGACGCTGCTGATGGTGAAGGTGCTCGTGTGCGTGAAAAGGCACGCGAGAGTATTTTTGAGAGAGAGAGGTGGTTCGTTCCGAATCAGATCTCTCCTTGGATTTTCTACTTGCTGAGTCATTGGATTTATTTTTAAGTCTAATTTTAATAATTTAAATTGTTCATATTTAAAAAAATTAAATTGATTAAATTTCAAAAAAATATATATTCAAAAAGTTGTTTATTAAATTTTTTAAAAAAATAATTTTTAGTTTAATGATCCAAACATATGTTTTTTGATATTCAATTGATTAGATTTTTTTCAGATATGATATACTCAACAAATTTTAAAATGTGAACGGTTTAAATTATCAAAATTAAACCTAAAAGTAGGTCTAATGACCCAACAAATAAGAAATCAAGGAAAAACCTCAAGAATAGGATCTTGACTCGTTCCAAACCAGAGAGATAGTGGTTTCAGAGATGGCAGACTAAGATAACTGAATTAGGACTAATGAATCAGAAAGAGGTCATGCTGTGTTTTGGAAATTCTATCTTGTTTGGAAGAGGGAAGAATCGTGCCTATATTTGTGGGTGACACTATAATTGGCACCAAGATTGAAAATTTTATTTTGTGGGTGATTGGGAATTAGGTTTTTTTGAGTTTTTTTTGAGTGATTTGACTATTTTAGTAGGTATTTTAATTTGTATTTTTGGAAAGATGAGATAAATTTTGTAAGGATTATTGGGTATGTTTGATTTGAGTTTGGGAGATGAGTTTTAGAGATCAAAAGTAAGAAAAGTTGTTTGGTTTGGTTTTTTTCAAAAGATGTTTTGAAAAATTATTTTGAGAGAGAGTTTTGAAAAAAGTGAGTGATTTGATGTGTATGAGAGAGAGATTTGTTTGGAAAACTTGTAAACCAAATAAGTTTTGGAAAAAATTTTTGAAAAAATTTGTTTGGTTTAATTATTTTTGAAAACTTATTTGTAGAGAATTTTTCTTAAATTTTTTTGAGAAACATAAACCAAACAAGGCCATTATATTGAAAAATATGTTTGAAATGATAGTTGAATGTAAAATTACCAAATTACCCATATTGATATTTATAAGAAATAAGTTTTTTTTGTCCACGTGGCCACCATTTTGTTCAGATTTATAAATTACAAATTTTGTCCACATGGCCTCCGCTGCATTCCGTCCGACGCAGGGTGCAAACAATTGATTGCACACTTAAATAAAATGAATTAATTAATGAAATTGCTGTTAGTTTTACATAATTAAAATTAATTAAATTTTTTATTTAATTAATTACTGTATCTATTTCTCCAAAAAATTAAAAATATTTGTTTGGAAACATTTATTTTAATTTTCACATATAAAAATTAATTAGGATTTTGTTTGATTTAGTGAATTAATTACACTGAAAAAAAGGTAATTCATTAAGTTGTATTGTCCATTACTTTCAGATTATTTTTGTACACTGCAAAAAAGGTTACATGAAATAAGATTTATAATTTTTTTTTAAATTAATAATTCATCATATTTAAATTACATGGTTTAGTAAAATTTGATGAATGCCACTTTGTAATAAATGAGAATAATTTTGAAAAAGATTTGTACAAAATCTGCACCAATACGAATTGAAATAATTGTTATTGTTAAAATGACCAAGTTTTTTTGTACACTGAAAAACAGGTTATAGGTAAGAAGATTTATTTATTTTTTTTCAAATTAATAATTAACCCAGTATAAATTACAAATTTTATTAAATTTTGATGAAAGACAATTTTTCATATATGAGAATAATTTGTAAAAAGATTTTTACAAAAAATTACATTACGAATTGAAATAATTGTTATTTTGTCCAAGTTTTTCTGTATACTGAAAAACAGGTTAAATGAAAGAAGATTAATTTTTTTTTTTCCAAACTCATAATTCATCAAATTTAAATTACAAATCACCCTAAATTTTGATGGAAGCCAAATTTTCATATATGAGAATAATTTTGAAAAAGATTTTTACTAAAAATTACATTACGAATTCGAAAAATTGTTATTTTCTACAAATTTGGCTTTTTTAAACTGAAAATAAAAGTAGCAAAAAAACAAAAAAAAAATTATGAAGACTGAGAGATGCTTTTAAATAGGTTAAAGGGTCGTTTCCTATTTTATTTAGATGGAAGAAAGGAAAAAGAAAAAATTGGTCCTGAAATCTACAAAAAACCTAAAATGAAGGAAAACCCAATTATTTTCAAAACTCCGTTGCTGAGCAAAGCAGGAAGAAGTTATTAAATCTCGATTTTTTGTTGGACACGAGATGGTGAAGAGAACTAGGAAGATCGGTGCCAGAACCACCGAAGTTGAACCAAGAAAAAAAATTTCAAGGGAAGTACATCATCATCGGTGCAGATCGGTGAAGAAAAAGCACAGACATGGTATTTGGCAACCATACCTTCGTATCTCCTCGATGATCGGCAACTTGGTCTTCTCGTAACAGGTCCACCGAAGTGAGGCGCCGGAGAGAGGTAGTCCACTCTGCTGTAGAAGCGTCCAGGTAGAGCCAAAGATGAGAGAGATGACAGATGAGAGAGATTTGAGAGATATATCTATTTCTCCAAAATCACGGATGCAACGAAGGGTAAATAAGTCTTTTTACCAACCTAATGCCAGACAGTTGGACCTCGCTCCTGAACTCAGCTATAGTGCGAGGATTTTCTATTTTTTTTCCGTTAGTGCGTAAAATAAGCAACAAACCTGGTTCCCAAACACCGCCTTCATATACAATCACACGTTATTGGAAGTGTGATTAAAAATATATCTATATAATAAGAGAGAAAGGTTTTTGAATTTGTCTCAAAATGTATCAAAGATACATTTTATTTCAACGGCTGAGATGATTTGTTTTTAACCATTAACGGCTGAAATGCTTTGTGATATTTTCAAATCCCGTCCAAAACAATCCTCTCTCTCCTGCACCCAAACATTATTTGCACACTTTCTCTCTCCAACATCTTAGGTCTCATACACACATACTCTCTCTCTCTCTCTCTCTCTCTCTCTCTTCTCAGAGATCTCTCTCTTCCTCTCCACAGTCACTTCGCTTCCATCGTTGCGTCGCCTCCGATCTCACCGACAGCCACTCTTCTCCCTCCTAGATCTCAGATCGTCCTCTACCGTCAAGAGTTTGATGAGTTGGCCACCATGTCTTCCCAAAGCAAACGCAGAGAGATGGTGAAACTGTAAGTCTCCAATTTTAATTTGGTGTAAACTATTTTAATTTGTTGTGGTTGTGATTTCTGAAATGGGTTTGATAGGTTTGATGGGTTTTGATTTCTGAAATTTGAAATGGATTTGATGGGTTTAATCCGTAGAAATTCATATACTAGAGTTTACTCTCTGTAGATTTGATGGGTTTTGATTTCCGGCTTTGGCGCTTTTCGCTCATCCCCGTGAGTTTACTCTCTCTGTATAAATATATAAATATAGATATTCTCCATGAAATGAGTTTGTGAACAGAGACCACCATTTACTCTTGACATCCAACAAATGGTATGCTCTTTCTCTGTTTCTTTTTTATTTTGGTTTCTATGGGTATCTACTCTGGTTTATGTTTATATGGGTTTCTATGCAAAGCCATGAAATTATTGAATTTTAATTTGGTGTAAAGTATTTTAATTTGTTGTGGTTGGAGTGGTTGTGAAAGGTTATCAAGTAAAGAACCTTTTTTCTAGGTCAATAAATCTCTTTTTTCCCTCTATATGGATGTGTCTCTGTTAAACATTTTTTTGATATATAGCAGTTTCCTAACGCCACATCTGTCTGGGTGCATAAAATATTTGTTATATAAATTAAAAAATAGATAGGGTCTGTGGGTGTAAGATGAGGGGGAGTAGAGATAAAAGGAGGCAAAAAGTGAAATGGTGGGAGACAAATTGCTTCTTCAAATAGTTTATAATTGTTGAGATCATGGTAATTTTGTTCCGATGCAGGCCTTGCATCACCCTTTCACTGCTCCAAACCCTGAAGATATAAAGGATCTGTCCTCTGCTCGTGCCTTAGCTTATAACATGGTTTACAACAGAGTTGAGGTATATAAATATGTACTCTATTCTCTGTTAGTTGCAATATTGATCTTTTGCCAATACTTAACATGTGAAATTCAACGGTGCAATACTTAATTGCTATGGTGCTATCAGATTGGTGGAGGAAGCTTGAGAATTTATAAGCGTGAGATTCAAGAAAAGGTTTTGGAAATTGTTGGCATTTCCCCTGAGCAAGTGAGGACACACTTAACGAATACTGGTTGGGTTGCTCAATTATTAATTACTAGGGCTGTGTTTTATCTCCTACGTTGTATATTATTTTTATATTCCCATCTAATGCAATATGTAAGTACCAAATTGGAGAAAGTATCCTCTTGTACGTAGATCTTTTGAATTACCTGATATTAATATTATCAGGGTTTTCACACGTCTATGGGCCAAAATTTTCATTGTATTACTAACAATCATCAATATATTTTCATGCATTGACCAATTCTTCAAGATATTGGATCACTGTGGTGTGCACACTACATTGAATTAAAACACATGTGATGTTGGCACTTTGGAAAATAGTTCCTGGCAAGTTTTGGGTAGATCACTGTGGTTTGCACACTACTTTCTGATTTTTATTTTCTTTTTAGTTAAAATATTTTTGAAATGATAGATGCAGCCACATATATTTACCGTTTAAAGGTGAGTTCCAATTGGACACCACTTGGAACTTTTGAATTTCCTTAGATTGATGTGTTAATACTTATTGCTCCCAAGGAAAGGAATAGCCCGATGTTAAATCTAGAAACTATTGACCCAAATGTAATATGGGCTCTGTTTTGTCTACAGGCTGAAGCAAAATTTGGCTATCTTTTGGAGGCTTTAGACATGGGTGCTCCTCCACATGGTAAGAACTGCTAGCTTATGTCTAGCATAACAACAAATTACTATCATTTTGGGATAATTTATTCACTGTTGACCTGGAAGCAAATGTCATGCATAATTTAAACCTATATTGGTTAGGTTGAATCATCGTTCTGCACTATTGATGAACACAAGGATTTTTTAATGCTAGGATGTCTAACTACTGCTCATCTGTCTATATTTTTGAGTTCTCTTGAACATTATTTGGACCATGGCCTCAGGCTAACAGATAGTTATCTAATATTGGAATCGTCTAGACTAGAATTAAGACTGCTCATCTGTCTTTTTTTTTTTACTTTCTCTCTCTCTGTCTCTCTCTCTCTGTCTCTTTCTCTCTGTAATTGGTTTATAATTAAGCTTTAGCAAGAGAGAAGTGTAATATGAAAAGTCTGAGACTTAAGCTTAGAAAAGTGAAATGAGTGTTGTAACTAACTAATATTGTAATATCACTGAGACTTAAGTGTAATATGTTCATGAGTTTGCTAATCCTTAACTAACTGATACATTTTTTCAACTAAACTTTGGGCTTTGATACACTTCAATTTTGCACAATGGGGGTGAACGACAGTGTATGATTTTTCTTTCCATGCCTTTTCTTTTTAAACATTAGAGATGGTTTTTGGTGGATAAATTTAAACTCAAAATTTAAATGGAGTTTAAATTGAGTTATGTTAAAAAAAAAATGGTGAATTTAAATTTGTATAATTGATCATAAAAGTGAATTTTGAGAAAGAGAAGAAATAATGGGAGTGGTGTGATTTGTTCAAAAACTGAAAATATGATTTTTTTTATTAATAGAATTTTGACTTTAAATTCTTATAATAAATTATATTTTTCAATTTTTACTTTAATTTTATTGGGGTGTATTTATGTTTGGGTACTTTTACAAAATTCATTTCAAAGTCAATAAATTTGATAAATTATATTTTAAATCAATACTTTTAAATTTAATTATATTTTAATCTTATAATTAATTTAGACATGGATATACATTTTTAAACCTCCAAACCAACCCTAAGGACTTGCCTGGTTAGAATCTATTGCCAGATAAATCAGTAGTTTGAAGGTGTTAAAATCTATTACCAGATAAATCAGTAGTTTAAAGGTGTTAAAATCTGAAGGTGTTAGAATCTATTACCAGATAAATTATGACCGTTTGCCAAGGATAGTTAAACTTTTTGAGCACTTTCAAGTTGTTGTAAGCTTTAAAGGCTCTGGAAATTGGTTCATCAAAACAAAGACCATGCGGGTGAAATGTGATTGGTTGGATGGAAAAAGCGATAAAGAGTGAAGTCTAAAATAAATAAATAAAAGAAAAGAAAAAAAAAATGACCTACCCCCAACCAGGAAGAGGTGAGAAAATTTCACGACTTTTGAGAAATCAAAATATTGTATTTATTATTATTTTATTTTTAAAATCTTAATTTATTTAGCTTTTATTGTTTGTTGGACAAACTACTAAATTGAAATTCTTAAACAACATAATAATTATTTATTTGGTAGTATTATATATATCAATGGTTATAAACAATAGAATAATTATTTGTTTATTGATAGTGGGAGTATTTTGGTGCTTCTCTGTGAGCTGCATCACCGGAGTTTTGGGTTATTTCATTGTTATTTTATTTGAGTTTTATAAAACTTATGATATAAGTAAAATTGTTACAATTTTTTAAAAAGAATAGTATTTCTTTATATTTTTTCAATATTTTTGTCAAAAAATTTATAGACTTCCTAAATTTTAATATGATACATATGAATTACAACTGTATTTTGATCACAACATTATTTACACCGTGCCTTCAGGCACGGGTATACGCTAGTATATATATAATAATACTTAATTGAAAAATGACATAAAAAATAACTATAATCACATGTTAATTAGAATTTGTGATTAAAGAATATATATATAATTGCAGTTAATTGAAAAGTGACATAAAAAATAAATATTATTACACTCAACTAAATCAAGTGTGATTAAAATATCAATTTAATTTTTTTTTATCACACTTCCAATAAAGTGAGATTTTCATTTGTCAAAGTGTGATTTTTAACTATTTTTGTAGTAGTGTCTATTTTTTCCTTTCTCTCTTCATCCCTTGGACCGAAGCCCTCTACTCGCTTGAGCTCCTCCGGCCTCTTCCTCTTCTCTCCTCTTTCTCCTCTTTTTATAGGCAAAGTTTTTGTAATATTATAATAAAACATATATATTTATATATAATTGAGGGGTGGGGTGATTAGCCACCACCACCTTCTTTGTTTGCTTTTTTTATTTTTATTATTTTTTATTTCTTTTCTTTCTCTTTTCTTTCTTTTCTTTTGTTTTGTTACGTTTTTTCGTAAAGTGCACAATAATTTATTATATACTTTATAATATAATAATATATAAAATATCTAAAAGGTATTATTTACGTTAATATAGGTATAAAGATCTAAAATATATACAAACACACAAAAATCACACAAAACTATAAATTAATACAAATTAATAAACTAATAAAGTGTATATTAAGGGATTAAATGTGTATATTTAGGCACCGATCACGTACCAACTAACACAATAACTAAGACAAAAGACACACATGTAGGTTTCACCATTTAACATGGTCCTATCTAATATTGTATTTAGTTAATGTGTTAGTTGGTACACTAATTAGTTTTTCTAATATTATTGTTTAAAAAATGCTTAGGACTTACAGATATTCAAGCCTACTAAATAGTATTGACTGGTAATTAACCCTTAATTTTGAGAGAGAATGAATTCACATTTTATGTTTATTATTTTGCTCTTCAACATCAGTTGAGTCTTGTAAATGTTGCTAAAAGTTACATTGATATTGCTAAACTCTTTTGTTATTGCTACTTAATGAATGTTGTTGGAGGCTCTTGTAAAAGAAGAGATAAGCAAGTTGTTAAAGTTGCAGAAGCATTAAACACTAGTGAACTCGCCTGTAAGTTGTTAAAGTTGCAGAAGCATTAAACACTAGTGAACTCGCCTGTGAGTAAGTTGTTAAAATTGCAGAAGCATTAAATAATGGTGAAGTCGTTTGTGAGTAAAGATTTAAATCAAGAAACTAGTCTTAAATGGGTTATACATGTTTGAAATCACATTATAGGACAATTATAAAAGAGTTGAAGCTCGTGATCTAATAGATTCAATTCAGTCCTTTGATTTTGCTTGCAATGTACACAGGGCTAGCCTGAGATTTGTGAGGCCTAAGGTGAACTATAAAAATGAGACCCCTCTTATATATATATATATTAATAAAAAAATTTATTCATAAAATGATAAGTATCAACAAAATTTTTATTTATGTTTATTTGCACATATAATTATTAAAATTATAAACTAAAATTTACTTTCATATACACTACAACAAAATTGAACTTTTAAGGCTTGCAATGCATACTGTAAAAACTCTTTCACGGCATGCACACAAATGCAGTTATATAACATGCCGTGGAAAGATAATTGTCATTAACAGCATACATGTAAAGTTGTAAAAAAAACATTTATGGCATACTTTGTATGCCGTACATAATCTTTTACGAAATTTTTTTGCATGTCATAAATTATTATACTTTTTACAATATAATTTTGCATACCGTAAAATGTTATTTTTAATATATTTATGGCTTACTTGGTATGTCGTATATAATCTTTTACGAAATTTTTTTGCATGCTATAAATCATTATGCTTTTCACGACATAATTTTGCATGCCGTAGAAGATTATTTATAATATATTTATGACATACCTTGTATGTCGTATATAATCTTTTACGATATTTTTTTTTTGCTTGCCATAAATCACTATACTTTTCATGGCATGATTTTGCATGCTGTAGAAAGTTATTTTTAATATATATACATTCATTATCTTGTTTCTATATCTCTTGGTATATTTTACCTATTCTATTCAATTCCTTACATCATTACAAAATCATTTCTTACTCTATACAACATCAAACAATATTACAAAAAAAAAAAATATATATATATATATATTAATTCAACCAAATCACATCAGAATTCCAAATTTACATAAATGTTAACCAAATTCATATTCACTACTAATCTAAAACAAATAAATAAACTCACACTAGCATCATTTTAACATTCAAATACAAAAAACTTAACAAAAATGTATAAACCACATGCCAACAACTTCTAAAAATCAAAGAAGACTACTGAGATGGCGATTAAGAAAGAAAAAAAGGATTCATAGAATTGTCAACAAATCTTCTTGGTGACAAAGAAAAAAGAAAAGATTGTTGACATGGTCACAATCGTGTTCCTTCTGAGACCATTGAGCTATTATCCAAAGAGCATCACAATTTTTCCTTGGTTTCATTATCCACTATACGGACCTCTGAACTTTGATTTCTGTTTGTGAACAAAATCTAAACACAAAATTTAAACACAATGTTTGTGAACAGAACTTTGATTTCTGTTTGTGAACAAAATCTAAACACAAATATCAATATCAACTAACAATTAGCACATACAGAGTCATGATTCTTTAGCTCTCACTACTCCAAACAAGGTGCAATGTAAACTATTGAAAAAGACGAGCACAATATTCATTTACTTCAATAGTACTTCATTACTTCCGCTACCAAGTTATCTTGGTGTATAATAATTAAGATCCAATCAATTAACATAACATGAAAGTACCAAATATCAGCAATCATTTCTTATCCATAGCCTACACCAAAAACACACCTACAAGATCAATTAGAATCCGGTGCTTGCATTATGATAGCAAAATAGCACCCCAAAATCCCAAGCTTCTGGCATCCACAATAAATGAATTGTCCACTACACCAATCTACATCAACAGAAGTCAGCCGACTTGCTAATTTTAATGTTCTGCTCACCTAGATAACCTGTAATAGCATTTTTTTGCCAGCTCTTAAACTCCTGCAACCAAACATCAGTGTGATGTACTTATGCATGAAGAATTAACATTCTGCCAACCAAAAATCAGACAACCTAACTAATTACCAGTTTGGCATGAGCTAAAAAAGTTGCTTTTTGGATAAAAAAGTTAAAAAGCAAAAGACTATTCATTCTGAGCTAAAAAAAGCCAAACTTTCCCACTAACAAAAAGATAACTTTTTAGCAACTACCAAATGCAACTAAAAAAAAGCAGTAATTAGAAAAGCACTTTGAGTAATGTAAAACTTGAAATTTTATAACTCAAGTCCTCTGCAATAATAGTTAAACTAGCATATGCCATATTTTTTGTGATGAAACGTTAAACTAGCATATGCCATATTCAGTGGCTTGGCTTGGCATGCTCTTTCTATATTTAAAAAGGACTAGACTAGACTAGACTATATACATATGTATGTATGTATGTATAGAGAGGAGAGAGACTAGACTAACAAAAAGAATTCAACTTTACATCTCAGACTACTATTACCTATTATTACCTTCACCTCTGGAGATGTGGTTTTAGCCTAGTCTAATAGTTGAGACCTGCATTAATTGTGCCTGAGATTCTAAGTCTTCTTTTCAAGTTGTGGTCTCAGTCTTTAACAAAAGGAGTATTGTGGCAAGGAGATAATTTTTATGGAAAGTTTATCTAACTAGTACTTATCTTTGATCTCTGCTGCTGATCTCAGGGAGGTCACACCACACCTTGTGAAACTTTTTTAGGTCCTTTGGAATCCCTCATTCAAGTCATGGAATTTTTAACATCTTAATGTTAATTCCTTTTTATTTTTATTTTTATTTATTTTTATGTTTTTGGAATTTGAGAGTTTGGACTTCTGAGTTAATCTGTCACCCTTCCAAGTCTTCCTAGGTCTATAGCTTCAGCTATTGTTTATTTATAGTGCAGGCACTTCTCTGAGCTTTATAATGGGCTCTGTACTACGCTCATGTAAGACTTCATCATTCTGCCACCACCATCTCTATCTTTAATATGAATTGATGTTAAACAGACCGCTCTCTCTTTTAGTTACAATTTTGAAATGGGTTATTCAAAGTAACTGAATGAAAAGGAAGGTATTATCTTGTTGACCTCGATGAGTTGATATTAAAGCCTAGTTGAGTTGAGTTTTTTGTAACTTGTGATCCCTTACTATAGTATAATCTCTCTTTCCTTCTCTTAGAGGCATAAATAATAATTAATTGTACTTACTAATTTAATTTGACCTATGCTAAAGTGCTTCCTATGTTATAGGCATCATGTACTGTGCCTTTAGCAGGTTGTGTTATTCATCATTTATGTCTCTCGTTGGATGCATTGGCCTGTGGACAAGCCATGCGCTGATCAGTTCAAAATTTGTATTTCATCTAGTTTATGATAATTGTTTCTTATTAATTTGTTTGGATAATTAGGGTCTTGTTGCTCACTCAGCTTCTTTTTCGCTATGCTTTTTCTTCCGGCTTTGCAACAGATCATATTGTGCTGTTCATGAAATTTATCAATTAGCAATTTATTGTTATGATCTATTTATTTCAATTTTTATGCATCAGGTTCGCAATTACAGCCCACCTCCCGATATTAACAATAGTATTAAGGTCAATGTGGTACTATAATGTCTTTTACATTCGCACTAACTGATCTTTGTTGACCAGTGGCAATTCCGAAGGGTAGACTAGAGTCTATGGCTGGGATCAGGGTGCTTCTAGTGTTAGCCTATGCAATTATAGGGAAAAAAATAGAAAAGAGAGAGAGCATTATATTATCTCCATTATGCCATGCTTCATATTCATGAGAAATTACGTATTAGATGGGGAAGCATAAACAAAGTTAGAAACTCTAATTTCCAATTCTATATATTTTTAGTAAATGTTTGTCTGAAGCATAACACAATCACCAAATCCCAATAGGATTTTCTCAATCTCTAACCGTTTAACCTTGCAGATGGAAGTTAGGATTGAAGATTGCCTTCATATAGAATTTGAGTACAATAAAAGCAAGTCAGCAAGAATGACAAATTTGTGTTTTTGATTAGTAATTTATTATATGTGGCTTACTATGCTCTTGTTCAGACACCTAGTAATAATTAAACTTTGTTAATCCAATAAACTGAATGTTGATAAAAAAAGAAAAAGAAAAGAAAAGAAAAGGCAGCTCCTGGTTGTTCAGTTCAACTGGGTTGTGCAGGACACTAAACCCAGGTCCCACTTCTTCAATCAATCAAAGCTTCTTATAACTTAAAGCTGATATTAAGCCATATGTATTAGGCTTTCGATTAGACAACTTCTATCTCGGATCGGATTCACAATCTAACCTAACCAAATCAACTGCCCTGGTGTCTGGCACAGTTTAGTTGTAATTTGTCACTTAAATTTCAGTAAAAAGCAGGGATGTATGCCTTGGCTAACTTTGGTGTTCATTACTCAAGTATTATCTGAAAGACGTTATTGTGGGCAAGATACATTTTCTTCTTGTAAGAATAAAGATTAAAAATATGGACCTTGAGATCAGACACAGAGAATCAACAGGATCAGGGGCCAACACCGATGTTGATGGATGGTGCTCCAGTCAGAGGTATGCAAGAATTATCATTTAGGTTTCATCTGTTTTTCAATGCATGCCATCAAAATAATACTAACTAAGAACAATCATCATTTAGGTTTCATCTGTTCTTCTAATCTCTGTTCCTACTTCAAGTATATATTTCTTGCAAGTTAAATTTAATAATACTAAGCAACTAATATCTCCATCAAAATTCTGAACAAAGCAAAATTCAACTAGCAATTGGAAACAATTTCTGTAAGAAAAGAGACATTCAAACCACCCAAATCAATAGAAATTTTCATTGAAGAGCTATAAACACAACACAATTCAAAATACCTCATAACCTCCTGTCTCTCTATGAATCCTTGCTGCTTGAGATCATAAAGTTGAAATGAAACTGCAAGGGAGAAAAATTTAGCTTAATTGAATAGAAATCAAATCACAATCAAAATCAAAATCAAAACCCTAGAAATCAAATCAAAATCAAAGAGAGATGAGAGAGGCGAAACTGAATTAATCGAATAAGGGATGCAATTCAAGGCTCTCACTGAATTAATTGAATAGAAATCAGAAAAAATAGATATGCAAGCAACAATATTGTTTGCTTTTTTGGCTTTCGAAGGTTATTTTTGTAATTGTGAGCATGCCAGTAAGGATCAATCAGTCCTTACAGAATATTAATTGCCAACCAATTATCAGACAATTGTGTTTTAGTTCTTTCAGCCTCAATGAAGAGGACTTTTACTGGTGGCTTTGCTTAGGAGAATTAATTGACAATGATTAAATGAAGAACAATTGCAGCATTTCATTAAGTAAAAATGAAAGACTTACAATGATCCAATTTAGCCTCGTAGAGGTTTACAGCAATAATCTACTTGAAACTACTCCTATGAACGAAGTGTAGTGCAGGAATTTTAAAGTACAGCAATGTAAAGAATAGGAAATATAAAAACTGGAAAGAAAATAAAGTTGATAAAACTGGTTTTTTGGATCTGAGTCTGAGAGCTTTTTCTGGGGCCTTCTCTGCTATTTATACTTCTCAAGGATAACCATCGAACTGCACTTCTAACCGTCGAACCACTCCTCCATGATTGCTGATCATGTTGCCTTATAGTTAGCTCCACTATGCCAATACCCGCAGTTAGGCTTCCCTCCTGATTTTGAATTTAAATGTGAGTAACTGTTGAAGCCACATCACTTTGCATCTCTTTGCTGATCCAGTACTACGCAGATCTTATGAAAACCAATACTAACTGCCACATGTACGATCACGATCGAAGGTTTGAATTGTCTTCCCGTATTATCCTCAACCTGCCACGTGTTGAACTGTGATTGGCTTTATATAAAATATGCAGCCAACATTACCCCTCGCACTAATATACCCAATACTTGGTGATATTAGTGGATCAAGGTATTTTATCCGCATTTTAGAACGTGCATGGGCTTTGCATTTTTCCAGAAATGCAACCGTCATTCATCATCTGCATTAAATTCTCCTTTAATCCTTTGAGCATCCCATTTATTCTAGTATTTGAAAAGACTGATACATCTTTGATGGCTAAGCCAATCTTCTCCTACGTTGATCAAGCATACGAAGAGTTGTTCGATGATGCTGTTCTTTCTCGAAAGAACCTTCATGCATTTATTGGCTACCTTTACCCACCTTTCTATATTTAAGTCATGGAAGCTTTTGCAAATTATCAATCTTTGAACTACGAACCTGTGATCCACGATTCTTTAACCCAAAATTTTGCAAATATGGATATTGGGAGCTCTTCTTCTAACCCAAAACCTTCTGCATGGGATAAGGCTGCAGTTTTTTCTTCCTCTGGAGCTTCTAGTTGGAGAAGCTGGCCCGAACCTAAAGAATCAAATTTAAGAGAGCGAGTTAATCATCATTTCGTCGAATTTGTCGACCCTCTAATTTTTCCTCCCTCTGCTCGGAGCTCAGTGGTTTATCCATATGTGTCCATTGACCGCCGCTGCAGTTTGGAGGACAATCTGCTCGTAGCATGGTACACATCCTCTATGCCTACGAAGATAGTACAAGCTACTCGACGTCCAGAAGAAGCACAAGGATATAGCCCATCGTTCTTAGCCAGAAGGCAAAGCTTTGCTCTTCTAATTGGCTTGATTGTGTTAACACCCCCTAGTTCCCTCCTTCTTTCGAGATGGAAACATCTATACCTCCTCCTCCGCAAAATCCCCACTGGATAGAGAAACTGAGGCTTGCCCTCTTTGAGGACCAGGTTTTTCCCCCCTATAATCCTTCACCTCTCCCTACTCCAACTCAGCGAAAGCAAGCCCAACTTCTGCTTGCGGCCTTTTCTCACTTGTCTTTCAACGTTCTTGAGGATGATGTTCTTCTCAAGAACTTTCGATAGGCCAGTGATGTCATGACCCGAGGTCATGTCCTTAACCCCATCGCCCAAGCAGAGCTCTAGATGTTTTTGGACCAACTCCCATTGCTTCTTCATTGGCACCAAACTTCTATGGCCACCACCCAGTCTTTGAACCAACTTTCAGCCCTTCGAGTTCATACCCAGTATGAAGTAGAGAACCTCATCGAAGAATATGATGACTTCAAGAATAAAAACTCTGCGTACTGGGATGACTTGGATATGGATGAGATGGAACAAAGGTTAAAAGAAACAGAGTTCAAAATAAAGGCTGAAAAACTCTTTTGTCAAGTAAAAGCACACCAACTTCAGCAACCAAGCTTGGAGAAAATAGAAGATAGAATAAAAAAGGAACAGAAGTTTATTGACCATAGTTGGACCAAATTCCATGACCTTGTTATTTACTCTATTCCTTACTTTTATGAGCTTGAATATGTGCCTAAGCAAGGCCTCTGATGTAATCATACTTATCTTAATAAAGCAGAGAGATTTTGTTTTGTTATTTGGTGTGGTCTAATTTTACCCAGAACCAACAAAATTGTGGCTTCGAGATCATCAATTTTCTCTTCAAAACTTGACTCTCAATGAAATATTTGAAAATCAATTTGACTTCTCTCACCATATGGAAGTCTTCTTTCAGAATCAGAGCCTCGAATTCGACAATCTTGCCCTTTAAAGCTTGCTTTAATCATATCCAACATATGGTTAGTACGATCAATCAGTTTTAAATTGACCAATTTTGCTTCGAACAACAGTCCATACTTTCAGAAATATGGAAGCCTCCTTTAAGGACTGCATTGTTTTATTCTAAAAGAGCAATCTCTTCTGTATATTATCAAACCAACTATTGGTTTGGAACTTAGAACAAACCATTCCTACCTTTGAGGGATTTCAAGTTTTGCTTCGAAGGATTTACTCTCACTAAGAAACCATAAAACAGGTTCTTAATCCTTTTGAAGTAAACAAATATCTAAACACTCTTTCACCGTAAGGCATGGAATGTGCTTTGAAGTAAGCTTTCGACATTCAAAGCCATTTGTCATTTCATTTTGGTGCCAAAAATTGGCTTCGAAGCCAAATATTTTATTTCGAAGCTGACATTAGTATTTGAGATGTGTTTCCCTCCATGATTATTAATATAGAAAGAAACTTTTTGCATCCGTAGCTTTAGTACTTCTTTGTGAATTCCGTTCGTGCAACACGACTGGGTATATTTTTTCAAACACAAAAGTTTTAAAACCCTTTTATTTCGTGCTTTGAATTCACCTTAACCCTTCATCTCTCCTGACCTTCATTTTTCTCTACTCTCTTTCCCGACTTCGTCTTCTGAGACAAATCTATCAATGGCTTCTCCTTCTTTGAAAATACCGGTCGTGGAGCGTGCGAGTCCGTCTGTGACCCTGAAAAGGATTATTTACGCAGAATGTGAGAAGTACAAGGCTTGTGAGAAAAGCGCCATTGACGGGCGCATCTTCATTCCTTGTCGTTATGAGCAGCAAGAGTATGTGCTTGGGCCCATCTTCAAGGAGATTCCTACTGAGCTTTTAGCTCTATACCCACGTCTAGAGGACCATTGTCTCCTTTACGAAGGTGATCTTGACTGGAGAAGTTGAAGGATGAACTGCCCGCATCGTTGCTGGCCCACGGTGAGACCAGAGTGGCAAGAATGGTATGATCGGGTTGTCCCTGATAGGACTCTGGACCTTCAAGAGCTCTTCCTTTTCGACGCCCTCAAAGTATCCAAGTTCACTATTTCAGAGGACCCTTTCTTAATACCTGCTGCCCTTTGTTTTTGGAATTCTGCTTTTAATTTTTTTCAATTCAGATGTGGGATGATGGCCCCTACTGCTCTTAACATCTGCCATTTATTAGGATTGTCCCCCATCGGAACCCCCATTGGACCAGATTATCCTGACCTACAAACCCCTTTTTCCCTTCCCTCTCTTAACTCATCCTATAGTGACTTTGTCAAGGCCGAGAATAAAAGGGAGGGCCCTATGACTGATAAAGAATTCTTTTCTTTCATATTATATTGGCTTTGCAAATTCCTTTTCTGCATCTCTTCTCAGAGGATCATGCCTGAATTCGCCCCTCTTGCCAAAGCCCTTGTTTTATAGAAAAAGGTGGCCTTAGCTCCATACGTTCTAGGTCACGTATATAGAGTCTGTTCTATTTTTTGTGAGAAACCTTTGGATGCCAATCAAGGAGGTCCATTTTGGATACTTCAGCTTTGGCTTTTCGCATATTTTACTGAACTACAATCTAAATGCCTTAAGTTTTTGGAGCCAAATCCTACTACTCATGGCATGAGGCTAGCCAACGTTTCACTCTATCCTTCTACTTTTGCTTTTTACTTCTCTTTCTTCCACCAACTCCCAACTTCCTTTTCTTCCCATAACTTCCGTCCCTTCGAACCTACCACCATTGGCCCATCTTGGTTGAAAACCTTTCTGAGTGATAGGTTCTACTCTTCACCCTAACACAAGAACATATGGGCCTCTATTCTGATCCCTAGAGAGTTATTCATTGGGACTATGAACCCCAGAGCTTACGAGTGCATGGTTGAGCCCTATTGTCTTGCTCAATTTGCTAGGCAATTTGGCCTCTCACAAGGGGTTCCAATACCTCTCTGCAGCCAGACCAATTTAAGTCTTACCAGCAGGGACTTAAAGGTTCGAAGATCCAGATTAGAAGAAGCAACTTCTAAATTTATCCAGGACTTGATTGAGTTTAAGTATTTCCCTTTCATTCCTTAAAGTAACCTATTGAAAAGGTGCCAAAACTGGTGGGTGACCAATATGGAGGTATACTTGGCCATTCCTCTCCAAGATCTATTAATGGTATTGGATATACCTCAACCCAAATCGAAAGGGGCTAGAATTGTTATTTCTTCCACTGTTCCTGCTACCATAGTTCTTGCACCTATCATTACAAAGCCTATTCCTGCTGCCTCAACTCCTCTTAGAGTTACTCAAGCTGCCTCGAAGAAAGGTATGTACCCTTGTTTCTTTTCTCTTCTTCTTCTTCTTTATAATGCTTTTAGCCTTACTTCTAGTTCTTCTTTTGGTGAAGGTGGTGCGGGTGCCTCATAGGGAGATTCTCCTCAAAAGGTCCAAACTTTAAATCTTCTCAGGAGCAAACAGCAACAAAAGAAAAGAAAGCTTTTACTTGACCCGGAAGAGGAAGCACTTGGGGTTCAGGCAGCAGAAGAAGAAGAGGCAGAATAAGAGCAAGAAACACCCTTAAAAAGAAGAAAGAAGATGACTGTCTCTCTTGCTGATTTCACTGAAGATCCCATCCACGAAGCATCTGCTAAAGCAGTGCAAGTAGAGCATTTCAAAGAGCTTATTGTATTCCAAAGGGTTGAGAAGAGGAAGCAACAGCAAATGCTCAGGGATGAAGTTGCCGCCGTTGATGCACTCCAGAAAGAGGTTGCAAGAAAACAAGAAGCTGCGGGACACTATACTCTTCGCAGCTTCCCAATCATAGCCATTACTTCTGAAACCAGTAAGCTCCTTTGTACTTCTATTAATCTTTCTCAAATTCTCAATACTGAGGCTTGACATTGTTTTGTATTTCTTCTTTTGCAGCAACAACTACTTTGCCTATTCTTCCAATAAGGATTCCTTCAGTTTCAATTGAAATTGAACAACCTCAAGATGTGAAGCCCATTCAAATAATTCTCCCACTTCCTGGCCCTATATTTTCCATACACTTCTTGAGGCCAAGTATTTCTGCTTCTCTTTCTTTTGGCTTAACTCCATACCTCCCTCATTTGTTTCTCGATTTTACTCAATTTGATTCTCTTTCGAGTTTTACTTCTCCTCCCTCTCCTAAGGAAATTCCAGCTGTTACTTCATCTTTGATGGTAGCTGATTCCTATAGAGAAGGTACTGGTAGCTCTCCAATCCATCATCCATTATCTTTGCCTAGCTTCAGTCCTTATTTTCTTGACCAACTGGTAGCCAAAACTATAGAGACTGCTAAGGATACTCCACTTCTTCTCCTATTCCTATACAGTCATTTCTTCCTTCTACTAGGGCTCTTTCTGCACCTTCCATGTCAATGGATGAAGTGGATATCTTTGAGGCTAGACTTGCTAGTCTTTTTGACATACCTTCCACCTCTCCAATGACTAGCAATGAGACTGAGCCATTAGTTCTAGCTGATTCTCTACTAGAAATTTTTGAGAGTTCTTCCTCCAGTGGTAAGACTTCCTTGCCTTTGATAGACTTGGACAGCTGTCTAGAGTTGCTGGCATCTTTTTCGAGGATTCCTTTCGAAGCCTTACAGAGGCCAATAATAAAAAATGGCTTCCTCCAATGTTACAAGATTACTGAGCAATCCGGCATGGCTGCCTCTAGTTATTTATCTCAGGCAACAGCCATCATTGATTTTTACATCAATATTTGTCATGTTGCCAAGGTTGTAGAGGAGAAATTGGTAAGGGATCAGAGCTTTGTTTCCAAAGTACATACTGAGGTGTCAGAATTGAAGGAACAACATTCCTCTATTTCCCAATTTCGAGCTCAACTATTGGAGAAGAAAACTCAACTTGAAGAGGAGAAAACTTAACTTGAAGAGAAGCTATCAGCAGTTAACCAAGCCTTAGATCGAACTACCACCAAATTATAGATTGCCAATCAAGGACTAGCTGATCGAAAGCAAGAGATGCCTACAGCCATCCAGTTGTTCCCATCACTTTAGAATAGAGCATTTATTGTAAAAAAACAATTGAGACATTGTACTGACTTCTAGGCCAATCTATGGCTACATGTACTCAACTCTTTATGAAATAAAAATTCTTATTTATCATCTGAGTGTTCTTATGTTCTTTTATTTAGCACTTATTCTATTCCTTGTGTTTCTCATACGGTTGGATAATAAGGCTTCAAACATCTGCCATTAATTTTCTTGGAATGTACATATCCATTCAAATTTTTTAAATGATATGCTCCCATAGGCAAGACTCTATGAACTTGATACGGTCCTTCCCAGTTACGGGACCATTTGCCAAATTTGTGGCTTTTAATCCCTATTGGGAGTATTGTCTTCCATACCAAATCACCTTCATCAAAACTAATGTGCTTGACTTTTTTATTACAACAATGATAGAGACCACTAATTTTGGAGCTCTAAAAAGATCACTAATGACATGGCACTCAATAAAAAAAGAAAAAAAATACAACACCAAGGCCAAAACATCAAATCATTCATGGAGGGGCCCACTGCCACATCATTAGTGGTAATACTAATTAGTGCTCTCACTCATTTTCCTTTTTATTATAGTTTTTGGCTACTTTTTTCTTTTGAAAAAGAATGCTATTTAATGCCAGAATCCTAGCTTCATCTATACTTTCTAATTCCAAGCACATACTCTGATGGTATTGCTCAAGATCTAGCTGGTCTTGGTATCTCACCCTCAAGGACTTAACATTAATTTCTATAGGTAGCATTGCATCATGCCCATATACTAAGTGTAGACGTCCCCGAACGTCCCGTGAGGGATTCCCGTTTTGTTCATTGGGCTCACTACAGTTCAGGACTCAATGTCATGGTCCTGTATCTAATCTCACAGAGTGCAATGCAAGACCGATGAATCATCAAAGAGTCCAAATCCGGCGAATCATTTTTGAAAATAGATTTTTTAAAAGAAGTGCCAAACATGGACTGCTTTGTTAGATACAGAGTCGCCACCTAAATATTTATTTTGGGAAAATTTAGGAAACTCTGACTCGTTGCCTAAGGCCACGTGTCCGTCATCACCAAAGTTACCTCGGCTCGGGAACTTGGGTACGATTGGGAAAGGTCACTTCGTGAGCACCCCCGCTCGCCCGATCAAAGATCGGCCTCTACTAACCATGATATCGAGTTTTGAAAACATTATGTGCTCTTATTCCGGTTTATTAGCCTAGAATTACTATGTGATGTGCGCAGCATACAAGTATAGACTGGATCGACTGAGTTGGGACAAAACATTTTGTGTTTGTTTTTTAAAGCGGTTTGCTACTCGTAAGTAGGCTAAAATGCAGATTTTGCCACTCTCAAGTGGGCTTAGAAAACATGGTGATTTGCCACTATCTAATGGGCTTAAAACTCGCAATCAATGAATTGTTCCAATTCAGATAATCCAACCTCCACCCACAGGCATTCAGGCAGTTATATCATATAAGCACTTAGCCTCATGGTAAGCATGCTATCATGGCAGTCACTCACACACATGCAAGGATGCTAAAGCATAAAAGCTTACCTAGTATTCCGAGCCAAAACAGAAACTAGTTAGTAATCAAATGCCTGATCCTAGTTCATGTTAAGATGACTAATGCAACACATGCAAAATGCAACTAAGATAGGCTCGGCTATTCTAAACATGGCATATGAAATGCAACAGATAACATGTATTCAACTTGGAATTGAAATACAATGCATTAGATAATGCTACCGAGTCTTGCATGCAAGACAGATGAATGGATGCAAACATGCGAGCATAAGTATGCTAATTGAAACGTGCCCTAAAACTAACCATCATAAGCTGGTAAATAAAAGGGAGAAAGACATGGTGTTGGAAGACATACATCACACACACGCACACTTATTACAAAATTGCCCTCCTTGGAGGGTCCGAATAAATATTACACAACCGAATGAATAACGAATTACAGCTAATTATTACATAACCCTAATTAATTAACAAATTAACTAAGATAAATAAATGAATTAGCATGCAAGCTAAATGAATGGACTGCCTTAGCTCTATCTTGAATGATGATGCATGTGTGCTTGAGTCGCCTTGTCGGGAAATTCATTGCGATGCTCCGATTTGCCTCTGTTTGCTACTGATCCCGGAATACTGTACAAAGCTCCAGAAGGCTTGTTGACCAATTTCGGCGGCTGGTTTTCGGTTTGCTGCAACAGAGAGCAAGAAAGGGGCATAGAAAAGTATTTTCAACGTATGTGTGCACGACCACTCTTCCCGTCATTACATAAGTTCTAGGGGGTGTAGACCTCGATCCTCGTGCCACCAATCATGCATCTCGATGCATGATGGCCGAGGAGTCAAATTGCATGACTCAATGTGGAATGGATACATATGAAAACACAACAAGGCCAAAACTCCATCATGGGTAATCCGGAGTGTCGGCGACCGAGAATCGAGGCACGTTTCGTCAATTTGAGTACGGAACGTCCCTCATTCCTTGTGTTTGGACTAACCCTACTCCAAACATAATGCAACAAGATACCATACACAATGCAACTATCATGCAACCTTAAATGCAATGCAACCTAATCATGCTGGCATGCGAGAGATGATATGCAAACATGCAACTAGCATACACAATGCTATGAACTAAGGATGGCATACTCAATGCATACGAACCATATGGCATACACAATGCACATACGAAGACTATCATGCACAGATGAAGACTATCAATGAGATGATCAAGGCATACACAATGCAATGGCCAAATATGCAACAACATGAACTAAATGGCATACACAATGCAAGATGGACTTAAACTAATGTGAGTGGACCTCAGCCACACTCAAATTAGTGGCCATACACAATTGAAATTAGACAAGAACGCTCATGCAAACATGCGCAATGCAAGGGACCGAACCTAAGGCATCGAATGCCACTCTACCAAAGCATGGCAAGGGATGACACATAGCATACAATCACACATTTTCCAGCTCTGAAACATGATACACAATGGTCCCGAATCATGCAAATATGTCACACAATGCATGCTAGATGGCCTGAATACTAAAACTAGTGAAGTGCGTTACACTAGAGGTACACAAAGCAATACACAAATGATGAAACCAACCCTAAACAGTCCCTATGCAGGTCCAAGACAGTGGGAAATTGGTCTGAAATGATGGCTCGGGATGCGTTCAAATGAAGCCCATACAATGGTGGGTAAATGAGGCATACAAGCCTAACTTTCTAATGCACTCAAAGAGTGGAAATCATGGGAATATGGCATACATGTAAGCTCTAAAATATGATGTGCAATGGCCCCAAAACATGAAAACACCTCAGTATATGCATGTAATAGACCTCGAAACTCAAAGCTGAGCATGGACATTGTACTACAAGCATGCAAAAAAAACATCATTCAACCATGAGACCCAAAAAAAGAGCTAAGGCAGTCCAAAATATGCACAAAATTAGTTTAAGGCAAGGCCAAAATATGCTAGTAAAGGCGGCCGAAACATCATACAAAACAAGCTAGTGAACCATGACTTACACTACAACTATATGAAGCATGTGAAGGACTACCAAACCAGAAAAAAAGAAAGAAACATGGAATGCCAAAATATGACCAAAAAACTACTAGAACTCAGTCAACACATGCTAGAATGAGGTGCTCCTTTGAAAGGCTATGCAAGGGGTTGTTCTACACATGCAAGATAGACATCAAAAATGGAAAAACTACCTCTGGATAGAGGTTATGAGGGCCCTAAAACTCATCAAAAAAGGCCTGAAAGGGGGCTAGGAAGCATGCAAGTGAAGGCTCCTTTGAAAGGCCATGAAGAGGGTTACTCTACACATGCAAGATGGACACTTAACATGGAAAAATCACCTCTGGAAAAAGGTCATGTAGGTCATAAAACTCACAAATAATAGCCTGAAACATGGCTTGAAAATATGCAAATAGGGGCTCCTTTGTAAAGCCAACAATGCTAGTAAACAAGACAAGGGGTGAGAGGGTCACCCCTCTCTGATTTTGATGCTCAAAAACACATGCTAGCCATTGAAAATCCACTGGATTTCAGTGGCTAGAAGGCCAAACAAAGCACAATACAAAGGCCTTAATGCATGGCTCAAAACAAGATGAAAACAAGCATGCAAGGGGATAGATGACCCCCAACAGAAAAATGACCTTAAACAAAATTCAAGAGGGGCTCAAAATAAGACTTTTTTCAGTTTATGAAAAATCCCAAATATGCTTGCAAATAGAGCTAAGATATGAAACAAAATAAGGACCAAAAGAGGGAACTAGTGTGTTACCCTTGTAGCCAATGACTCCAGCAGCTTCTGGACCAAAATAGCAGCTCCTTGGCCTCTAAAAATAAGCTCCAAGATGCTTCAAGAAAAGGTGGAAGGGTTTGGCTAAGGGGTGGTAGGCAAAGGGCCAAGAACCAAGCTCTTTTGAAGGCAAAATATAGAGACAAGAGGGAGATATAGTGCATGAGCCTTAGAGATTTTCTGAACCCTTGCAATGGAAGAGGACCTCTTTCTTTATAGAGGAGAGGGGCTAAAGCTTCCTCAAGAAGCTTAAAACCAAGCTCAAAGATCCTCCATACACGTGTATGGAGGATCACTTCTGAGGCTTCCAGCTGGCACAGCTGGCTAACACTCAGTGAGACAAAAGTGAAGTTGGCCGACTGGGCCACTGGTCACCACCCTTGCCCTGGTCGGCCGATCAGGTTCAAAAGGGTCAACCTCATTTAGGTGGTCGGCACCTCCTAGGGAGGGTCTCCACACTCAATGCAAGTAAGTAGTGGTATGGGAGACTTGAAAAAGTGGCTCAAAAACCAAGGAGACCAGCTTCCTGAAAAGAAAACTGGCCGGCGGGAGAAGAGGTGGTCTCCAAGAGAAAAGGTGGTCTCCCACCCTTGTACCACTTTCCAAACAATAAAAATAGGGTCCACACCAAAAATGAACCAAGAAGGATGCAAAACGAGGGTTCGGGAGCCAAAACGCGCAGCAGGGTGCCCCGAAAACTGACTGTTAAGCATCGAAGGTGGCGTGCGACCATGAAGGTGGTCTCCTGGGCCACAGTGTCCCTATAGAGAGAGGAAACAAGGTGTGTGCAAAAACCGGAGCAAACGGAGAAAGTTAAGCGGTCTCGAATCGAGGCGCACGGCCGACGGCTCCGAAAACCGGAAACTGGTCTCCAAATAGGAAAAACGGCCTACAACCACGAAACGTAGCCTGCGGCCACTGAGAAATGGTCTACGAGACCTCTCCCTCCCTTCGGGAAGATAAAATAGAACCTGGTTCACAAACCGAGGCAAAGCACAAAAGAGTCCCGAAGTCTGGAGGCAAGGCTCTCAGCCGAGACTTCGTAACCTTAGAACGAGCTCAATATGCGCAATCACTGAGCGCTCAATCGATGACGTCTGAGTCTTAAGGTCGGTCAAAAATGGGGTGTCTACACTAAGGCATAAGGAGTGATTCCTGTGCTTGATCTTGGAAAAGTCCTGTAAGCCCATAATACATCCAACAATAAGTTATGTCAATCCCTAGGATTGTCTTCCACAACTTTCTATATTCCTCTTTTCAAAGACTTATTGGATGATTCAGCTTGACCATTGGCTTGTGCATAATAGGGAGTGGAATTAACAAGGCTAATTCCAAACTCTGCCACAAAAGACTTTACCATTTTTCCATCAAATACAGTCCCATTATCAATAATTATAGTCTATGGGATACCAAATCTATGGATTAAATCCTTAATGAATCCAATGACTTCAGTCTGGTCTATAGCCTTGTATGGCTTAGCTTTGACCCACTTAGTGAAGTAATTAGTGGCGACTAAGATGAAACAATGATGCTTCGAAGAGGGTGGGTGTATTTTCTCCATCATATCCATGGCCCATTCTCTAAATGGCTAAGGCTTCACAACTGCATGCAGATCAGTTATGGGCACGTGCCTTATTGTGCCATGCTTTTGGCATGCCTGGCAACCTCTTGCATATTCTATGCAGTCTTTAAGGATAGTTAGCCAATAGTAGGAATGCCTTCGAAGCAGCCATCTCATCTTCACACCAGGCTGATGAGCACCATAGATGCCTTCATGAACCTCAGCCATAGCTGTCAATGCTTCCTTTGGGCCTAAACATTCCAACAATAACCCATCTCTCCCCCTTTTGTAGAGAGCATTACCATACATTATGTATTGCATAGACTGCAATTTAATTTTTCTGCTAGCTTTCGAAGATGGGCCAGCCAGATACTGCATTATTGGATGCCTCCAATCTTGTTCTTGTAAGTCATTATGATTGACTTCCAGGACCACATTCTTTTTATTTAAGGGTGGTATTACTTTCTGATATATTGTTTGGCTCATGTTCCTTTGAGTATTATCCCTTCTCTTGAAATTCGAAGCTTTCTGAGCCACATCATTAGCTTTATTATTCAAGAATCTTGGGACATGAGTTACATTTGCTATTTGAAATTGAGAAAGCAGATGTAATGCAACAATATAGTATGGAAACATGCTTATACTTTGACATTTGAAAATCCTTTTCACCTGGTTAACTACCAATTGAGAATCCCCAAATATGTCAACTGCATGAGCTTGTAATCCAATAAGTATTTCCAGTCCCATTATTAAGGCTTCATATTCAGCTTGATTATTGGAACAAGTAATTTCATCCACTCTGAAACCATGCGTGGTTTCTACTTCTTATGGTGACTTAATTACTACACTAATTCCAGTTAAACCTTTTGATCCATTGAACCACATTTGCCATGGTTCAACACTATCCATACCAAGTTCCATTATCTCTTGGCTTTCTGTTTGATATGGATGGTCTGCCAAAAAATTAGCTAAAACTTGTCCTTTTACTGCCTTTTGGGGGACATATTCTATATGAAATTCTGATAAAGTTAGTATCCATTTGCCAATTCTTCCCCTTAACGTGGGTCTAGATAACATATATTTAACCAAATCTGTGGTTGCAATTACCAAGGCAGTTGTAGGCAAAAGATAGTATCTTAATTTCATTGCAGCAAAATACAATGCAAGGCACAGCTTTTCTACGGCTGAGTATTTATATTCACAAGAATTTAGAAACCTACTAAGGTAATAAACAGCTTGCTCCTTGCCTTCTTCATTGTCTTGGGCTAAGAAAACTTCCAATGAATTCTCTGCTGCAGCTATGTATAACTTCAAGGGCTTATCACCCTTTGGTGGCATTAGTACTGGAGGGTTAGCCAAGTAGGCTTTGATTGCTTCAAAAGCAGTTTAATGCTCTGCTGTCCACACAAATTCCTCTTCATCTTTTAGCCTTAACAAGGAAGAAAATACTTTAGTTTTCCCTACAGTATTAGAAATGAATCTTTGAAGAAAATTAACTTGTCCAAGGAACTTTTGTAATTCTTTCTTACTTGATGGAGGTCTGGCTTCAATGATGGCTTTGGCTTTATTTTGGTCAATCTGTATTCCTTTCTTGTGTACTACATAGCCCAAGAAGTTTCCAGATGATATGCCAAAAGCATACTTAAGAGGATTGAGTTTCAATTTAAACTTTCTCATTCTTTCAAAAGCTGTTTCTAAGTGAAACAAATGTTCCTCCATGGATTGGGATTTCACTATAATGTCATCAATATAACACTCTAAATACCCTCCAATGAGGTCATGAAAGATAGTGTTCATAGCCCTCTAATATGTCGCCCCAGCATTCTTCAAGCCAAATGGCATTTTAACCCATTCGAAGGTGCCAATATTCCTAGGACATCTGAATGCTGTCTTGTGGACATCCTCCTCTGCAATGCAGATTTGGTTATAACCAGAGTGCCCATCCATCATTGATAAAATTTGAAGCCTTGCTGAACTGTCTACCAACAAATCTACTATAGGCATAGGATACTCATCTTTTGGAATTGCTAGATTCAAGTTTCTGAAATCGATGCATACCCTTATTTTACCATTCTTCTTAACTACAGGCACAATATTGGATAGCCATTCAACATACCTGGCTGTTTTAATAAAGCTTGCCTGGAGGAGTCTAAGAATTTCCTCAACTTTTTGGATCACTTCTGGACTCATTCTTCTTGGTTTTTGCTTGTATGGCTTGAAATTAGGCCTCATAGGGAGCCTATGTTCTACTAATGACCTATCCAATCCTGGTAGGTCATTATAAGACCATGCAAAACAATCTTTATATTTCTTCAAAACAACCAACAACTGGTCTTTGTCAAGAGCATTCAACCAAGCACTTATATAGGTGGGCTGTTGTATAGAACCTTCCCCTAAATTTACTTCTTTCAAGGGGTCTTGTATCTGAGAACTTACTGATGCTCCTTTTTTGATTCTTTCTGACTTCGAAGCAATCTACTTGCTTTGTTTTGCTCCTAGTTTCTTTGATTTAACATCTTTACCCTCCTCCTCATAGACAAAGTCTGTCCACAAGGCTTCTTCCTCCTGTATCTCCTGGACTTTTGTTTCAATGTCCAAAGCACAATATTTATCTAAGGCCAAAAATCTGACCTGTTGCTGTTCCTTCTTACAACCAATCATCATGGCTTCTTTCTCTTGCTCTTGCACTTTTCTGGACTATTGATTTTACATCAATACTGAGAACTTAATTAGAGCCAAAGACCTAGCTTCTTGGGTTTCATCTCTTTGCCTACAACTAGGCATCATTGTCATCCTTAACGACAAACTCTTCATCAGCACTCTCCTGGACCAAGTGCTTTAGATGTGCAAATTCTTCATCACCCGTCACTTCGGCTGATCCATCAGGTTTTCTCAGTATACTGAGTGGTGCCACTCCCTTAGTATATAATTTGGCCTCTGCAAAATATGTACAGGCTATGAAGGGTTGAGGATCTGCATTGATCTTCTCCGTCTCTCCATTACACAAGGCCATCATGATTTTCTAATGTAAAGAGGAAGGCACACATTTGTTGGTGTGAATCCAATCTCTTCCAAGTAAAGCATTATACTTAGCATTGCTGTCGATAATGAAGAATGCTGTCATGCAGTCCCTCGTTCCCACACTTAGGTTGATGGGCAAAATACCTAGGGCCATCTGTTTGTCTCCAGCGAAACCAGCAATGGCTGTACTGGTTGGGATTAGTCTAGGGTTCTTCTTTTCTAGTTTTTTCAACGAAGATTTTGGAAGCAGGTTTACTGCTGCCCCGTTATCCACCAGCACCCGATTCATCTGTATTTCATCGAAGAAGGCCTTGATATATAAGGGTTTGACATGTTGTGTCATGGACGTCGTGGGATACTCAAAAGGGTATGAGAGGTTAATACTTACCTCTTCCTCACTCTCGTCTTCAGTTTCCATTGGTGTGGCTACTTCGGATTTGTCTTGCACCATACTTACTTAAGTAGTCTTCACCGAGACTGGAATTGGGTCAATCTCCTGACCTTGGTTTTCATCTTCAGCTTGAAACTCCTGTGGTAAAATAAGCACCATATTCACTAAAACCGGAGGAAACGAGCCAAATTGGACGACTGGCTGTACCTGCTTTCCCTCTTGGTCAACTTGTTCAATTACTTCAGAAGCGTCCTCCATGTTGCATTCTGACACTTTTGTATTAGTAACTTCCTGTGAATGGTTTGTTTCTATTGGTTTTTGCTGACCAAAAATGTCTGTTCAGTCAAGAAGGCTTCAAACATTTCTTCCTCAACCATCCCCTTCCTTTGGCCTGGGACGACTTCATCTTCTATCTCACTATCACTTTCCATCAAAGCTTTTTCCAATCCTGCCAAGCTGGATCTTTCCTTGGCCTTTAGTTCGGAATAAACTTTGGCCAATTGCTCCCTGCTACAACTCCTTTTGTCTGGAAGAGTCGATTTTAGATTATGGTCTGACTTTGAGTCTTCTTTTCCTTCTGCCTGGCTCTTTAGCTGAACCAATGAAGAGCTTTCTCCACCTTCTTTCAGATCCTTCTGGTACTGAGTGTACCTTCGTTGGATCTTTCTTCTTTGGGACCTAGAAATCAGTGGGACCATATTTGGTTCTTTTGTTTTTGGGTGCTTAAGTAATACCCAATTGTTTGGAGCCACCAAAGGAGGTTTGACCATCCTACCTTGGTTTTCAACAACATTTCTTTGGGTAGACATCTCCCTAGGTTTGTTCTCAGATGACAAACCAACTGAACTCTGTGCCCATGAACCCATCGACCAGCCTATTGAACTATTTCTTTCTTCCTTCGAAGCCATCTTCGAAGCTGGCTGTGAAGGCTACTGCTTAGCCCTGACTCCTTGTTTTGGGCCTAACTCAAGCCTTTGATGAAGGTGGGCACTTTCCGTCCTGCGTGAGGCTGGTCTAGGAGGCCAATCTCTGGCTTTGATCCCACAAACTGAACCCTTCTTCGGTCTCCTTTCAGGATGACTGCTCTCCATTCTGTAATAATTAGGTGGTCTGGACTCATGTAAAGGCCTCTTGCCTTTAGAATGCATTCTAGCGGCTGTTGGCTCAGCCATTAATGGCTGCTGCCTAATACTAGTTAGATATGGCCTTTTGTTATAAGCACTGGTTAGTTTAGGACGCCTCTACACCTTCTTGTAATATTGATTCCCATCAATTGGAAGCCCTTTCAACCACTTGTAGCTTAGCCTGTATCTGAGACACATTCTTTACATAACAACTGCTTCTAAAGAATTGTCATCCAATGCTACTTCATTAGAGTCTTCCTTCTGGTCTGAGAAACCTTGTCCAATAGCTGGTAGATTTCCAATGTCTTTCTTGACAGTTGTCTGGATGGCAACATGCATCTGCACATTGACTTCTTCCAATTCTTTCAAGGACAAGTTCTGGAAGTCTGGCATAATAACATTGGCTGCCACATCTCCAATTTCTGGGAATGGATTAGTATCAATCCCCATGGTCTTTTCGGCTTTAGCTGGGAATTTTAAACTCCCCTTTTGAATCTGCTCTTGGATCCTACTTAGAAAAATAATGTAGTTTTTAGTTGAATGAGATCAAGAATTATGCCATTTACAATACACTTTTCCTTTAAGTTCTTCTAGAGACGAAATTTTGACTCCTTTTGGTAACTTCAAAAAATTTGCAGCAAGCAAACGATCAAAAATGTCATCTACCTTTGTTAAGTCGAAAGAGTATTTCCTATGAAGGTCTTTCTTTTTAAACTGCTGATCAATTGTTGTGTCTTTATGAATTAATGCCTCACAGATCACAGGTTCTTTCCCTATAATCTCTGCTGTATCAATTTCATAATTAGGATCTATATAATACGTCTTGTATGATGCATTACTTTGATCTTATTCTTCTTCTAGTAATGCTTCATACCTAGATACCTTATAGGTTAATTCCACTAAGTCTCTAAACTCAGTTGAGTCAAACTTCTTTTGAAGCCTAAACTCTAGACCATTTTGAGCCAATCTCACAAATTCAGGCTCTGGTAAGATGATCCTATATTTATTTCATGCTCTTTTAAATCTGGCATTAAACTAAGTAGCCTTCTCATCAGGCCTTTGACTCAATCTTGCCAAGTCTGCCATGGAAACCTCTGGCTCTGTTTGGAAGAATTGGGCATGAAATGCCTCTTCCATTTGTTGCCAAGTTTGGATAGAGCCAGTGCGTAAGGTTAATATACCATACAAATGCTCCCCTAGTTAGAGAATTTGGGAATAATCTTAACTTCATATAGTCATTATTGGTAAATTCACCGCACTGAGCCGCGAACCTAGCAATATGCTCAACCATTGACTGGTTTCCATTCCTATAAAAAAGGGCAAAATCTGGTATCCTGAAACCTCTTGGGTATTCATGTACCCTATCTACCCATTCTGGGTACAGTTTCCTGTACATAGGAGTTTGAACCCCCCGAGCCATTGGTCTACACATCTCTCTAACAATATCAGCAATTTGGTCCCTAGGAACCATATTTTGTGCCTGTTGAACCACTACTGGAGGAACAAACACAGGATTTGGTGGACAACCTTGTGCCTGGGGTCCTCTTGGTCCATAGGGTGGTGTATTTGGGACTAGTTGTCCCTGTGGTGCTGGCTACTGTTGGGGGTATGGGTGACCCCTTTAAGCCTATCCTGCGAAAGGACCTGCGAAAGGTGCTCGAACAGGTGTTGTGTCTCTTCCAGTTATAGGAAAACCTTCCAACCCCCCAGGTATAAATTCGAATAAAGGATTAGTGAACTCCCTCGTGCCAGGTATGGCTTCGAACATGGGATTTGGAACCATCCTTATGCCATTTTCTTGTATTGGGCCAGATCCACCAATTTGCATGGCTTCACTGTTAAGTAATGAGGCATTTTGACTTGCTATAGGCCTCGAAATAGGTTCATACCAAGATTGAGGTGATGGTCTTTCATAGTTTTGATTACTAGTTTGACCATTAGAATATCCATTAATTTGTATAGGCTGTTTATCTCTAGCCAATTTTTGCTGAGGGACATTTGAAATTTCCTCCATATGTTTTGTGTTTGTTGGTTGGTAGGTATTCATTCGATCCAAAAAGGATGTTGCCCACCTTTCCATTGTGTTCATTAATTGCTGTCCCATGGCATCTACTAGGCCACCCCATGGATTCATTGGTTGAGTAGATGGAATAGTGGATGGTCCAATTCTTTGGCCTCGTCCAATATTATGAACATGTGGTACTTGTTCCGAAGTGTTGGTCTGTTCGACCATAGGTTCTGATAAAATAGGTGTTTCCATAGGATGTGTTATCACATTATCCTCTGGATTAGGCATTTCTATCTCTCCTTCCACGCCTTCTTCCAAGCGTTCATTTTCTCCTTGTCTCCTACGTCTAGCCATTTCAATTAGTCCCACCGGGCGTGCCAAAAATATATGTTGGCTTTTTTGGCTTTCGAAGGTTATTTTTGTAATTGTGAGCGTGCCAGCAAGGATTAATCAGTCCTTATAGAATATTAATTACTAACCAATTATCAGACGATTGTGTTTTAGTTCTTTCAGCCTCAATAAAGAGGACTTTTACTGGTGGCTTTGCTTAGGAGAATTAATTGACAATGATTAAATGAAGAACAATTGCAGCATTTCATTAAGTAAAAATGAATGACTTACAATGATCTAATTCATCCTCGTAGAGGTTTACAGCAACAATCTACTTGAAAGTACTCTTATGAACGAAGTGCAGTGCAGGAATTTTAAAGTACAACAATGTAAAGAACAGGAAATGTAAAAACTAGAAAGGAAATAAAGTTGATAAAACTAGTTTTTTGGATCTGAGTCTGAGAGCTTTTTCTGGGGCATTCTTTGCTATTTATACTTCTCAAGGATAATCATCGAACTGCACTTCTAATCGTCGAACTGCTGCTCCATGATTGCTGATCATGTTGCTTTATAGTTAGCTCCACTATGCTAATACCTGCAGTTAGGCTTCCCTCCTGATTTTGAATTTAAATGTGAGTAACCGTTGAAGGCACATCACTTTGCATCTCTTTGCTGATCCAGTACTACGCAGATCTTATGAAAACCAATACTAACTGCCACGTGTACGATCACGATCGAAGGTTTGAATTGTTTTCTTGTATTATCCTCAACCTGTCACGTGTTGAACTGTGATTGGCTTTATATAAAATATGTAGCCAACAAATATATACCGAACTAATAAAATGGAAACTGCATAAGTTAGAAACTCATAGAGAAAATCAAATCTGTGGAAGGGGCTCAGAATCAGAATCGAACTCTTAGAATCAAGCTTGGAATCAATCGATTGGTGCTCATGTAACTAACATCATCGAAAGGGCAGTGGCTGGTGGTAGTCGTTGGTGGTGCTCGTGTGTTTGTGTGAGATCTCGATGGAGAGAAAGGAGAGAGAGAGAGAGAGAGAGAGAGAGAGAGAGAGAGAGACGTATATACAAAAAAAAAAGAAAAAGTGTGAGCTAACAGATTGCAATAAATCTGTTCAAAAAAAAAAATGACAATATTAATAATAAAAAAAAATCTGGGAGGTAAAGAATGTATAATTTTAAAAATATTAATAAATAAATAAAAAATTAGAGTAGAAAATTTTAGAAAAAAAGATATAAGTATAAGTTTATAAATTTTTTTTGTATTAAAAAAATCTAAATTATAACTAGAATATCTAGTTTATTGGAAAAAAAAAAAATTGTCATATCTATTAGAAATTTATAAATATTTAAGAAAGTCTAGAATTTTTTATTATTATTTATAATTAAAATATAATTTCTCTAGAAAATGGGACAGTTTGGGACAAAAAAAACGTATGAATCTAGAATAAGAGAGAGTGTGGCGTAAGTTTTTAAATAATTTTTTTTTTTACTTTTTAAATTCAAATAATTTATATATACTTAGACGGAAAAATATTTTTTAATTTTCTAAAAAAAATTAATAAATTCAAAAAAATATAAAATTTAATATTTTACGACATGAAATGTATGTTGTCTTAAGTGCAAATATTTTATAACATATTTTTTTATGACATGAAATATGCATTTTTTACAGCATACTTTTGCATGCCATAAAAAAATCAGATTGCATTTCTTTTTTTGGTACAAGTTTTCATGACATTCATTAACATGTCATGTAAAGTTATAATATTTTACAACATAAAATGTTTGTTGTCTTAAATACACATATTTTACGACATATTTTTGTAAGTTGTAAAAACATACATTTTTTACGGCATACAGTTGCATGCCATAAATATATGAATTAACAACTTATATAGTATGTATGTTGTTATTAACAAAACATTAACGGCTTGCAAAAAAAAAAAAAAATGTCGTAGGATGTATTAACTACGATGTGTATTTAATGCATGCCGTAAATAGTTAGTTTTGTTGTAGTGTAAATCTCTTTAAGTTACCTATATATGCGAAGGTTTTGGATAAGGCAATCATGGCCGAGCTAAATACAAAAGACGAACAAAAATCCAAAGAATGGTTCAACAAGAGACAGGGATATGACACAGGGAAAGGGCTAGCAAATCCACCTATCAAAAAACCAAGTGTAGGAAGTACCGTGGTGCTATCCAAGGAAATAGAACTGCCCCAATTTGTCCAGATTGCGGTAAGAATCATTTCGGAGTATATCGTCAAGCTACAAGTGCTTGCTTTGAATGCAGTCAAATGTGACATCAAATAAAAGATTGTCTAGAGGCCCGGCAAAATACTTCAAAAGATACAAGTAGTTCATCGAGATCGGTTCAGAAATCAAACACAAGGCCTAGCATGGGAAAAGAACCAGTGAGACAAGCAAGGGTTTTTGCACTACTCTTGGGAGATGTTCAGAGTACAGAGCCCATTGTATCAGGTATACTTTCAATTTGTGCTCATGATAGATTCAGATTCTACACATTCATTTGTATCTAGTTAATTTGTGAGTAAATTGAACAAACTATCAAAACACTTTGATTTCTTATTGTTGGTGGGTACACCGTCTAGCGAGTATACTATATGTACATTTATTTATCGGGATTGTTATATATTAGTTGGGAATGTTAGTTTGACTATTGATCTATTGCCTATTGACACGAACCATTTTGATACTATTTCGGGAATGGATTGGTTATCAACTAATTGTGATACTATATTTTATGTAACAAAGAGTGTTACATTTCAACCACCAAATCAGAGAGGATTTTTCTTTCAAGGAGAAAAGGCGTAGTACCCCCACCTTATTTTATTTCATCTATGAAGGCTTGTTGACTGCTCAAGAAAGGGTGTTAGGGTTATTTGTGTAGTGTTTTAACTGTATAGGAATCTAATGACAGTTTGAACAAAGATCCCAAAGTGGTGAGAGAGAATTCCCATATGTATTTCCTAATGACTTACCAAGCAATTGATTGATTGGAAAATTGAGTTTATAGTTGATGTTCCACTGGGAACTCCATCTATTTCTAATACTCCTAACAGAATGTCACTTGAAGAACTAAAGGAATTGAAAATTCAATTGCAAAACTTGCTAGACATAGGGTTCATCTGACCCAGCACATCGCTTTGGGGTGCATAGTGTTATTTTTTTAAAAATAAGAATGGTACACTTCGTCTATGTATTGATTACAAGAAGTTGAATAAGGTGACTATCAAGAATAAATATTCATTGCCTAGGATTGATGATTTATTTGATCAACTACAAGGGGCACAAGCCTTTTCAAAGATTGATCTTAGATCAGGTTACCATCAACTCAAAGTCAATACAAAGGATGTTGAGAAGATGGCGTTTAGAACCAGGTATGGCCATTACGAAGTTTTGGTCATGCCTTTTGGGGTTACCAATTCCCCTTTAGTGTTTATGGATATGATGAATAGAATTTTCAAACCTCATTTAGATGAATTTGTTGTAATCTTTGTTAATGACATTTTGATTTACTCCAAAAGTGACGCAGACCATGAGATTTGAGTTTGATCCTTCAAACTCTTAGAGATAAAAGTCATATGCATAGTTGAAAAAGTGCGAGTTTGGCTGACTAGTGTGACTTTTTTGGGCCATGTTATCGACAAAGAAGGTATTTATGTTGATCCTCAAAAGATTGTAGCAACAGTCAACTGGCCAAGACCTACTAATGTAACAAAAGTCTAGAGTTTCCTTGGGTTGGCAGGTTATTACAGGAGATTTGTCAAAGATTTCTCCAAGATAGCAGTGACACTCACCTAACTAACACAAAAAGGAATGCCATTCGAGTGGATGGAATAAAGAGATTTTGCTTATCAACAATTGAAAACCAGGCTGATCACATCACCAGTCCTTGTACTACTATTAGGTAGGGACGAGTTTGTTATTTATAGTGATCCATCTCATAAGGGATTAGGTTGTGTCTTAATGCAGAACGAGAGAGTTATTGCTTATGCTTCACGCCAATTAAAGCCACATAAAAAGAATTACCCAACACCAGATTTAGAATTGGTAGCCATTGTTTTTGCATTAAAGATATGGCGTCATTATCTGTATGGGGCTACGTACGAAGTGTTCACAGACCACAAGAGCTTGAAATATTTGTTCACACAAAAAGAACTCAACAAGGGACAAAGGAGGTGACTAGAATTGATGAAAGATTATGATTTGCAAATTCAGTATCATCCTAGCAAACCAAACACCGTGGCAAACACTCTCAACTGAAAGTCAATAGAGAACTTGGCATGCTTGTTCACCAAACAAGGAAACTTACTACAAGATTTCAAGAAAATGAAAGTGGAATTGGTCTAACATGAGATTGGAGGGACTTTAGCTGCAATTTTAGCTCAACCATCAACCTTTGAAGAAATTAACAAAAAACAATTGGATGATGCTTACTTCAAGAAAGTTTTTGATGAGATTGACTCAAATCCAAGACCGAGATTCACAATCAAAGATCAAGTGTTGCATTTTGAAGGCAGATTATGTTTTCATGATATGCCAGAGCTAAAAAAGAAAGTCATAAAAGAAGCACAACGCTCTAAATTTCCACCCTAGAAATACCAAAATGTATCAAGACCTCATGCAAGTCTATTGGTGGCCAAACATGAAAACCGACATAGCAGAATTTGTTTCTCATTGCCTTTAGTGCCAACAAGTTAAAGTAGAACACCAAAAGCTAGCCGGTCTACTTTAACCTCTTTCTATCCCGGAATGGAAATGGAAACGTATCATGATGGATTTCATAGTTGGCTTGGCTCACACACCAAGATGGATTTAATTCAGGTCATTATAGATAGATTGACCAAGTTCACCTATTTCTTACCTATGAAATCTTTTTACGACATGGACAAACTTGCTACCTTGTACATAGATGAGATTGTTAGACTTCATGGTGTGCCTGTTTCTATTGTGTCGGATAGATACTCCAAATTTGTCTCTACATTTTGGCAAAGCTTGTAGAAAGCAATGGGAATAGAATTGAGGTTCAATACTGCCTTCCATCTATAAACCGATTGATAGTCAGAAAGAATGATACAAACTTTGGAGGATATACTTCGTTTGTGTGCTTTGGATTTCTAGGGAAGTTGGGAAACTCATATACCATTGGCAGAATTCACCTACAACAATAGTTTCTAAGCAAGTATTAGCATGGCACCGTATGAGGCACTGTATAGAAGAAAATGTAGATCACCAGTTTGTTAGACGGAAGTTGGAGATAAGCCAATGTTGGGGCCCGAAATTATTCAAGTCATCACCTAGAAAATCAAGATTGTTCAACGACGACTCAAAATCGCCAAAAGAGTTACGTAGATTTGAGGATGAGGGATCTAGAGTTCGAAGTTGGATATCATGTGTTTTTGAAGATAACTCCAATGAAGTGCCAGACTCGATTTGAGAAGAAATGAAAGTTAGCTCCATGTTACATAAGGTCGTTTGAGATTCTGGAGAAGATTAGTCTAGTGGCATACTGATTAGCATTATTGCTAGAGATGGAGCAAGTCCACAATGTATTTCACATTTCTATCTTATGAGGTTATGCTCGGGATCCTTCCCACATGATAGATTATCGCCGGTTGGTCATTGATGAGTATTTAGAATATGAGGAGCAACCTATTAGTAAAATAATTGAGAAACAGAACTACACCAATGGTGAAGATAGAATAGAAAGAACACTATTGGAGAGATGCTACTTGGGAAAAAGAAGATGAAATAAGGATGGGGTGCCCTAGTTTATTTCCAAGTTAAGGAAAGTCAAGTTTGAAGGACCAAATTTCTTAAAGGGGAAAGAATGTGACAACCAAGCATTCATGCATGACACATATCATGTTTCTTACATTCATGCCTTGTGTTATATGTTTATGTCAAATAGAGCTCATTAAAATTAGAAAAGAGAAGAAGAAGTTAGCTTGAAAACTACGTCTAGGAAAATCGTTTGTCATGTTTTGAGTTAGGGGAATGACTTTAGGCTTGCTTTGAAAACTATAGGATGACTTGTTGAACAAATTGAGGAGCTTAAAGATCCTAGTCTAATGTGCTTGTCCATTTCATGCTATATGAATTTTTGCTAATTGGGATTAGTGTTAAGTAAGTATGATTAGAAGAGAATACTTAAAAAAGTATCGCACTCCTGGATAATATTATCTAGGTCTCTCCTCAGCTTAGTAATCTGTGAAGTAGCCTGACCTCCTCTAATCGCATAGTTTGACCATATCCTAAGTGTGAAACTTAATCTTGATTAATTAGTGTGAACCTTGTTTAATTACTGTTAAACTTAACTAACCAGACTAAGTAAGCAAATTAGATAACTTGGTGAAGCATACATACACCTTTCCTTTTTATCCCTTATAACTAATTATTGCCCTACCTTACGTCATAAAAGCTAAATCAAGCCAAAGAAGAGAAGAACAATTCTGCAGTAGCCTAGAATCATCAAAAGAAGGCTAGAGAAATGGAGAAGAAATGAGAAAAAGAGAGAAATGAAGAGGGACTCAAGAACTTCACCAAAAATCATTCTTTAACCAAGTTAAGGTAAGATTTCAATTCTAAATCTTGTCATAAACCCTTCTAGAATCTAAGAACAAGAAGAAACTAGGATTAATTTGAGTTAGAAATGAAGAAATTTGGAAGAGAATAAGAAAAGTTGAGCTAGGTTGAAAAATTAGGTAGGAAGTTTAGATATCCATCTTCTTGATTTAGTTTTTAATGTCTTTGATGAATTTGAACCTCCATCTTCATATGTTCCTTTAATTTTCAAGAGTTTTATAGCTTAAATTCATGTTTTGAAGGGAAGGAAAGAAAAGTTTTTGAAAAGGATTTAATTCGTGAAGTTCTGGACAAATCTTGTAATTTAAACTCTTAATCTTGGAATTAAACTAAGTTTTATTGTTAATGATTTTGAAAATGACTATGCTTTCATGTTTTCCATCAATTCTACATACTTTTCATTGAGTTTGTAAGATCCCTAACGTAGAATTTGAGAAGAAATAACTTAGAACCAAGGCTGAATTTCGGACAAGGCTGTTTTGCCCAGCCCTGCATGTCTGGTTGTGAGCCCCATACGTGTGGCCAGCTCCCCAACTCACCAAAATCAATTTTGAAAATAAAGACACATGCAACCCACACGTGCCCTGCCTCTCCCGTATGTGCGGCTTGAGCCTCGAATGTGCAAAAATGTCCTATTTTGTGCACAAGTTTGTTTTACAACCCCCTGTCACATAGGACACTCCTTGTATGCCATTGAAACCTAGTTGAGACTTGAACTAGACCTAGAACAACACTAAATACATAAAAGAAATTTAAGGAAAATACTTAGCTAAGTTTAGATATTTGAAATGCTATGTTTATATAAGTTTATTTAACAAGTTGATATTTTGTTCTTGTTTTGTATAAGTCAATCATCGGAAGAGAAAACCTAGTGTTCAAGGAGCCATTTCTCAGTAGTAGTGTAGTAAAGATATGTTTATTACTACTATGATTCAAAATGCAAACATATGATATGTTTAAGAAAGTTATGATATTGATTTATTATGAACGAACATCCTATACTCTTGCATCATCTATTAAGATGACATCTTGGATTATGTTTGTTATTGGAAATCATGCCAATAACCTCTAACTAACCGAGCTCCTCTTGCCACCTGTTGTAGACTCTGACTTGAAAGCCTTGGAATGTTCGTCACTATATATATGCTTGTAAGTTAAACTTGTGTTGACTTGACTAAATTATATTACGTTTGAAATAATTTTGTGCTTTGTCTAAATAAAATTTATCGATGTTCATTCATTTACCACTTTACTATATTATTCATTAGCTTTGGCTCACCCCTCTCTCCTATATATATGTAGGTGATGATGAAGAATAAGTTCGAGAAGAGACGTTAAGTTAGAAGTCTTTTTCTTTTTGTTTGTACTTTTGGGAATGGTGATTTAGAGACGATAACTTTGTATATATGTTTTGATTTTTGTTAAGAGTATGTTTCTAAATGTTGTACTTTTCTTTTTGTATTGTTTGAACTTGTAAATGTCAAAGTAAGTAAAATGAGAAGTTTACTTGTTTTGTTTTCATATAACTTATGCACATGCTTTGAATGGACTATTGGTAATTAATGGACAAATGATTCCACATAAGTTCTAATGTTGTTGGTCCAGTTTTGTCTTGCTAGGCTTTCAATAATCAAACACTACAGACTGGTCACAACTACTATCCTGTTTTGGGGTAGGATGGGGTCGTAACAGTATATCTCACATTGTTACTTAAAGTCTCCTTGATTGTTGGCCATGGGGCCTATTACTTAAGGCGGAATGCCAATTCGTTTTAAATTGTCCCGTCTTGTCTTGTCTTGATTATTTTTTTGATTTCATTTGTTTTCTTTTAAATTGATAAATGTAGCTTGGGGCACTTGTAATTATTTGTAATGGACACTTCATCATTGTAGATTTATGCAACAGAGAACCTTGATTGTTTCATTTATTTTATCTCGCTTTATATCTTGGAAATTGACTTAATTAAAAGATTTTGAGAATGGATTCGACCAATAAAAATTTGAGGATGTCAACTTGATATCAAAACTAATCAAGTTTGAGTTTAATCTAAGCCTTTTAGTTTAATTTCCATGTAGGACAAAAGTCCCATCAAAACTCAAAAGCTCAATTTCCTTGTTATTTGTGCGATATACGAAAATTTATTTTTGAAATAAAAAATTAATTGAGTCTTAATACTTTATGTATATAAAATTTTAACAATTGGAAGTCAAATATATACAGATTTACTAATGACTGATGAAAATTTTATCACAATGTGTGATCATATGTAAAAGGCTCATAAAAACAATTTCTTTAAAGTTTACAAAGAAAAAAAGAATTTGATCAAATCCTCATTTATGTTAATCAAACTTTCCAAAAATCATAAATTCCACTTGTATCAAAACATTTTTTATGAAAAAATAAAAATAAAAACAACGGAAAATTCGACAATATACAAATTATGACTTGGTTATGACTTGGTTATAACTCATGGTGTATTATTTTGGTTATTAATCAAAAAAGTTTTTGCTAATTTCTTAAGTTTTTGGTTATGTCTAAAGTAGTGCATCGAGTCTTTAATTATGTTTTAAGTGGTGTTTGATTATGATCTATTATAATATTTTTATATGACAATATTTAAGCATTTTGTTATACGAAAAAGTGTTTAAGGTGGGTTGATTCAAAGGTAGGATTTATGTTTATATCAGTAATATCATAAGAGTTGTTCATATTGATGCATATAAAATTACAAATTCAAATCATAAACAGTGTCCTCAAAGAGAATCAAGCACCAAATCTCCATAACTTTAATAATTTCAGTTTTCAAATGAGTTCTGATTAGTTATGTAACACATCATAATAACCGCAAATTTTTTATTCCAAACAAATTATTTTTGCGTATCCTTTTTGGCAAAGGTCACGAAGGTGCATTATCAGTAATACTATAAATTCAAAAAGTTTATTTAAAATTTATTCAAGAAACATCAATAGGTACCTTAAATATATACAATCATTTTTTATAAATCATTATTCTTTAAAATAATACTCTATACTATTTATTATTTGACATTGGTCAATTTATCTTCCAAAAACTTAACCCCCCCGGGGCGCGTGGCAGAGCTAGAAAATTGAGTTAGAGGGGCACTATTAATTATAATTTTTTATTTTTAAAAAAATAATGATGAACATTAAAATAATAATAATTTCATGAGCTAGATTTAAGCATAAAAAATTACATATTTATTATTAATAGGAACAAATTAAAATTCTATAATAGTGTAGAATAGCTCGGTGCGGGGATGGTGATGTAAGTTTGTAATTTTAGCACAAAAAATTATGAATCAAAATTCTTAATTTTAGAAAATAAAAACATATAGCACAAATTATTATAAAATCTATTTAATTTTTATTTGATAGAAAAATATTAAAGAGATGACATTATTTATAAATGATGTGTTTTGAATGAAAATTATTAAACAGTTTTAGAATACCATATAACATTGCCTACGTGATGCTCAAAACATGAGAAATCACAAATCACACTAAGCAAATCATCAACTGCTTGAAAATAATAAGTTCAACTATATTCAATTTATAAGATTTTTCGCTATAATATTGCTTTAAACTATTACATAAATAATACCACATAATACTCTCAAAATATCAAATAACTACTTGTTATGAACAATATAATAAATTCTTAATAAAAAAACATGTTAAAAAAAAATACATTTTATATATGACAACAAAACACACAAAAAAAAAAAAAAAATTCTCAAAACTGAGGGGGGCATGTGACCCCCCTCGTCCCTCTTTCCCTTCGCCCTTGCCCCCCCTCAAAAAAAAAAAAAAACTATTGAGTTGTATTACTTTAATAAATCAATATCAGATTAGACACTACACATTTATGTAAATCACTTTTACAAATATGATGTCTGACTTCATATCACAATGGGGTTAACTTTACTTAATGTATTAATATTTATATTTATATTATGATATGTGTTACAAAAAAATAATATTAATTTTAATTATTTATTTTAATAATTTTAACCTTATCGTTTTATAAAAGTCTTACTTGAGTACTTATAACTAATAAATTTAGTTAAATTATTTATTAATTTTGATAATTTTAGTTCTATTGTGTTATAAATATAATTATCATATAATGATTTTATATGATATATATTAAATTATAAGATAGTAAAATAAACACTCATTTTCATATTAAAAATAGTTAAATTAGAAAGAGAATTAGTAACATAAAAGGGTGAACTACCAATGAGTCCTAATTGTCGGACTTAATCCAATTCAATCCTATTGAAAATAAGTTCTAATAAAATCGTTGTTAAAAATTGATAATTAGTGACTTTTTTGTCATAGTTTTTATAAATTGTTGTTAAAAGTTACAATTAGTGAATTTTTTTGTGGCGAATTTTTCAAACTATCGTTAAAATTTAAAAATTAGTGACTTTTTTTGTGATGATGTTTTTAAACTGTCACTAAAACTTATAATTGTGACATTTTTTGTGACAAAAATTTCAAATTGTCGCTGAAAATTAGCAATTATTGATTTTTTTTAATAGTATTTGATGAAAAATACCATTAATTATTATAGGACCTATTGGATAATAAATCTACTTATTGGGATATATACGTAAGTCTTCCTATAAAACTAAAAGTGATTTTAATTATTTAATTTAATTTTTATTTTTTTATATTTATTTCAAAAATCAAAATATGTAAAAATATAACTACATAAAATTTATTTAGAAGATTAAATATAAATATGCATGTTATGATTGGATTAAAAAGAAAATACATAAATTAATTATGTAGAGTATTAATTTTTTATGTAATATTCTTTTTGAATTATTTATACATATTGCATATAGGTACATAAAATTTAAATTAAATATAAATATTTTGTAATAAATAATTTTATGTTAAATAAAAAATTCAATATAAATTAATATTAAGACATCAATAAGATAAAAAAAAATATATATATATATATAAAATATAAGAGAAAATTAATTTGATCCATGCGATACACATGATTAAGTACATTTTATCTTATTTATTTATTTATTTATTTGTATATCGAGATAATTTTTTTTTTCAAATATCACAAAAATTAAATTAAAATATCAACCATATAAAAGAATTTTAACAACAAGAAAAATGAATACACGAGAAAAAATATATGAAAAATAAATATTTTTCAAAAAGAATTCATATAAAATTAGTTATTATAATTGAAATTGAATTTATATTGAACTTTATATGTAAATAGAAAAAACATGTTGATGTGCATTTAAAAAAAAAAAAAAGCCCTTAGAATGTGACACATAAGAAAGGAAATAACACTACTTATATATATATGATTAGGATTAAATACACTTTTCACTCTTGTAGTGTTATTCAAATTTTACTTTACTCTTTATTATTTCAATTAGAATAATTTGATTTCTACACTTTGAGTCAAGTTTTAATTTGGTCATTCCATCTAAATTTTTATTAATTTTGTCTACGTTTACACCTTAGAAACTTGACAAGTATCCCAAAATTCTTAATGTTAACCTCCAATATGAACAAAATAACCAAATTAAAATTACATTTGAAGTGTAAAATTAAATTATTCAATTTAAAATTATAAAAATTAAAATAGAATTAGATCAAATTATAGAGGTTAACCCTTATATATATATAGGGGGTTGCTATCGATGCCACACTTTTAATCTCCTAGTCTCTATCTATGATGTGATACAGATAAATTGAGTAGAAAATCTTGAAGGGAAAGGATTATTCCTGGTCCAAATTTGGACGGGAGGGGTATTGTTTGGGTATGTGGAGTCTGTTAAGTTTTTATTCTTGGCAATTCCATTCGACAAAACTCCTTTCAGTTGTAATTTTGTATAACTTTTATTTTAGTGAGGCTATGAGTTTTTAGATGCGAATCCAACCTGAATTGTGCCTTGGAAAGATGTTTCAGAAGTTAATTCTTTCATGTTCCAGAAGCAAAATTGTAGTCGAAGTTGCTTGTTCGCTCGAGCGGCCCTTTGTCCGCTTGAGCGAAGAATCTTTGGTTCTAGAAGTTTGAAATGTCTGCAAAAGTACTGGAAGTTGTGTTTTTGCGCTGGGACGAAAACTTCGCACTCGGCGTCGATCATTGGAGCTTCCATTCTTGCGCTCAAGTGGAGATCAAGAAACAGTTTGCTATAAAAGGTTCAGTTCAGCCAAATTTTAGGTTACGACTTCCAGATCTTCTTCTTGGATATTAGAATTTATATTTGGAGCCTCTTTGCTAATTTCTTTGATGTTTTGTTTGAGTTTAAATCTAGTTTGAAAAGTATACATCAAAGGATTGTTTGTTTCGTTCAATACAAAAGAGAGTATTGTTCTTCGGTGGATTCTGTGGAATTCAAGCCTGAAGCTTTGGTGGATTCCGGAGTGGCTCATAGTCATGATTCGACTTTGGCGTTGTGGATTCAATGTTGGGCAAGAAAATTCCGAGGTGAAGACGAGGTTAGAAGAGGCACATAGGGGTCAGTTCAATTTAGACGTGGATTCGCTAGGTAATTGAGAGTACACTTGTATAATTCTTTTTGTCTTTTTAATGGATTGTTTTGTGGCTTTTGCTCGTGCTTTTTTTTTTATTTATCACAATTGGAGGTGCTCCAATTGTGATTTTTCCACATTAAATCGTTGTGTTGATTTGTCTTTGATTGTTTGATTGTGATTGCTATTTACTCATTAAAATATATACATATCATAAATCAATATCTAGGGGATTTCTAGTTTTTTTAGAGTCTATTATTGATTTTTTTTTGATAATTCAAATTGTTTATTTTTTAGAAATTTTCATGTGATGACCGAGTACGTCATTCGTCTCGTTCTTCTTTGTTTAACCTTAGGTTTGCCTTATTAGAGTGTTGAGTTTAACCAAAAGTCTTGTTAACAGTTCGTTTTGTTGTATTTAGAAACTTGTTTCAAGTCTTTGCTTTTATTTATTCATGTGTCGAGTTTCTCATGTTCGGAAAGTGCAATGTTGGGTTTGGAGTGGCTCATGTTAAGCTGTAGAGTTTCCTTCTTGGGAGGGGCAGAGCCGCACATGCAGGGCCTTGGGCCGCACGTGAAGGAGGTGAGGTCGCACGTGTGGGTGTTGGCTTTTTGGCTTTTCGAAGGGTATATTTGTAAATGCGAGCGTGCCAGCAAGGATCAATCAGTCCTTACAGAAATTATAATTGCCAATCAATTATCAGGCGACTGTGTTTTAATTCTTTCAGCCTCAATGAAGAGGACTTTTACTGGTGGCTTGACTTAGAAGAATTTAAGAGAAAAATAACAGTTAATATGAAGAACAGTCGAAGTATTTCATTAAAAATGAACACTTACAATAGTCCAAACTCAGCCTCGAGGAGGTTTATAGCAACAGCTTACTTGAATCTACTTGAAACTACTCCTATGAATTGAAGTGCAGTGCGAGTATTTAAAGAACAAGTATTTAAAGTACAGGAATTTAAAGTACAGGAAAGGTAAAACTGGAAAGGAAAATATGAAGTAAAGACTGGTTTGTATGATCTGAGTCCGGGGGCTTTTTCTGGGGACTTCCTTGCTATTTATACTTGTAAAGGATGACCTTCGAAATGTACTTCGAACCGTCGAACTGCTCCTCCATGATCGCTGATCATGCTGCCTTAGAAATAGTTCCACTACGCCATCTCTTGCAATTGAACTTCCCTCCTGTATTTGAATTTGAATATAGGTAACCGTTAAAGCCACGTCACCTTGTATCTAATTGCTGATCTAATGCTACTCAGATCTTTTGAGAACCAATACTTATTGCCACGTGTACGATTAGGATCGAAGAATAAAATCATCTTCCAATAATACCCTTATTCTGCCACGTGTTGACTTGTAATTGGCTTTTACAAAATATGTAGCCAACAGTGGGAAACAGGAAAAATGGGTCTGCATAAAAGGTACGTGTAAAAGGAGGTGCGGAGGAGATGCCGCACATGCCGAGGGGGAGTATTGTACGTGCGAGAGGCACGCTCCGCATGTGCGGGAGTGAGTGTATACACTTTTGTATATCTCTTTCTCATTGAGTGATACATAGTGAGTGATACACACAGCACCGTGCGGGAGACGCTGAGTTCGAAAATCAGCTTTCTCCTTTCTTCTTGGGTTGTGTGTGTATCACTTTTGTATATCTCTTTCTCACTCAAAAACCAACTTTTGCTCCCCTTTCTCTCTAAAAACTTCCACCAAACATCTTAGACCCTTGATTTCTTTATATCCATTGGAGTTTTGACCCAACTCCCTTCATCAAATTTGAAGAACTAACTAAGGGCTTCATCTTGTGCAGTGGAGATCGGATTTCAAAACCGTCAAATTTAGGGCTTTCATCTCTTTTCTTTCAACAAGATCGAGGTAGGGATTTTCTTAGAGTCATATATATGTTTTTGCAAGATTTGTATTGTTTTTTGGGAGCTTCCTTGATGATATTAAGAAAATTTTGGTTTTTGGCTCAAGAATGATAGAAGTTTTAAGAGTGGGTTTAACTTTTGACTCTTTCCAAACTATTTCTTGAGGGTTTCAACTACATTGTGTGAGAAAAGGCGCTTTGGGTGAGTTGCTTTTCAAAAAGATGAAGAGATGTCTCTTTTTGTCAAAAACCTAGAAATTTGAGATTTTGAAAAGGGTTGAGAATCTAGGAAATCTTTATTTACTTATTAATATGCCATAATGAATGAATGATTGGGAAATTTCTTATATGATTTTATGTAAAATGGTAAATTTTGTTGAATATGAGAAATGAAAAATTTTGGGATTTATTGTTGAAGTTGTAGATATAGTCATGAAATGGCTAAATTGTTGAGAACACATGATGTGTGGTAATGTTGTTACTAATGATGAATCTTTATAGATATATGGTAACCTTGTGAAATGCATTGGGAAGAAAAATAGAAATTTTGATCACAAATGGAATATTTGTGTGGAAGTTTTGTAAATGGAAGGATGTGGCATCGCATGTATAACTATTACATTGTGTGGTTAATTGTTGCATTGGCATTTCAATACCTTGCTTGTTATAAAATTTTGAATTGGGGTTTGAAACTTTGCATTGAGAAAGAAACATTGTGAAATGAGATTTATTGAAATGATTTGGGGTAAATACGTTAGTAAGTCCGGATTGGAGGTGTAGATGAATTTGATTAAGTTGGCCTGAGTGTCCGGGGTGAAAAACCGAAAACACGCGCGGAGGAGGTACCACGTGCCTTTCGTTTAGTCACCGGTGAAGTGGGGATTTGGTAGTGCTAGCTATGCCTATTTACAGACACCAACCTAGGGATTACCTGAGTCGTATTTAACGCCCCTTGAACTAAATTGAAAATTTCTGAATTGTTGAAATTTTAAGTTATCATTGAGTATGATGGTTTTCAAAGGATGAAAAATATGATTTTCTTTCAAAAGGCATAGCATGGCATGTGCATTTCATTTGAGAAACTTGTATAAAATGTATATATTTTGTTAAGAATTTCCTACTGGGTTTTATGCTTACCCCTATGGGATTTTGGTGCAGGAAAGAATGTGGCAATTCCGCCAAATTAGGGCGTAGGCATAATTGTTGAGAGCATATGGCTCCTTTTTTTGTTGTGATGTATTTTTGCTAGCCAGGGGCTATAATTGTATGGGTCTGAGAGACCATTTTTGTGTAACCGGACTTAAGCCTTGGAATCTGTAAACCTTTGAGAACATTTATTTATTTTTGGATTTGATGTTCTACATGCTATAAGTTCATGTATTTGATATCATTGAATGTATAATTCACATGTGAAACAATTTTGTACAAACCTTAATGATCAATGATGCAAAGGTTGAAGAATTACATCTTTTCTTATAATGAACATTGGTTGATGTACTTATATGATGTTATAATTTTCCTTTTTTGGGGCGTTACATTTCATGTATATCATTTACACAAAAATTAAGTCGATCTGATAATTGATGTATATTTATTTTATCTTGTTTGTCTTTTAAAAAAATGAATAATCCATTTTCAAAAATACACTTAACATTTATTTTTATAGAGACAAACACAATAAAATGAAGATGATACAATTATCAAATAGACCTAATTTTTGTATAAATAATATATATAAAAAGTTTAAAAAAATAAAATTTTCAAATTATGAAAACATGGCCTAAACAATGCCTTTACGGTCCAGATTTGGACACGAGAGAATTCTCTCCCAATCTTATATATCACTAGATTTTTCATCACTGTTTTTGCATTATACTGGTTTTGTAGAATTCATTTTTTTTAAGGGTAAACTATATTGGTAGTCCTTATATTTTTACCATTGTGTCCTTTTTAGTCTATAATTTTAATTGATTCGATTTTAATTTTATATTTATGATTTTATCTCAATTCCAATTAATTGTAATTGTTAGTGTTTTTTTATATTATTATTAAAATGCACGAATAAATGACATGTATTATAGTTTTATAGGCAAAATTATAAATTTGTTCAACTCAATGTGTTAACCTTAACAACTCAATAACCATTTTCTTTCAAAAATCCTAATTGGCAATATCAATTAGAGTAAATTGATATAAAATATAAAATTAAGAATCTAAGGACCAAAAATGACAGAAGAGACAAAATGCAAGAGTACTAATGTAATTTATCCTTCATTTTTTCTTTTTGGAAAAAATCATAAAAAAATAATAATAAGGAAGTTAAATAATATGTTTCCATGTGACCTGTTAATATAAAAAAATTGAAAAAAAAAATCGTATAAAACATTACTGATTAAAATATAAAGCTTAAAAAATAAGGAAGTTAGATAATATGTTTCCATATGACATGTTGATATAAAAAAATGAAGAAAAAAAAAAATCATATAAAGCATTACTGATTAAAATACAAAGCTTGGATTTGCCAAGATTTTTCTTCAAATTATTTAGTAGAAGGCTTGCCTTTCATGATAACAACATAAATTCCAATTTTTATATAGGTCGCTATCTCTTCAAACATCACCACTGAGTTCATTAAAAAGAGCTAAATTTAGGAGCACCTTTCAACAAAAAGAGTCCCAACATTTTGTGGGTTAAAAAGAATAGTATTAGGAGTCATGAAAAAAATATCATGAAATGTATTATGAAGATTTTTCATCCCTTGATTAGTGTGTGGTATTTTATTCTAAGTGTAATCCAAAGATGAAGAATCTTTCATGATCATTTTTATGATTTTTTTTCATGATTCGTAACATTACTCGTGTTAAAAATATTTAAAAATTTCATGTGATCCATCAAATGAGAAATTAACTTTTAACAAATGGAGCCAAGAGCCAAAACTGGTATTTGGACTTTTCTGTCGTGTAAATTCAGCAAAAAAGATTCGCAAACCCCAAGAGCACATATAAATGAAATCATAAAGGAATGTTAACTAACTTTCACCAGTTAAGTTTAGAGTTGAAAAAATTGGATAAGTAGTAATGGGTGTGTTTGGAGCTGTTTTAATCATCCTCTTAAGCTGTCTTTGTGTTTATCTCCTCTGGACTCTCATTAGGTTTGTTCACAAGGTATGGTGGACTCCGATGCGAATACAAAGCATAATGAGGTCACAGGGAATCAAAGGTCCACCGTATAGATTCCCCCATGGCAGCACCAAAGAGATCACCAGCATGAGAAGTCAATCCATGGGCAAACATATGGAAATATCACATGACATATTCCCAAGAATTCAACCTCATGTTTACTCATGGACCAAGATTTATGGTAATAAATCTTTATGGTGTTGTATTTTTGTTTTCTTGTTTTGGTTTGTCTGGTGAGGTTGTTTTTGGGTGTTTGTGTTTGGTTCCTCACCAACTGTAGATGGTGTGCTAGCATATGATTGGGCAGTCTTATTGGTGCCAACCTAGTTGGATTGATTTGGCTCGCTATGATGTTTTTTGCACTCATCCTCTTTTTTCCTTTATTGTTGTATTAGTTTTTCCTCTTCATCAATAAAGTTCATTTCTTTGTTGATCAAAATATATATATATATATATATATATTAATCACAACATTCTCAATGCCCTCTGTTCTTGCAACTCAACTTTCCTTTGCCTTCCACCTTTATGTTCTAGTTTTTTCTCTCTTGCATTTTTTTTTATTTCTTTTATTTATTTTTTTAGGTTCCTTTAATCTTGAAATAAGAAAAAATTTAAAAAGTTGAAAAAAACAAAAAAAAAAAGGAAGAAGAAGAAGAAGAAGAAGAAGAAGGAGACAGAGTCAGTTCAAGACGAAAAAGTCAAACTTTGTTGAAAGAAATCTTTGAAATATCTTTCTTATTGAGATTTTTTCTTTTCCTTTTTTTTTAATATTCAAAATTGTAGTATACTAAGGATCGTTTGGTCTAGACTATCTAAAATGTAATAAGGATAGCTTTAAATTTTAACAAAAGGAGAGTGTATCAAAATTAAAAATAAATTGAAATGGCTACATGAACTAAAAGGCAAGAGTTTAGCATAAAAAGCTTTACCTTTCGCCCATAAACAAATACAAAAGAAATAGAAACAAAGGAAATGCTTTATCTTTTTCAATCCCTACATTCCAAGGCTCCAAATTAAGCACAATAAAATGAGAAACAAAGAGCAAAACACCCAACCTATGATACTGTTTAACTAATTAATGGTGGAATTATGTAGATATCTAACTTTAAGTTGTTTTCTTCTCTTTTCATTTTTCCTTGTTGGAGTATAGGAACGAATTTTCTCAATTGGCATGGTCCACAAGCCCAATTGTTTGTTACAGAACCTGAGCTTATCAAAGAAATATTGAACAACAAAGAAGGTGCGTATCCAAAAATGGACATGGAAGGCTACGCAAAGAAGCTCTTAGGGGAAGCACTTATAACAAATGAAGGTGAAAAATGGGCAAAGATACGAAAACTGGCCAATTACACTTTCCATGCCGAGAGCTTGAAAGTAAGTTTATTGCCATAAATTATCTTATGAGGCAAAGTTAAATTTTTGTTTATTATTCATTGACACACTTGCTGTGTTTGGTTGGGGGATTTGGGGAGGGATTTGGAAAGGGAAATAGAAAATGTGTGTGAAACTAGGTGAAATATAGGTATATTTTATTCACATTTCATTTATCTTTTTCATTTATCTTTCCAAATCCCTCCTCAAATCCCCCAATCAAACACAGCATTAAACAATTTCTTCGTGTGCGAGGGTGAAATTTCCCTATTCCCGCAATGGTAGGACTCTCTTGTGCACTGGGCTATCCTTTAGCATTCAGGGAGCATACTCCTTAGTAAACAATGTGTTTTCCATATAAGAAATTACACTAAGGCTTCGTTTGGAAACATGCTTTTTTTAGTAACATTTTGGTTTTTTTGCTAAAATATGATGTAAAAAAAATTAGTATGTTTGGGATGATTTTTTGATTTTTTATGAAAAGATGTGCAAAAAGTAAAGAAAAAATGGAATCTTTGATTTTTTGGTATAGGTTGTTGGCTTTTTGGCTAAAATCATCACTTGCCAAACGAGGCCTAAATGTTATAAGTTTTTGGTAATAATATGTGGGGATGGTACATGCAGGGTATGATTCCAGAAATGAGTGCAAGTGTTGAGACAATGCTAACAAGGTGGAAAGGGTTTGAAGGAAAAGAGATCGATGTTTTTAAAGAATTTGGACTATTAACAACAGAAGTAATTTCGAGAACAGCTTTTGGGAGTAGCTACGGGGAAGGGAAGCACATATTTGAGATGGTGGCAAAACTGACTTCAATTACTGTTAAAAATGTTTATAATGTAAGGTTTCCAGGCATCAGGTAATTTATCACTTGGTACAATTACTGTTAAATTTCTCATGAAGGTTAATAAAACTCTTGTTGAACAAACCAATTATTGGCTTTTCTTTCCATGAGATAGAGCTAATAACTTCAACAATTTCTGAAATCTTAGTTGACATGGTTTTCTTTGAGGATTTGAGCACACTTAATGTGACATTTGATAAGGAAAATGATTTTTAAATAATAATAATTTATTTTAAAAAAATTTCATCCATAATGATGTGGCAGTGACATTTTTAAAATTATGAGTCATAATGAAAGGTATTTAAATTTAAAATGGAAGGACTATAGAAGAACACATCATTTTATATAAAAAAAATTATGTTCATATATCATTATCCTAAGTGATGATAAATTCAATTTTAACTAAAGCCATTGTCAAACGCATGTTTTGCCTTGAAACATATGGGACTTGGATAGAGCTAAATCTACTCATTTGCACTAAGAAATGGCCAGCACAAACAATTAAGTAGCCATCCCTTCAACTTGAACTTCATAAACATAGTAAATGATATGTATACCACTCAGTCCTTACAACCAAGCACCAAGTCATACCATGTGAGTGTGGACTGTTCGATCAAGTCTACAAACTTACACATGTACATGTATAGAGAGGGCAAATTGAAATAACTAAGAAAGCATCTTTGCAACATGACCCTTCAACAAAAATGACATGCATATCGTTGAATACTTTTTTTTTTTTTTTTTTGATCGGAAAATATTAGTTGTTAGTTATTAGATTAGCACCTATGGGAGAAAATCTCTCCACCCTCGGTAAAACACCTAAGTGCTTGCACTCCTTTAATTCAACCCCCCTAAGGGGAATTGAACCTATGACCTCCTTAGGACTAAACCCTAAGGAAGGCATGGTGGCCAACTAGGCTAGGCCTAGTTGGTTGCATATCGCTGAATACTTACTCCTGACCATCGAGTCACATATGATGTAGGTGTAGACCGTTGGATCAATAGGACCACATGGTATGTCTTGGTGGCATTTACAAGATTAATGCTCCTTAAATGGTATGTCTTGTCTTGAAGGAATTTATAGCATTACTGCTCCTTAAATATATCCTTCATATATGCCTTGAGTTTCACTTTTGTTTTAGGATGCCATCACACAACTTGGAAAATTCCATGAAAATAACTGGATTAGAAATCTCATGTTGTAATATACATTAGGCAAAATTACGCTGTTGGTCCTTCTAATTTAAGCGAAATTTACTTTGATTTCCATGCTTACACTTGTGTTTCAATGTAGTACTTACATCAATTGTCATTAGTATTTAGACAGAAAAATGACTGTGTGACTCACCTAGGAATAGAGTTTAAATTGATGAAATTGAAACTGCAAATACTAAAGTGAAATCTTCTAGAACTATAGGGACCAATAATGTAATTCACCTATATAATATATATATATGTGACCATTTAGTTTATTTAAAACTAATTTAAGTAATATTGTTACTTGTATTATGTCCTTTAGGAAGGTAGATAGGTTATTTATCGTAACTATCTGCATATGATCATTAGTCGGTTATCAATTTTTTTACAGTTGGCTACTAAAAACGAGTGATGAGGTTGAAGCAGAGAATCTTGAACAAAGCATCAAAAACTCCATTTTAGAGCTCGTAAAGAAAAGAGAGAGTAAGAAAAATGAAAAAGTTGGTAATCACTTTGGGAATGATTATCTTGGACAACTTTTGAAGATTGTTCATGAATATGATGGCAGCAAGAGGATTACAATAGAACAAATGATCGACGAGATCAAGGCAGTGTATGGTGCTGGACATTTAACCACTACAAACTTGCTTTCTTGGACCATTTTTCTTCTATCAATCTGTACAGATTGGCAAGAGAAAGCAAGGAAGGAAGTCCTCGAGCTATTTGGCCTAAAAACTCCAACTTCGGATGGCATTGCAAGACTGAAAACTGTGAGCAAATTACCATCTTTGGTTAAATTATGCAACTTTTTTTTATTCTTCTTGCACTTCAAACAATGAACTCAATTTATGGCTATTATAATTGTGCAAATTTCGATTCAAATCAAACAATTTGATACCAGTTTCAACTGAAACAATTCAAATTGTGCTTTTGTTGGAACTTAAGTAAATCGTATGATTAAATTAATGATTTACTACAATTCGCTACAATTCTTAGTGACTTAGTTCAACTCTATCACAAAATAAAAAAGAGATAAATTAGATATATTGATTAGCAATGCTATATGGACCGCGGAAAAAGTAATTCAAAAAGTTGCTATAGAATGAAGGCCGCGCTTGTTTAATTGATTACGTGAGATTGAACGAAGAGATTAGTAATGTGGTGATATTAAGGGGGTGTTTGGGAACCTAGCTTCAAGGCTAAAATAGCCTCAAAAACAATTTTAGCCTAAAAACTCCTAAATCAAAAGTTTAAAAAAAATAAAAATAAAAAATAGGCCGGCAGTGGGCTGTCATTGTGACAGTGTAGGCACAGCCTACCACTGTCACAGTGACACGTAGGTAAATTATAATTTTACCCCTTTAGATTAATTTTGGAAAGTGTGAGATTAGGGACAAATTTATCATTTTAACTTCAAACATCATTTCAACACATTTTTCAATACACCAACTCAAATAAAAATCTATCCTATCTTCCCAAACATATAAAAACTAAAATAGCCTACTGAAATAGTTTACTAAAATAGTCACTTCCCAAACACCCACTAAGTTGAAAATGTAAAATAAAGTATATTTGTGTAGTAGTGTGATGGTATTAATTGATTGGGATTAAACCTATGAAATTCCACAATTACCATTCGTTCATTATTGTAGTCACATAGGCTAAGGGATAAAATAGTGTTCTACCCATTAATCCCATAGGATTGTATCTTGATCCCATGTGTTTCCAAGCTTTGCTAGTCAAGTGTAGGATTACTGCTCCAATAGGAATACTAATTCCCCCACACAGTTCCTAACCAAACATAGCATGAGGGGGGCCCATCTCACTCGTACTCCAATCCTCCTCCTCAAACCTCCAATCAAACATGAACGAAGTGTGTGGACGGGATTCATTGTGAGTATCATTCAAATCACATTAAGTTTGAATCTACACTACACATTTCATTTTCTATAACTTTTTTGGCTACTCTATTGGACTTCTTAGCTTTTTTGTATATGAATATATATGTGGCTCTATATGTATATACATATAAATAATTTGTTTATATTAATATTTATTTCATGCAAATACTATATCTTTATCCTTATATAGATATATGTGTATATAACATTACATAGTACATTAAATCAAGAGACTCTTATGTTTTAAGATTCAATATGATATAATTCACAATTTTTGCAAATTCTTTTACTATTTATGATTCTTCTCTATTTGACAATAGGAATTCAATTTGCTACAAATTCTAATTTGTTCACTCTCTTATATTTTTCATGTTAGATGAACATGATCATTAACGAGTCTCTAAGACTATATCCTCCGGTGATTACCATGACAAGGAAAGTTCAAAGAGAAGTTAAACTGGGGAACCTAATTCTTCCTGCTAATATAAATATTTTTTTCTCAGTTCTATCACTTCATCATAACCCCCAAATATGGGGAAAGGATGTTCATATGTTCAAACCAGACAGATTTGCAGAAGGCGTGGCTAAAGCTACCAACAACAACCCAGCAGCATTTTACCCATTCGGTATGGGACCTCGGACTTGTGTGGGTTTGAACTTCACCACCAATGAGGCAAAAATTGCGCTCTCAATGATTCTGCAGCGCTACAAGTTCACTCTTTCACCAAATTATGTCCACTATCCAGATGATATTTTCATTCTCACCCCAAAAAATGGAGTTCAAGTCATCCTCCAAGAAATTTGAGTGCAAACATGTGTTCGTACTAAGTGGTATATGTATATATTGGTAAAGTAGTGAACGTTGTTTGTTATGGTTAAATTATGTAAAGATGTAATATCAGACAACAAAACTGATGAAGAGCACTGATGATTGAGATATAATAAATGTAAGCTTAATGTAGATCCTAATCTTATCTTATCTTCCACGAAGTTCCCCAACTAAAAGGGAATGTTAAATAATCCAAATGCAATTAAAGGACCACAAAGCAGTCTATGAATGTGTTAACAAAGCATGGTTCATAATTGAGGTCTAGTTGGAGGACCACCAAGTCACCAAACTCTTGATGGAGGCTAATTTTTTTTTTTTTTTTTGTGTGTGTGCGCGCACGCATTTTCTACCTTCTTTCAATGAAATTTCTCTGTATTTGCCGAAAGAACATTAAAAGAGCCCATCAGAGGGGGCCAAACATGACAGACAAACTCTGCCATCACCCACTACATTGAAAAAGTGATTGGATTGTTAATCCATCAACCCGCAAAAATCATGTTTGATTGGAAAAAATTGCAAGAGTTCCATAAAACTATGAAATTATGGATCCTTTCAAGAAGGATTTTGGAGCATGAAGCTCGTTCTATTTGTATATATATTTTTGTAAAGTCAAGGGTTTCTTTGTATTGAATTTTGAACTCATTTTGATGTAACCAGGCTACGCCTTGAATTTGTAACCTTTAAAGCCTAACTTGTATTAGTTTAGATTTCGTTCTCATAATTACATACTATAAATTCATGTCTTAGGATTGGTGAATGTATTAATGCATTTAATTTTATGTTATAAATCTCCAAAAGGAATCTATGAAGGAAACAATGGGTTTAACATGTTTTGCTTACCGAAGGATTGAGATTAATTATAAGTTTCTACCTGGTTAATGAGAGCTGAATGATGATTATAAGATATAACTGTAGGTTTGGGTTTCATATATTTTGGGGCGTTACACATGTCATTAAGGCTGGGCAGTCCCTACATGTGTATAGATAGTACCTCTCCTTTTCAATCTCAACACACTAAGGCATCATTTGATAACTCTTAATTTTAGCCAAAAAGTCATTAAAAAATCTAAAGATTCATTTTTCTCTCTAATTTTTGCACATTTTTTCAAAAAAAAATAAAAAAGTTATTCCAAATATACTAGTTTTTTTACCTCGTATTTTAGCCAAAAAGTCAAAAAATTACTAAAATAATCTATTCCCAATTGAGGCCTAAATCTCAGAGATTTCTTTACTGTCTTCGTTCTTCTGCTCTTCTGTCAAACAGAGAGTATGCCATAGTTCTAGTTCACCAGAGCAGCTCAGTAAGGTGCCACTGCAACAGTGGTCAACCGTTGTATCTTGGGAGACAAACGTCGGCATAATCTCAAAGCATCTCTAGTGAGGCGAAGAATATGTTTTACGGATACTGTGTAATATACGGGTCTCAGTTTTTTTTGGGGGGGGGGGGTTTTTTTTGGTTTTAGTTTTTGGGTTTCGTTTACTGTTCTTATTTGTATTTCCTTCTCCATTTTTGTCAATTAAATCTACTCATGTCATTTCGTTAACATTAATTTGAGGGACACTGCGAAAATGATGCAGAGTATTGATGATTGAGAGATAATGTCACACCCCAAACCCGGGTATGACTAGCCGTGGCCCACAGGGCCTTAGCCCAAGGCACACGTAAGTCCAAACACAAATCCATAATCATATTGAACAACTATACAATAATCCAGTAATAAATAACCAAGACTCAATCCAGTGACATGCCACAAGCATAAACAGCAAAACCAACCATAATCAATACTATCCAAACTTATGGGGTATAAACAGCTCACATATCAAAATAATCCTAATTGAACCTCAATAAAAAATAAATAGATATGCGCACAAACTTGACATAACAATCTAAAACAAAATAAATGAATGTCCTAGAGGTCCATGCAATTGAGTCCCCGTTATGCCATGAGTTCACTCTAAGTCCTTCTAACACTTGGAAATGATAACTAACTAAGTCAGCTGATAGCTCAATGAGTAGTAACATGGATAGTAAATACATTTTTGAAAACAAGGTTCAATACCAAAATAAAATATGTATCACAAAAACTAGATTGGCATACCATTTTGATAAAGATAATCTGTTTCAAAAAGAAGATTCCATAGTTCAACAGTTAAAATACTCATGTCTCTTAAGAACATGATAAATGAAAATTTTCACTTAAAACAGATTACAACATGAACACCAATGATTTTCTGGGTATCAAGAATTACAAGCAACATGCTACCAAGTTCTCAAGGCAATAAGCTCGTTGGATCCAATATCGAACCAAAAGTCATTCTCAGGGTGGCAACCCGAGTCTTTTCTCTAAGACAATTTGATTGAAGGTCACCTAGCCTAGCCTAGGTCTTTTCCTTACAATCGTTGAGCACTAGAGTTATCACGACCCAAACAAGATATGTTCCCTAGTAGCCAGAGTCACCACACACAATAAAATAATTTTCTTGGACTAAATATACAGATGGTTCCGATAATCAATACAATTCAGTTTCGCAAAACATGGTAGTTCAACATTACAAACATGAGACCATAACAAATAGTTTACAGTATGCCAAATTTACACATGTTTCAGAAATAATTTAATTCTATTGATAATATAATAATTTATCAAAACAGTTTAGTCCTGAAACAACAATTAAATTTTCCAATAGTTTAGGGTAGGGGAACATTTATAAAAATATGTAGCATGCAACTACTCACCTAAACACGGTATAATATAATCCTCGAATAAAGTATGAAAGTCCAACTAGTGCCTTGAACAAAGTATTAAAACTACACGTCACTACTAATTCAAACATGTTACCCAAAAGACAATCTAAGAGGGGGTGAATTAGGTTTTTACAATTAAAATTAATAATACCCTATTAAAAATTATAACTAGCACAATAGATAAATATAATTAATGAAATAAAAATAATTAAAACACGTGTTCTAACAACTATGTCAATTAATGATTTTAGCACAGTGAAAATGTGAAACATAACTATGGCAATTTAAATAAAATAAAGAAACAAGGGAGAGAGAGGTAAACAAATTTATAGTGGTTCAGCTTCAACTCGGCCTACGTCCACTCCTCAAGCTTCACTTGAGATTTTCCACGATACTCTAGTTTACAGGGTGTTAGCAACCTTTTCACAGATGGAGCAATCCTCCACAGATTTTACACAGACTTTCTAAGTCAAGAATATTAAGTGTACTACATTCTCACAAGGTTGAAAAGAATGTGTTTTTGTTTTCACAAAAAGCTACAAGAATTATCTCTCAAAGATAGATATAAAAATGAGATTTTGATTTTTCTGTAATCCTCACACAGGAAAGATGGGCTTAAAGCTATACAACTTAATGTATAATTTCTGAGAGAGGATGTAAACAAAAATTGAAGAACACTTCTCAGAAAAAAAAATTGGAAAATAGATGAGAGTGATTATAGATCAAGGAATATTTTCTAATTTTTTTGTTACTTGTTTACATTAGAGGCTTGGTATATATAATGAAACTTATAGCCATTTATAGCCGTTGTATTCATTTGAATTTATAGCCATTTATAGCCGTTGTATTCATTTGAATTTATAGTTGTTGTATTTATTTGAATATCTTCCACTCCATCATTACTAATTTGAATATCTTCCACTCCATCATTACTAATTTGAATATCTTCCACTTGAACCTTTTGGCCTGCTGTTGTGCTGGGCTGTTTGAACCTTTGTTTTGGGCTGTTTGAACCTCTAATTTAATAAAATATTAAATATATTCTAACAACATTTAAGATAAAAGTTTTAGGTAAGAAATAATGGAACAAAATAAATTTTGATTCTATTTTTCTCTTCCAAATAAATTAAAAACATAATTAAATAAATCATCAAAATAAATAAGTCTAACAAAACATACTAAAAGGAATAATAAACTAAGTAATCTCAAACTAAAGCGCACTAACACAGCTCAACCCCACTCACTGTTACTCTTAAATAATACCTAAGTTCATGTTCTTCGAGGTCTCAAATTACTCATGACATGGGTTCAGATTGAAACTTAATTAAAAGTAACTTTAAGATAAAATAGAATTTTAAACTAGTTTGCCCAATTTATTCGCTAACTTTGAAAATTAAAAACTCACTTCATGCTGTTCGAAAAATTCCAAAACCCGCTAGATATCGACTACTATATCCTAAGTTTCAAACCCAATTGGTTTTACTTGATTTGCTTATCAAAATAATTATTTATAATTAATTATACCCAAACAGATTGTTTTTTGTAGCATTTTAAAGAAATTAATGGTTCTCTTAGTATATACCAGCAATCAATGTAAGGCCAAAAATTTAAGAAACTAGACTCGTAACTAGTTCTAATGACACTAATTTGATAATTTTCAGATTTATACCCAAAGAGAACAATACTTTCGAAGTTACTATTTTACACTAGTTTTCAAGACAGATTTGAAAGGACCAGTTAATATAGATTTTGACTCCCAAAAATTATGAGAAATGTGGGCGTAGATTTCCGACCACACAACCAAATAGGGAACTTAGTTGGAGAGCACTGGCAAAATAGACTAAGCCTAACAACCTGCACAAGAGGATGAGAATTCGGCGGTGGTTCGTCCACCTAGGGGCACTCCAATGATCAAGTCAGTAATCAATATCTCTCAAAGATAGCAAATTGTGCTTAAACTCACAAGAAAGAACTTTAAGTATATCACGCATACCTGAGACCCATGGGGGTGCCCTACTTTTATAACCAGCAGTGACATGATCTCTTTAGAAGCCTCACTTCAATGGACTCAGGCTCAATGCTCATCCTGGACCTTTATCTAAATAGAGATAAACTCTTCTCGAGCCTTATCTTTATCCAAAATGAGACCCTCCCCTATTCTAGGACTCTTGTCCCTTATCTGTTTATCTCGGATTCTGGTATCTCCGCAGATAACCTCGGCTTAGCCGAGATCATCTTGGTAGCACAATCAGGCCACGTGGCACCTCGGTTAACACTTCGGCGTCACCTTAGCCACATGTTGTTATTCACAAAATACTTCCCCACAACTGTCCCCTAGGTTCTATTACCTTAGCAATCTGAGGTGATGGAAGGTACATCGTTTGTCCACACTATATGTCGGCAAAAAAATTCATTTTTCTTTTTGACCGATATCATGACTCGTCAGCTTCATATAACTAGGACTCAGCTATCCACTTTCCCAAGGATCAAGAACCAAGAATCCAATTTTTAAGCATCTTAGTCGAGATCGCTCCTATAGCCAAGGTTATGTCCTCATTATTTCAAGAATTCCAAGAGTTCTGCCTGTGCATGAGCTATCACACACAGTCTTTTCAACCGTTTCATCCACATGTCCTTTCCTTATTGGTTCGTACTTGACACGCACTATCAGGCGCGTCGTTTCTGGCCACAGCGCCTGACAAGCACATTGTCCAAGGCATCTCATTATGTTTTGCACCTTTTTGTATTTTTGACAAAACACCTCTCTCTTTCCGTCTCCTCACTTCTCATTCTTTTGTTTTCTCTTTGCTCAAGTTCTCTATCTCTTAATTCCCTAAATCCTCCATTGTTGTGTTCTTGAGCTCTCTACAACCGCCCCGTTTACCACCTCCGGCGTAGCATTTACTGTCATGCTTCACTCGTCGTCACCGTCTGACCCCGATGAACCTCAAACCGGTGTCCTCATCTTCGGCCCCAATCAGTAAGTTCCTAGTTTCTTTTGATTTCAGTCATATTGTTTTTCAATATATTTCTTCTTTGCCACATGTCCATACTGTATCTATAATCACTCATACTTATACTCTGTTTTTCGTCATTTTGTTCGTATCTTCACCATTCGTGCAAATATATGTTAATTTGTATGCATTGTGATTGTTTATGCTGATTCTTGTACTCGATCCCATCTGTTCGTGTTTTGTTTCAACATTGTTTCATATGCCATTTTTAGCATTTCCATCTTCGTGCTTGCTAGTTTTTTTGTATGTCTTGCACTATTCTTTTTATATTTGTGTTTTTCCTCTATAGTTCTGCTTTGGTTGATTCTTAAATCTTGCTTGCCTCTAATTCTTTTTGATTCTGAATCATGTCCTTTCTTTGTTTTTTTTTTTACTTGTTTTCAAATTTCGGCCTTTCATTCTTGCTTATCTTTGTAGATTCTAGGTTTGGGATTTGCTAGAAATCACATACTTAGGAAAACCAAAACAAATTTCCTTTTAGATCTTCACAATCCTCACCCTAGTGCTCTCTAGGGTTTAGCCGAGATCTTTAACCCTTTACCAAGCCTTTTACCAAACCTCTTTCATCAAACCTTCCCTTGCCGAGATAATGGGCATGTTTAGGTGGAGGGTAGACACCCCAGCCAAGCTAGAATACTTTAGGCAAGAGTTCTCCATCCCAACTGACGTTCAAATCAGGTTGGCTGGGAAAGAGGACTCTATCATACCTGATGGAAACTCCATGTCCTTCCCCGTAGTTGCATTCATTGAATGTGGACTTCGGTTTCCTTTAGACACTCTTTTCCAAGACATTCTCCACTACTACAAACTTAACTCCCATGTAACTAGCCATCAACTCATATAGAGTTATCAATGGTATAATCGAACTAGCTTGCCAAGAATATGCTAGGATTACACTAGCTGACATTCAATTCTGTTACACCATGTGTGGCCTTAAGTCTGACAAAGGTTGCATGTACTACCTCAAGCCCAGATCCACCGCCTTCAAACTTATAGCCGACCTCCCAGACTCCAACAAGGGTGCTGAAGATGACTACTTGATTCCCTCGAGCAACTAGGAGTTTGTGCCTGATAACAATCTTCATCTCTTTCCTCTACGTCGAGCAGTGTTTAGAGAGGATGAGGGTAAGAATTGAGTCATCCCATAACTTCATCTCTGTTAAGACTTTGTCAATTCATTTATCTGTACTAATGTTTACTTGGTGCTTTTTGCAATTCTTCCTCAACCATCAAAGGACTTCTGCCAAACTTTCTTCCTTAGCAAAGATCTGAAAAGGCTATTAGGTTTGCTAATTGAGAAACGCAAAGCCCCAATGCTGCTTAACTACATACTGACCTACCGAAGTCCTCTGCCCGACACTTCCAGAAGGAGAAAGACTTCGGCAGCCACTCAACCGGCTACTTCCTCACCAAGGCCAGATTAGGCCTCCTCATTAGATCTAGTGGACCAACCATCCACTTCAGTTCCAGCTCAACTCATTCCACCATCCCAGCGCTAGTGACATCGCCGAGTTTCCAATGCCCCTGTCGGATGAACCCAAAGTCACAAGCATCGAGATTCAGAGACATCGGCGTATGATCCAAATAATCCTCCAATCGCATTGCTTGCGATTCATTTCCACCCCTGAGTTACCATTACTGCCACAGCCGATGATATGGGCCACAGTCAAGCTGTCGTTGAAGACTTATTGGCTGACCTTCCAGAAGTGGTTACTGTTCACTCTTCCCCCTCTCAATCCCAACCAAAGCCCAAGCCAAAAAGAATCAAAAAAGCCAAGGCAAAGGCCTCTACTACCCATGTAGACTTTAAAGATACCGTCTCGATCTCCAAATTGGCCGAGATCGAGAAGAACACAATTGTCATCGAGAAGAGGCCTGCTGAAGACGAGCATTCTGACCAACAACGTTCCAAGAAGTCGAGGTTAGAAGGTTCAATGGGGCCAGGTGTTTTCCGAACCGATGAGCCCTGGCCCCTGCATTCGTGGTTGAGGACCGACCAATGACTACTGCTAAAAGTGTAATTGACAGCATTGAGGTCGGTACCGTTCTTTCCACCACTGTTCTCTTGCCTACCGACTTGAATCATATGGCCGAGATCACTGAATATGAAAACTTCGGGTTGATGATGCAACACTCTGTTTTAGTAAGTTCCCAGCACTTATACTTTTTCATTTAGCTTCATGTTTCAACTCCTTGCACATAAGCAATTTTACTAACTTGTTTGTTCCTTTCCTTCTAGGCCATCTGGCGTGCTCACTCTTTCGCAATGAAGGCCGAGGCTTTCAAAAATGAGTTAGTCCAAAAGACTCAAGATGCTGCTAGCTACCTTGCCTCCCTCAACAACGCCGAGGCCAAGATCAAGGCTTTACTGGATCAGGCCAAGGCTGCCAAATGTGCGCAAGACCAGGCCGAAGAGAGAGCTGAGGCAGCTGAGGTTGTGGCCGAGGTACTCAAGTCCAAGATTAAGGACGTCGAAGCCAAAATCGCAGAAGCCAAAGCTGAGCTCCATGAGACCCTGGCTACCAAGGAGGCCGAGATCAAGGTGGACGACGAGAAGGCGTTCTCAAAAGGGCAAGACACCGTCCATTATGCATACAAAGCCTAGGTCAATCAAGCCTGCAACCAAGGTTATTACCTCGGTTGGACGGCAGCACTCAACAAGTTGTCTGTCCTAATGGACTCTCCACTCCGAGATATCAACCAGTTCAGCGTGCCCTTCCCTCCTTTTCCAAAAGACTTTGAAGGCGAAGATGAAGCTGAAGAGGAGGAGGCCGAGGCTAAGGAAACTTGTGAAGAGGAGAAGGTTGCTACTGAGGCCAAGTCCCCCATTCTGAATGATCAAGTCCTGGACTTAATTCAGGATGAGGAGGACGACAAGGTTTCCAAGAGTGCCTCTCCTAAGAAGACCACTTTTGAAGCTGAGGTCCAGGCTGCCGAGAAGAGCTTTGGTGAGACTCTTCTTGAGATCGACGTCAAGATTGAGGCTAAGAAGACTGCCGAGAAAATCGTCCCACTGTCTATCGAGACTGAAACTCCGTCAACCGCTGAAGTAGGACAGTTTGCCTAGAGTTTTTTCAGTTATAACTTTCTTCTTTCAGTTGTAACTTCTTGTTGTTTGAACAATTTTAAGTTTCAATTTGGCTAATGTGCCTTCTTTTGTATTCGAACAAGTTGTCTCTTATGCTAGGCCGAAGTGCCTTTTTCTCTGTATTTGAACAAGTTTTCTCTTTTGAATGCATTTTTCACTTTTCCTTCTATGTGTTGAATGCTTGTCTCTTTAAGCTCTATCTGTCTTCATTGTCTTGTATGCTTCCATACTTAGAATATTTTTGCACTTCTCTTAAATATAATTTTCTTGTGTGATCACTTCGGGTTAGAACACCTTGAACCAATATCACCTCGGATCCAGTCTTAGTTAGTCACCTCGGACCAACTTATCTCGGATGCATCTATGGCTGTGATCTCGGCCACCTGGCACTTCATAAAATTTATTTAAATAACTTTCAACAAGTGTTACTTCTTTACTCGTGCTTGCTGTCTTTTATCAAGACCTCACCCTTCCAACCCTTCTAGGTTTGACAACCTGGTTGGTGATCTTGGATACCAAATACCTCAGGTATAGGATAGTACTCTTATATCAGATTGACTCATCTCGGATTGTTCTATCTATCTATGCTCATTCTCACTTCCTACTCCCTAATGTGAACCAAAGTATCGCTTATGTCCATATTAAGCATGCCTCTCCAATTTGTGCCAAAGTTTGATTCAAACGAATCCTAGCCAAGGTTTTCTAACTAGATTAAACTTAGTTCAACTCTATCATATGCTAAGTATAATTCAACTCTACTATGTAATAAGTCTAAGTTATTCGTTATGTTTTATTCAAAAACATCACAAACTTAGTTCAACTCTACCATAGGCAAGTTGAGCTCAACTCTACCATATGGCAAGTCTAAGTTATTCGTCATGTTTCATTCAGAAACATTATAAACTTAGTTCAACTCTATTATATGGTTCAACTCTACCATATAATAAGTCTAAGTTATCCATCATGTTTCATTCAGAAATATCTCAAACTCACTACAAAAAAATTGAATTTTTACGGCTTACAATGCATGTCGTAAAAACTCTTTCACGGCATGCACACAAATGCCATTATATGACATGCCGTGAAAAGTTGAGCATCATTTGCAGCATGCAGGTAAAGTTGTAAAAAATAATAAATTAAACATTAATGACATACTTTGTATGTCGTATATAACTTTTTACGACATTTTTGTCATGCCATAAATCATTATACTTTCCACGGCATAATTTTGCATGCCGTAGAAGGTTATTTTTAATATATTTATGGCCTACTTTGTATGCCTTATATAATATTTTACGACATTTTCTTACATGTCATAAATCATCACACTTTTCATGACATAATTTTGTATGCATTAGAAGGTCATTTTTAATATATTTATGACATACTTTGTATGTTGTATATAATCTTTTATGGCATTTTCTTGCATGTCATAAATCATTACACTTTTCATGACATAATTTTATATGCCGTAGAAAGTTATTTTTAATATATAACATATATATATATATATACAAGAATATAACATTACCTAACAATATGTAGACAATAGCTTATAAAATGCAACTTGTGAACAAACCAAGCAGAAGCAGCAACTATGAAGTAAGCAAAAAAAGCCTAATATCCATACACCAAACAACATGCATACGAACTTCCATCCTCAACTTCTGTCATATCAAGTTGATAACAACTTCCAACATACAAACCAAGAAAAATATTCAAATCATAAGATTCACTATTCTCTAAAATACGACTTTAAACATCCAAAAAACATAATTACAAATCGTAAATCAATTAGTCAAATATTTGGAGTCTCCAGGAAGAGAATTCAAATTTTGCATGGTTAGGAAATTGAATTCCACAAGTTCAATATGACCTGATTGTGTCCCTTGAAAACTTTGACATGCTGTCATACTTGCCATCATCTCCAAAGAGTTCATTTTCTCCTTACTAAAGATTAAAAAAAAAAAAAAAATGATATCAAGCATTAACAAATAACTTGAATAACCCAATTTTTGTCAATTGTTGTGGGACTAAATTATAAGGATAAAAGTTAATCTCAAAAAGAGAAAAAAAAAAAAAAAAGAATACAAAAGATTGCTATCAATTCATCACATTATGCAATTAGATTCTCATATTGAGCCCTAGAGCTTAACTGGCACAAATTGATAAAAGGTTCAAATAATGGCAGAGTCAGTGATTGGGTATGCTCACATTCAATGAACTAATGTCACTATGATAATATGCCTCCACATCTACTTCCAATCACACTCTAGCCAAGTATAGAAGTTAAAAACATCTTGGCCATCATCAAGACAAAAGTTAACAGAAACAATGATAGACAACATATTTTACACATACACTGGACATGCAACCTGTCATTATTCAAAAATACAGGCAAGAAACAACTAGGCAGAGGCAATCACTACTATGTATAAAAACAATACTTGGCTGCTTGTTATTACTAGATCATAGTCTGAATTCAAGAAGTCAGTAGTATGAAATCATTTTCTTTTTATTATATTTTTTAAGTCTCCAACCAAACCTCATTTTGTGATGGATTTGGCCACAAACACAACTTATCAAAATTTTTGAGTCATTTCACCATGAATTTCACCCAACTTAGTAATTAACAGAGAAGGAAACTGATTCTTATAACACTTCTTCATTTTGATTTTATTTGGTCAGTCAGATTAAGAGTGTTCCTTAACCCTTCTATAGAAAGCAGACAACGAATTGAAGATATAATGTCTAACAAACTTATGTTGAACCTTTTGGTTATGAGGCAAAAGAGTATATAGATTGAGCAACATAAAAGGATGCACCTAGGATTAACTCTAAAAAGCTAAGGGCAAGTGAGTTTCTATGGCACGATTGGTTGGAACTATTTCCAGCAACACCAATTTTATGAGCACCAGAAGAATCCTATTGTAATTTCTTATAAACATTACTAGACTTGGTCTGACTTCTAAAGATGAACAAAAGTTTTCCAACTTATATATCATGCTTAGATTTTGGGTTATATGTGGTGCCATCTGATTATTTCATCATGTGCTGGTGATGTATGACCCATCACCGCTGTTAAGATCATTGGTAGGTGGAAAAGACAAAAAGGGCAATTGGAATGAATGTAGCAGGTTTTTGCAGCTCGTATGGTTGGTCAAAGAGATGGAGGTTTAATGGTTAGTAGGTGTTGGTTTATGCAATGTTGGGTCTGCGCAATCAGCCACAGCTACGACTGTAGAGCTTGGGCAAGGAATGGATAGTGGCATTCAAGTTGGTAAAATGAACATGTAGGCAAGATGTTAGGGATTATGGGAATGGTGGTTGTTTTGGGTTTTTTGAGTGTAGTTCTGACATAGACTTGAGAAACTTGGCCTGATGCTGCCTACAATAGGAATTGTGGTGGATTCTTATTTTATTTTTTATTTCCAAAACAGAGAGTTTCTATTGGAAGCTTTGGACATCAATGATTTAAGGAGGTTTGGTGTTAATTCAAAGACCAAAGGGTAGGGCAATAGGTTAGGGTTTGTTTTGGCTTGATTCAGCAATGTTCAAAGTTAAAAAAGAGACTACTCTTGGGTTGTTAACAGTAAAAGGTTCATTTTCAAGAAGTATAACCATACAATCAGGTTCTTCCACCGTTTGAAAGGACCTTTTGAGGGGTGAAAGAACCTTTTATTAAATTGACAAGAAGAACCTTATCATATTTATATATATATATATATTTTTTTTATGTTTAGGTGGAATTTGTGTTACATAGACTTGGCACTTTGGGGCGAAGTACCCGTGTCGACATGACACGACACGAGTGCGGGTGTGGGATCTGTGTCGGATTCGCCTGTTCTCTCTCAGACATAGCTCTTCACAGACAACAAAAGAAATGAAAGAGGAGAGAGCAAGAGAGAACCTGGTCGAAACTCCATCCAGTTGATACAGTCGAAGCTCTATCCAGTCGAAGATCGAAGACCTCTAGTCGAAGCTCTATCCGATCGATCTAGTCGAAGATCAAAGCTCTATCCGGTCGATCGAAGCTCCATCCGGTCTCTCTCGGGCCTTTTCTCTCTCCCTCGCGATCGCTTTGCCTTCTCTCTCTCTCTCTCTCTCTCTCTCTCGTTTTATCTTCTTCTTGATTCATATCTTTGTCTATCTATTCGTATATATCTATTATTATAATAACTATAATAATAATAATAGTTAATAACTATAATAATAAATATTATTATTATATATTAGATAATAATTATTATATAACATATAATATATTTATTATAATAACTATAATAATATATAATAATAGTTAATAACTATAATAATAACTATTATTATTCTATATTAAATAATAATTATTATATAACATATAATATATTTATAAGATAATATATACTTATATATATTAATAAAAAAAATAAACACATGTATGTAAAATAAAATAAAAAATTAATTAGAACACATTGTTTTAAAAATATAATAAATAAATTAAATAATTAATGTATATTAAAATAAAAATATTTATAAAAAATATATATAATATAACTCATCTTCATATAATAAATATATATATATTTTTAAAAAAACTATTTAACGTATTCCCGTACCCGTATCCAAATTTGGATACATATTCACGTATCCTTAATTTTTAATTTTGAAGTGTCCGACCCCTAGATAGGCACTCGCACCCAATACCCGTACCTGAGTCCGTGTAACATAGGGTGGAATTGATCTATCCTTGAACTGATATTTTGTTTTTGAGAATCTTTTGAGTAGAGATTGTTTGTTCAATTGTTTTTATTCCCTTATCTCATGCTATAAAAAATTGGAGACCCTAATTAGATCTTAAGAATACTACTACAAATCATGAATCTTAACTAATATTTATACAGAGATAACTGACTGAATCAGTCAAAATTATCTTAATAAAATTAACCGTATTTATGAAATCGATCAAAGTAAGCAAATAATAGATATAGAAAAACTCTAGTCATAGAAAAACTCGAAACTAGGGTTTCGATTTCCAAAATTCCAACCGATGAAGAAGAGAGAATAGATATAGAAATTACCTTGAGAATATGAAGGTCGAGACTTTGCAAATGTCTTCGATGGGGGAGAGAGATCGGGAAAGAGAGAGGGAGACATAAAGAGAAAAATGCGAACAGAGATAGAGAGAGCAAGGGTCGGAGAGAGAAAGAACGAACTTGAATCGAAAGCGAGAGAGACCCAATCGGCGACAAAGATAGAGACAAAGAAGGAAATGGAAACGGAGATGGAGCATTGTCTAAATAATTGATGGAAACAAAGATGGAGCACTATCTAAATAGTTGATTTGTTATGTTTGTTGTGTGTGAAGAGAGGAGGCCTAACTACCTCTCACTGTGCCTAAATAAGGTGGGTTATAATACATCTCTCATTGCCTTGTTAGTTTTGTTTGTTGATTTTGTAATATTTTGTTTGTTAATTTTATTTCATTTTTAGTGATTTTTAATTTTAAAAAATAAATAATGTTTGAATTGTTAAATCATATCTTGGAGAATATGATTGAATATTTAGGCATGTTAACTACAATTTTTGCAATAAAAAATACATTTTTTTATTTTCTTAATTTTATTTTTTTGCAAAAAAAAATTTTAGTTTTAGCTGGTCATTTTGAGCAAAATTTTTCCCCTTTTTCTTTTTTTTGAAAATAGTAAATAGAAAATGAAAAGACTACCAAAAACACTGAGTTTCAATATTTTGAGGATGCTCCTATTTTACAAAAGTGGATTATTATATTTAGTGGGTTACTATTTGGTGATAAATGTTATTTGATTTGGTATTAAATTTAATTTTTCTAGTTAAAGTTTTCACGACATGCAAATGTATGTTGTAACAATTCAGTTTTTTAATTATTCTGTACAATTTATACTAATATTATTTAATCACAGTTTGAAAAATATATAATTTATTATATATTATTATGTGTAATTTTGTAAAACAATATAATTATTAAAAATTTAAGGGTCAGAGTATAAATAAATAAATAAATAATAATAATAATAATAATAATAATAATAATAATAATAATAATAATAATAATAATAATATGGTAGTAGAATAAATAATTAATTTTCTGTTGGTATATGATAAAGTGTAATTTAATTAAAAATTAATTTATTTATATAATTATGTTAAAAAACTGGGTCAACATGTAATTATCTTAATTATTACTTAAGATAACTATGAATCTATGAGTGAATTAGGAGAATTATGAAATAATCTATGAAATGATACGGATTGGCCACGTGTTCACCGACTGTGGCTTCCTCCTTCCTATTTAAGGGAGGAGGTGATCAACTTGCGTGAAAGAAGAAAAGAAAGAAAGAAGAAAAGAAGAAAGAACGAAGGAAAGGAAAGAAGAAAATAATGGAAGCTAAGATGGTCTTTGATAGTGGAAAGAAAGAGTAAGGTATTAAAGATAAGGTGAGTTATATTATACCTTGAGTCACCATAATGTATTTTACGTATGTTTTGACTTATCAAAATCTGTTTTATACAAGTTATGTTTTATTAGTATATTAATAAATGTATGTTTTATAAAGATTTCAGTTACGTGGATTATTTTCTTAGCCCTATTTGCTAAAGTGAAACCCATGAATATGTTTGTTTTACTTTTAAAAAATATTTGACTATGACCTTATACACAATTATGTTTCGTAAGTACCACCACGGGAGTCCCACGCCTTGGAGGACTTAAATAACCATTGGCTTCTGTTTGGCCACTTTGTGGCCCTCTGTTTGTCATGAATCCATTGACATCTGTTCTGTGCGGAGCTAAGTGCTACACTATTATGGGAGCCACCTTTAGAATCTGTACGAGCCACCTCTTAAATCCGTACCTCTGTTCGGTGCGGAGCTAAGTACTACAATATTGTGGAAGCCACCTCTAAAATTCGTACGAGTCACCTCTTGAATCCGTACCTCTGTTCTGACTGTCACTCCTGTGACCTCTGCTCTGTTTTGTTCTGTACTGTCGTTATGGTCATTTACTTACATAATTTATGTATTTCAATTCTGCTACTTGAATGAGCAGTTTCTGTCACTTAAATGATTTGTTTACCAATGATTTATTTACCAAACTGAGTTATGTAAATGCTTTGGCCTAATTAACTATCCATGGTTATTTCGTGTCCCTTACACTCTTGGTATAATATTTCTCACTCTGCCAAGTGCTTATAGTTGTTTACCAATTTTCAGGAAACAGTGCAATTTAGAAATAGCTTTTGGAAAGTCTTATACGTGGGGGCTGCGGAATAGACACACACAATAATTTTTTATAATATTTTTATATGTAATTATCGGCTTTTTTGGTTAATAAATTTTGAAATAAAAATAGAAACTCCAATGATTATTTTGGTACCCTCGTTTAAATATTACTTCCGCTTGCGTTTATTGATTTGTTTAAGAATTGGCCATAGGTAACTTTAGTTACTGGCCATCACGATCATTAACCCTCGGGTACGGGGAGCAGGTCGTGACAAATGGTGTAAGAGTAATGGTCTTTTTTGAAAAAAAAAAAAAAAAAAAAAAAATTATCATTGGAGCATAGGACACATGTACATTTAAGAAGTGGGATAGCAGGTAATTGGTACCTAAATATTACATTTTGTTAGTCGATTTAATTATATTATAATTTTATATGATTATATATATATAATAATTTTTTTTTTTTAGTGTGCCCAATTTGTGAAGGATATTAGATATAATTTATATTTGTTATAGTAAAAGAAGGACAAGAAAAGACGGATGTTGGGCTCAAGCACCCACCAAAATTATAATATAATTAAATATATATAATTTTCAGTTCAGTATTCAAATTTTTTATTTTTTGATGTTTTTTAAAAGTGGGTTCAAATTATAAAGATATTATTTTTGAAACTATTTCCCATCAATGAAAAGTTCATCTCAAAATTTTCAATTCATGCATATAATTCTGTTAATGTGTTCTCATTTTCATGTATTTGTATCGTAAAGAAAACGAGTGAAAAGTTTTTAAAGTCGCTCCTTATTTCTTATTTTGGCTCAAAACAATTTTTGACAACTACACAGTGAGTTATTTTTTGTAAAGTTTTTTTTGAGGTAATATTTTGTCTCAAATTAATCATCTGATATATATTTATCAGAGTGCGCAGTGGATAGTTTACATATGACAAATTTCGAGGACTAAATTTTAAAAGGAGGGAAGATTGTAACAACCTAGATTTTTAATTATTCTGTAGAATTTATACTAATATTATTTAATCACAGTTAGGAAAATATATAATTTATTATATATTATTATGTATAATTTTGTAAAACACTATAATTATTAAAAATTTAGGAGTCAAAGTATAAATAAATAAATAATAATAATAATAATAATAATAATAATAATAATAATAGTGAGTGTGGTAGTAGAATAAATAATTAATTTTCTATTGGTATATGATAAAGTGTAATTTAATTAAAAATTAATTTATTTAAATAATTATGTTAAAAAACTGGGTCAACATGTAATTATCTTAATTATTACTTAAGATAACTATGAATCTATGAGTGAATCAGGAGAATTATGAAATAATCTATGAAATGATACGGATTGGTCACGTGTTGACCGGCTGTGGCTTTCTCCTTCCTATTTAAGGGAGGAGCTGATCAACCTGCGTAAAAGAAAGAAAGAAAGAAAGAAAGAAGAAAAGAAGAAAGAAGGAAGGAAGGAAAGGAAAGAAGAAAATAATGGAAGTTGAGATGGTCTTTGATAGTAGAAAGAAAGAGTAAGGTATTAAAGATAAGGTGAGTTATATTATACCTTGAGTCACCATAATATATTTTACGTATGTTTTGACTTACCAAAATCTGTTTTATACAAGTTATGTTTTATTAATATATTAATAAAATGTATGTTTTATAAAGATTTCAGTTACGTGGATTATTTTCTTAACCCTATTTCCTAAAGTGCAACCCATGGATATGTTTGTTTTACTTTTAAAGAATATTTGGCTATGACCTTATATACAATTATATTTTGTAAGTACCACCACGGGAGTCCCACGCCTTGGGGGACTTAAATAACCATTGGCTTTTGTTTGGCCACTTTGTGGCCCTCTATTTGTCATGGATCCATTGACCTCTATTTTGTGCGGAGCAAAGTGCTGTGCGGAGCTAAGTGCTACACTATTGTGGGAGCCACCTCTAAAATCTGTACGAGCCACCTCTTGAATTTGTACTTCTATTCGGTGCGGAACAAAGTGCTGTGCAGAGCTAAGTGCTACACTATTGTGGGAGCCACCTCTAGAATCCATACGAGCCACCTCTTGAATCTGTACCTCTGTTCTGACTGTCACTCCTGTGACCTCTGCTCTGTTCTGTTCTGTACTGTGGTTATGGTCATTTACTTACATAATTTCTGTATTTCAGTTCTGCTACTTAAATGAGCAGTTTCTGCCACTTAAATGATTTGTTTACCAATGATTTATTTACCAAACTGAGTTATGTAAATGTTTTGGCCTAATTAACTATCCATGGTTATTTCGTGTCTCTTATACTCTTGGTATAATATTTCTCACTTTGCCAAGTGCTTATACTTGTTTACTAATTTTCAAGAAACAGTGTAATTCAGAAATAGCTTTTGAAAAGTCTTATACACGGGGCTGCGGAATAGATATACATAACATTTTTATATGTAAATATCGGCCTTTTTGGTTAATAAATTTTGTAATAAAAATAGAAACTCCAATGATTATTTTGGTACCCTCGTTTAAATATTACTTCCGCTTGCGTTTATTGATTTGTTTAAGAATTGGCCATAGGTAACTTCAGTTACTGGCCATTACGATCCTTGACCCTTGGGTACGGGGAGCGGGTCGTGACAAATGGTATCAGAGCAATGGTCTTTTTTGAAAAAAAAAAAAAATCATCATTGGAGCATAGGACACATGTACATTTAAGAAGTGGGATAGCAGGTAATTGGTACCTAAATATTACACTTTGTTAGTCGATTTAATTATATTATAATTTTATATGATTATATATATATAATATATATTTTTTTAGTGTGCCTAATTTGTGAAGGATATTAGATATAATTTATACTTGTTATAGTAAAAGAAGGATGTCGGGTTCAAGCACCCACCAAAATTATAATATAATTAAATATATATAATTTTCAGTTCAGTATTCTAAAAAAAAATTATTTTTATATTTTTTAAAAGTGGGTTCAAATTATAAAGATACTAATTTTGAAACTATTTCCCATCAATGAAAGGTTCATCTCAAAATTTTCAATTCTTGCATATAATTCTGTCATTGTGTTCTCATTTTTATTTATTTTTATCGTTAAGAAAACGAGTGAAAAGTTTTTAAAATCGCTCCTTATTTCTTATTTTGGCCCAAAACAATTTTTGACAACTAGGCAGTGAGTTATTTTTGGCAAAATTTTTTTTTTTGAGGTAATATTTTTCATCAAATTAATCATCTAATATATATTTATCAGAGTGCGCAGCAAATAGCTTACATATGACAAATTTCGAGGACTAAATTTTAAAAGGAGGGAAGATTGTAACAATCCAGATTTTTAATTATTCTATAGAATTTATACCAATATTATTTAATCACAGTTAGGAAAATATATAATTTATTATATATTATTATGTGTAATTTTGTAAAATAATATAATTATTAAAAATTTAGGGGTCAAAGTATAAATAAATAATAATATTAATAATAATAATAATAATAGTGAGTGTGGTAGTAGAATAAATAAATAATTTTTTGTTGGTATATGATAAAGTGTAATTTAATTAAAAATTAATTTATTTATATAATTATGTTAAAAAACTGGGTCAACATGTAATTATCTTAATTATTACTTAAGATAACTATGAATCTATGAGTGAATCAGGAGAATTATAAAATAATCTATGAAATGATACGGATTGCTCACGTGTTGACCGGTTGTGGCTTCCTCCTTCCTATTTAAGAGAGGAGGTGATCAACCTGCGTGAAAGAAGGAAAGAAAGAAAGAAGAAAAGAAGAAAGAAGGAAGGAAGGAAAGGAAAGAAGAAAATAATGGAAGTTGAGATGGTCTTTGATAGTAGAAAGAAAGAGTAAGGTATTAAAGATAAGGTGAGTTATATTATACCTTGAGTCACCATAATGTATTTTACGTATGTTTTGTCTTACCAAAATCTATTTTATACAAGTTATGTTTTATTAATATATTAATAAAATGTATGTTTTATAAAGATTTTAGTTACGTGGATTATTTTCTTAATCCTATTTTGCTAAAGTGAAACCCATGGATATGTTTGTTTTACTTTTAAAGAATATTTGGCTATGACCTTATATACAATTATGTTTTGTAAGCACCACCACGGGAATCCCACGCCTTGGGGGACTTAAATAACCATTGGTTTCTGTTTGGCCACTTTGTGGCCATCTATTTGTTATGGATCCATTGACCTCTATTCTGTGCGGAGCAAAGTACTATGCGGAGCTAAGTGCTACACTATTGTGGGAGCTACCTTTAGAATCCGTACGAGCCACCTCTTGAATTCGTACCTCTGTTTGGTGCGGAACAAAGTGCTGTACAGAGCTAAGTGCTACACTATTGTGGGAGCCACCTCTAGAATCTGTACGAGCCACCTCTTGAATCCGTACCTCTGTTCTGACTGTTACTCTTGTGACCTCTGCTCTATTCTGTTCTGTACTGTGGTTATGGTCATTTACTTACATAATTTCTGTATTTCAGTTCTGCTACTTGAATGAGCAGTTTCTGCCACTTAAATGATTTGTTTACCAATGATTTATTTACCAAACTGATTTATGTAAATGTTTTGGCGTAATTAACTATCCATAGTTATTTCGTGTCTCTTATACTCTTGGTATAATATTTCTCACTCTGCCAAGTGCTTATAGTTGTTTACCAATTTTCAGGAAACAGTGCAATTCAGAAATAGCTTTTGGAAAGTCTTACATGCGGGGGTTGCGGAATAGACACACACAACATTTTTTATAATATTTTTATATGTTATTATCTGCTTTTTTGGTTAATAAATTTTGAAATAAAAATAGAAACTCCAATGATTAGTTTGGTACCCTCATTTAAATATTACTTCCGCTTGTGTTTATTGATTTGTTTAAGAATTGGCCGTAGTTAACTTCAGTTACTGGCCATCACGATCCTTAACCCTTGGGTACGGGGAGCGGGTCGTGGCAAATGGTATCAGAGCAATGGTCTTTTTTGAAAAAAAAAAAAAAAAAAAAAAAATCATCATTGGAGCATAGGACACATGCACATTTAAAAAGTGAGATAACAGGTAATTGGTATCTAAATATTACATTTTGTTAGTCGATTTAATTATATTATAATTTTATATGATTATATATATATAATAATTTTTATTTTTTTTAGTGTGCCTAATTTGTGAAGGATATTAGATATAATTTATATTTGTTATAGTAAAAGAAGGACAAGAAAAGAAGGATGTCGGGCTCAAGCACCCACCAAAATTATAATATAATTAAATATATATAATTTTCAGTTTAGTATTCAAAAAAAAATTTATTTTTATGTTTTTTAAAAGTGGGTTCAAATTATAAAGATACTAATTTTGAAACTATTTTCCACCAGTGAAAAGTTAATCTGAAAATTTTCAATTCTTGCACATAATTCTGTCATTGTGTTCTCATTTTTATTTATTTTTATCGTTAAGAAAATGAGTGAAAAGTTTTTAAAGTCGCTTCTTATTTCTTATTTTGGCCCAAAACAATTTTTGACAACTAGGGAGTGAGTTATTTTTGGTAAATTTTTTTTTTTGAGGTAGTATTTTTCATCAGATTAATCATCTAATATATATTTATCAGAGTGCGCAGCAAATAGCTTACATATGACAAATTTTGAGGACTAAATTTTAAAAAGAGGGAAGATTGTAACAACCCAGATTTTTAATTATTCTGTAGAATTTAAACCAATATTATTTAATCACAGTTAGGAAAATATATAATTTATTACATATTATTATGTGTAATTTTGTAAAATAATATAATTATTAAAAATTTAGGGGTCAAAGTATAAATAAATAATATTAATAATAATAATAATAATAATAGTGAGTGTGGTAGCAGAATAAATAATTAATTTTCTGTTGGTATATGATAAAGTGTAATTTAATTAAAAATTAATTTATTTATATAATTATGTTAAAAAACTGGGTCAACATGTAATTATCTTAATTATTACTTAAGATAACTATGAATCTATGAGTGAATCAGGAGAATTATGAAATAATCTATGAAATGATACGGATTGGTCATGTGTTGACCGGATGTGGCTTCCTCCTTCCTATTTATGGGAGGAGGTGATCAACTTGCGGGAAAGAAGGAAAGAAAGAAAGAAGAAAAGAAGAAAGAAAGAAGGAAGGAAAGGAAAGAAGAAAATAATGGAAGTTGAGATGGTCTTCAATAGTAGAAAGAAAGAGTAAGGTATTAAAGATAAGGTGAGTTATATTATACCTTGAGTCACCATAATATATTTTACGTATGTTTTGTCTTACCAAAATCTGTTTTATACAAGTTATGTTTTATTAGTATATTAATAAAATGTATGTTTTATAAAGATTTCAGTTACGTGGATTATTTTTTTAACCCTATTTGCTAAAGTGAAACCCATGGATATGTTTGTTTTACTTTTAAAGAATATTTGGCTATGACCTTATATACAATTATGTTTTGTAAGTACCACCACGGGAGTCCCACGCCTTGGGGGACTTAAATAACCATTGGTTTCTGTTTGGCCACTTTGTGGCCCTCTGTTTGTCACGGATCCATTGACTGTGTGGAGCAAAGTGCTGTGCGGAGCTAAGTGTTACACTATTGTGGGAGCCACCTTTAGAATCCGAACGAGCCACCTCTTGAATCCGTACATCTGTTCGGTGCAGAGCAAAGTGATGTGCAGAACTAAGTGCTACACTATTGTGGGAGCCACCTTTAGAATCCGTACGAGCCACCTCTTGAATCCTCGACTGCTACATTGTCCTGTGACCTCTCGCCTGTTTCGCTCATCTGTGGTTATGGTCGATTTACATAATTTCAGATTTCGATTCTACTTGAATGAGCGATTTACATTTAAATGATTTGTTTACCAATGATTTATTTACCAAACTAAGTTATGTAAATGTTTTGGCCTAATTAACTATCCATGGTTATTTCGTGTCCCTTATACTCTTGGTATAATATTTCTCACTCTGCCAAGTGCTTATAGTTGTTTACCAATTTTCAGGAAACAGTGCAATTCAGAAATAGCTTTTGGAAAGTCTTATACGCGGGGCTGCGGAATAGACACACGTAACATTTTTTATAATATTTTTATATGTAAATATTGACCTTTTGGGTTAATAAATTTTGAAATAAAAATAGAAACTCCAATGATTATTTTGGTACCCTCATTTAAATATTACTTCAGCTTGCGTTTATTGATTTGTTTAAGAATTGGCCGTAGGTAACTTCAGTTACTAGCCATCACGATCCTTAACCCTTCGGTACAGAGAGCGGGTCATGACATATGTCGTATTAAATTATGATTTATTACGGTGTGAAATACATGTCGTTTTAAGTATAAATATTGCACAACGATTCTTGCAAGCCGTAAAAGTATATTTTTTTTATGGCATATTTTTGCATGTTGTAAATATATGAATCAACGACTTATATGGCATGTATGCCGTTATTGATAAATTATTAATGGCTTGCAAAAAAAAAAAAAATTCGTAGAATACACTAACTATGACAAACATTTGATGTATGTTGTAAATATAAAACTGTAAATAGTTAATTTTGATCTACTAGAAATTTATAAATATTAAGAACATCTAGAATTTTTTTTATTATTTATAATTAAAATATAATTTCTCTAGAGAATGAGATGGTTTGGGACAAAAACAGGTATGGATCTAGAAAGAGAGGGAGTGTGGCGTAAGTTTTTAAATAATCTTTTTTGTAACTTTTTAAATTCAAATAATTTATATATATTTAGAAGGAAAATATTTTTTAATTTTCTAAAAAAATCATTGAATTCAAAAAAATATAAAATTTAATATTTTACAACACGAAATTTATGTTATCTTAAGTGCAAATATTTTATAACATATTTTTGTATGTCGTGAAAATATACATTTTTTACGGCATACTTTTGCATGTCATAAAAAAATCGGATTGCATTTTTTTTTTTTTTGTAGAAGTTTTCACGACATTCATTAGCATGTCGTGTAAAGTTATAATATTTTACAACATAAAATGTATGTCGTCTTAAGTGTAAATATTTTACGACATATTTTTGTAAGTCGTAAAAACATACATTTTTTACGGCATACTTTTGCATGCCATAAATATATGAATTAACGACTTACATGGTATGTATGTCGTTATTGACAAAACATTAACGGCTTGCAAAAAAAAAAATGTTGTAGAATGTACTAATTACGACATGCATTTAATGCATGCCAAAAACATGATGCCATAAATAGTTAGTTTTGTTGTAGTGACTTAGTTCAACTCTATCATATAGTAAGTATAATTCAACTCGACCATGTAATAAGTCTAAGTTATTCGTCATGTTTCATTCAGAAACATTGCAAACTTAGTTCAACTCTATCATGTGGTAAGTATAATTCAACTCTACCATATAATAAGTCTAAGTTATTCGTCATGTTTCATTCAGAAACATCGTCATAAGACTTTCAGTCCTATCGCACAAGTTTTTAAATAAAAACATAATCAAACTAGCATTTTATTAAGACTTCAGCTAATTACATCAATCTCCAAAAAACAAAAACTAATGATAGAAAAACTTTAAATTGCAAGTGTTCTAGGGTCTGAGCAACTCCTTGCCATCACTGTCTTCTAGCTGATATGCTCCATTGCCGGCAATCAAGATGATTCTATAAGGCCTTTCCCAATTTGGGCCAAGCTTGCCCTCCATGGGATCTTTCTTATTGTCGATGACTTTTTTAAGGACAAGGTCCCCAACTTTTAAATCCCTTGGCTTGACCTTCTTGTTGTAAGCCCTAGCAAGTTGTTACTGGTATGCCCCCAGCCGAATTACTAATATCTCACTTCTTTCTTCCAATAGGTCCAAATCTCAAGCCAAGAATGTCTTGTTTGTCCCATTCTCCACTCCCTAGGTTTTGATTCCAGGGATTCCGACCTCCAGTGGGATGACTATTTCAGTGCATATGCCATGGAAAAAGGGGACTTCCCAGTTGATATTCTCAGCATAGTCTGATATGCCCACAGCACATTGGGTAATTCCTCCACCCACTTGTCCTTGGTTGCTTCCAGCCTCCTTTTGATCCCATCCAAGATGGTCTTATTGGATGCTTCTGCTTGACCATTACTCTGGGGAAAACTAGGTGTAGAGTAATAGTTTTTAATCTTGTATTTTGCACAAAAGCTCTTAATTAGCTTGTTGTCAAACTGAGTGCCATTGTCTGTTATAATAGCCCCTTGGGATCCTGAACCTGGTTATTATGTTCTTCCAAATGAAGTTCTTCACATCAATAGCTCGAATCTTTGCAAGAGGTTCAACCTCTACCCACTTTGTAAAGTAGTCTGTGGCTACTATCAAGAACTTTCTCTGTCTAGTTGCCTGGGGCAGTGGTCCCACCAGGTCCATGCCCCACTGGGCAAACGGCCAAGGACTAGACATTGGCTTCAGATCTGCTGCTGGCTGATGTATCAAAGGTGCAAACCTTTGACACTTCTCACACTTCCTGACATAGGCTTTTGCATCCTTTTGCATATATGGCCACCAATATCCTTGGGAGATTGCTTTATGGGCAAGAGACCTGCCCTCTACATGGCTTCCACAAACTCCTTCATAGATCTCATATAAAAAATCCTCTACCTGAGAGGGGTGCACACATCAAAGTAGAGGTCTAGTGAAGGATCTTCTGTACAAATGGCCTTCTGCTAACAGGCAGAACCTGGCCAATTTCAACCTGGTTTTGTGTGCCTCTTTTCGGTTATCTGGCAGTTTGCCCTCTTTGAGGAACATAACTATGATGTCTACATTGCTTCGTACTCCATTATCAGAGGCTTTATGCTTGGTCCTGACAAATAATCAACCATTATTGTCCTAGCCTCACCTGATTTTATATCGCTAGTGTCATGACCCAAACCCGCCCTTATGGGTTAAGGACATAACTGGCCAGTAATCAAGGGATTACCTACGGCCTCAAACCAAACAAGACATATCACATCAGAGTAAAGGGGCCAAACAGAAGCAAATTTAAAACTTCTGTCCATATAGCTGTGCTTACATGGCACATCACAATAGTCCATATATATATACCTGTTAATAACTCACATCAGAGGGATAACAACACAAAGTTTTGTACATACACAGGATCATTCAGGTCTTAGTCAGCCTAGCCAAAACTTATATACAAAGGTAATCCGATGTTTTCACCAATATAACGAAACTATATCAAAAGAACAAAAAAGGCGAAGACAAATAAGGAAGATACATGAACAATCTTTGAAACAGTTACATCAGACGGCCTTAGGCCCAATTCATGTTTCTATTTAATGTATCAATCGACTAAAGTTCTAGACGTATCAAACAGCCTCGGGCCCAATTAGCTCATACCCGACGGCCTTTGGCCCATCCATTCATGTCTAATGGCCTTTTGGCCCAATCGTTCGTATCCGACGGCCTTTGGCCCAATCGATCAAATCCGACAACCTTCGGCCCAATCGTTCATATCTGACGGCCTTTGGCCCACTCGTTCATACCAAACTATCATTCGTATCAGACTATCATTCATGTCAGACGGCCTTTGGCACAATCATTCATGTCAAACGGCCTTTGGCCCAATCATTCATGTCAAACGGCCTTTGGCCCAATCATTTATGTCAAACGGCCTTCGGCCCAGTCAATTGTATCCAACGGCCTTTGGCCCGATCATATGGCATAACAAATATTTGTCCCCATTTCAATGTAAAAAACGTACAAGACTTGTATGAAAGTAAGCAATTAGACAAATAACATACTTCAAATATCTTTATTAAGATATTACTCACAGTGATTTGCCGGTGGATTTGCCCTCGTGCTTGACCCTACACATTTCATGAACATAATGGGTCATAAACGATTCATTCTGTTCTTAATTCATATATTCCTCTTAGGCTTTGTTCTTATCCTTTTAACTCATTTATAATGCTTAATGCATGCCTAAGAGCACTTAGAGATGGAAGAGAACGGAAAATGAAACTCAATTCAACTTTACAAAATTTCAGAAATAGGGTTCCCTGCTCGAGCGCAGGTTTCCCCGCTCGAGCGGACTCCCTTTGGTTTGCAAAAGTATTGGTTGCCTCATTTTTACGCTCGAGCGTGAATTCGGACGCTCGAGCTGAAGGTCACACTACATGGCTTCCCACTTGAGCGTGAATGTCCCCGCTCGAGCGGACATCACTGACTGCAAAACTGCTGGGAGCTTGCATTTCACGCTCGAGCGGCGCTTTCCCCGCTCGAGCGGACATGCCAAATTCTGGGTTTTCCAGAACTGTTCTTGAGGCTCAAACTTGCATTCAAACTCAAATAACTTGCATACCATGACTTATACTTCACATGCAAACCTTCTAACATGATACAAATGCTAGATTACAACATTATGAAGCTTAATTTCCATGAATTACTTACATACACACACACGATTCATATCAAACCCATCATCAATACTTCAATTTCATGCATCCAACACTCATGCTTCTATGAATTGCACTTGCATGTGAATTACAACTTTCATTTTCAACTTAGATGATATAATTGATGATCAAAAGCATGAACTTTAACCAAAATTCTACATGGATCATATTTTTCATGCTCAATTATACAACTTCATGGCAAATTCTTACATGCATGTACATATAAGCTTTAAATTCTTCAATTTCATTTCAATTTATGTTCTTGATTACCCATCTAGCTTGAATACACAAATTTACAAACTTATACTCATGAATCCATGCTCAAATGCTCACCTAGAGGTTCAAATCTTCCAAATTATAGCTAATTCTTGAGTTACACTCCAAGATCTTCAAGCTTCTTGAGCAATTCATCAACTTGAGCTCCCTCTCTCTCTAACTGGCACACTTTCTCTCTCCAGAGTGCAATTTCAGACTTGAGCTCAAAACCAAATGAATATAAGTGTAATGGTGCCCCTTTTATAGTCTCACACTTAATCAAATTAATTAAGGTTAATAATAGTGCCTAATTAATTGTTTTGAATCTAATTATTTTGATCCGAACAAATTTGCAATTAAATTTCACCATAGGCTCTAAAAATTATGCCAATCACAATGGCGCAATCAATTTCGGTTTCTGTGGCCGACAAGGCCTTCAATTTTCAGTTTATAATAGTAAGTTGAACAGATATTCCTACGGTGAACAGATAGAAATTCAAAATCACATATACTCATATAAATGGCACACAAAATCATATCAATCACATAATCACAATCATAATCAAGATTAATTAGCATAATTCGGGACAGGGTTATCTTTCTACGATAGACAGATACAAATGCAAATAACATATAACTCATGCAATTAACACATGATTTCCTCTTAATTACTAATTAGGTATTCTGAATCATGGTTTAACAGTTAATCAAAGGTCGGGGTTGTTACAGTCTTCCCCTCTTAAAGAGTTTGGTCCTCTAAACTCGAATTACCTTCGCTTTGAAATAATATCGGATCCAAAGGAAATAAATCAGGGTATCTCCTCATCATATTTTTTTCGGTCTCCCAAGTTGCATAGGTCCCTCCGTGGTTTTGCCGATCAACTTTTACCAACGATATTTCTTTGTTCCTCAATCTCTTGTTTCTGCAATTTAGAATCTGAGTTAGCCTCTCTTCGTACCTATAATCATCTTTCAGAAGTACATGAGTCGGCTCAATCACATGGAGTGGATCTCGTAGATATTCTCGAAGCATTGAGACATGAAAAACATTATGCATATGTTCCACGACCGGCGGTAAGGCCACCCAATATGTCACCGAATTGATTTTCTTAAGAATTTTGTATGGCCCAACATATCTCAATGCTAGCTTGCCTTTTACACCAAACCGTGTTTGGCCTTTCATTAGAGTCACTTTGATAAACACATGATCCCCGACTTCATACTCTTATTCTCTTCTTCAGACATCTGCATAACTCTTTTGACAGCTTTGTGCAGTTTTTAATCTTTGTTGAATCAATTTCACATTTTTTGTCATTTCTTGCACATGTTCTGGTCCTAACAAAGCTCTGTCACCTACCTCGGCCCAATAGATCGAAGAACGACATTTTCTTCCATACAAAGCTTCATAAGGAGCCATACCAATACTCAAATTGTAGCTGTTGTTATACACAAACTCAGCCAATAGTAAGTAAGTCTCCCAATTGCCTTGGAAATCTAGGGCACACATTTTGAGCATATCTTCCAATGTCTATATCATTCTTTCTGATTGGTCATCTATCTATGGGTGGTAAGCACTACTCAATCTCAATTCAGTTCCCAAAGCTTGTTGTAAGCTTTGCCAGAATCTTGAAGTGAACTTAGGATCTCTGTTAGACACAATAGATACTGGCACACCATACAATCTTACAATCTCACTCACATACATGTTAACCAACTTATCAGCATTATAAAAAGTTTTGACAGGTAAGGAATGTGCAGATTTGGTCAAACGGTCAACAATTACCCAGATAGAGTCCATACCTTGCGAAGAGCGAGGCAATCCCACAATGAAGTCCATGGTAATATGCTCACATTTCCATTATGGTATTGGAAGCTACTGAAGCAATCTAGCAGGTCGTTGATGCTCAGCTTTAACTTGTTAGCGATGCAAACATCTCACTAGAAAGTTAGCAATGCTCCTCTTCATTCCAGGCTACTAGAAATTCTGTTTCAAGTCATGGTACATCTTTGTATTCCCCAGATGCATAGCGAATTTGGTGTTGTGAACTTCAGTCATAACACGTTTCCTCAAATCAAAACAGTCCGATACATAGAGTGAATTCTGAAATTTCAATACATTATTGTCAAACACAAATCCCGGCCTTGGTTTTGAGTCAATTTCATTCACAATCTTCTTCAGAAATTCATCTTGCAACTGTTTCTTTCTAATCTCATCAATAATTACCGACTGGGCAGAAATGGCAGCTAGAATCTCGCCTCATTCACGTAACAAGATTTCAATCTCGTTTTTCTCCAAGTCACACAACAACTCCCTTTGACTGGTGAGCAAACATGACAAATTGCCAATGGATTTTCGGCTCAAGGCATCTGTAACGGTATTGGCTTTTCCCAGATGGTACAAGATTTGCAAATCATAATCCTTGATTAATTCAATGCATCGCCTTTGTCTCATGTTCAATTCTTTTTGGGTGAAGAAATATTTCAAGCTTTTATGGTCTGTATATACTTCACAAGTTACACCATACAGATAATGTCGCCAAATCTTCAAGGCAGACACCATAGCTACGAGTTCAAGGTCATGAGTTGGATAGTTCTTTTCATGAGGGCGGAGTTGCCAAGAAGCATACGCAATTACCTTTTCGTTTTGTATTAGCACACACCCCAAGCCTTTGGCACCCATCGGTTTCATTGGGCAATGTCAGTATTGGTGCAGTTACTAGTCTCGTTTTCAGTTCTTGGAAGGCTGATTCCCGCTAATCAGTCCAATCAAAAGGTACATTTTTCTGAGTCAATTGTGTCAACAGCATAGCAAGTTTGGAAAAGTCTTTCACAAATCTGTGATAGTAACCTGTAAGCCCCAGAAAGTTTCTAACTCCTGACACATTTGTTGGTCTTGGCTAGTTCACAATAGCCTCAATTTTTTGTGGGTCAACTGATATGCCATCCTTATTAATCACATGTCCTAGATATGCTACGCTGTCAAGCCAGAATTCACATTTGGAAAATTTTGCATATAACTTCTTTTCTTTTAAGGTCTGTAGCATAATTCTCAAATGATTTTCATGTTCTTCCCTACTTTTGGAATAAATCAAAATATCATCAATAAACACAGCAACAAACTCATCAAAAAATTGTTTGAACACCCTATTCATTAGGTCCATAAAAGCTGCAAGTGCATTAGTTATCCCAAATGGAATCACCAGAAACTCATAGTGCCCATATCTAGTCTGGAAGGCGGTTTTCTCTATATCTTCTTCTTTAACTTTTAATTAGTGGTATTGTCATGACCCGAACCTGCCCCTATGGGTTAAGGACATAACCGGCCAGCAATCCTGAGATTACCTACGGCCTCAAACCAAATCAGGCATAACTCATCAGAGTAAAGGGGCCAAACGGAAGCAAAATTTAGAACTTTGTCCATAGAGTTGTGCTTACATGGCACATCAAAGTAAACCATACAAATGTACATTAATAACTCACAACAGAAACACAGTAGCATAAGGTTCTGTACAGACAGGATTATCAAAAGCTAAGTCAACCCATGAAAACTATATACAAACATATTCAAAGACTTCACCAACAAGACAACATAAAGCGAAATGACAAAAAGGCGAAGACGAGTCTCGTGCGTGAGACGCAAGGGCTAACTCTTCAAAACCTTTGTTGTTCCACACAGACTTCACTGGAGCTGGGTTTGGACTCTTCTTGGCTCACCTACAAACACATGAATGAGCGTGAGCGTGAGCGATAGCCCAGTGAATAATATCAAATAAGGAAGTTATACAAACGATATGTAGAACAACATACTTTAAACGACCTTGGACCTAATTCATATTTCTATTTAACATATACGCGCACAATTTAAATCAAGTGGCTGTAGTTCCAAATATACTGGCCCTTGGCCCATTTATCTTTCATTTGTCAAACTGGCCTTTGGCCTATTTAGACTTTCATGTCAAACTGGCCTTTGACCCATTTAGACTTTCTTGTCAAACTGGCCTTTGGCCCATTTATTCATGTCAAACTGGCCTCTGGCCCATTCATTCATGTCAGACTAGCCTCTGGCCCATTTATTCATGTCAAACTGGCCTCTGGTCCATTCATTCATGTCAAACTGGCTTTTGGCCCATTCATTCATGTCAGACTGGCCTCTGGCCCATTCATTCATGTCAAACTAGTCTCTGGTCCATTCATTCATTCATTTATTTCAGACAGGCCTTCGGCCCATTCAGTTATTCATATCAAACATTTGTCCACAATTCCAACTAGCAACTTATAAGGCTTATAAGGAAATAAGCAATTGGACAAATGACAAGCTTCAAAATATCGATATTACTCAGTGATCGGTTGGTTGGTTTGCCCTGGAGCTTGACCCTACACATCACATAGCACATTCGGGTCACAAACGATTCAATCCGTTCCTTAATTCACATATTCCTCGTTAGGCTTCATTCTTATCTCTTTAACTCATTTACCATGCTCAATGCATGCCTAAGAGTGCTTACAAGTGAAAGAGAACGGAAAACGAAACACAGAGCGCGTAAACAAAATTTTAGAAAATAGGGTCCCCGTTCGAGCGTGGACTTCCCCGCTCGAGTGGACCCAATAGGTCTGCAAAAGTGCTGATTGTATCATTTTTACGCTTGGGCGTGAACTCGGACGCTCAAGCGGAAGTTCATCCTACGTAGCTCCCTACTCGAGCGTGAACTTCCTCGCTCGAGCAGGCACCATGCCTGCAAGAAAATACTGGGAGCTCGTATTCCCCGCTTGAGTGGCGGTTCCCCCGCTCGAGCGGACGTCAAAGTTTCTGGGTTTTCCAGCAATGTGCTTGAGCTCAATTTCAACATTCCAACCAACATTTCTTGCATGCCATGGCTCAAATTTCAAATATATTTATGCTATCATGATACAAACACCCAATTACATCAATATGGAGCTCAATTTCATGAATCAAACACATGCATGTCCCAAATTGACACCAAACTCATTTTCATCATCACACATTTATGCATTCAAAGCTCCTATTCTCATGAATTGTACATGCATGTGATGTATTACTCTCATTCTCAACTTAGATGATACAAATGGTGATTACAACATGAGCTTTAACCAAAACTCTACATGAATCATGTATTTCAAGCTCAAACATGCAAATTCAAAACAATTTCTTACATGCATGCACATATTGGCCCTCAATTCAACAAAACCAATTCAATTTCATCATGCTCAATTAAATTCATGTTCTTGACCATTATCCCAATTTGAATTCACAAAATTACAACCTAATATTCATGAATCCACTTACCTAGAGGCTTTACTCTTCCCAAATTATGGTCAAATCTAGAGTTTAATCCTCCACTCTTCACAAACTTGAGCCAAACACCCAACTCTCCTTCTACCTCTCTCTAGCCGACCCTTTTCATTTTCTTGGAGTTTATAATCAGCCAAATGAAGCTAATGAGAGAAATTGAGTGTCTAAAGGCCCCTTATAAGCCCCCACTCAACACATTATTTTATTATAAAACAATTGGGCACTTAATTCATTAATTTAATCTAATTAATTTGATCCAAATCAATTTTCAATTAAATTTCACCGTAGGCTCTAAAAATTATGTCAATCACAATGGCGTAATCAATTTTGAGTTCTGTGGCCGATAAGGCCTTCAATTTAATTTCCAAAGCAGATAATCAAACAGATATTCCTACGGTGAACAGATAGAAATTTAAAGCCACATATTTTCACATAATGGCACACAAAATCATATTAAACACATAATCATGCTCATATTAAGGACCAATTAACATATTACGGAACAAGGATATCACAGGTATCTAGATCTAAGGTCAATTTTTGAAAAGACTTGGTCTCCCTGGAGTTGGTCAAACAAATCATCTATTCGAGGCAATGAATATTTGTTCTTGATAGTTACTCTATTCAATTCCCGGTAATCTACATATAACCTCAAGGACCCATCTTTCTTTTTAACAAACAAAACTGGAGCACCGCAAGGTGAAGTACTTGGCCAAATAAACTTCTTGTCTAACAGTTTCTGAAGTTGAGTCTTCAATTCTTTCAGTTCGGAAGTCAACATTCTATATGGAGTTTTGGAAATCGGTTGTGTTCCGGATACAACATCAATAGTAAACTCAATTTCCCTATCAATTAAATCTCCTGGCAATTCGTTGGGAAATACATCAGAAAATTCATTTACTACAACAATGTTCTCTATAGTAGGACTATCAGAAGTCACAGTCAACATGCAACATAAGTAACCTCGGCACCCTTTTTGTAATAGCTTCCTGGCTTTCACAAAAGAAATCAAATACGATGGAGGAATCACCCCATTCCTAACAAATACAAAATCAGGCATACCAGGTGGTCGAAACACAACAATTTTATTCATATAATCAATAGTTATAGAATACTTCATCAACCAATCCATGCCCAATATACAGTCAAAATGGCCAATGCTCAAAGGCAACAAATTAACATACAATGTCATATCACCAATCATAATTGCACATGCCAGATAAACATCAGCACATATCATAGAACCCCAGATGGTGTAGACACAGATAGTAAATAGTTCATGGGTTCCAAAAGTCTAATTAATTTCTGAGAAAAAGCATGTGATACAAATGAGTGTGTGGAACCAGAATCTATCAACACATAGGCATTCTGAGCACATATAGAGCTTATACCTAACACCACTGATTCAGTATTCTGTACATCCCTAGGCACTAGTGCGAACACTCTCCCTTGTCTTAGCATTTCATTCCCAGTGTTACCCCTGACATTAGTTCTAGTATTTGCCCTTGTTACAGAAGCAGATCCGGCTGAACTTGTTGCGAGGCAATTGGTCTTCTCGAACCGAACTAGAAAATCTCTCATCATGTGGCTAGTTTTACCACATTTGAAATAGGCACCCATTGCTCGATAACAGACGCCCTTATGTCTCCTCTCACAATCCGAAAAAACTAGTATAGACCCACTACTCTGACTAGAGTTGCTGGAGGAACCTGTGTTTTGCCTTTTACTTCCATAGGAGTTGGCTTTTCTAAACTTGTTCCCTGACCTTTTACCTCTCCATTCTATTGTTGTTGGGGCCTTGCTTTGCTTCATAGCTACTAAGGTAGCTTCCGCCATCAATGCTCTGTCTAATACTTTTACATAGATAGGCAACTTCAAGACGCCAACCCGGTCAATTACTTCCAAAGTCAAGCCTCCTTCAAACTTTCGTGCCATTTTATAATCAGTATCCACCATGTGTGGAGCAAACTGGGCCAATTCGGTGAACTTAGCTTCATATTTAGCAATTGACATAATGCCTTGCTTGAGTTCTTGAAATTCAGAAAGTTTTCGATCCTAAAAACATTGAGGGAAATATTTGTTGTAGAAGATTTCCTTGAATTAAGTCCATGTCATGTTCCCGTTATCATTTCGGATTAACAACCACCGCCTTCGAGCTTCATCCTTTAAAATATAGGTGGCCAAGACCACCTTTTGAATCTTAGAACAGGGAAAGACTTCATATAGCTTTTCCATTTTGAGTAACCATGTCTCAACCTTCAATGGTTCAATCCCACCCAAGAACATTGGCAGTTTCATCTTCATAAACTTTTGGGTCACATTGATTATATCATTGTTATCTGGTTCAGTTTATACTAGGGGAGGCAGAGGAGGCATGGGTTGTTACCTCAAAGATTCCGTTAAGGCTGTAAGCATTTGTTCCATACAACTCATGCGAGCCTTATAAGATCCTGCTGCATCGTCACTTCTTGCATTTTCCATCGTTATAGGTAAATAGAACAATAATAAGCACAGGCAAATAGTTTTCTCACAGTGTTTAGAACATTCAATCCCAGTTCATTCATTTCAATTTCATGTGTTCATGTTTGGATTTAGTTTTCTCATGTAGAAAGTAATACACACACTCACACATGCAGTGAAATGCCCCTAATTCATACTAGGACATCCTAAAGCTCATATGGACTCGTGTGTACGGTATGACTTGTGCTCTGTTACCACTCTGTCACGACCCAAACCCGTCCATATAGGTTTAGCATCGTAACTAGCCAGCAATCCTTGGATTACCAAAGGCCTTTGAACAGATTATTGTATAATAAGGGGCTGCGGAAGCAAATATAGAAACATACATAGTTTATGGAGCTTTGTAGACATACATGATATAGATAATCTTAAAAATTTATATACAAATTAGTGATGTCAAAAGAAAGTAGCCTTACGTTACATACATTACAGATATTGTCAAAAGGGGACTTAGCCCAAAATACATATATGATAGTCAAAAGAAACTTGTTCATAATGTGCCACGAAAACTTGACTTGATCACAAAAGGAACCTCCTCGGGAGGCGTAACAGCTGGCTAACAAAATAGAGACTCCAGGCAGTAGCTTAGGCCTGGTCACGCTCCTGCTTACCTACATAAATAATATAAATAGTGAACGGAAGCCCGGTGAATAATAACAGAGTAAAGCTTTTACTGAATTATGTCCCTACAGAAACTGAGTCTTGTACATAATCAGTTGTCAAAGCAGAAACAGATTCGTATATATAATCATATTCGTCTTCACTGTTTATAGAAGTCACATGATGGTACATGGTACATCCATTAGCGTTAACAAATCCGATGACCCATAAAGGGATGGTCGTGAAGGCATTTTGATGACCCATAAAAGGACAACCATAAGGCATTTTGATGACTCATGTGCACAGAGATATTTTTGATAACCCATAAACGGATGGCCATAAAGGCATTCTGATGACCCATAAGGGACGCATATCATATGATACTAAGGATGTCACGAATACATTTCATAAACTTGGACAATCATTCATGTAAAACATGGCATTTCAGAAAATTGATCATTTCATATCATTAGGAAATAAGTAAAACAAACCTAACTTTATAGAGTTATTACTCACAGATCGCTCCGATAGCAAAATAGAGAAAGCGAGCGATTTAGATAATCTATAGCGCGTGACCTACACAAACACATAGCAGATACACATTGAAACACACGCTCGGCATATACATAACTCATTACGTTTCGTTCTTAGTGTGTTTCTAAGTCTTATCCTCATTATTATATCTTAATCTTGGCTTAGGAATGCCTAGGATGAAATGATGATGCGAAAATGCACTTGAAAACATTTAGTCAAACATACTGGAAACAAGGGTCTCACTCGAGCGCACCTTCCCTCGCTTGAGCGGACGTCCAAAAATGTGAGTAGTCGCTCGAGCACAACTTTCTTTGCTTGAGCGGTCTGTAAACTTTCAAAAGTACTGGTTGCTTCATTTTTTTCGCTTGACGGTCACTCGAGTGTGAGACTGAGGTCCTCACTCGAGCGTGACTATTGTCGCTCAAGCGATCTACAAAATATGTAAACTTTTGAGAGCATGCAATTTATGCTCGAGCCAACTTTTGGTGGCTCGAGTGGAAGTACAAAAATGTACGTGGTCGCTCGAGCGTAGGTTTTGTTACTCGAGCAGATGAGCTGAATTTTGAAATTTTCAGATTCACTCCCAAGCACCAAAACTCGAATTCAAAGCCATAAATCATGTTCTTTTTGGGCCAAAAGCTTGAGAAAACATGTCTAAACTTGTCAAACATCATGAATTTAAAACCATTTCACCAAATCAAGGCCTAAAAGCTAGTGAATTCTTCAAAACCAAACTTGAACATATGTATACATATCATGCATGTGTTATTAAGAACTTTAACCTTCAAAAACATGTACAAATGAGGTGTTTGGGTATAAAACCATGGTGAGTTCTCATAGTCTAACAAAGATAAGCTCTTGCATGTATGAAATTGGTGGAATTAAAACTCAAAATCCATAAATTATGCATACATGCATGTAATGACCCTCATTTCTAATTCATTAGCTCAATTCTTACATAACTTAGCTTAATGCTCTAGGATTCATGTATTAAAGTCTTGATTACAAAGCTTAAGGACAAAATTCTTACCTAGAGTCTTAAATGCACAAGTACAGAAGCTTAAACTCCCAAGTTCTTTGTAATTCTCCAACAATTCTTAGTAATTCCCCCTTTTCCTACCTTTTGATCTCAATTTTCTTCTATCTCTCTCTCTCCCACATTTTGAGCTTAAAGAGTATGGAATGAAGGTGCAAAATGAACTAATGGAGTCAAAGTAACCTTATATAGGCTCAATTAAGGAGGCTTGATTAAACTTGACTTAAGTTAATCACATTGACATTAATTATTCTAATTTAATTCGTTCCGAATCGAGTTTCAATTCAACCTGCAATAATTTCCTAAAAATCCCTAATAACACATAAACCAAGTCAATTTCATGATCGGATGTCAATATGGCCTTCAATTCGTAGAACAAAATAGAAACATGAACAGATCTTTCTACGATAGACAGATACAAATGCAAATAACATATAATTCATGCAATTAACACATGATTTCCTCTTAATTACTCATTAGGTATTCTGAATCATGGTTTAATAGTTAATCAAAGGTCGGGGTCATTACACCCCCGCTCCTTGACGATTTGAACTTTCATCAATAAACAGGCAAAATGAGTCACTGATGTAGATATCGTAGGGCTTTGGCTTCTTTTCCTTCTGTTGCGCTGCTGGTGTGGGGTTCTTTGTCCCCAGTTGGGTTTCTTCCTGTTCCCCTGGACATCCTAAGTCGTGGCTCACCGGAGCCTGCCTTGGAATTGTGCCAAGAGTAAACTCGGCCACAAAGTCGGCCAGAACCTGGCCTTTGATTGCTGTTCTGGGCCTGAATTCCAATTCATATTGGGCCAGTACCACTGCCCATCTGGCTACTCTACCTGTTAGATCTCCATGCTGCAATAGAGACTTCAGGGGATGCTTAGACAACACCATAACTTGTGGGCTTGGAAATGGTGATTCAATTTTTTTGAAGCCATTACCAGAGCTAGTGTTAGCTTTTCTAAGGACAGGTACCTAGTTTTTGCACTTGCCAATGTCTTACTTACGTAGCATACCACTTTTTGTTCCCCCTCCTCTTTGTAGATTAACACTGTGCTAACAACGTGATCTGATACCACTAAGTACAGGAATAGTTATTCTCCAGGTTTTAGAGTTGACAAAACTGGAGTTGTTGTTAGGTACCTCTTTAAGTCGACCAAGGCGACTTTGCACTCTTCTGTTCACAAAAAATCTATGGCCTTTTTTAACAATTGAAAAAATGGCTTGCATTTATTAGAACTTCGGCTGATAAATCTATTCAAGGTTGCTGCATTGCCGGTCAAAATTTGGACTTGTTTGGCTGTCGTCGGCTTTTTCAAATCAAGGATAACCTTGATCTGATCTGGGCTTGCTTCTATGCCTCTCCTGGTGACCAAGTATCCTAAGAACTTATCGGACCCGACTCCAAATGCACATTTCGAAGAATTGAGTCGGAGTTGATATGTTCTTAGGATGTCAAAGATTGCCTTCAAGTTGACCAGATGATTCCCAGGTTCTTTGGTCTTCATGACCATGTCATCAATATAGACCTATACTGTCTTCCCAATCAGATGCTTAAACATCTTGGTCACTAATCACTGGTAGGTTGCTTCTACATTTTTTAACCCAAAAGGCATCACTCTGTAACAATAAAGTCCCTTCGGGTTGATAAATGCTGTCTTCTCTTCATCTAGGGCACACATTGCTATCTGGTGGTAGCCCCTGTATGTGTCTAGGAAACTCATCCTTCCATGCCCTGAAGTGGCATCTACTAATTGATCAATCTTAGGCAGTGGGAAACTGTCCTTGGGTTAAGCCTTATTCAAGCTGGTGAAGTCCACACAAACCCTCCACTTGCCGTTCTTCTTTTTCACTACCACTGTATTGGACAACCAAGTAGGGTAGTTCACCTCCCGAATGGCCCGGACTTCCAACAGCTTATCCACTTCCTCCTCAATTGCTTCCACATGTACTAATGTAGGCCTCCTTACCCGCTGGATGACAGATTTAGCCAACCTACCTACATTAAGCCTATGGCAAGTGACCTCAGCGTCGATGCCTAACATCTCATAGGGCGTCCAGGCAAACACTACTATGTTAGCTCGCAAGAAAGCCTGTAACTCCCTTTCCTCCTCCTTGGCTAAGCCTGAGCCAAGAAGGAAGAAGTGCTCTTCATCATCTTCTTGGACCAGAATCTTCTTCAACGCTTCTTCACTCTTGTCGGCTGGTTCTTTGCCAACATCATATAGGAGCTTCATATCCTTGTTGTCAATTTCTGCTGTCACTGCTACTTGCACATTGTAGATGGACTTCATTGCTGCCATGGAGTAATTTTTTGCCTGCACCCAATCCCCTTTGACCTCCTCAATCCCATGTTCGGTTGGGAATTGCAACAGCTGGTGCAATGTTGAAGGAATACCCAAGATAACATGCAACCACGGTCTACCCAAGATAACATTGTAAGGGGAGGGGGTGTCAATTATTGTAAACTCTATGTTTACCTTCTTGGTGTCTTCCTGCATCTTCAAATTCGTGGCTTCTAGAGGCGATGTCGGCATTCCGTTGAATCTAACCATTAGGCTGTTGGATTGTTCAAGATCATCTGGGTGAAGGCTAAGCTCCTTGTAACATCTATCATACATGATGACAAGAACTGCCTTGATCAACCAGTATGCGCCTCACCTGGTGCTCTCCAATCTTCAACGTTATCACCAGGGCATTGTTGTTTAGATGCTGCACCATATCCAGGTCTGCCTCAGTAAAAGAAACCATTGGTCCCTAGTACTCATTTGTCCTAGGCTTTTTTTGCTAGACCTAAAACACATGTTGTAGGTGTCTCACTCTCTAAGTCTCTCCTCGTACATCATTCTCATTGACCTTCGAGTGAATCACATTGATCACCCGAGGTCCATCTGTTTGTTGCGGTGGCGGTGGTGGAGGCGGTGCTACCGGTGCCTGGGGTAGCCTTGCTTGCTTTTCCCTTGTCCTGGCCTCATCTACTAGGTCTTTCAGGTGGCCCTGTCTGACCAAATCCTCCAAGTGTGTCTTCAAAGCCCCACATCCTTGAGTCAAGTGCCCATCCTCATTATGGTAAGCATAATGCTTCCCAAGGCTCCTTCTCATAAACTCGCCAAGGATCTTCTCCGGCGCTCTGTAATACGGTTGGTTCCTAATTCTTTCAAGAACTTTGTAGACCGGGATCCTGAATACAATGGTGACTGCTTGTGCAGCCCTCAACCCTGTTTTCTACCTGTTAAACCAGTATCACCTCAGCCTCGCTTCAGCGAGTCATATCTCTTCTTCTACTTCGGTGTCTTCGTCCCCTGCATGTCCTCTTCTGCTCTGGCATACTTCTCGATCCATGCCATGAGCTCCTCCATACTTTTTGGTAGAGTTTTTGCCAGTGATTTTCGAAGAGGACATTCGTCATCCAGGCCGTTCTTAAAAGACACGACCGCCAACTCCTGGTTGCAAACAGGAATTCGGTTGAACACCTAGTAATATCTCTTGGCGTAAGCCCTGAGGCTTTCACCATCGCTAATGTTCAAAGCCTTCCCAATTCTTCACAGTTCCTTTCGGCAACTTGTGGAATCAATTCGATGCGATTTCCCCAAAGGATGAGGGAAAGACCTTACACAACAACTGCTCGTTCTCGCTATTAAAGCCATTGAATTTAAATATTAACTGACATAAAAGTTCAGATCAGACTTACTGTCATAAATCTATAACCTCGGCATATGGAACCTCTTTGGGGCCTTAAACCTATCCAACTCCACTGAGAACGGCGTTCTCGGCTTGACAGGGGATGTGACCTCAACGCTGAGTTTTTTTCTCTGGAGGTAGTCTCTCAGATCCTCCTTCATTCGACTAGGAGCTCGGCTATCAACAGATTTCAGCCTTTTTTGCGCGCTGCTTCTGGCGTCATTGTGTGTCCGTTTGGATTTCTCTTCATTTACTATATCAAAGCAAAGGCCTTTTCCTTGGATATGTCGAGTTCTTTTCTATAGGTCCCCTTGGTTTACTATGTCTTCTGCGACTCACAGTAGACGTCCCCGAACGCCCCGGGGAGGGAATGGGTCCCCCGTTCCGTTCGTCTTGGGCTCACTACAGTTCAGGACTCAATTTGTCACGGTTCTTAATCTGAACCAAAGAGTCCAAATCCGGCAAATCGTTTTGAGAAAAGAGATTTTTGAAAGAAGTGCCAAACATGGACTGCTTTGCCAGATACAGAGTCGCCACTTAAATATTTTATTTTGGGAAATTTAGGAAACCCTGACTCGTTGCCTAAGGCCACGTGTCCGTCATCACCAAAGTTGCCTCTGCTCGGGAACTTGGGTACGATTGGGGAAGGTCACTTCGTGAGCACCCCCACTCGCCCAACCAAAGATCAGCCTCTACCAACCATGATATCTAGTTTTGAAAACATTAAGCATTCTTATTCCGGTTATTAGCCTAGATTTACTACGTGATGCGCACAGCATACAAGTATAGACCGGGTCGCCTGAATTGGAACAAAACATTTCATGTTTGTTTTTTTGAAAGATGGTTTGCTACTCGCAAGTAGGCTTAAAACGCAAATTTTGCCACTCTCAGGTGGGCTTAGGAAAGATGGTTTTGCCACTATCTAGTGGGCTTAAAACTCGCAGTTGATGATTTGTTCCAATCCAAATAACCCAACCTTCACCCACAGGCATTCAGGCAATTATAACACATAAGCAAATAGCCTCATGGTAAGCATACTATCATGGCAGTCACTCACACACATGCAAGGATGCTAAAGCGTAAAAACTCACCGAGTACTCCAAGCCAAAACAGAAGCTAATTAGAAATCCATGTATGACCCTAATTATACAGAAATGTCTAATGCAACACATGTAGAAATGCAACTATAGCTGGCTCGGCTATTCTAAACATGGCACATGGAATGTTACAGCTAACAAGTATTTAACTTGGAATTGAAATACAATGCAGTGAGTTATGATGCGCTGAGCCCGGTGCATGCAAGACAGATGAATGAATGCAAACATGCTATCATACTATATGCTAATTGAAGCATGCCCTAATCTAACCATCATAAGCTGGTAAATAAAAGGGAGAAAGACGTGGGGTTGGAAGACATACATCACACGCACGCACACTTATTACAACATTGCCCTTGCGCAGAGGGTCCAAATAAATAATACAGTCCCGAATAAATAATACAGTCCGAATACAGTACAAAACCCTAATTAATTAACAAATTAACCTAGGAAAGCTGTAAACTAGCACGCAAGCTAGGGACTGCCTTGACTCTGCTCCGGATGATGGATGATGCATGTTTGAGTTGCTTGGCGCGGAAATGCATTGCGACGCCCCGATTAGCCTCTGTTTACAGTTTATGCTTGGAATATTGTGCAAAGCTCTGAAAGGCTATTGATTCTTGATTTGCTGCAACAAAGAAAGGGACATGGCAATGTATTTTCACATATGTATGCTTACCTCGATCCGCGTGCCACCAATCACGCATCATGATGCATGATGGCCGAGGATTCGAATTGCACGACTCAATATGAAATGAATGCATGTATAAACACAACAATACCGAGACTCGATCATGGATAATCCGGAGTGTCGGCGACTGGGGAATTGAGACACGTTCCGTCACTCAGAGTACGAAACGTCCCTCGTTTCCCGTGCTCGGGCTAACTCCTATCCCAAGCACAATGCATTATGCATGACATGCATGAATGCAACTAATATACAACCTAGCATGCACAATGCTATGAGATGACATACACGATGCACGATGTAACATGGCATACACGATGCTTTAACATGCATCCTAGCATACACAATGCTATAAAATGAAATGGCATACGCAATGCATGATGGACTTACACCAACATGAGTGGACCTCAGCCACACTCACATCAGTGGCCATTAGATGGGAATGAGACACTCGAGATGCGTGCACACATGTACGCAAACCGAGGACCGAACCTAAGGCACGAATGCCACTCTACCAAAGCATGGTAAGGCATGGAACATGATATGCAAACAAGAAAATTTCAGCACTAAAACATGATGCTAAACAGCCCCGAAACATGGCAATATGGCACCCGATGCATGAGATGAGACCCGAAACTCAAAACTGGGCACATGGAATGACTTATAGCTATACAAAGCATGCATTATTTGAACATGAAGCATGAAGACAGAGTCAAGGCAGTCCCAAAACATGAACTTTTCCAGTTTAAAGTGTGGCCAAAAAGTGCTAGCAAGATGGCTTAAATTAGCATGCAATTTTGGCGGGCAAACATAGTTTACATGGCATGTATATGAAGCAAGTGAGAACTCATCAAACCAGAAAAAATCAGTGAATAAAACATGCCAAAATATGCCCAAATAACCATGGAAATGCAGCCAACACATGCACAAATGAGGGGTTCCTTTAGAGGGCATACAAAGGGATTCTTAAGCATATACAAGATAGACATGTGGCAGCCCCAAACCAACTTTGAAAATCAAATATGATAGTCTAAAAACTCACCAAATTGACCCTAAAATGTGACTAAGAAGCATTCAAGATGGGGTCGCTTTGAAAGGCCAAAATGGCCACCAAGCAAGTCAAGGTGAGAGGGGGTCACCCCCCTCTAATTTGGAGGCTCAAAACAACATCAAAGCCACTGGAAATCCACTGGATTCTAGTGGCTAGAAGGTCAAACAAGGCATGCAACAAGGGCTAGGGTGTAAGGCTCAAAATAAGAGGGAATCAAGCATATAAGGAAGTATGTGACCTCAAATAAGAAAATGCCCTTAATGAAACATGAAAATGATGTCAAAAAAAATCCTTTTTCCATTTTATAACAAGTCTCAAAAGTGAACACAAATAGGGCTTATCTATCATGCAAAAGTGGCCCTAAAAGGGGGAATAGAGATAAGGGACAACAGCTGGCCCCAAATGGCAAGGATCCCTTCAACAAAGTTGAAGAGGGGCCCAAAATAAGGTACTTTACAGTTTACATCAAGCCACTAAAATAAACACAAGTGAGGCTAAACTATCATGCAAAAAAAAAGGGCTAAAAGAGGGATAAAGAGACAAGTGGTAGCTGCTGGCCTCAAACAGAGGAGAGCCCTTAAACAATGTTGAAGAGGGGCTCAAAAAAAGATATTTTATAGTTTATGACCAAGTCCAAAACAGCTCACAAATAAGCCTAAAATACTATGCAAAAAAAGGTCTAAAAGAGAGTTAAAGAGGCAAGTGATAGTAGGAGACCGCAAACAGCAAGAGGTCCTTGATCAAACATGAAAAGGGACTCAAAATATGACTATTTACAGTTTGGGTCGGAGCCCAAAAATGTAAGCAACAAAGGTTAAGATTGCATGCAAAAATAAGCTTAAAAGAGGAGTAAAGAGACTCACCCTTGTAGCACAAAGCTCCAGCAACTTTTGGTTGAAGAAATGGTGCTCCTAACCTCTAGAAATGGCCTCCAAGTTGCTGGAATTGAGTGTGGAGAGGTGGTGCTATGGATTGGTGCAAGAACCTTAGGGTTTTGAGGCTTGGAGTGGAGTGGAGTGGAGAGGAAGGGAGAGTTAATGCAAGAGGCTCAAAGCAATTTTGTAACCCCTCAAAATGTAGCTGGGGGTGCTAGTTATATAGGCAAAAGAGTGGAGAAAAAGGGGGGGAAAATGAAATTCAAATTTCCCCCCCCAAAAGTCCCCTCCTGACATACGTAACTGGGAAAAATGAGGGTGCACAGAAGGAACCAACAGGTGAAGAACATGGCCGCTGTTCGAGAGGGTGGCCCGGCCACCTCCCCTGGCCGACCGGCTAGGGTTAAAAGGGTCAATCAGAGAAAGCTGGCCGGCCACCCATATTGGTGGCCTCCCATGTGTGCACAACACAACTATGTGATCAAAACCCAAAAAAAAGTGAACCAGGAGAGAGAAAACCCAACTTTTCAGAGGGGTTCAAAAGGGTCAGGAACAATTGCTGGCCGGCCATGACATATTGGTGGCCTCCCAGGTGTATACAACACAAATATGTGGTTGAGGACCAAAGAAAGTGGCTCGGGAATGGTCAACATCAGCTTTCTAGCGAGGAAAACAGGCGACGGAGAGCGATGAAGTAATAAAACTAGCTTTTCAGGACAATTGCTGGCCTCCCACCCTTCTAAAAGCTTCCCAATAATGAAAATAAGGTCCCTGCCAAAAATGAACCCAAACCGATGCAAATTGAAGGTTCGGGGGCTGAAACACACAACCCGGGGCCCAAAAAACTGACTGTTAAGCACTGGAGGTGGTGTTCGACCACGAAGTTGGTCTCTCGGACCACAGTGTCCCTAGAGAGAGAGGAAATAAGGTGTGTGCCAAAAACCGGAGCAAACGGAGGTGGTTAAGAAGTCCCGAACCGAGGCACACGGCCGACGGCTCCGAAAAATTAGAAAGCGGGCTCCAAACGGGAAAAATGGCCTACGACCACGAAATGTAACCTACGGTCACTGAGAGATGATCTACGAGACCTCTCCCTCCCTTCGGGAAGAGAAAATAGAGAAAACAGAGCCTGGTTCGCAAACCGAGGCAAAGCACAGAAAAGCCCGGAAGTCTGGAGGCAAGGCTCGCAGCCGAGATTCTGAAACTTCGAAACGAGCGCGATATGCAACATCACCAAGCGCTCAATCGGTGACGTCTGAGTCTTAAGGTCGGTCAAAAATAGGGTGTCTACAGTTGTCCCTCTTTGACAGAACTCGGAAGTCACAAGTGACGGGAGTGAATGTCAAAGCCCAGAGACGACCCATTTTTGACAAAGCCGAAGACTTAGACAAACATACAAGATAAACCAAGAACGTGCTCACAGGCATACCATGGGCGCCAGGGGGCAAATGCAAAGCAATATGCACAAAGCCGATGTAACTCAATGATCATGCAAATGCAAAGAAGTCAGAATGAAGCAAGTATTCGCAAATATATGCAACAGCTTTTAAGCAAGAATGCAAAGCAACAACTACATTTCATGCGCTTAAGAATGCGGAGAATTATTCAATTCTCGCCACGCCTCACACGGAGAAGATACAATACTGGCGATTCGCTTGGTCCGCACCAAATTTCAAATGAACCGTGCATACAATATCGTGCCTGTAAAAGAAAGAAACTCAACAAGCACAACATGTTTAGCAACATATGTTCAATGTGATATCGAAATGCCGACAAACGTGATGTCGATGGGTGAGTGCATCGCAATGCGAGAAGAAACGCGCGTAACAACGCAAGTTAAGCACAGAAGCATGGTAATACCAAGGAAACGTGCATAACAATGCAAATATATGCATGAGAATGCAAGTGATGTGCATAACAATGCAGAACAAATGTAAACTAGGATGCACATTTGTCACAAAACAACGAGCGAATAAATGCGCGTTTCGGCGAGGGCGACTCGATCGCAACCTCCGGTTCACCCCCCGGAAGGGTCACAACATATTCAAAAAGGATACACCTTGATTTTGATGAGTAATGATGAGACACGCATCCAAAGTTGAAGTTGAAGTTCCGGCGGAGCGATTTCGCGACAGAAAGTGCACTTCTCTTGTACTTTTTCAGGTCCCGGGGACTCCAATCATCACCAAAATTTGCAGAGAGCTTGGAGGCCACCTAGGGAACACCACCGGCCAGTTTTATTCCCAGGGGGAGGCCACCGGCCAGGTTTGAGAGAGAGGGGTGGCCGGCCTGCCAGAAAAGGTGGCCGGCCAGCCACCTAGCCCAAATTCGGGGCAGTTTGGTCTTTTTACCCTCATTTCTTTAAATATACTCATCCAAACACTTTGTGCTCATAACTCCAGCTTCGAAAACATCTTCCCTACCTTTCTAGACCATTTTCTCTCTCAGATCTGTGTTCTGTACGCATTTTCCAATGCCCTACGCAAGTTGTTTTCGCGAAATCTTTCAGTTTTCGTCACTTTGGACTGATTAAATTTTGATTTCGGGGCTTCTTTTCTCATTTTCACCACTTGAGGTAAGTTTGTCTCAACATTTGGAAGATTTTCTCGGGAGTTGACTTTTGTTGACTTTTTCATTTCCCGAGAGTTGACTTTTGTTGACTTTTTCCAATTTCGGCTCATTTTGCTTATTTTTGCTCCTTTTTGCAGATTTCTTGAAATGGCCGGTCATCTTCCTCACGGTGGAGGTCCTCCCGATGCCGGGGGTGATCCCGATATTATGGCCTTGCCTCCGAGGGTTCGACCGTTCATTCCGGAGAGGTATGCCTCTCAGGTACATGTCCTTCCGCAGGCTGTTTTCTACCATTTTACTGATTTTGATGATCGGGCGCCTGGGGATCTACTTTTGCAAGAGCCGGAGTCTTACCTCTCCTATCAGGCACGAGAGGTATTTTACTTCGCCTTTACGTTTTCTGCAATGTATTCTGCATTTTCAGTGCATTTCGTGCTTTCGCTATGTTTATCGGCTCATTTGAGTACACAGCTTGTTTAGAATGCTTGGCACCATATTCTATTTGCATCTTGAACACATAGTTCAATCACTCTAAATTCATGAACACGCAATCCATAAATTAATTGTGAACACACGGCACACATTGATTAAGAGTAGAACACGCAGCTCAAACTCTGATTTTCTGAACACACAGCCCGTTGTTGAGGTGAACACACAGCACACACTGATTGAGAGTAGAACACACAGCCCAAACTCTGATTTTCTGAACACACAGCCCGTTGTTGAGGTGAACACACAGCACACACTGATTGAGAGTAGAACACACAGCCCAAACTCTAATTTTCTGAACACACAGCCCATTGTTGAGGTGAACACGCAACACACACTGATTGAGAGTAGAATACGCAGCCCAAACTCTGATTTTATGAACACACAGCCCATTGTTGAGGTGAACACACAAAGACACATCGATTAAGAGTGAACACGCACTTGAACTCTAATTTTCTGAACACACAGCCCATTGTTGAGGTGAACACGCAGCACACACTGATCAAGAGTAGAACACACGGCCCAAACTCTAATTTTCTGAACACACAGCCCATTGTTGAGGTGAATACACAGCACACACTGATTGAGAGTAGAACACGCAGCCCAAAACTCTAATTTTCTGAACACACAGCCCATTATTGAGGTGAACACGCAGTACACATTGATTGAGAGTAGAACACGCAGCCCAAACACTTGATGTCAAACACACAGCCTGAATTTTGAATTTTCCGAACACGCAGCCCAGATTCCGTATCTGATTCAATTTTGCACACAGCTCATACATTTCATTTGCATGCAGCTTGTTCGTTTTATTTTGAAATTTTGAAATCTATATTCATTTTGAATGCAGGTGACTTCCCGTGCTGTGCGGGGATATGGTTCTGTCACGGCGAGAGAGTGGTACGCCAAGCTCCCGGAGGCTGTCCGAGATTTGGTTGATGTGGCGGGGTTCGGGACCTTCTGCACTGGGATCTCTCACTGCCCTGCTAGCAGGACACTGATGGGCACTTTGGTAGAGAGATGGTGGGACACCACCAACTCCTTGCATTTCTCTGCCACCGGGGATATGACCATGACCCCGTTTGACTTTGCCATACTGACGGGCCTCGATGTGGGAGGTTGGGACATCCCATATGATGAGGACATGGGCGAGTGAGAGGCCGCCTGGACATATTTGTTGGGAGCTCGCCCGCCAGTGGATAGATCTTCAGGTAGAGTCCGATACACCTGGTTCTCTTTCCACTTCAAGAGGGTGAAGATGGAGCCTGAGACTCCCGAGGAGGTAGCGCAGTATACTCACGGATTCCTGATGTTCCTCTTTGGCACCACTCTGTTCGCCGATAGGGGGAACACAATTGGGCTTTATCTGTTGAGTGCCCTGGTGGACCTATCACAGGTTAGCTGGTATGATTGGGGCGGTGCTAGCCTGGCCACTCTCATCTTGTTATATGTGCGACTTCATGGACGGGAACATACTTGGCGGCTATTGGAGAGCACAGGAGGTACTACGCCTTTACATTCTGCTTCTCATTATTTGTATATTGCACACACGCGCACATTACATTCTCAGACCTTGCACTTTGCTCTCAGCATGTTGTATTTACATTACGCATTCAAGATTCTCAGATTCTGATGGCTACTGCTCCGTTTCTCACAGTTGTGGGTCTACGCATACTTCCCGATACTAGCCCCAGAGCTTATGGTGGAGGTGCCCTTCACGATCCCGTATTCACTCGTATTCGAAGGCGAGTACCGACCGAGACCTCGGGAGTCTCTTCCTTATTCTGGCGATACTTTGACCTGATCACGGTCATGGGTATTTCAGAACTCTCAGTTCTTCATGTTTCCAATCTTACACTTTTACAATTTCTGATTAGATTATGCATTGATTATCCGCAGATCACATGGCAGCCCTGGGCGCCTTTTGGTAGAGATCTCCAATTCCGGTTTGCCGGAGGATGGGGTACCTCCCGGTATAGGATCCTGCTTGAGGGGCCAGTTGGTAGGGCCTGGTTTTTGGGTGATCGCTTCTTGCGCCAGGTGTGGGGCTATGCCTCTCAAGACCTTCCTTCAGCACCCCCAGTCGACATGTGGACCGCTGATAGGCTCCCGACCCAGGGTGTGATTGACGCCAGGTTGGGCACTGATGCATTTCTTCATCTGGAGCAGGGGGAGTACGCGACTTATCGCCACACATATCTGATGCCTCCATTGACCGAGGTTCGTAGTCCGATGATGAGGTCTGCTGGTATGCCATCATTGAGCCGGGCTTGGACTGCGAATGCCCCTTCCACTAGCAGGACTCGTACATCTAGAGGTGGGGGTGGATTAGTTCCTCCGATTCCTCCGACTTATCCTCATCCTGGATGGCCAGATATGCCGACTGAGTTGATGGGGTGGCAATATGGGACTACCTCTCCGATTCCGATCCCGATAGAGCCTCCGATGCCTGGCCACTGATATGTCAGAGACCTCGACTCACTCCCGATATGCTTTACAGCTTTGATTCATTACTCAGATACTTGGACGTTTATTCCTTTACTGATACTGTTGCCTTTGCATCGGCAGCCTCCGGTCGAGTACATGGATGAGGTGCTCGAGATGGTAGCCTCACTTGAGAGGATGGTCCTGCGGAGAGAGGCGCAGTTGTCCATCATGGGTTTCCAGGTACCCTTTAGTTTTCTGGCATTTATCGTACTTCTGATAACATGCTGATTTTGAACATTTTACTGCATTGATAAGCTACCTGTGTAGAGCACATCTGACACACACCACGTTCATGCATTATTCCTGCGTACATCCACTCTGTGTAGTTTGCTTGCATCTGTATCTGATATACATGTTTTGGCTGATGTATTCAAACTGCATTTTTCATTTTAAGATGCCTCTGGTGTATGCTCAGTCATAGGCCGGGCCATCCGGGCCTTCCCGAGGAGCCGGGCCATCTGGGCCTTCTCGAGGGGCTGGACCATCTAGGCCTTCTCGAGGAGCCAATGGAGGTGGATCGTCTTGCAGACGCAGAGCGCACATTATTCAGGAGGAGGCCAGTGAGGAGGAGGAGGTTGCCGATCCTCAGTCAGATACATCTGCTGACAGGGAGGAGGGTTTTGACCCTGGTTCCGGGAGTGAAGGTGAGGCCGAGGAGGATCCTGAGGGCGACAGCTCCGACTCAGATGGTGCTGGTGGCACAAAGGCTGCTTCGCAGAAGAGGATGAAGAGGGCCTCTTATTCCTGCTCTTGAGAGCATTGATGCGGCTGTTCCTTTCTTTATTTACATTTTTACTAGTAGTTATAGCACATTGTATATTGTTAGGCAGTTTTATTTTCTATAAAACTTGTACCGTTGTTGTAAAATGTTGTAACAAAGGAATGATGATGGAATGAAACAGCCTTTGAAAAAGTGTTGCATTTTGTGTTCTCAGCATCGCATCGCATCTTTTTGCACCAAAATGGGATTGAATGGATATGTGCATTGTGCATTTTGCCAAGTCAGGTAGTGAACCGACACAACAAACAACTTAACTCACCAAGACAATAACAGAATCTTAGCAAGTTTACAACTCAATAAGCAAAACACAACAAAGTTGACAACTCGATAAGTAAGGTGCAACAAAATTGATTAAACAAAAAGTAACAACGCAATGTACAAGACTTGACAGTTCGATAAACTTAACAACTCGATAAGCAAGACAACAACTCGATAAGTAAGACTTAACAACAACTCTATGAACAAAGTGCGTTTCGGACGATCTGGGTGACGGAACGCATCCGAAACTAAGGGAAATGGAGGCCTTCGACACTCCTGATGCATGGAAATGCTAGGAACTCCCTTCCAGAGGTAAAACAGTAGCAAAGATCCACTTGGGAGCATGGCCGGCCACCTTTGGGAACTGGCCGGCCAGCTTTTTGCATTGGAGAGGAGATGGGTGGCTGGCTTACCAGAAAAGGTGGCCGGCCGGCCACCTAGCCCAGGAACCACCAAATTTTTGACACGTGTCGCCCGAACAGTGTCTTATCCTCTTTAAAAGCTCTAGCCCCGTGGTTGATTCATTTCATCTCAGTTTTGCACCAAAATGGAGGCGTTTCTCGTCGAAAATCTCACAGCTTGGATCGCTTCTGTAAATGGCTCGAAAAAGTTGAACTTCCAGGGTTTCGACTTGAATGCACTATTCACACTGAGCCGTACTCTGCTGCACCTTCCCTTCCTTCATGCCGCAGCGAGGTTTTGGAACCCGGTAACACATGTCTTTAGCTTCGGCGGGCAAGAGGTATGTCCAACTTTCGATGATTTTCAAGTTTTGATGGAATCCGAACGTCATAAAGAAATTTTGCCTCAGTTTCACTTCGGTCACGCTCAAGCTTTAGGGCGGATATGTGGACTCACCATGCATGATGCTCGGTCTCTGATCTGCAATGGGGAGCTGGATATCCTTGGCTTGATTCATCGCTTTTTTGACGCCGGTGACCGCGGCAACCATCATTGGCAAGGTTTTCGGCAACACGCCCTTTGCTTGTGTATGCTATCTCACTTTCTGCTTGCCCCAGGCTTCAGTGGATCTAGCATCCGTCTGATCGAAGTTGCTCAAGGCTTGAAGGAAGGAAAGAGCTGCATTGCCATGACTTTAGCCGAGACACTGATGGGCTTAGATGCTTTTTATCGCCGGGAGACGACCAGATTCGCGGGGGGCCCACTACTGCTGCAGGTAATGCTCCCCACCCAATCTCACGTATATATTGCTCACATCACTCGGCCCTCGGGCTCGATTTTTCTCACAAAACCCTTTTCTTACTTTTCTCTCGTCGTACATCTCTCTATTCTTTATTCTTTCATTTTTCATCCCTCCCCAGGTATGGTTGATGGATAAATTGCAGGTTGTGGACTCTTGCCCAGCCTACTCAACTCGCGGCTACTTCTTTCGACAACGCCTAGTCGATGCCCCTGAGGAAGAGTGGTGGTTTGACTGGATGTGCAATCTGTCTGCAGATCGCATTGCTTGGCGTTGTCCTTGGCTCAACCTCCCGGCAATGAGCTATAGCATATCCCGGCAGACCGGGATCCAACTGATTGGTCTAACCCACTGTGTGTTCTACTTTCCGTTCCGATTCCAGCGCTAGTTCGGTCATGATCAGACTTGCCCGCCAGAGGGGATAGAGTATCCTGCCACATTCCCGGTTCGAGGCACATAGCTTGCCCGGTATGCCACAGCATGGAGGACTAGAGAGCTCTTGGCCCCCACTCCCACTTTTAGTTGCAGTTTGACTGACGAGTGCTTGGATTGGCTTAATGAAGAGGCGTAGATTGGACCCAGCTTGGCATCAGAGACTTCGACCACCTCTGGGAGGGGGCGCAGGGACACCTGACTTATCTATGCCCCGAATTTATTGCTTTACCAGTACTTTCAAGTTTTCTTTATGAATGTAATAAAAAAAGCAACTTCAATTTGTATGCAAGAGCGGGAGAACTCTGTGTTGAAATCAATGAAATTGAAGGTTGTGGGTCCTGAAAATTTTCCGCTTTGGTCCAAAAATGGTCTTAGTTGTAAAAAGATTAATTTGAACAAAGTCAACTTTTATTAAAACTTTTCAAAACCATTTTCGATATGGATCAAAACTGGACACGCCTGAGATCTGTCATTGAGATGCACAACCCCGGACCCTAGCAACTGGAAAGTTGCCCCTAGTTTGAATAGCACCGCGGCACTACACGACAACGGAAAGTTGCCCCTAGTCTGAAAAGCACTGCACCAGAGATCACGATGAATGCTGATGGACAAAGATGACTGAGATGATCAAAATGGACAAAGTTGATCGGGGAAAAGTTTATGGCTGAACTCCAAGATGAAGTTGCCTACGTATCCCAAAGATGGGAATCAAGCCTTACGTAGTTCAGGCTCGGGTTCACTCGGGTATTTTCACTCTCCTTTTATGCTCTAACTTTTGCCAAGGCCGCCCTTTGCGGGTTTTCAACCTTGCGAGCTCAGTTTTTGTAATTTCAAATTTTTTGTGCTCTGAGTTTTGCCTAAGTCGCCCTTTCGGGTTTTCGGCCTAGAGAGCCTCTCAAGGGTAATATTTCTTCAACTTGTCCATATTGATCGGTTGTGAGAACTCTAAGCCATCTAGATCCATCAAAACCACAGCTCCACCTGACCAGATAGACTTAATGATGTAGGGACCCGTCCAATTGGGTCTGAACTTGCCCCTTGGGTCGTGGATGGGAGCTCGGTTGTCCCTGAGCACCAAATCTCCTTCTTTTAGATTCTTGGACTTAACTTTCTTGTTGAAAGCCCAGGCAATTCTGCGCTGGTAACCTTGAACATGGTACAGTGCCTTCAGTCTTCTCTCATCAAATAGCATGAGTTCCTCAAATCTACTCACGCTAACTGCTTGCTATTTGACACTTTGATACTGCAAGAATGACGGAACTTCAATCTCGATAGATAGAACGGCCTCCATCCCATAAACCAATGAATACGGAGTCGCTCCAGTAGAAGTTCTGATTGAAGTCTAGTAGCCCTATAGAGCAAACGGCAGCTTATCTGGCCAGTCTTGGTAGGTTTCCACCATCTTCTGCAGTATGTGTTTGATGTTCTTGTTGGCGGCCTCAACCGCCCTATTGGTTTGCGGCCGATAGGTAGATGACTTATGAAAAGCCACGTTGTATTTTTCCAACAAGTCAATCACTTCCTTCTTGAAGTGGGAACCGTTATTTGAAATTATCTCGTTTGGGACTCCGTAGTGACAGATGATGTTGTTTCTGATAAACTTCGTGACATGTGAAGCCTTCAACACCGCATAAGATTGGGCCTCGACCCACTTCGTGAAATAATCTATCGCAACCAGGATGAACTCATGCCCATTTGACCCCTTTGGAGTGACGGCCCCGATCACATCAATTCCCCAGACTGAAAATGGCCATGGCGAAGTCATATTGTACAGCTTCGACGGCGGAATGTTCATGCAATTTGCATGAATTTGACACTTGTGGCATCGCCGGACAAAACCGACACAGTCCTCCTCCATGGTGGACCAGTAGTAACCCTGTATGAGGATCTTCCGTGCTAGCATGACTCTATTCATGTGCGCACCGTATTCTCCTCCATGGATGGCTTCCATTAGACGTTTTGATTCTTCGGCATCGACACACAGCTTATGCATTCCCAGATGACCTCTCTTATACAGCTTACCCCCACAGATGATGAACTGAATGGCCATTCTTTTGATTGCCCTTTTATCCTTGGCATTTACCCCTGGCGGGTATGCTTCTTTCTCCAGAAAATTCCAAATGTCGTGGTACCAGGGGTTTTCGTCCTGAACTTCATCTATAGCAGCAATCGACTCGTAGGCTGGCGTAAATTTCTGGTCAATGATGACGGGACGCATCCGGACTCCGAACGGGATGTCTATCATGGAAGATAGAGTTGCTAAAGAATCTGCGAACCTGTTGTTCTCTCTTAGTAGATGAGCAAAGTTTAGCTTCTCAAACCGAGGAATTAACAAATCCAAGGTCTGGTGATACATCATCATCTTTTCTTCTTTGACTTTCCAGTCTCCTTTTGCTTGAGACACAACAAGATTCGAGTCCCCAATGACGTCCAACTGTCTTGCCCCTAGTTCCAGGGCTACTTCTAAACCGGCAATGCACGCCTCATATTCCGCTTCATTATTCGAGACTTTGAACCGGAGTTTGAAGGCTAGAGGGATACGGGACTTGTCAGGTGCTATCAGCAATACTCCTATCCCATACCCGTATTGATTTGACGCTCCGTCAAAGTACATCGTCCAAGTTTCATCGTCGATGTGCAAAATGGCTTCATCTAGGAATAAGTACTCGATTGCTTCACCCCCTTCCACTGGATGGTCGGCTAAGAATTCTGCTACTGCTCTTCCCTTGACTGACTTGCGTGTTACATACTTCAGATCGAATTCGGAGAGCAATAGCAACCAACGAGCTAGCCTACCCGTAAGTGCTGGTTTCTCGAAAAGATATTTGATGGGATCGAGTCGTGAAACCAACATTACGGAGTGAGCTAACAGGTAGTGCCACAACTTCCTGGTAGCCCATACCAAAGCTAAGCAAGCCTTCTCCAATGGTGTGTAGCGAGTCTCATACTCTAGCATCTTCTTGCTTAGATAGTAGATGGCTTTGTCCACCTTGTCCTCTGATTCTTGTGCGAGCATACAGCCCATCGTAGTCTCAGTCACTGAAAGGTACAATATCAACGGTTTCCCTCTGTGGTGACAACAGGCGGAGTTACATGTAAGTATTCCTTGATGCATTCAATGACAATTTTAGCATCGGCTGTCCCATTGGAATTTCTTTCCTTTCTGCAGGAGACCAAAAAGTGGTTCACAAGTCAAGGTTAATTTTGAGATAAACTGTCTTATGAATTGCACTTTACCCAGAAAGCCTCGCACCTCCTTTTCAGTCCTTGGTGGGGGAATTTCTAGGATGGCCTTGATTTTGGAAGGGTCGACTTCGATACCTCTCGTAATCGAAACCCAAAGATTTTTCATTTGTAACACCAAACGTACATTTTTGAGGATTCAGCCGCAACCGGAATTCTCTGATCCTTTGAAAGAACTTTTGCAAGGCGGCGTAGTGGTCCTCTCTTTCTTTGGACTTGACAATCATGTCATCCACGTACACCTCAACCTCTTTGTGGATCATGTCGTGCAATATTGTGGTCGCGGCCCATTGATAAGTAGCTCCAGCGTTCTTCAACCCAAACGGCATTACTCTGTAGCAGTATGTCCCCCACGGGGTGGTGAATGCAGTCTTTTCCCGGTCTTCAGGTGCTATCACTATCTGATTGTACCCTGAGAAGCCATCCATGAATGAGAGCAAAGCATGCCCTGCTGTGAAGTCCACTAGCTCGTCAATATGCGGCAAGGGAAAGTCGTCCTTCGGACTAGCTTTGTTCAAATCCCTGAAATCCATGCATACTCGGATCCTGCCATCTTTCTTCGGCACTGGAACGATGTTGGCCAACCAAGTCGGGTATTCAGATACCAGCAGGAAGCCTGCGTCAATTTGCTTAGTGACCTCTTCCTTAATCTTGAGAGCCCAGTCCGGGCGGATTCTCCTGAGTTTCTGCTTGACGGGTTGGGCCTCGGGGTTAAGAGGGATCCGGTGCTGTACAATCTCAGGATTGATCCCAGGCATGTCTTCCTAGGACCACGCGAAAACATCTTTGAAATCTTTTAATAAAGCGGCTAAGCGCTCGCGTTCCTCCGAAGACAACGTGGACCCGATCTGCACCAGCCGCGGGTCCTCCTCAGTACCAATATTCACGGTAGTGATTTCATCCATTAGAGGTTTAACAAATCTCTCCTGCTCTTGCTCAATTAAGCGTTGCAAAACCAGAGGAATTTCTTCCTCGTCGTTTTCATCAAAATTTGAAAGTCTGAGTTTATGCAATAAATTAAGGGCACAGAAAAGTACTCAGAAACCACAGCTATTTGATTCTCATTAAGCACATCCAAATCGTCCGATTCCTCGGTTACAACAGACTCAAATGAGAAAAAAAAAGACGACCTGGACAAGACTGTGGCATCCGGGTTATCGTCCCCAGGATTACCAGACTCAAACTCAATCGAGCTGGAACCTGATTTCGACTCACAAGATTCGGTGGAATCAGATTCCGGCTCACTACTTGTGTGAAGCCCCCAAAATATGTATTCACTTTAAAAACCCCACTGTTGAATTATTTTCTTAAAGCCCTCAATTACTTGAATTATTTCGAATCTTGTCGGTTAGCAATTTTATTTTCTTTTTTTCAAAACAGGAATTTTCCTAGCCGGATTAAGTTCCCTAACCTAATTTAATTCTACATAAATTACTTGTATTTAACACCAAGCCCTTACTTCTTTATTAAATTCAAAATAAACCACAAAAACTAGTACATGCACCTTAATATTATTAGTACTATCAATCTTGTAATATATATATATACACCTAGAGGAGTGTGCCTAGACATAAAATAATTAAAAAAAAAAAAAATTCCCTTCACCCTTCCCTATGCCTAGCCTTCCTAGAAGAAAGTGAGAAATCAATTTCCAAGAAACATCATCATGAACTTCTAGGAAATACCACCAACCTATGATCTAGACCTAGGGTGCAAGTTTCAAAACTAGTTCCCTTTTAACTAAGTGTTGCCTAAATCATTGACCAAGCCTCCCAAATCCCTTCTTTTTCCTTAGAATCCAAACAAAACCCACCATTTCCATCCATTTCCAACTAAGGGGCTTTTAGGACTTTTTGCCTCAAAAATTTGCCTATAAATATCAACACACCTCCCTAGCTTGCAAACACACATAACACTCTCATCCACACACACATTTGGTTAGAGAGAGGGAGGAGAGAAAGACAGAGAAGTCTAGAGAAGGAGAGGGAGGAAGAAGAGAGCCTTCTTATGCAAATTTAGTAGGTAAGCCACAACACAACCTTCTCTTTCATTTTCCTTCTTCAATACATGTTTCTAAATAATGTTTTTTTTAGATATGTTATTAAAGGGTTCTTATGTTAAAAATGCTAAGATTTGAGTATTGACTCCATCTCTCTTGTATTTTTCCCTTTTTGGCACAAAACCATCTCCTTTTATTACCAATCTCTCAAGTTTTCAAGGGCACTCTTTCAAACAAATTTTCTGAGTTAAACATGTGATAGTTAGCATATTTTCTTCACAAAAGAAATGAAACTTTCCCATGGTGGAACCCCCTTTTTATAAATTTTCTTGTTTTGGGCATTCTACCTTAAAACCTGTTTTTGCAGTCAACTTTCAAAAATTCCAGAAAAATGTACAAAAATATTCTGGATCTCTATTTTATGTCAAAACCTTCCTTTAGAAGTTATCTTTCAACTAAAATTGGTTTCCTCGAAAAACATTGAGCGGTTTGCAAGAAAATCAAGTTTTTGTAACGGTCGACGGATCTGGACAGATTCTGGACAGCGCTGGACTATTTTCTAAATAACTTAAAATTTGGAAAAGCAAACCCATTTCCGAAAAATGTTCTAGAAACTAAATCAAATTCTCTACGAACCATAGGAAGACCGAGTTCGGTGGATGATCTAAAATAGCCCTTTCATTTTAAATTTTTATGTGATATTAAATCTGGAAATTTTGTTATGTGTGAATGTTTCATACCTTTGAGTTCATGAGATTACTTATTAGCTTATGATCATATTTTGGCATGATATTATATGTGTTGTGATTATGTTATTTACCTTTCTCATCTTAAGAATGCATGTTTATATGGATGTTATTGTCTTATAAGTTGGACTAACCTTGATTTAAGACATTTAATTCAACGGGAAACCTAATGGGGAGGGTATTGGGTTTTCGAGCACTTGAGTAATAAAAAGACGAGGATATGATATATGGATTGTTGGGATGCGTTCCCTATTTGACAGTTAAAGTCTTGCGCAAGTGGTTTTCGGAACCCTTGAACGGAGCGGTTGTATTCGGACCCTAGGTAGTTTGGTGTGAGGAGAGATTTGGGCAAGGCCCATCATTACTGTCTCTTTTGAGGCCCTGCGGTTGGCACTACGCGGTATATAACCGTTGGTAGGCATCCGAGGTTAGTTCTGCAACAAAGCAGCAAAAGAGGGGGCATACTGAATAATCCGCGTCCGGTTCTTGTGGTTGGGAGGACGAAATCTCTTTGGGAGATTTCTAGTTTACTAACATCTAACTTGACCCTTTATTTATTTATTTCAGTATCATGCTTTATTACTTGATGTTATAATTGTGATTGTGTATTGGACTGGGAAAAAGGGGTAGGGTGTGTGTGTGTTTATTGGGCATTCAAAGCTCACGGCGTATCATGCCAGGTGACGACGCGAAACTTATAGCGGGAGACGACGAGCCCGAAACCTTCGAGGACTTTTGGCTATCTTAGGAATAATAGAGATTTCCTTTTTGTTATTTTGTAAGAACTCATGTAGAGTTTAAACTTTCTATTGGGATGTAATGTAATAAAACAATCCTTTGAATTAAGTATAAATGTGGTTGTTATGTATTTATATTCTATGTATGTACCTTATCATTGCTTATGAGACCTTGTGTCAATGCCTGGTAAGATCTGTCAAAAAGGCAGTACGCTGCCTAAGAAAGCTGGACTTAGAAAGGAGGCTATTTTGACTCCTCCGGCGATCTGGGATCTTACTTGGTTATTGACCATAAGACTCACTAGTGACTCTCCCTTGACTGCAACCTATAGTGTAGAATCGGGGCGTCACAATATGGTATCAGAGCCTAGGTTCAACCCTTACCCACGCGTTTCGACCTGCGGTTAGAGACTACCTTGCCCTGACTATGTTAGAATATTTCTTGACCTACCTTAGGGAATTTCTTCGAATTTCGGGCACACCAACATCAAGTCATGAGGACCTACTTCAGGAACGTGAAATGGTTTTAACTTTGAGTACTTCCTCACATCGCGTAGTAGGGGGTACAATTAGTTCTACGCGTCTTCTATCGATTTGCCATATCCTCATCTTGTATTCGTAACCTTTATTCAATGTCATCCTTTTTCCAAGATTAAGTCTTATCCATCTGGTCCTGTTTTATATACCACTATTTGTAAATTTGACCTCCTTTGACCTTTGATTATTTTATTTAGCCCAAGACTTCTTGTAAATAATTTCATTTTCTTTACTCGGTGATGAATCTTGGATATTCAGTTTGAAACGCGGATGGCCAACGCAGTTTCAAGTTAAATATCCAGTTTAGTCACTGCATCTATAACATTGATCACATTGAAGTTCGAAACCATAACATCATACCATTCATTCATATTTCAGTTAATCCTGATGTTATCACCATAACTACTTCGTATTCTTCGTCTCCACTTCAATCCAATTTTGAGAATCTTGTAATTATTATTATACATGAAGCTGTGTTGTGTGAACACCCTAGGATAATTAAACTCTAACGTAAGATTAGTTGCTTACCCATAAGGAATTGCCTCTGTAGTTAGAATTTGAATTACGCCTCACCCCATTCATAGAAAAACAAATGGTGGACCATACTTCGAGACAAGTAATAGCATAAGCTTGCAAGCAACAATAGAAATACGGTACCAGGAAATCGAAACCTTAAGAATGGACTAGTAACTGTGGCTAAAATCCCAAACCCTATCAAGAATCAAATATTGGAGGAGTCTTACCATCTTCGTGGAAATAATCGGCACAACATTGACTTCATAATGAAAGGAGGTAGAATCCAAGAGGATTTGGAGCTTGTGGAAAGAAAACCCAACTTCATGAGGGCCCAGAAAGGAGCAACCAGAAGGCAACCAACAGAGTCTTTGCCTTGCAAGAGGAAGAAGTAGACCCGTCTGTAATTGAGGGTAATTTGGTGCTATATAATTCTTGGGTGCATGTTTTATTTGATATGGGTGCATCACATTCTTTCATATCCTCTGCTTGTGCTAAGTCATTAGAACTTGAATGTGAACCTTTAGAAACGACCTTAAGTGTAATGTCACCTATGGGAGGATGCATTCGGGTAGGATTGATCTGTAAAGATTGTAAAATAAGAATGTCAAACCTACGCTTAACTTGCGACCTTCGTGTCATGGAAATGTCGGACTTTGATATCATTTTGGGCATGGAATGGTTGTCTGCCCACCGAGCGGTGATCGACTGTCGTCAGAGGAAAGTGGTAGCTCTTACGCAAGATGGGACACGTTTCCAGTTTAAGGGGGATAGACAAGACCCCATGGTTTCAACAAAGCATTGGACGCAGTAGCGCGACCAACTTGCGGGTAGGATAGCAAGCCTAATTCTAAATGAGGAAGAAAGGAGAAATAGAACTTCCGCGCATAGTATGCGATTATGCAGATGTATTTCCTACAGAATTACCAGGATTGCCGCCAACCCGAGAAGTAGATTTTAGCATTGAGCTACAACCTGGAATTACCCCAATATCCATGGCTCCGTATCGCATGGCACCAGCAGAACTACGAGAATTGAAGACACAGCTATAGGAATTGCTTGAGAGCGGATTCATTAGACCAAGTACTTCACCATGGGGAGCACCCGTGTTGTTTGCTAAAAAGAATGATGGATCGTTGAGGCTATGCATCGATTATCGTCAACTCAATCGAGTCACGATTAAGAACCGGTACCCACTCCCGAGGATTGATGACCTTTTTGACCAACTTCGAGGCTCAAGGTGCTATTCAAAGATCGATCTCAGGTCAGGTTACCATCAACTACAAGTCAAGGAGGAGGATATACCAAAGACTGCCTTTCGTACTAGGTATGGCCACTATGAATTTGTAGTAATGCCCTTCGGACTAACCAATGCACCAGTAGTATTCATGAGCCTAATGAATTAGATCTTTAGACCATACCTTGACCAGTTTGTAGTAGTATTCATTGATGACATCTTGGTATATTCAAGGTCTGAAGAAGAGCATGAACAACATTTAAGGATTGTCCTTCAAGTTCTTAGGGATAATCAGTTATATGCCAAGGCGAGTAAATGCGAGTTCTAGTTGAATGAAGTAAAGTTCTTAGGGCACGTGGTATCGGAAAATGGGATTACAGTGGATCCAACCAAAGTGGAGGCAGTATTAGATTGGCGACAACCAAAAACTGTGTCGGAAATCCGCAGCTTTTTAGGATTGGCCGGTTATTACCGGAGGTTCATCCAAGATTTCTCCAAACTAGCTAAACCAATGACTCGTCTGACGCAAAAGGGAGTAAAGTATGAGTGGGACGAAGCTTGCGAAAAATCCTTACAAGAGCTAAAGAAGAGGTTAACTAGTGCGCCAATTTTGACCATTCCAGAACGAGAAGATGGGTACACTGTGTATTGCGATGCGTCTAAAGAAGGGTTAGGTTGCGTGCTCATACAAAATGGAAAGGTAGTTGCATATGGATCCAGGCAATTAAAACCTCACGAGCACAACTACCCCACACATGACTTGGAGTTAGCAGCCGTAGTTTTTGCCCTAAAGCAGTGGCGACATTACCTATACGGGGAACAATTTGAGATTTTCACAAATCACAAGAGCTTGAAGTATCTATTCACGCAGAAAGACCTTAACTTGAGACAGGGACGATGGATGGAGTATCTTGAGGATTTCCAGTTCACTCTCTCGTATCACCCCGGTAAGGCCAATGTAGTAGCAGATGCTCTAAGTCGTAAGAGCAGAGGGGTGATGGCTAAGATCTTCATCAAAGAATGGGATATGGTTAAGACACTCAATGAGTTTAGGATCCAAGTAGAATCCCAAATTACAAAAGCATGTCTTAGTACGCAGAAGGTGATGCCTAAGTTGATAAATGAGGTCGTGGAGGCCCAGAAGCATGATCAAGAGGTAGCCTACATCAAGGGACGTCTAGAGTTAGGAGAACCCATGCCCGGTTGGGTAATTCACCCCGATGGAAGTTTAAGATACCAAGGTAGATTGTTTGTACCAAGTGACGAGTTACTTAGAGAAAAGGTACTGAAAGAATGTCATCATTCTGCATTTGCGGTACATCCAAGAGGGACTAAAATGTACCAAGATTTGAAGAGGCAGTATTGGTGGAATGGAATGAATAAGGAAGTGGCTAAATTTGTAGCAAAATGTCTGACATGCCAACAAGTGAAAGCGGAACATCAGAAACCAGGAGGAATGTTGCAACCTCTACCAATAGCCGAATGGAAGTGGGAGTATGTGACGATGGATTTTGTGACAGGGTTGCCTAAGTCACCTAGAGGGCACGACGTTATATGGGTAATAGTGGACCGCCTCACCAAGTCAGCACATTTCTTACCCTATAAGATGACCGACACCTTGGAATCTATGTGCAGAGTCTACATTGGGGAAATCATTCGACTACATGGAATTCCGGTATCTATTGTGTCAGATCGTGATCCACGATTCACCTCTCGATTTTGGGGAAGCCTGCAGGAAGCTCTTGGTACGGAGTTATGTTTTAGCACCGCCTTTCACCCGCAGACAGATGGACAATCTGAACGCACTATCCAGACGCTCGAGGATATGCTGAGAGCTTGCGCAATGGATTTTCAAGGAAGTTGGGGACGACATCTACCCCTAATTGAATTCGCCTACAATAACAGCTTTCAAGCTAGCATCGGTATGGCACCCTTTGAAGCATTATACGGACGACCTTGTAGATCGCCGATTTGTTGGACGGAAGTAGGTGATGCAAATCTGGTAGGACCCGAACTTGTCCTAGAAACTACTGAGAAGGTCAAATTGATCCGACAACGATTGAAGACTGCTCAGGACCGTCAGAAAAATTATGTAGACAGGAGGAGGAGACCACTGATGTTTGAAGTAGGCAGCCACGTGTTCCTAAAGGTGCAACCCAAGCGTGGAGTCGTACGTTTTGGGAGAAAGGGGAAGCTGTCACCACGATATATTGGACTTTTTGAGGTATTGGAAAGAGTGGGCGAAGTAATATATAAACTAGCTCTACCCCCGCAATTAGCAGGGATACATAACATCTTCCATGTATCTATGTTAAGAAAATACATTGCCGACCCAACACACGTCCTCAAGTGGGAAGAAATCAGTCTTGAAAAGGATAATACATTTAAAGAAGGACCGGTAGCAATACAAGACAACTGAGAAAAGAACCTTAGAGGCAAGACGGTTCACTTGGTAAAAGTGCTATGGCGTTATCAGGGGGTTGAGGAATCCACTTGGGAACGCCAGGATTGGGTGAAGGCAAACTACCCTGAGCTTTTCGTAGACAGTATGTAGTTGAATTTCGGGGATGAAATTGTTTTAAGGGGGATAGGTTGTGAAGCCCCCAAAATATGTATTCACTTTAAAAACCCCACTGTTGAATTATTTTCTTAAAGCCCTCAATTACTTGAATTATTTCGAATCTTGTCGGTTAGCAATTTTATTTTCTTTTTTTCAAAACAGGAATTTTCCTAGCCGGATTAAGTTCCCTAACCTAATTTAATTCTACATAAATTACTTGTATTTAACACCAAGCCCTTACTTCTTTATTAAATTCAAAATAAACCACAAAAACTAGTACATGCACCTTAATATTATTAGTACTATCAATCTTGTAATATATATATATACACCTAGAGGAGTGTGCCTAGACATAAAATAATTAAAAAAAAAAAAATTCCCTTCACCCTTCCCTATGCCTAGCCTTCCTAGAAGAAAGTGAGAAATCAATTTCCAAGAAACATCATCATGAACTTCTAGGAAATACCACCAACCTATGACCTAGACCTAGGGTGCAAGTTTCAAAACTAGTTCCCTTTTAACTAAGTGTTGCCTAAATCATTGACCAAGCCTCCCAAATCCCTTCTTTTTCCTTAGAATCCAAACAAAACCCACCATTTCCATCCATTTCCAACTAAGGGGCTTTTAGGACTTTTTGCCTCAAAAGTTTGCCTATAAATATCAACACACCTCCCTAGCTTGCAAACACACATAACACTCTCATCCACACACACATTTGGTTAGAGAGAGGGAGGAGAGAAAGACAGAGAAGTCTAGAGAAGGAGAGGGAGGAAGAAGAGAGCCTTCTTATGCAAACTTAGTAGGTAAGCCACAACACAACCTTCTCTTTCATTTTCCTTCTTCAATACATGTTTCTAAATAATGTTTTTTTTAGATATGTTATTAAAGAGTTCTTATGTTGAAAATGCTAAGATTTGAGTATTGACTCCATCTCTCTTGTATTTTTCCCTTTTTGGCACAAAACCATCTCCTTTTATTACCAATCTCTCAAGTTTTCAAGGGCACTCTTTCAAACAAATTTTCTGAGTTAAACATGTGATAGTTAGCATATTTTCTTCACAAAAGAAATGAAACTTTCCCATGGTGGAACCCCCTTTTTATAAATTTTCTTGTTTTGGGCATTCTACCTTAAAACCTGTTTTTGCAGTCAACTTTCAAAAATTCCAGAAAAATGTACAAAGATATTCTGGATCTCTATTTTATGTCAAAACCTTCCTTTAGAAGTTAGCTTTCAACTAAAATTGGTTTCCTCAAAAAACATTGAGCGGTTTGCAAGAAAATCAAGTTTTTGTAACGGTCGACGGATCTGGACAGATTCTGGACAGCGCTGGACTATTTTCTAAATAACTTAAAATTTGGTGAAGCAAACCCATTTCTGAAAAATGTTCTAGAAACTAGATCAAATTCTCTACGAACCATAGGAAGACCGAGTTCGGTGGATGATCTAAAATAGCCCTTTCATTTTAAATTTTTATGTGATATTAAATCTGGAAATTTTGTTATGTGTGGATGTTTCATACCTTTGAGTTCATGAGATTACTTATTAGCTTATGATCATATCTTGGCATGATATTATATGTGTTGTGATTATGTTATTTACCTTTCTCATCTTAAGAATGCATGTTTATATGGATGTTATTGTCTTATAAGTTGGACTAACCTTGATTTAAGACATTTAATTCAACGGGAAACCTAATGGGGAGGGTATTGGGTTTTCGAGCACTTGAGTAATAAAAAGACAAGGATATGATATATGGATTGTTGGGATGCATTCCCTATTTGACAGTTAAAGTCTTGCGCAAGTGGTTTTCGGAACCCTTGAACGGAGCGGTTGTATTCGGACCCTAGGTAGTTTGGTGTGAGGAGAGATTTGGGCAAGGCCCATCATTACCGTCTCTTTTGAGGCCCTGCGGTTGGCGCTACGCGGTATATAACCGTTGGTAGGCATCCGAGGTTAGTTCTGCAACAAAGCAGCAAAAGAGGGGGCATACCAAATAATCCGCGTCCGATTCTTGTGGTTAGGAGGACGAAATCTCTTTGGGAGATTTCTAGTTTACTAACATCTAACTTGACCCTTTATTTATTTATTTCAGTATCATGCTTTATTACTTGATGTTATAATTGTGATTGTGTATTGGACTGGGAAAAAGGGGTAGGGTGTGTGTGTGTTTACTGGGCATTCAAAGCTCACGGCGTATCATGCCAGGTGACGACGCGAAACTTATAGCGGGAGACGACGAGCCCGAAACCTTCGAGGACTTTTGGCTATCTTAGGAATAATAGAAATTTCCTTTTTGTTATTTTGTAAGAACTCATGTAGAGTTTAAACTTTCTATTGGGATGTAATGTAATAAAACAATCCTTTGAATTAAGTATAAATGTGGTTGTTATGTATTTATATTCTATGTATGTACCTTATCATTGCTTATGAGACCTTGTGTCAATGCCTGGTAAGATCTGTCAAAAAGGTAGTACGCTGCCTAAGAAAGCTGGACTTAGAAGGGAGGCTATTTTGACTCCTCCGGCGATCTGGGATCTTACTTGGTTATTGACCATAAGACTCACTAGTGACTCTCCCTTGACTGCAACCTATAGTGTAGAATTGGGGCGTCACAACTTGACCTGGTACTGCTGGACAAAAATCCCTCTTCGTATTGCCAAGTGAGAGAGGGTGCGATAGATGCATCCAAAATAGTTGACGGTAGGCTTGCAGCCGTTTCATCCCCAATCATGGAAATCGAGAAGTTATCCCCCAGGAACTTATGGTCGATCGGAGGATTTGAAAGTAGACATGCCAGTGCTACCCCCATTTGAACTTCAGCGCCCTCGGAGTCCACTGCCTTACATTGCTCAGCCTCAGCTGGTGGGTCTGTCTGCTCTTCGGCAATGTCATCCCCGGATAGTTGTAGGTCGAAGAAGATCTCGAAACCTGGCACGCGCTTCTTCTCCGCGTTCAGCCATGGCTCTGGGAAGCCACAAAAAGGAAAGTCTTCCCCCTCCCGGACGAAGCGTCCGTTTAGGGTACCCTGAATGGGCCTATGCATCAGCTCAAATGGCTTCCCAGCCTTCTTTGCTCTGGCTCTTCCAGCCATTTCTTTTCCCTTCCTTAACCAATCCTCTTTGGTGGGCTGATAACCCAATCCAAAGGTATGAGGGTTGTGTGGCACTTCGGCCAATGCTGCGACGCCCTTCCGGCCGCTCCTTCCCAATCCCATCCCGGGGATGTGTTGTAGCTTGTTCGTGAGGTATACAGATTGGTCACTGACGTATACTCCCTCATTAACAGCCATGATATTCTACACAACCCGAGCCTCAGCCAAAGTAAACCCTGATAAGAACATATCCTCCGTGTCGTGCTCGATTTCCAAGACTGGTGTAGATGCCTCCGGAGGTGGATAGATCGATGAATTCCCGAAAACAATGGCTACTCCCTTTCCATAGGGGTATTTCACCATCTAATGTAGAGTGGAAGAGACTACCTTTACCTGGTGCAGCCACGGCCGCCCTAAGAGTAGATTAAAGGTTTCAGGAACGTCCAAGACGTGGAATTCAATGTTATGTTGTCCCGGGCCAACCTGGGTTTGAATTTTGACAGTCCCCATCACCTCCCTGCTGGTGTTATCATAGGCCCTGATCACTTGAGTAGTCGGCACGAAGTCCGCGGGCTTTAACCCGATTGCATATGCTGTCCTTGTCAGGCACACATTAATGGCGGATCCCGTATCGACAAGAACCACTGGCACCCACTTGTCTCTACATTCCATAGAGATGTAGAGGGGTTTGTTATGATTTGCGCCCTCGGGCGGCAGTTCTTTATCTGAAAAGGTTAACGTCAGGGAACCTCCTCCCGGAAAGACCAATCCAACTAGCTGCTCTGGTGTGGTATCTATAGAGAGTTTAGCCTTGTCCATAGCAGATAGGACAGCATGTCTGTGCACTCGTGACGCCATAAGTAGTCCCCAGATGGAGATGTCTTCTTGTATCTTCTTCAACTGCCTCAGCACAGCTTCCTCTTCGATTTGCTTCTCCTTCTGTTTCTCAGCTTCTTTATCCTTTCCAGATGCCTCTGGCTGGTCTAGGTGCGGGGACTTGAAATACCGCCCGCTTCTTGTCATGTGATCAACCTCATCGAGGTACCAGGTATCATCTGGTTGATTGCTTCCCCAATCATCGTTTGTGTGGGCAAGACATAAATCATCGTCTTCCCACCACATCCCATTGGCATTCGAAAGGCACCTGTCTGGCTCCGGCATGATTGTACTTGTAGCACTTTCAGCCCGTATGCTCGCAGCATCTTCTGTCCTCGTGCCCACAGCACTTTCAATTACTTCATGGGCTTTGGCTTTCCGGATTCTCTCAGAATCCCAAATCTTCTCTTGTTCCACCTGTGTGAGCGCAGTTTGTTGTTCAGCTTTCTCTGCATTCACAATGCCCCTGTTTTCAGTGAAATTCTTCGTACCGGCGCTCTCTGGCAATGTGCTCTGACTCTCGGCCCTTCTGGCCACAACTGATACACTCGCCCCTGCCGGGCCTTGTTGGAATTCTTCCACCACATTTGGTTGATCATCTAGCCATCCAGTGGCCTTTGCCAATTCCTCATAATCAAACCAGTTGACTGCTGCGCCTCCTGATTCTTGATCATCGAAAAACTGTAGGTTGGCAAAGCCCTCTTCTACGGTCGTCAGGTCACCTTCCCCTTGCTCAAATCCATCCCCCCGGATCACACACAATTCTGCTCTCTCTGGCAATTTTATACTTGGCTCAGACTGGCCCACTGACAGGATGTACTCACTCGGATCGTAGGATTCCCCAGCAAAATTCCCAGACTGCTCAAACCCTGACTCAACAGTTCCATCCTCCTTTGCAATCTCCCTTGCACTGTCTTCCATGGCCACCACCATTGCCTCAGGTTGGGTTGTAGAGATCTCCAACATGCACAAAAAGTCAGTGCAGTCGGGAAGGAGCACCTCCGACTTAGGTAGATGGGAGCGAGTGATATAGATGCTAAGATCGTAAGGCACGACCCCAGTCTGGATAAAGTTGACTCTTTTAGGAGGTGGAGCTTGGTTGTGTGTAGGGAGTAGGTTAGTTGTAACATTGGGTCTCTCGGGTGGCAAAATCACCTGTTTGTCAATGAGATCCTGAATCTCGTGACGCAGCCTGAAACAATGGTCAGTATCATGACCGTCTTTGCAGTGATATGCACAAGATTTGGTTGTGAGTGGGGAAGTGGATTTGGCAATGACCTGGCTCGTGGGGTTTTAGGTGCCCCTTTCTGATTAAGACCCCTAGAGCCTTGGACAAAGGCATCTACAATGGGGTGAAGGTTCTTTGGCCTCTGGGTTGGTATTTAGTGGTCTGTGTATTGCTTCCGGATGCACCAGAGAAGGGTGTGGCTGCCATGGGCCTTGGAAGGGGAGGGGGAATGGTGGCGACCATGCTAACCTCCGAAGTTCTTGCAGTTGTAGCGCCACTCGGGCCTGCATTGCTGTTGCGGTTAAAAGTTCTCCGGGGTTGCTCCCTGTCTTGGTCAATCAGACCCTGTTTCATTGCATCTTCAATTTGTACCCCCATCTCGTGCAGATCCGAAAAGGTGGGGAAGGGGAGTACAATCATCTTTTGCATCAGTTTCGGCTGGAGATTGCGCACAATCATCCTGATCTGGTCCTTATCGGTGGGCCTTAAAGTCATCATCGAGGCCTTCGCCCTCCACCGGGTCACGAAATCCGAGAAACTCTCTTTAGGTTTCTGCCTTGTTGTTTCGAGATCACGAGTGGTAATCTCAATTTGGGTGTTGTAAGAGTATTGCGCAACAAAGGCCTCGGCCATTTCGTCCCAACTTTGCTTGATATCATCCTCCAACTTCGCATACCAGATAGCGACCACACCCGATAGGGTCCAGCCAAACAGTGAAAGCTTCTGGGATCTGGTTAGGCCCATTGGCCGCAATATGTCTGAGAATAGCCGGAGATGGACCATGGGGTCACCCGATCCGTTGAAGTGATCAATCTGCGGCATTTTGAATCTATCCAGTAATGTCACAGCCACATCGGTATATCCATCCTCGATATCCGGAATAGCCTTTACCCCCTGGGATTTTTTGAATAGCTTCTCGAGCTTGCTCAACTTTAGTGTTGTAGGGTCTACTTCGAACTCGAAGGGAGAGTCCAGGTGGTTGGCGGGTGTATGTGCCTTGGATAACTGAGGTGGAAGTAAGGGCGGAGCTAGCCCCGTTGGAATGTCTGTGTCCTCCTGAATGGCCTGGACATTTGGCAAGATGTTTTGGGCATTTGGCAAGACATTCTGGGCAGTTGGTGTCTACTCGGGTAGCGGGACCCCTGGTGGGGAAGGATTTAGATGTGAGGCTGATGCTCCGGCTTGCTGCTGGAGCCGGGTAATTAACCGCTCGGGCCATGATTGTGGCTCTTGTTTAGCGAACTCACTGGCGAGATGGCCCTCCTCTGATTTGTCTCATACTCTCTTGGAGTTGGCGCATCATTTCTTCCATCCCGGTCATATTTTGCTAATCTTGCTGACTGATTGGTATGTGTATCTCTATGGCAGAAACTGAAATCTTAGCCCGACTGTTCACTGTTAGGGCAGGCCACTGCTTTGGTAACCTCTGCTCAGACACACTGCGCCTTCTCAGCCTTCTTCTGACAACTGGGGGTAGAGAATGGAACACTAGCTGTCCGTCAACCAGATCCTCAGATCGATTGAGCCGACGACCTCTTGTCCAAAACTGCTTGGGGAATATCTGCTAGGTTCAAAGCAATTGTGCTAAAACTGTCCTAGCGAAAAGATAAATAAAGCAATAAGGAAATAAACAACCAGATAAATGAACAGCATAACAGCTTAAAATAAATACACAACATACAGCTGGGCATAACAACACATGGTCGATAAGCTGAATACACACTGTTCTCAAACACTGATCATTATTCCTGAATCACTGTCCCCAAAAACTGAATTTGATACCCGCAGATAACTGATCTTCAAACACTGACTGATGCCCTCAGGCCTGATGCCCAAACTCATAAACTGATACATGCATTCCCTGTAGAGACGCACTTTAAAAGCACATAACAGATAAGTGAGAACCAAAACACCCCTATGTTGGGGTAGGGTTTCCCTGTCCTATTTTGTCAGGAGATAAGGTTTCAGTACGCACACAGCAGTTTCAAACAACCTATATCGGGTAAGCAACCTGTCCTAGTTTGGAATGGTCACTACAGATTCGAATATGCACTAGGTCGAATGGTCAAATGGGTGCCCCGGTAAAACCGGGGTTTGTGTTCCCATACTGGCAGAGCCCGTAACTAGTAAGCCTTATGGCACGCAGCCTCTGGCAAACCGCTAAGGAATAGCAGATGGCAAACTGTAACACGTCTGCGGGGGACCTCGCTCGCTACAGTTCGGACTCAATTTGTGTCGGTTCTAAATCTGAACCAAAGAGCCCAAATCCGGCAAATCGTTTTTGAAGAAAAAAAGATTTTGAAAAAGTAGTGTCAAACATGGACTGCTTTGCCAGATTACAGAGTCGCCACCTAAATATTTTTAAAATGGGAAATTTAGGAAACCACGACTTGCGTCAAGGCCACTGTAAAATCATCACCAAAGTGGTCTTGGCTCGATCTTGGGTACGATCGGGAAGGTCACTATGAGCACCCCTTTCGCCTCGGTCAAAGACCGCCTCTACTAACCGTGATATCCGTTTTTGAAAACTTTATGCGTTCTTATTCCGGTTATTAACCTAGAATTACTATGTGATGCGCACAACACAAAAGTATAGACTAGATTGCCTAACTTGGAAATAAACATTGCATATCCGTTTTGTCTCGGAAAACGTGTTGGTTTTTGCTACTCGCAAGTAGGCTAAAATACGGATTTCAATGAGTTGTTCCAACTCAAGCAACCCAACCTCCACCCACAGGCATTCAAACAGTTTATCTCACATAAGCATTTAGCTGCATGGTAAGCATACTGTCATGGCAACACTCACACACATGTGGTATGCTAAAGCGTAAAATACTTACATCGTACTCCGCGCCAAAACAATAAACCGGTTAGCAAACATGCATGACCTAGTTCATGTTAAGTGGCTAATGCAACACAGGCATAGATGCAATCTAGAGTAGGCTCGGCTAACCCTAAACATGGCATGTGAAATGCGCGAGTAGTACGTATTCAATTCGAAATTGAAAATTGCTATGCAGTTTGTATGATGTACCGAGCCCGATGCATGTAAACAAATGCATGAATGTACGCATGCATTGCATAAGGTATGCTAAAATAAACGTGCCCTAATCTACCATTGTAAGCGGGTAAATAAAAGGGAAGAAAGAAGTGGGGTTGGAAGACATACACCCACTCACGCACACTTATTACAGATACGCCCTTGCTCGGAGGGACCGAAAGAATATACAAATTAATTAACTACGCAAGCTAATTAATTATTACAAATTAACTAAATTAATTAAATAGAATAATTAATCTAATTAAACAGTAAATCGCCTCGGGATGAGGGCCAAATGCAGCACGCGCTCGGGACTGGCTCGGAACCGCACTGCCATGCACGGATTGCCTCTGTTTCCCCTGCTCTCCTCCTCAGAAAATTGCCAAAGTCCCAGGAGTGCTTCTCTGGGCACTGGGGAGTACCACCGGCTGGGGTAGAGCACCACCGGCTGGAGAAGGAGGCCACCGGCACTAAATGGAGTTAACGGCTGGAAATTGAATGCCGGTCGGCACTAAACAGTGCCGGTCGACACAAAATGCCTGCAAAACCTACAACTCACAGCAGCAGAAAACAGCAACAGGCATGGCAATGTAATTCAAGCCATTTATGCACCAAACACATCCCTTATCATGTTATCGACTCAAAGGGACATGTGCCTCGATTCCCGGACCACCAATCGCGCATTTCCATGCATGATGGCCCTAAGAACCAAGAATGCAACTTTGATTTCAAATGCAATGCAACCAAATAAACACACAAAAGTGCCCAACCTCTATCACATTTCACTTCAAGAGGCCAAGCATGCATGTTCATGTGATGCAACTCTAAGCATGTTATCTAATATGCAACATGGATTATGCAAGCAAGCTAAACATGTTAAGTATGCAACCTAAGCAAAGAGGCATACAAGCCAAGCAATGGAGTGGGCTAAAACATGAATTAGGCTACTCCTAATTGGCCTAAAATCAGTGGCCAAAGTGCCTAGAAATGGAGACTAAACACACACACACACATGCAAGTGTTATGATCCAAACCCAAGGCATAAACATGGCAACTCCCAAGCACACTTGAAGATACCAAACAAGGACGATGAGCATGCATTGTAAAGCTCTGAAAATCATGTTAAACATGGTACCAAACCAACTAACAAAGCAAGCCAAACAAAGCATACAAATGGTCCAAGCATTAAGGCAAGCCAATGAGGCTTTGAACCACACCTAGCACAACCACTCATGGCAATACTTGAGCAACTAAATCAGAGTTTTAACACGTAAAACTAAGCCCAAGAGACCACCTAGATGACATCTAAATGACTCAAATACAAAGGCATGCATAATGACCAAAACACGGAGCATACAAGACACGCTTTTGAGGCATTAAAGAGACAACTAAGGCAAGCATACAAGCATACCAAAGGGTCTGAAATAGCATGCTAGGTGGTTCCAAACCATCAAAAATGAAGCAAGCATGGCATGCTACACATTCATGCTCTTAAGGCCAACAAGCCAAATGCAAAGAGGCTATATTAAACATGCTATGGTTGACTCAAACAACATGAGACAGACCTTGAACATGGAAATATAAGCATAAAAACTTCACAAATGTAGGCCTAAAACATGCTAGAAACTAAGGCATACAACCTAGGCATGTTAAGGCATCAAAGGGCATTACAAGGCAACTATGCTAAGCATGCATAAGAGACCAAAACCAACTTAAAACAGAGTTAAATCATGGCATAATAAGCATAAAGAACAGCCTATACATGATCAACAAACAACCAAACATGGTGCTCATTTGGAGGCCAAATCTTGCCCTTTTCAAGGACATCAAGGAGAGGGGGTGGCCCTCTCCTTTTGGAGACTTTATGGCACCATCTCCACCACTGAAATCCCTCAATATTTCAGTGGTGGAGAGGCCCAAGCACCAAAGTCTCGGATCTCAACAAAATAGCACAAAAATGAGGCCTTTTCAAGGCCTAAGGGTGGTCAAACCTACCCAAACCACCAAGCACTCTTAATAAACAATAAAGAGGCTTAAAAAATAGAACTTTTATGTGTTATAGACTAAGCACAAAAAACTGTTTTAAACTAGGCAAAAATGGAATGCAAAAATGGGGTAAATAAAGCAAGTTTCTTACCCTTGATGATCTTCTTCACAAATGTTGAAGTTGTTGGTTCCTTGAGCTCCAAACCAGTCAAGAACACTAAGAACAAGCCCTTAGCACCTCAGTTCCAAGAGGAAGGTGAAACACTAGGTGTTGGTGAGCAATAGTAAGTCACAAACACCTAGTGTCCAAAACAAGAGAGAAAGAGAGAGATAGGATAGACACACAAAACCTAACCTAAAACCAGAGCTTCTCCCTCTCCTAAAATGTCTAACCCTCCAAATCTTCTCCCTTTTTGGCCAAGAGAAGAGGCTTCTCTTGTATAGGCACAAAAGCTTACAAGTTAAAGCATCAAAGGCTCATCCCTCCATACACGTGTATGGAGGGGAAACAAAAGGCATACAGCTGTCTGAAAATATCTCATAAAGCAGCTGTAAAGTGGTCGGCAGGGCAAAATGGTCATTTTGCCAAAAATAGTGCCGACCGGCACAATATAGTGCCGGTGGCAACACCAGCCAGCCGGTGGCCTCTAGCCAGAGCCGGTGGTATGTGGGGATGCCTCACAAAGCATTCCCTGCCCCTCCAAGGCAAAACACAAGTGTTTGGTGCAAAACCAAACACAAAACAGTCAAGTTCAGAGGTCCTGAGGCAAGGCGCGTAGCCGAGAACTCCGGGAACTCCAAACAAACACAAGCATGGATAATCACCGAGTGTTCAAGCGGTGACGTCCAAGTCTTGAGGACGGTCAAAAATGGGGTGTCTACACAAACACGGTGTCCTAGGCGCACCAATGCAAATGCAATGCAAAGAAACACACACGTGTAGTCAAAACCAGATATCATGAGTTCGAGTCAAGTTCTCTAAATCCCCAGCAGAGTCGCCAGAAACTGTAGACGTCCTCGAACGCCCCGGGAAGGGAATGAGTCCCCCGTCCTGTTCGTCTTGGGCTCACTACAGTTCAGGACTCAATTTGTCACGGTTCTTAATCTGAACCAAAGAGTCCAAATCTGTCAAATCGTTTTGAGAAAAGAGATTTTTGAAAGAAGTGCCAAACATGGACTGCTTTGCCAGATACAGAGTCGCCACTTAAATATTTTATTTTGGGAAATTTAGGAAACCCTAACTCGTTGCCTAAGGCCACGTGTCTGTCATCACCAAAGTTGCCTCGGCTCGGGAACTTGGGTACGATTGGGGAAGGTCACTTTGTGAGCACCCCCGCTCGCCCGATCAAAGATCGGCCTCTACTAATCATGATATCTAGTTTTGAAAACATTATGTGTTCTTATTCTGGTTATTAGCCTAGATTTACTACGTGATGCGCACAGCATACAAGTATAGACCGGGTCGCCTGAATTGGAACAAAACATTTCATGTTTGTTTTTTTGAAAGATGGTTTGCTACTCGCAAGTAGGCTTAAAATGCAGATTTTGCCACTTTCAGATGGGCTTAGGAAAGATGGTTTTGCCACTATCTAGTGGGCTTAAAACTCGCAGTTGATGATTTGTTTTAATCCAAATAACCCAACCTTCACCCACAGGCATTCAGGCAGTTATAACACATAAGCAAATAGCCTCATGGTAAGCATGCTATCATGGCAGTCACTCACACACATGCAAGGATGCTAAAGCGTAAAAACTCACCGAGTACTCCAAGCCAAAATAGAAGCTAATTAGAAATCCATGTATGACCCTAATTATACAGAAATGTCTAATGCAACACATGCAGAAATGCAACTATAGCTGGCTCGGCTATTCTAAACATGGCATATGGAATGCTACAGCTAACAAGTATTCAACTTGGAATTGAAATACAATGCAGTGAGTTATGATGCGCCGAGCCCGGTGCATGCAAGACAGATGAATGAATGCAAACATGCTATCATACTGTATGCTAATTGAAACATACCCTAATCTAACCATCATAAGCTCGTAAATAAAAGGGAGAAAGACGTGGGGTTGGAAGACATACATCACACGCACGCACACTTATTACAACATTGCCCTCGCGCAGAGGGTCCGAATGAATAATACAGTCCCGAATAAATAATACAGTCCGAATACAGTACAAAACCCTAATAAATTAACAAATTAACCTAGGAAAGCTGTAAACTAGCATGCAAGCTAGGGACTGCCTCGACTCTGCTCCGGATGATAGATGATGCATGTTTGAGTTGCTTGGCGCGGAAATCCATTGCGATGCCCCGATTAGCCTCTGTTTACAGTTTATGCTCAGAATATTGTGCAAAGCTCTGAAAGGCTGTTGATTCTTGATTTGCTGCAACAGAGAGCAAGAAAGAGGTATGACAATGTATTTTCACATATGTATGCTTACCTCGATCCACGTGCCACCAATCACGCATCCTGATGCATGATTGCCGAGGAATCGAATTGCACGACTCAATATGAAATGAATGCACGTATAAACACAACAATATCGAGACTCCATCATGGATAATCCGGAGTGTCGGCGACTGGGGATTTGAGACACGTTCCGTCATTCAGAGTACGAAACGTCCCTCGTTTCCCGTGCTCGGGCTAACTCCTATCCCAAGCACAATGCATTATGCATGACATGGCATACACGATGCTTTAACATGCATCCTAGTATACACAATGCTATGAAATGAAATGGCATACGCAATGCATGATGGACTTACACCAACATGAGTGGACCTCAGCCACACTCACATCAGTGGCCATTAGATGGGAATGAGACACTCGAGATGCGTGCACACATGCACGCAAACCGAGGACCGAACCTAAGGCACGAATGCCATTCTACCAAAGCATGGTAAGGCATGGAACATGATATGCAAACAAGCAAATTTCAGCACTAAAACATGATGCTAAACAGCCCCGAAACATGGCAATATGGCACCCGATGCATGAGATGAGACCCGAAACTCAAAACTGGGCACATGGAATGACTTATAGCTATACAAAGCATGCATTTTTTGTACATGAAGCATGAAGACAGAGTCAAGGCAGTCCCAAAACATGAACTTTTCCAGTTTAAAGTGTGGCCAAAAAGTGCTAGCAAGATGGCTTAAATTAGCATGCAATTTTGGCGGGCAAACATAGTTTACATGGCATGTATATGAAGCAAGTGAGAACTCATCAAACCAGAAAAAATTAGTGAATAAAACATGCCAAAATATGCCTAAATAACCATGGAAATGCAGCCAACACATGCACAAATGAGGGGTTCCTTTAAAGGGCATACAAAGGGATTCTTAAGCATATACAAGATAGACATGTGGCAGCCCCAAACCAACTTTGAAAATCAAATATGATAGTCTAAAAACTCACCAAATTGACCCTAAAATGTGACTAAGAAGCATTCAAGATGGGGTCGTTTTGAAAGGCCAAAATGGCCACCAAGCAAGTCAAGGTGAGAGGGGGTCACCCCCCTCTAATTTGGAGGCTCAAAACAGCATCAAAGCCACTAGAAATCCACTGGATTCCATTGGCTAGAAGGTCAAACAAGGCATGCAACAAGGGCTAGGGTGTAAGGCTCAAAATAAGAGGGAATCAAGCATATAAGGAAGTATGTGACCTCAAATAAGAAAATGCCCTTAATGAAACATGAAAATGATGTCAAAAAAATCCTTTTTTTAGTTTATAACAAGTCTCAAAAGTGAACACAAATAGGGCTTATCTATCATGCAAAAGTGGCCATAAAAGGGGGAATAGAGATAAGGGACAACAGCTGGCCCCAAATGGCAAGGAGCCCTTCAACAAAGTTGAAGAGGGACCCAAAAAAAGGTACTTTACAGTTTAAATCAAGCCACTAAAATAAACACATGTGAGGCTAAACTATCATGCAAAAAAAAAGGGCTAAAAGAGGGATAAAGAGACAAGTGGTAGCTACTGGCCTCAAACAGAGGAGAGTCCTTCAAAAATGTTGAAGAGGGGCTCAAAAAAATATATTTTACAGTTTATGACTAAGTCCAAAACAGCTCACAAATAAGCCTAAAATACTATGCAAAAAAAGGCCTAAAAGAGAGTTAAAGAGGCAAGTGATAGTAGGAGACCTCAAATAGCAAGAGGTCCTTTGATCAAACATGAAAAGAGGCTCAAAATATGACTATTTAAAGTTTGGGTCGGAGCCCAAAAATGTAAGAAACAAAGGTTAAGATTGCATGCAAAAATAAGCTTAAAAGAGGAGTAAAGAGGCTCACCCTTGTAGCACAAAGCTCCATCAGCTTTTGGTTGAAGAAATGGTGCTCCTAACCTTTGGAAATGGCCTCCAAGTTGCTGGAATAGAGTGTGGGGAGGTGGTGCTATGGATTGGTGCAAGAACCTTAGGGTTTTGAGGCTTGGAGTGGAGAGGGAGGGAGAGTTAATGCAAGAGGCTCAAAGCAATTTTGTAACCCCTCAAAATGCAGCTGGGGGTGCTGGTTATATAGGCAAAGGAGTGGAGAAAAAGAGGGGGGAAATGAAATTCAAATTTCCCCCCCAAAAGTCCCCCCCTCGGATACAGAATTTGGGGAAAAAATGAGGGTGCAGCTGTAAGGAACCAATTGTGAGGAACATGGCCGGCCAGGTTCTGAGAGCTCAGGTGGCCGGCCGGCCACCTCCCCTGGCCAGCTGGCTAGGGTCAAAAGGGTCAATTAGAGAAAGCTAGCCGGCCACCCATATTGGCGGCCTCCTATGTGTGCACAACACAACCATGTGATCAAAACCCAGAAAAAGTGAACCAGGAGAGAGAAAACCAAACTTTTCAGAGGGGTTCAAAAGGGTCAAGAACAATTGCTGGCCGGCCATGACATATTGGTGGCCTCCCAGGTGTGGTTGAGGGCCAAAGAAAGTGGCCTGGGAATGGTCAACATCAGCTTTCTAGCGAGGAAAACGGGCGACGGAGAGCAATGAAGGAATAAAGCTGACTTTTCAGGACAATTGCCGGCCTCCCACCCTTCTACAAGCTTCCCAATAATGAAAATAAGGTTCCTGCCAAAAATGAACCCAAACCGATGCAAATTGAAGGTTCGGAGGCTGAAACACGCAGCCCGAGGCCCTGAAAACTGACCGTTAAGCACCGGAGGTGGTGATCAACCACAAAGTTGGTCTCTCAGACCACAGTGTCCCTAGAGAGGGAGGAAATAAGGTGTGCGCCAAAAATCAGAGCAAACAGAGGTGGTTAAGTGGTCCCGAACCGAGGTACACGGCCGACGGCTCCGAAAAACCAGAAACCGGGCTCTAAACGAGAAAAATGGCCTACGACCACGAAACGTAACCTACGGCTACTGAGAGATGATCTACGAGACCTCTCCCTCCCTTCGGGAAGAGAAAACAGAGAAAATAGAGCCTGGTTCGCAAACTGAGGCAAAGCATAGAAAAGCCCGGAAGTCTGGAGGCAAGGCTTGCAGCCGAGATTCTGAAACTTCGGAACGAGCGCGATATGCAACATCACCAAGCGCTCAATCGGTGACGTCTGAGTCTTAAGGTCAGTCAAAAATGGGGTGTCTACACTCACCTCTTATCGATTCTGCTCACCCGATATCCCTTGAAGACCGATATGAGCGCTCATTTTCCTTGCCATCTTACGGGACTACTAGGATTGTTTTTTGCCCCCCTTTCTAGGCATCAATCTTGGCCGCTGTACTGGTGTGTCCTACAACGGGAATAGTGGTTGCATCAAGTTGTTTTGCATCATGAAGTTGACAATCGACTGTAGGTCTGCCAACTTGTTTGCCATCCCTTTCATCTCGTCGTTCCTCCTCAAGCATCTATCCTTTCATACCTGGAGGTCGCTTTCGTTGTAATACTCATCTCGACCAGCTTTCTTCGGGGCATTACTCTCTTTACCGACATCTTTCTCTCCAGGATTCAGATCCTGTGCTCCTTCATTGCGGTTTTTCTTCCCCGACATTGGGATCTACATGTTCACCATTCTCACTGTGGATGTCGTCCCCAATCTTTTCTTCCTATTTGTTGTTGGCCATCTATTCTCTTTAAGTTCTCACAGACGATGCCAAATTATGGGTGTAGATTTCCGACCGTACAACCAAACAGGGAACTTAGCTAGAGAACATCAGCAGAATAGATTAAGCCCAACAACCCGCACAAGAGGATGAGAATCAGGCGGTAGTTCGTCCACCCGGGGGCACTCCAACGATCAAGTCAGTAATCAATATCGATAGCAAATTGTGCTTAAACTCACAAGAAAGAACTTCAAGTATATCACACATACTTGAGATCCATGGGGGGTGCCCTGCTTCTATAACCAGCAGTGACTTGATCCCTTTAGAGGCCTCACTTTAATGGACTCAAGCTCAATGCTCATCCTAGACCCTCATCTAGATAGAGATAAACTCTTTTCGAGCCTTATCTTTATCCAAAATGAGATCCTCCCTTATTCTAGGACTCTTGTCCCTTATTTGTTTATCTCGGATTTCGGTATCTCCGTAGATAACCTCGGCCTAGTTGAGATCATCTCAACAGCACAACCAGGCCACGTGGCACCTTGGCTGACACTTCGGCGTCACCTTAACCACGTGCTATTATTCACAAAATACTTCCTCACAAGAAAATTCTGATATGCAATTCAATATGTAATTCATCTACTATAAAAATTTCAATTCAAAATTCATCCGTTTGATATGGTTTCTTGATTTTTAAAGTTCTTGATTATGTGCAGAATTCTAAAGATATCCACCCACTATTTAAGCACAAGTTCTGCTCCTTAATTTGCTTTAAGATTCCTTAAAACGAAAATCTATACAAAGAGATTATTATAGTACAAAAGGTAAGCCAAGACTAAACTATTACATGGGTCACTCAAGCACTAATATTTGCAGCCCCAAACAATATACACAGCAACATAGTCACATCCACAACATCTACTTGTACTTGCTTGCAAAAGAAATCAACTACACCCAAAACCTCCCACCACCAACCACTAATTTTTCACACCACCATCCATCATCCTCACAAGACAATGATCTCAGCAATTAAATGACTACACCATAGCCTTACCTAAAAGAAACAATAGCATACGTGAATATATATAAAATACTTGCTTGCTCTATCCTTCAATCTCCTTCGTAAGCAACTCTCTCTCTCTCTCTCTCTCTCCCTCCCTCTCTCTTCATCTCCCTCTCAATTTTTCTTCTCGCGACTGCTGCTATAATAGTGGTGAACAAATAAGAGAGTAGGGTTTGTGTTTATTTTATTTTATACTAGTGGTGGGCACCCATAATACGTGTGCAGGTCAAATAAATAGATAAATATACAATATATATATATATATAAGTTATCTGCAACTCAAATGGAGAAAGCCTTATTTATTAATTTTGTGGTCTAGAGTTCAACTCACACTATCTTCTCTATTTTTTTATTTTTTATTTTTATAAAAAATCTTGCCTTTAAATTAAAGACTTTCACCATAAATTTATTTTCAGTTTAAAATTAATTAAAAGACCCTCCAAATAATTAATTTGCACTTAAAGATTCACAAGCAAAATATTTGAGATTGTAAAATAATTATTATTTAACTATTTATTTTATTTGTATACTCATGTTCTCACAGATAATAAATATAAGTTTAATGTAGATGATCATATCTTCCATGATGCTAAATAGAATGTTAAACAATCCAAAAGTAAAGGACCACAGAGCACACTATGTTTGTGATAGCATAGAGTGGTCCATAATGTCGAGGTCTAGTTGGAGGACCCCCAAGTTCATTACACCTCGCTCTATAGGGACTTACTTTCCCTGCATTTTCTTGCATCTGTTAATAAAACTTTTCTATATTTGCTTAAAGAACATTAAAAGAGCTCAACAAAAGTTAAAGTGAACCCTAAGGTGACATCCCAGACACTCAACCATCACCATCTTTACCACTACTGTCAGTTGAGGTGTTCTATCTCTGTAATTTGTAAGGACTTTGATTCCTTCTTTTATATTGAGCCTTCCTAAAGGAATGAACCATATAACTACCAGATTTTAAACAACCTTGGCAAAGGAGCAATTTTTGTAATTCATTGTATCATATAAATTCATTTGTAATGTAATTAATTATATAATTTGTTTGGATTGATAGTAATGATAATTCCATTTTTTGGGGTTCATGAATGCAACCTTTATTGATCTACTTAGATTGATCAGCCTAGAAGGCATACAATTTTGACTTCACAGAAGTTCTAATCATTTAAAAGATAGCAATGAAAATTTGTACATTTAATAACGTACAACCTATTATTATGCTGGTGGTGGTGGTGATAGAATGATTGTAGTGAAGTGATGGCAGCGACGGTGGCAATGGTGATGATTGTGGAGTGGTGGTGTGGTGGAGGGTTAGATGGAGCCTCTATTTATACACCACCAATCCTCTTATCCCACATCATCACTTAATTCACACCACAAACAATTTTCCTTTTTTTTATTTATCCTTTTCTCAATTCACATCACTAAATTCCTAAAATACCCTTATCTTTATCATTCTTTCACTAACCCTAATCCTAAATCATAGTCCACTGTCGCCACTTTCATTACCAGCGCTAGATCTCTAATCTAACCATCATCGATATCCAACTTCTCCCATCATCGATATCCAACTTCTCCCATCATCGTCCCCTCTCGCCTCTTCCTCATATCCTCTCTTCCCTTTGCATTACAGCCCCTTCCTCTCCAACATCTCTCTCATCTGCATCGCAGCTCCTTCCTATCGCTTCTTCCTCTCATCATAGCCTCTCTCACTGTCGCATTCTCTTTTTTCCATTGCCCCATCTCCTTCAGTTGTAAACCCCTACCTAAACCCCTTCCCATAGTGTCACTCTTAATTTACAACCTCTATTTCCTTCCATTGTTGTTCTCGCTGTTCCCCTCTCAAAACCCTAGTGCCACAAACCCACCACCACCACTACAACCCAAACTTCACCATTGTGATCCTTCTTCTAACCTCAGATGTAGGGTTGCAGAGAAGGGAAGAAGAAGAGAAAAATCCAGTGCTTCAAAAGGAAAAAAAAAATGGTATAAAGAGGGGGGTAGCAGTAGTTTTGAGAGAACTAGAACGGTGGTGGGAGAAAGGAGCTAGGGAGGCAATGGGAAGGAATAGGAGAGGTGTTGCGAGATGGGGAGAGGGTTAGTGTTGGCTAGGATTTGCAGCAACATAAATGGCTGCCTACACCGGAGGCTTTAAATTGGTGTGTCCTTGTTCTTTTTGGTAATTTTCTTTTGGAGAAAAATGATAACTAAAACAAATTATAAATTGGCATAACCTTAGATAATATGTGGTGTGTAAATAGAAGCTCTTGGTTTGGGGTAGTGGTAGAGGTGGGCATTGGCCCGTTGACTCGGCCAACCTGACCCTAGTTTTTAGGATTTGGAAAGGTTAGACCATAGGGCCGAGTTGGGCCAACATTTTCAGCCCAATATATTAATGGAATGGGCTTGGGATTTATGGCTTGGGCAGACACAAAGTCTCGTACTATGTAGTGTCAGCCTTGCCTGACAAATGCCCACCCTAGTGGTGGTTGTGAAAGAGGAGCTACAACATGTAAAGATTTTAGGGATCAAATTTTTTTATGTATCAACAATGAAAATTTTCTTGTAGAAAATATTAGGCAAGTAATTCTTGTTTTTGCTAAAATATCGTCCAATAAAAAAAAAATTGAACTTTTAGTGACAAAATTTTAAAAATGTTACTAATAACTGCATTTTTAGGAATAAATAAAGGGTTTACCTTTTGAGACAATAATTTTGGCCACAAAAGTGGATAGTAATTTATCACCAAAAAGTAACCAGAAAGGCCAAAGAGCAACAAATATCCAAAAATCAAAGATTTTTTTTTTCCTGTTTACCCTACTTTTTTCACATCTTTTCATAAAAAATTAAAAAGTCATTTCAAAAATATTCAGCTTGTTTGGTTTTGGTTTCCAGAAAACACTTTTTAGAAAATTCTACTTTTTTATTTTCCGTATTTTTTTGTTTTCGATGAATTTTTTTAATATTTTAAGCAATTTTTTTTAAAAAATTTTTTTTAGACACACCTAACATAAATACACTTAAAAAGTATAATATTTGTGAAAAAAAATATTTAAAAAATTCACCAAATACCAAAAATCCAAAAAAACATAAACAAAATTCAGTACATTTTTCGTATTTTTGTGAATTTATTAATTTTTTAAAATATTTTTTCACAAATATTTTACTATTTAGATGCATCTAAATAAGGTGCATCTAAAAAAGTTAAAAAATTGCTAAAATTTTAAAAATATTCACTAAAAACAAAAATAAAAAATTCAATTTTCAGAAAACTGAAACCAAATGCACTAAATTTTTTGTTTCATATTTTAGCCAAAAAGAATAAAAAAGCCACTAAAAAATCATGTTCCCAAAAGACCTCTAAATGTCCAATTTTATCTATAAAAACACAACAACGCCTTTGGCAATTAAAATATTGCCCTTAAAATGTGATTTTAAAATTTTCTCTCTAAAACTTTAATTTGGTATGGCGGTGGCGGTGGCGGTGGCGGTGGCGGTGGCGGTGGCGGTGGAGGAGAAATGGTGGTTGAAGAAGTGCGTGCATTTAAACAAATGATGTCCAATCCAAATAAACTCAATTTTAATTGGTTCACAAAGAGAAACTTATTTAGACCCATTTATAAATTTGGACCATTTTCAATGTGTTAAATGGGTGTAATTGGATAAATTGATAAATTCGAGTCATGTGTGTCACCTCTAAACCTACCTAGTAACTATATATAAATAGAAAAATGATTCACCCCCAAATGATTGGTAAGTAAAATTTGAAAATTTGACCAATATTTTAATATTCTCTCAAAACTTTTCTTACATACATTATGTCTTACCATCTCATTGAGAGGATTGCGGGGAAAGAAATTGTGTGAATATAACACTTTTGATACAAGTAATGTGTATACTTCCAAGCCCAGTTGTTTCACGAAGAATAATTTAGCGTATAATTTCTTATGATGGGTCTAGTAAAATAGTTCTGTTAAATATGGTTACAATTCACCACATACACTTTCAGACAGTGACAAGAAATGAAATGAAATTGTTTTGAAATAGCCACATTAGTATAGTATAATATAGTTATATTATTGGCATTTAACATGGAATGATTATCCAAGCTATATCCGATGTCAAATCAGATTTGTGAGAAAGATGGTCCTTTTTTTATTTATTAAACTATACTTTATTTCCTTTCAACCCAGTATCACAGATAAGGAGAGATTTTGTTGTACAATTTTTATATAAATAAATTATCCTAATTAATTTTGTCATTGCTTCTTAGTTTTGGACCACCACTTCTTTATGAATCAAATGAGGTACGCGAGACTGAAATAATATCAAATTCGACTTAGGATCTTCTGCATTAATTATTTATTTATTTATTATCTGTTTTAATACCATTTCAATTAATAATGTGACAATTTTAAAATATAATAATCTTGAAATACAATTATCTATACTATATATATAAGCATATATAATGGTCTCTTCAAAAATTTCAAACTTTTAATCCTAACATCTCATGAAACTTTTTCCTACGTGGCACATCTATTATTCTCTCATTCTATTTTCCTATGTTCCTATATATAAATATATATATATATATATTTTAAATCTTTTTTATATTTTTTATTTCACTTTTTCTGTACTTAGAGCATGGATATAAGACATTTTCAAAATATTTAAAGATAAAAGATGAGTTTGACTTTAATTCCAATTTTTTCATTAGAGAGTTTGATTGTAATTCAAATTTCTTTATCAGATTTATATCTTATCCAAGGATATTTCAAAAAAATAAATAAATAAAATAAACAAAATAAACTTATAAATATCAAAACCTAACTTCCATGACAATATGAAATTAGGCAAAAAGATAGGAGAACAAAAATAACACTGCAGAGAAATTAAACATGTGATTTAACCAATTATGCAAGATTTTTGGCATCTTATGTGAAGAGAAGCATATGTTTTAAATCTCATATTGTGTTTTTTGCTCTTTTTTTCTTTTGCAGATTTTTTTTTATTTGTTTTAATTTTAGTTTATTTGGTGTATTTATTTATTTTTTTCTTCATAATTTAAGTTAGTTGTTGAAATTATAATAATTCAATAGATGCACTTATGCCTCCAAAATCTATTATTCATTTTTTTAAAAATTTACAACTACAGCGCACAGGAAAAAAAATAACAATGGCAACGAAATGCAAAAAAACCAACACAAAAGAGGGATGTTTTGCGATGAAGTTGGAATTCACACATTTTCATTTTTATTTTTATTTTTTGAGAAAAATATTACCAATCTAGAATAGTATTTGGAACACATTCACGAGTTTAAAAGAAGTTTTTGTTCAATTCTATTTATTTTTTATTATATTTTTTTCTTCAAATATATTAATTTATTTGTTGTGATATATAAGGAGGATACTCGATTTAAATCCAAGTGTAACAAAACTTAATTATGTAACTCTACTATATTTTTGCTTACATTTTTAGTTTTTCATAATTTGAGATATTTATGGGTTTAAATTTTCAACAATGATTCATCCCCCCTTTTCCCCCCACCCCTTTGATCCCCTCTCTCTCTCATTGGTTACTTTTTCTTTTTCTTTTTTTTTTTTCTTTTTTTTCTTGCTCCTCCAATCAACCCCCGCCACGTGGCAAAAGGGGGTGAGGGGGTGACCCCCAAAAAGGGGTCCCAAGCATTATTCTTAAATTTTATTTGTTTGCATATATGTAGTACACTAGTAGGATTAGATTTTTAAATGACGAGCTTATCTTTTGTAGTAAAAAGTCCTTTACACAGAATATTTTGAATCGCAAGATTGGATCTCAAATTCCTTTAATAAATATGCAAATAAACTATTTTATTTTCAATTTATAATAGTCTTTACATATGGATAACAAAAAATCAATGTTTTTTTGCTTAATTATTATTTAATAGTTAATTTCAATTACGTTATTGAATGTCATGTAATTGTTAAATAGATTGGATTCAATATGTGAATATTTCAATAAAAGTTTGGTTAATTTCTTATAAACAAATTATTATTCAACTATGTTGTGTTGAAATTATAAACAATTACATATTCATAATCAAAATTTTAAAACTTAATTTAAATAAATATATTTTATGTATTTAAACAAAAATCATAGATAAGAATTTTTTTCTATAGTTGTTGAATTTTATATTCACGAGCATAACACGTGTCATTGTCAAAGAAATATTCAAGTCATGCGCATTCTATGCATATTATCATAAAACGCAAAGTAAAAATAAAATTAATTAATATTTCTAAAAGAAAAGAAATGCTGTTTTTTTTTTTATTTATTTAGTAGTTTCAAAATACAAAAATTACTAAAATTTATAAGTTATAGACACAAAATGTAATGCCCCCAAATTAATTAAATTAAAACATTACTCATAACATGATTAATCTAAAATCTTACCATACCAAACAATAACACTAATCCCGAAAGCCCTCTTTTCCATTGAACTACATCTCAAATATTATAAATTTCCAGATTCTTATCTTAGTTACAACAACATTAACATAGTTCAAGAAGCTAAAGGATAAAAATAATAATGCCTTAATGGCGTACAAACATCAAGGCAATGTCTTGTTACAACAAAATGGACACGCAGTCCCCAAATACATATGCTCGGAGTTTCTGCATAACACATCCATGAGCCTTCGTGTCCCAACAAAACGAAAGAGTGTCCCCCTTGTCATAGGGGTAGTTGCACATCATTGATTCCAGAAATTGTTAGAGTGAGAATGAGTCAAATGCCCAGTACAAATTCTTTCAACAAAGTATCTAGTTATTTGAAAATCCATATTGCATTATCACAACCAAACATATTTAATTCAACTCATATATTATGTAACGCCCTCAAAATAATACATAAAACCCATTGCTTTAGACATGCATTGATATAAGAGAAATCAACCCATTCCATTCATCAGAGTAGTTCTTACAACTGTATTACATGTTAACAACAAAAGCAAATGCCCTATGGGCTTACAGCTTTCCAAGTCAACACTTGGTTACACAAAAGAAGAGTACTAACTCTATACAAATAAGCCCTCGGCTTGATATACATGTAATACAAACAAAATAAGCCAAAAAGAGTCCTCAACTCTCAACATCATCCAAGCTATGTCCTTGGAGGTGGCATGCTACCTGTACCTGAAAATGATGTCCCATAAAGGGTGAGCCAACGCCCAGTAGAGATATGCTAAACACAGTATGAGCAATAACTAAGACATTAGCAATTGATAAATGTTTAATTCCCATAAATCAATTCATACACAATTTTCATTACATGACAACTGTATTCATGTTTCATTTCATTTCCCATTTCTTATCAAGTTCACAATTTGCAACACCGACTCAAAATCTGGCTAACAACTTTTATGAGACAGTAACTCATATTAAACGTTTCCCATTTTACGCTAGATAAACATACTAGTTGTATCAACATCTCAACAGATAAGCGTACAAGCTGTATCCACATTTCAACAGATAAGCATATTAGCTATATCGACACTTCCAAAGACAAGCATATGAGCTGTATCAACACTTCTATAGATAAGCATATTAGCTATATCAACACATTAACTGACAAGCATATGAGCTGTATCAGTGGAGTCCGTCCCCTATCTTCTCCCAAACAACATCCGGTTTAGAGGTCCATCCCCTATCTTCCCCTAAACCGTGGAGTACATCCCCTATCTCCTCCTACACACACAATGAATGTACATATAAGTCATATACACAATCAATCAATACAAAACGTTAATATATTTCATCAGCCGTCATACTCTATGACATATCCAATTGATTAGTTTTAGTTTGCCTAATCATCATGCATTGTCTACAACAATCAAAACTACCATCCACCGGTAGCCCAAGCAGTTATTTCTAAACAGATAATAAAAGCTCCAACAGATAAGATATCAATGTTTTCAAAAGTGAGCGACTAGATAAATCCAACTCCACCATTTTACAATATAATGAGCCAATTTCATTATTTTCATCTCAATTCCAAACAACAACATTTTTCCCAAATTAATTATATCAATTAATATATACTACAACTTAGGATTTTCTATCCCTTTTTCCAACAAGAACCCCATGGTTCATAAATCAACAACCAACAACAATGACACTATTTTGAAGCCCAAAATACATATTTAAGAATCAAAATGATAAAAGCCCCCATTACACATTTCGAAACCCTAGATCCCAAAATCAAACCATTTAACCAAAAGCTCAATAATCTAGGTCACAACCCATAAGAGTGAGTAGGAATCCCTACCTCAAATTTCGGAGCCCAAGGAAGAAGATGGAGAAAATCAAAATGCTCCAAACTCCAAGATCCACGGATCAAAACGAAGCCCTCGACGATCAACACAACTTTTACAAAGGCCAAAGGGACGGGAAACACTCTAACTAGATCAAACCTTAGAGAGAAGGGAGTTTCTAGAGAGAGATGCTCTCAAAAATGTCTTTGGGAAAGTAAGAGAGAGAGAGAGAATGTAAAAAGTGATTTCAAAATGCCCAGCAGCCAACTGATATACGACATTCCCGCTCGAGTGGAAAACACAACGCTCGAGCGTAAAGAACAAAAAACTAGGTCCGCTCGAGCACAAGAATTTCCGCTCGAGCGCCAAGACACAAGAACAAAGTACATCCGCTCGAGTGCAAAAACCAGTCCGCTCTAACGTAGATTTCCCCCTCCCAGAACCTTCACCAAAGATGTACTACCCACTCGAGCGCCAACAAGCTCACTCGAGCGCGACTCGCTCGAGTGCAGGAAATCCGCTTGAGCGTAGAAATCACAACTGCAGAAGTTTTGCAGAGCACAAAATACTGGGAGTGTGCAATCTCCGCTCGAGCACTCCAAGACCCGCTCGAGCGGAACGACCAAAAACACAGTAACAAGGTTTTAGACCAAGGCTCAACCCACCTGCTCGAAACAAACCCAACACATCCTAAAACTCAATCAAATGGAATTAAAGGACGACAACAAGGTAGACACAACTACCAACCCCATGAAACCAAGTCCGGAAAACAACTGAACAGTAAAGGGAATACCGGAATCGCTATATATTATCACAACCAAAATATTTAATTCAACTCATAGTACTAATTTAAGAAAGAATACATGAATTCATGGCTTCCACAATTTCACAATTCAATACCGGAGGGTAAATACGCCATAAAGTCCCCAAAGAGAGTCCCAATACATACATATACATAGGTCTATATCCAAAATATCCCCACATTTGTAGGCTATTAATACGACAGGGAATGGGCACCCAAAATTATTCATTTTCCCCTTTTTACCGACTATAATACAGCAGGACCAATGGACACCCGAAAATACTTTCCCACATTCGTTTGGCGATAAGCTCAAGACAGTGCAATTAGGCACCTAAACTTTCCCCTACGCGAGTACCAACAACACATAACTCTTTCCAAAAACTGACTTCTTACCTGGACTCACATGCTATTTACCACTCCCTCAAACAACATTTCCAAGATTTCCAAGTATTCATACATGCTTTAGGTAAAGGGTAATGTACACCACTCAAGTAATTTAATGGAGTAATGAGGAACAATATTCATAATTCAAGAAAAATCTCAAGAGGTTTCAATTTCACAAGTCTCAATCAATACATATTCAAAATATCATAATCCATTCATCAATTTTAAAGAATTAAAAATAAATTTCATCTTTTTCCCAAATTTTACAACTAGGGTTTTCATTACCCCTAAATTATGTTAAATGTTATTTCCTAACTAAAATCTTCATAATCCATAGCCATTAATAAAAATATTAAGAAAATGTAGAGAAATTTTTATTTTTGAAACAAAACCATTTTGTAAATTCAAACATTAAATTATAGCATCAATATTATAATAGCACCACATAAATATCCTCAAAATAAAGAGATACAAAATTAAAAGTAATCCTGTCTCAAAAATAAAAGTAGAGAAGCTAGATCAAGAAGATTCTTTCAAAAAATCCAAAATCCAATCGGTCAAAATGTTGATCTTCATTCATTCATCTTTAATGCAAGATCTATGGTGGATTTATAGTGAAAAAAATAGATGAAATCAAGGTTTGGAGGTCTAGGGTTTCAGGTATGGACGACAGGGAGAGAAGAGAGGAAGAAAGAATGAAAAGTTTGGGCCAAAAAGTGACTTTAAAGTGCCTAACATCGAACAGACCGCTCGAGCATTCCAAGCTTGGCTTGAGCGGTGAAATTAAGCTCCTAGAATCTCAAAATCCGACATAGACCACTTAAGCAGTAAAAAGTTCGCTCGAGCGGACTTGCTTCCAACATAGGTACTCAAATTTCAAACGGACATAACTCACTCGTCCAGACTCCATTTTAGGTCATTCTTATGTCCAAATCAAAGCCCTGGAAATAAGATTTCCAATGGTTCTAGCCTCACATCCAGATTTAAAGTATGAAGAGAGAAAAATGTAAAAGAGTGAAGACTGCTTATGAAATAATTATCCGAATCAATGTTTTTGGTTCAATCCTACTTTACCATTATGATATCACCCCAATCAACACTCTAAAATCAATCAAAGAGGCTTCAAGTACAATAATAAGTGAGTCAAAAGAAATTTACTAGTCCAAGGAGTACGAAGTGTTACACAAAACAAAATTAAAAAATAAAAAAGGTAATGCTTTGATTCTTTTTTATTTTAATTAAGTAGCTTTAGATTACAAAAAATTGTTAAAATTATAGGTAGTAGACACAGAATAGAGTTAAAATTTGTATAATAAAATAACATAATTGCTTATTTTTTAACTACACAAAATTTAAATTTTAAAAAAATTATATGTGGCACTTAAATCTTATCTAATTTTTAACCTACTACCTTAATTAATTTATTTTTTTGGTTTTTTTACAAATTTTAAAATTTGAAAAACTTATAAGTGGCATTTCACTCTTATCTGATATTTTAACTATTACCCTCTCTGGTTCTTCTGTTATTAGAGTTATATTAGATTTTATTTTTCTTTTCAAGTTTGTTTTATCTTATTTTTGAATTTTCAAATTTCAACTTTTTTTTTTCCCAATTACTGAATTTCTCTCTACCTCATTTTTCTAGGATTTATGTAATTTTATTTTTCTATATGTTTATAATTTATCTTCAAATTTAAAGTTGATTTGTTTTTATCTTTATGGTATATTTACAAAATCCACTCTTACTCTTGATTTTCAGTTGAACTTTTTTTTCTTTCTAAAATTTATTTAATTTTCACTTTCTATATTCTTATAGTTTATTTTCAAATTTAAACTTATATTTATAGAATTCCACTATTGCTCTTGATTTTCAGTTAAGTTTATCCGATTGAGTGCGTTTCAAAAAATTGAATTAGTGGTGCATACCTATATAAATATATAGTGAGATCACTCAAATATATTATTTAAATACCCATCTAAATTAATATCATAGTATTTAGTTGTTAATTTTTAGCATGTTCAACATTATTTACCATTTTTTGTTACTTGCCTGTGCATAGCATGGGTTATCGCTAGTATAACAAGGATTGGATTGGGATAAAGGAATAATAAGATTTGAGTACAGAAGATCCTTGATCACCGAATTGAGGAGCATCCCTCACTAAAATTATTCTCATTTAAATTTGAATAATTGAATGTTTGAAGTATGATAAAAATAGATCTATGATTTTAAAAAAAATCATTTTGTGTCACTTTGGTTCATAAAACACTATTAAAAAGATAAAATATAACTTAAACACTGTTTGAAGAAGACAAAAATATAGTCTTACAATATTAAGGACGCAAATGAAATTTAAAACTCTTGGAGACCAAACTGATACAAAATACACTATAAGAATCATAGATGAGTTTTATAATTATTATGTATACGATTTAGATGGTCCTCATAATTAGACTGATTTAACTCAAATCATGCGACTTTAACCTAAGCTTCAGTGTAGTTCTCCCGTTACCCGTTTGTTTCAAATTCAAATGAAGTTAAAACATGAAAAAATTAAAGTAATATTTGAGTGAAAGTGAAGGATGAAATATGTAAAACAAATTTAATAATTTATTTGTATTCATTTATTTTTTGGGTAAGGTCATGCCCAAAAAAACTACAACTGTATACAATTTCCATCACCATCCCCTTAAATTAATTGCAGGAGACATCTGAATAAGCAAAGAAGCTAACATAATATGTTGTCAATATATGTTGCCTTTAGCTTGTAACAGCTGGTTTTGGGTGACCGCTCAAGCGGTCATTTGTTCGCTGGAGCGGAGATTTGTAACTCCTAGTATCTCGCAGGTTTGCAGGCAAGACCACTCGAGTGATAGAAAGTTCGCTCGAGCGAAGAATGCGAGCTCCCAGTATTTTCACTATAGCTTTACAAAACTTCTGAGACCTTGCGTTTACCGCTCGAGTGGTGAAAAGTTCACTCGAGCGGTCCCTTTGTATTTTGGCACTTTGCTCGAGCGAAGGAAAGTTTGCTCGAGCGATTTGGTCGAGACAGCAAAGTCATATTGTGATCCAAACACTTTTCCAAATCATTTCTGTCATGACTTGAACCCGCCCCTACAAGTTAGGATCATAATCGGCCAGTAATCATGAGATTACCTATGGCCTCAAACAAAAATCAATTAAAAATTAATAATATGGGGCCAAATGCGGAAGCATAACTTTAAATTTTATCCAATGAGTAATGCATATATGGCATAACAAAAACTTTTCACTTATGTAATAACTCACACCCAACAAAAGATAAAAGATTATACATGTCCAAGACCATTCAGAAACTAGCAAACCAAAAACAAAGGTTTATATACAGGCCTAGTCTTACATGACCATCGAAAGTAAGCAAAACAAAATCAAAACAAAATCCTCGTGCGTAAGGCAACCTTAGCTGACTTCAAAATCTCGATAACCTTTCACAATCTCACTAAGGCTGGGGCTAGACATCCCGCTGCTCACTTGCATACATATAAATACAGAGTGAGCTAAAGCATAGTAAATAATACAAGAGTAAATAGGTTAATGAATGAGATTCATACATAAATAAATCATACTTATAATTTAAACATTTGAAATACTATCCTCATTCATATCAGATTTATAGATCATAACAAAGCAAAACGACCTCAGGTCCAGTACAATGTATCCATATACAAAATGACCTCAGGTCCATCTCATATACAAAACAACTTCAAGTCCATTATATGCAAAACGACCTTGGGTTCATCTATACAAAACGACATCTAGTCCAAAACTCATTCATAGACCGACCTCAGGTCTAATGGATCCATACACAAATGACCATCTAATCCTTCAAAACAAGTGTACAAAACGACCTCAAGTCCATCATTTTCAAATTCATTTTCGTGTGCATGTTTATAGTCATGATCATGTTCGCATTCGTATTTATACTCAAACGAACTTTAGTCCAATCAATTTCGTGGTCATTTTGATAATCGTGATCATGTTCACATTCATATTTATACTCAAATGACCTTTGGTCCAATCAATTCCGTGGTCATTTTGATAATCATGATCACGTTCACATTCCTATTCATATTCACAACAACCTTAAGTCCAATCGATTCCTTATTCAAAATGACCTTTGGACCATTTAACAAACCTACAAAAAGACCTTTGGTCCAATTCATATATAAGAGAACCTTATGTCTATCTTGTCAAACATTCTAAACAGCCTTAGGTCCATTCTGTGTCCTTGTCAAATATATCAAACAGCCTTAGGCCCATTCTGTGTCCTTGTCAAATATATCAAACAGCCTTGGGCCTATTTTATATTCTCATTAAACATACCAAATGGCCTTGGGCCCATTTTGTATTCTTACTTATCAATCACTTTAGAGATTCTTAACGAATCAGACATGTAGAATATTCATTCATAATACAAATTCATGGGTTCAAAAAACTTACCACATAGGAAGTATTTAGAAAATAACACACATGAAAATATCTTTACTAAGATATTACTCACAGTGTTCAGCTGGTTGATTTGTCTTCAAAGTTGACCCTACACAATTCGTAACCCATACAGAAATTGCATCACAATCCAATTCAATTCATTCTTCAATTCTTTTATCTTTCTTAGGCTTCTTTCTAGCTCTTTCATTCATTTGGAATGGTCAATGTATGCATAAGAAAGCTCACAAGTAAAATAGAATGGAAATTAAAATATAAAACAACTTTTCAAAGTTTCTTGAAATAGGGCATTTCGCTCGAGTGCAACATTGGTCGCTCGAGCAAACCCCTTGGTCTATAAAAATACTGGATGCATGCAAAGTGTGCTTAAGCGACAGATTGTTCGCTCGAGCGGTAAGGCAGAATTCTAGAATTTCTAGAACAAAGTTAAACTTCAAACACAAAGTTTCAAATCATGAACTTGCATGGATTATCCACAACTTCAAAGCATACTTAGAAATTCTTTCAAAAACATGGATTAAAAGGTTCATGCTCAAAGGATGAAACCTAATGTTCAAACCGAATGAATCTTTCTTCTCTTTCCTAATCATTTACTTATGTTGTTTCTTAGCTTATTAATCCTTAATAAGTCATAATTCACGCTTAAGAATGTCTGAAAAGAGATAGGAGCGAAGATATGAACTCAAAATGCCTTTTGAAAATATGCTGAAAATGAGTTGATGGCTAGAGCTATCTTTTGGTCGGTAAAGCCATCGTTCGCTCGAGCAAACTTTTGGTCACTCGAGCCATCGTTTGCTCGAGCCAACTTTTGGTCACTCGAGCCCACTTTTGCAGAGTGAAAAATGCTGGGAGCTCGCAATGTTGGCTCGAGCCACCACTTGGCCACTCTAGCCATCTGTGAAATTCTGGGTTTCTAAAACCAAAAGTTTGAGCTCCAAACACAAATTCAAAGCCTGGGGTCATGTTTGGATCATTCAAAAACAAAAAAATTACTTTAGAAAACATATATACATGACCCCTTAAAAACCATTTTCTTTAAAATCTTATCAATTTGGCAAAATTGAGCTTAAAACCCTCATATATGCAAGATTGCAAACTCTTTTCTCAAAACTCAACTCCAAAGTGTATAAGCTTGCATGTTTAAACCAAACTCTTGAAATTACATGGAAATACATATGTATGAGCTCAACTTGAAACCATGAGCTCAAAAGTGTTATGAATTGCCAAAATTATGATCAAAACTTCTATACGTGCGTCAATTCGACTTCAATTCCCTTTCAAGACTTCCAAAACATGGAATTAATCTTCATAACTTTATGATTCATGAATGCATGTGTGGAGAAGTGGTTTGGAAATACTCTTTGGATCCAGTAGGATACTCGTGATCCTCAGCTAGTCACCTGAAAAGGAATGAACACTCCAGTCGGGGGTGCTGGAATTAGCACTCCGATGGATAAGTCAGTGTATACTCTCTTGGTTGCTTATATCTCAAGTTAAACTTATTTGTTCTCACATACCTTTCTTTGGATGATGCTCCTCTATTTATATTTTTCTTTTGGGCCTAAGAGTCGGGCCCACTCTCAATCCATTGCACGTTTATTTATTCGGCTTTTGTTCAACTAGTTTTTCGGCCGATTAGTATATTCGGCCTTGCGATCATCTAGGATAGAGCCGAATACAAATTCCATCCTTGACTGTCCTCAGATCATCATTCGGCTTTATTGCACGTATACCAACAATATTCGGCTCCCACAATTGCCCCCCAAACATCCTATTAACGCCAGTTATTCAGCATGTTTGGTTTTGAACGGCATGTTTGGTTTTGAACTTGAAAAGACAAGGAAAGAACATCGGTTAACCCCATTCTAATGCATGTCAAAACACACGCTTTTTAGGCATCATTACATCTTCCCGCCTCTTCGTACGCTTTCTTCATTTAATGTGATTTGAAACTATGTTGTCCCTTCGAATATAAGTTTTTTGAATACTCAAAGCTTTTGGTTTGCCTTTCGATATACCTCCACTTCACAACCTCTGCAACTTCCTCCTGTCTCTCATTGTCTCTTTTGCTTCTTGTAAGTTTTTTTCTCCTTCATTTCGAATCCCACTTCCTTGTTTATTTTTAGTTTTGCACAGTCCTTAGTTTAGCTAGGATGGCAAAACACTGGAAAGAACTCCTTTTAGCGGATCAAATTTATGGTTTCTAACGCCATTATTCCATCCCCGACGACGTCTATCTATCACTCGTGATAGACAGAACCATTGATATGGAGAGGACTAATGAAAGTACAATCATCTTTCCTCTCCTATCAATTGCTGAGGGTGGAGTCCGTTTTCCCCTTGACCCATTTTTAAAGGTCGTCCTTCGCCACTGGGGTTTAATCCCTTTCCAACCTAATTTAAATTTTTTCCAAATCATAATGGAGATTATAGAGTTGAACCAACGCCTTAGGATTAACCTTGGTATACCTGCAATTCAGCATTGTTATGTCTTAGCCAAATCTTCTGGCTGGTAGGGACACTATTTTCTCAAGGCCAAGGATACCGACCATCACTTAGTGACTATGTTTGCCAGCTCTGGCAAGCGTGTTGACGATGTAATGGTCATTGTCTGAGGCAATTGGGAATTCAGCGAGGGTGAAGACCGCCTGGATCCCGTGCCAAGACGAAGAGGCGAACCAGGTGGCCACATAGCTTCTTAGTTTTTATTATTATATATTTATTCGCATTTCATTCTATGTACTTACCGTTTTATTTGTGCAGGCAACGATTTGAAAAGAGTTTTGGTTTCAGCCGACGACGCTGTTCTTGCGGAAATTAAAATCGTACTCCAATTCTTTGGCCATCCAAGCCTTCAGAAACAAGGGAGGGTGGCCTACATTCTTCTGAGATATGAGTCGACTTACACAACGTTTTCGGCGGCAGACAACATTCCAATTCCGAGGGGCGAACAGTAGCTTACAGCCCTTATCTTCCCCAACTTCAGAAACTTAAGGCAGATTGGTTTAGAAGCCTCCGATTCGGAGCAGGTGGAAGAACAAGTAGCCGAAGAGGCTGCTGAGGAGCCGAACCAGTCGGAAGTTGAGGTAGACGAGGCTCTAAACTTGGCCTTTGAGGAAGCCGGCCTCAATTCATTCAACCTTCCATCCACTTCAGGCGGAGGGGATGTCTCCTTTGGAGACATTTTTACAGACTTAGGAGACCTTCCCAGCACGTATCCTGAGAATATGGCTGGGGAGTCGCTCACTCAACTTGCCAGAAGGAAAAACGCCGAAAGGATGGCCGCCCAAAGGAGAGCCGAGGCCATCCGATCGGAAACTCCACCCGCTGCCGTCGTTGAGTCCTTTTTGCCTGTTATCGAGGAAGAGACAGCTCAGGCTGAAACGGCCGAGACAGAGCAAATGGAACAGGGGGATCAGGAGGCTGAGCAAAGGGGGGAAAAACGTAGTGTGGACGATTGTGGATGGCAAGAATGTTATTCTTTAATAGCAGAGGAGAAGGGAGAACACTCGCGGAGTTGGACGTAGAGATGAATCGAGGTAGCGAGCCTACGTACACCGGGAGTAGGACGTCGAGGGAACGTAAAAAACACAATCCTCGCTGTCAAGTAGGTCACCCGAAGGAAGAAACAAGACGGGCCGCTTCCTCTACCATGCTCGAGAGGAGAAACCAATGCGACACCGCACCCATTAAGTTTTGCGATCTTTGTGGGGAACAAACCGATGACGGAAGTGGATTCAATTGTTCACGACCCAAATGTGGCAATCGAGTTTGCTCGACAAATTTTTCCACCAGAAGTCCAGCAGTCGATGGTCGGTCGACCTGATTTTGAAGTGTTTCGGGAGGGCATTCATGAAGCGGTGAAAGGGCTGCATACCGCCTATGAAATCAGCATGCGTTTTCATGCTGCGGTGTGGGAGATAGAGTAGAAGGATGAAGCATTCGAAGATTAGAAGCTCGCGTGGAGAAGGCTGAGCGTGAACTAAGGACGGTCAAAACTACCGAGAGACAATCGCCCAGCCAAGCTAACCCGATTGTGGAAGAAAGGGTGACCCAACAGCTTATAAGTCATGTGATTGCCGATCGAGATACAGTAAGCATGTTTGCAATAGAGGCTGCAAAGACCAAGGCTTATGAACAAGGCTTCCATGAGGGCCAAAAAGTTGGAATACAAAAGACTAAGAAAAAGCTCGCCGAAGAGGTCTGCCGATACGAGAATCATGGATTCAAACACGGGTGGGTCAAGGCTTTCCCGGCAGCAGAGGCTCTCCGGGCAGCAGGCGTTGATTCGACGTCGCCGCTATATTAGAGTCATCATTTTCCCTTTACGGCTTTCGAAGTCGAGAAGAACGATGACGAAGGGGATGCCGAATAAAACTGAACATATTGTACCGCTCTAACGTAGATTGGGAGTGAATTATGTATTATCGATTATTTCAATGAAACATATTATTTTAAATGTTTGCATGTTGTTTCAATTTATATTTACAAATTTAGTTATGACCATCTTTCATTTTTCGTCAACTACGTTTATGCTTGTCAATCATAATATTCACGAAAAGCGCGTCGAATTCAGAGGCTTTTAACTTCTCCAATCGTGAAATCCACGAAGGGCGCTCTGAATCCGGAGGCTTACTCGGCCCAAAAGTGTCATTTACTGATGGGGCTCTGAATTCGGAGGCTTTTATCTTTGCCAATCGTGAAATCCACGAAGGGCGCTCCGAATCCAGAGACTTAGTCGGCCCAAACGCGTCTTGCACAGATGGGGCTCCGAATTCGATGGCTTTTATCTTAGCCAATCGTGAAATCCACGAAAGGCGCTCCGAATCCGAAAACTTAGTCGGCCCAAACGTGTCTTGCACGGATGGGGCTCCGAATTTGGAAGCTTTTATCTTGGCCAATCATGAAATCCACGAAGGCCACTCCAAATCTGGAGGCTTACTCGGCCCAAACATGTCTTGCACGGATAGGGCTTCAAATTCGGAGGCTTTTATCTTGGCCAATCGTGAAATCCATGAATGGCGCTCCGAATCTGGAGGCTTACTCGGCCCAAACGTGTCTTGCACGGATAGGGCTCTGAATTCGGAGGCTTTTATCTTGGCCAATCGTAAAATCCACGAAGGGCGCTCCGAATCCGGAGGCTTACTCGGCCCAAAAGTGTCATTCATTGATGGGGCTCCAAATTCGGAGGCTTTTATCTTGGCCAATCGTGAAATCCCCGAAGGGCGCTCTGAATCCGGAGACTTAGTTGGCCCAAACATGTCTTGCACGGATGGGGCTCCGAATTCGGAGGCTTTTATCATGGCCAATCGTGAAATCCACGAAGGGCACTTTGAATCCGGAGGCTTACTCAACCCAAACGTGTCTTGCATGGATGGGGCTCCAAATTCAGAGGCTTTTATCTTGGCCAATCGTGAAATCCACGAAGGGCGCTCTGAATCAGGAGACTTAGTCGACCCAAACGTGTCTTGCACTAATGGGGCTCCGAATTCAGAGGCTTTTATCCTCAAACCAAAATTTCATATAGTGAGATAAGAAGTCTTGAATTATAAAAGTGAAAGTTGTACACAGCGAACATTAAAACAAGTTATCATGCCCCACAAGTCGGGTTAATGATAAAATTTACACAAATGCATAGAATTCCAAGGACGTGGCAGACTTCTCCCAGACATGTCTTTAAGCCGATATGCCCCTGTTCCCACGATTAAATCGATCTGATAGGGGCCATCCCAGTTAAGACCCAGTTTTCCATCAACTGGATTCCTGGAAGCTGGAAATACTTTCTTGAGGACCAATTATCTTGGTGTATAACGGCATAGCTGAACACGTTGATTATACGACTTAGCAAGCTGTTGCTAGTACTGTGCCATGGATGCAAGGGTACGGTCTCGTCGTTCTTCAATCAGAGTCAAATCCAAGGCCAACATCATATCATTTCGGCCCATATCAAAAACTTTCGATTTCAAGGTTGCGAGGCCGATCTCCAGGGAGATGATTGCCTGGGTTCTGAAGCATAAAGTAAGTGGCGTTTCCCCAGTGGATCGCCTCGGAGTAGTGCGATGAACCCACAGCACACTCAGCAATTCTTCGATCCATCTGCCTTTAGCTTTCTCCAGCATTTTCTTGATGCCGTCCAAGATGGCTTTGTTGGAGGCTTCAGCTTGACCATTGCTCTGTGGATAAGCCAGGGTGGAGAAATAGGGCCGAATACCATACGTGCTGCATAATTCTTGGTAGACGCCACAATCAAACTAGGTGCCGTTGTCTGAAATGAGTACTCTTGGAATGCCGAATTGTGTTATGATATTCTTCCATACAAAATGCCTAACATCAGTATCTCGAATATGTATTAGTGCCTCCGCTTCGACCCATTTTGTGAAGTAATCTGTCGTGACAATCAAGAATCACTTATTTACTGGGGCCCGTGGCAATGGCCCGATGATATCAAGCCCCCATTGAGCGAACGACCAAGGACTAGTGATTGAGCTCAACTCCTCAGTAGGTAAATGGGTTAAAGGGGAAAACTTCTGGCACTGTTCACATTTCTTGACGTAACACTCGGCATCAATTCTCATGGTTGGCCAGTAGTACCCCTGTGTTACAGCTCGATAAGCCAAAGAATGCCCACCAGAATGGGCACTGTAACTACCTTCGTGTATTTTAGTCAAGAGTTCTTCAACTTTATCCGGATGAACACATTCTAGGTATGGGCCGGAAAGGGATTTTTTGTAGAGCTTTCCCCGCGGATCTAAGTAATATCACAGGGCTTTGTTTCGCAGTTTGTGAGCTTCTTTCTTGTCCGTCGGGAGCTATTCAGAAGATAGAAATGCAGTGATGGGGTCCATCCAACTTGGACTTGATTCTATGATATTGATTTGAATTTACTCTAAGGGGGCAATACTCAGCTCATAGATGAATCCTACTTCAATTGTCTATTTAATTTCTGAGTTGATGGCGGAGGCTAGGCAAACCGGGGCGTCTGCATGTGTGTTCTGATCCCGGGTTATTTGATTTAGTTCATGATGGTCGAATTTTGCCAGCAAAGAATTCACCGTTTTCATGTAAGCTGCTATACGGTCATTTTTTGCTGCGTATTCCCCCTTCAATTGGTTGATGACTAGCTTTGAGTCGCAGAAGATAAGTAGACACCAAGCACCAAGGAGAAGTGCATTCCGTAAGCCGGTTAACAATGCTTCGTATTCGGCCTCATTATTCGGTGCTTCGAAGCCCAATTTGACAGCTTGCTCGATTATTGCCCTGTCAAGAGCCATGATCACTTCGCCCGCCCCACTGCCACGTTGGTTGGATGATCAGTCACAATATAACTGCCAAACGTCCTCAACGTAAATTCTCCAGTTCGGCTTAGGTTGAATTTGATCAGACTTAAAGTCGGGGAGGCATCCAGTGAATTCGGCCACAAAGTCGGCGAGCACTTGCCCCTTGATTAAGGTTCTGGGCAGAAATTGAACATCGTACTAGCCGAGTTCGAGAGCCCATTTTGAAACGCGTCGTGATGCTTCTGCAATACGGAGTACTGACCGGAGGGGGTAGTCTATTAGTACCCCAATGGTATGCCCCTGAAAGTAATGCATCAGTTTTCTTGCTGCCATGACGAAAGCAAGGACCAGTTTTTCCAACGAAAGGTAACGTGTTTCGGCGTCAACCATTGCTTTGCTCACATAATAAACTGGCCGCTTCCCCGCTTCTTTAATAAAGACGGCCGACGTCTTGGCCGAAACGCCAGATATAAAATGAGCGGATCACTTGCCGAAGGTGTTGTCAAGAGTGGAACTGATCGGAGGTAAGTCTTCAAACCATCCAAAGCGGCTTCGCACTCGGGGATCCATTCAAAAGCTTTACCCTGCCAGAGGGTATGAAAGAATTATCAGCAGCGATCTGTGGAACGATTGATGAACTTGTTGAGTGTGGCGGCCATCCCCATCAACTTTTGAACCTCTTTGACCGACCGAGGAGAGTCGAGTTCTAGAATTGCTGTGATTTGCCTCGGGTTGGCTTCGATTCCGTGGTGGTTAACAATGTAGCCAAGGAATTTACCGGATTTGATGCCAAATGCACATTTGGAGGCGTTCAACTTCATTTTGTATTTGCGAAGAATGTCGAATGTCTCTTCTATATCGGCTAGATGAGTTTGCTCTTCTTTGGACTTGACCACCATATCATCAATGTACACTTCCATAGTACGGCCGAGTTGCTTCTTGAATATGGCAGTGACTAGTCTTTGGTAGGTTGCCCCCGCATTCTTCAGCCCGAAAGGCATAACCTTATAGCAATAGGTTCCTCTTGGGGTGAGAAATGCAGTTTTGTCTTGGTCCTCCGGAGGCATGGCAATTTGATGGTAGCCTCTGTAGGCATCCAAGAAGCTCATACGTTGATGATGTGCCGTTGCATCTACGAGTTGGTCTATTCTGGAGAGGAGAAAGCAATCTTTGGGATAAGCTTTGTTTAAGTCCGTGAAATCCACACAAACACGCCAAGTTCCATTTTTCTTCTTTACAACCACATTATTCGATAACCATGTAGGATAGGTCACTTCGCGGATTGCCCCGGCATCAAATAACCGGTCAACTTCTTCGACAACCAAGAAGCGGTGTTCCGAGTCAACGTCGGCTTTTCTGGATAATTGGCTTACATTTGGGATCAACGTTTAAGTGGTGCTGGGACACAGATGGATCCATCCCCGGCATCTCATAAGGTGACCATGCAAATACATCAAGGTTGTCGAGCAAGAAGGAAATTAGCTCCTGTCTGTCAACTTTATTCAAAGAAGCGCTAACCATGAAGAACTTGTCAAGATTTCCGTCAACTTCGACCCGATCCAGGGCTCCAGTTACCTTTTCACTTGGGAGCCGCCCAACGTCGTCGAGGCTCTCTTGATCCAGCACCTCAATTGAATTCACTTTCAGTTCTCTTCGTGTCTTTGCGGCAAGAAGATAGCAAGCCTGCGCCAATTTCTGGGAACCTCGAATTTGCTCAATGCCACTTTCAGTCGGAAAACGAAGTAGTTGATGATAGGTGCTTGGCACGGCCTAGATGGTGTGCAGCCAAGTTCGTCCCATGATGAGATTATACGGCGAAGGAAGCTTGACAACCAAAAATTCTATATCCGCTGATCGGGAGCCGCCTGAACTGGTAGTGTGATTTTGCCTAACGGATATTCCGGATTAGCGTTGAAGCCGAATAACGAATAATGAGCTAGAGGCAGGTCCGATTCAATGAAGCTGAGTTTGACGAAGGTCTTGTAGTACATAACTTCCGAAGTACTCCCCTGGTCAATGAGAACACGTTCAACGGTGAACCGATTTATGCGTAGTTTGATGACCAAGGGATCATTGTGGGGGAGTGTTACGTCGACCAAATCAGAATCATCAAAAGTAATACTCGCAGCTTCATGGGGCTGTTTTGCTGGTGTGATTTGCCTTTGGTGGTTAGGATGCGACTGAATTGTATGTACCGCGGATGTCGTCGGCAAGCTGTATATCATATGGATTACGCCGAGTAGAGGTGAATCCTGCCATAAAACAACTGTTTTGGTTAAGTTGTTTTTTTGGACGTGTTGCTTAAGCTGACCGTCTTGTACCAACTCCTCAAGGTGATCCTTCAACGCATAACAACTGTCGGTATCATGACCGTGGGTCTTTGTGACATTCGTACCGCCTATCCCGTCTCCTCGTGTCGGGAGGTCCCACCGTCTTGGGTGGCCATTTAAAGAACAGAAGGTGTTGAATTTTAGACATAACCATGCTGATCGGCTCCGACAACTCCGTATATTTCTTGTTCACGTGCCTTATGCGCCTACTATCCACTTAAAGCTTTTCATTAGCTCGGTGTGAACATTGGTCACTTGATCGATGTAAATCTCGTCTTTTGTCTCGTTTAGCCCGATTTCGTGGTTCAAGGCTCCGCGATGGTACAAAATTTATTGGCTGAACGATTTCAGACGGGACCGTCTTGTTGGCCTTGTGCCCGGTTTTGACCCGCAGGGCGTCATCTTCCACTTTGTAGTATTCCTCGACTTTCTTTATTAGCGACCAGACTGTTTTGGGGGGCCTTCTGGTCAAGGAGCTGTGGAGGGCACTATCGGGATGCAATCCCATTTTAAAGGCCGTGATAGCCATGGAGTCATTACAGGCATCATCTACTAGATTAAAGCATTCCCAATAGCGCGCCGAATACACACGTAGGGTTTTCCCTGGTTGGATTTGTATTGCCCAGAGAGAATCGGCCTGCTTCGGCTGGACCTCATTGGTGATGAACCTTGCCCTGAAGGATTTTTGGAGTTGATGGAAGCTCTTAATCGATGTCGGTTCCAATTTATAATACCATTTGACAGCCAATGGTCCCAAATTTCTCGGAAATATTCGACACATGAGGGCCTCGTCGTCTGCATGAAGCGTCATGGCTTGCTTATAATGACGAATGTGATCAGTGGGGTCCGTTTTTCTATCATATAGGGTGAATGATGGAGCTTTGAACTTTTTGGGTAGCACTGCCCTTGCGATCCATCGCACAAAGGGGTCATGTTGATCCTCTTTATCTAAATCATTTCTTCTTCGCTTATTCCGTGCACGCGGATTGCCTTCGGAAAAACTGGAGACTTCGACTAGTCCCTTCTTTTTGGATTCTGGGGATAATGAGTCAGAGTCACTACCACTATCATGTCGCCGAACTTGAGGTCGTCGGCCATCCTTTCTCAGAGGTCGTCCCGGATCTTGGCACGCGGCCTATTGGGATTTTGCCACCTCCAAGGCGAAATCCTGTCAAAGGCGCTCGTTCTCAGCCATCATGTTTTCCAACCTCTGTTCGTTTTGCTTCGCCTGATCCATAATCGCTTGCATTGTCTCATGTGCTGAAGTCGAGGGTGAAGTCTAGGCAACTGAGTCGAAGTTCAAGGCCCTTCGTGCGGTGATATTCTCTAGCCCAAGCATGTTGCTTGGAGTGGTGTCATCTCGTGGCGTAAGGTCATCAGAGACTACCGGAGGATCTTCCGTCATGCCTGCCGTGGATGTGCTGGAGCATTCCCACAGACGGCGCCAATTGTGGAGAAGTGGTTTGGAAATACTCTTTGGATCCAGTAGGATACTCGTGATCCTCAGCTAGTCACCTGAAAAGGAATGAACACTCCAGTCGGGGGTGCCGGAATTAACACTCTGATGGATAAGTCAGTGTATACTCTCTTGGTTGCTTATATCTCAAGTTAAACTTATTTGTTCTCACATACCTTTCTTTGGATGATGCTCCTCTATTTATATTTTTCTTTTGGGCCTCAGAGTCGGGCCCACCCTCAATCCATTGCACATTTATTTATTCGGCTTTGTTCAACTTGTTCTTCGCCCGATTAGTATATTCGACCTTGCGATCGTCCATGATGGAGCCGAATACAAATTCCATCCGTGACTGTCCTTATACCGTCATTCGGCTTTATTGCACGTATACCAACAATATCCGGCTCCTACAGCGTATAAGTGACAACTCCCAATTCAACATGGATTACAAAGTTCATACAAGAAACATGAGAGATCATAACAAATTCATGTATGCATGTATGATTTAGCACCAATTTCCTCATTCCAAGCTCAATTCTTGCATTTTAGTTCATTATCTTCTTGAATACACATAACTATTCACTTAATCTTAGAAATCAAGGCTCAAAACTTACCTAGAGGCTTTGATTAACACTTGTGTTAAGCAATTCTTGAGTTAAACTTCACTATCCTTTAATCTACTAAGCAATCCTCCAAGTTGAGTTCCTTTCTCTCTCTGTATTGACTCAATCTATCTCTAGAATGAATCTCAGTAGATTTTTGAGCTTCCAAAGATGAGTTAAGCTCATCACTCTTCATATTTATATAAGGTAATTAGCTTAGACTAAGCAAACATGCTTAATGTTAATTAATTACACTTAGTTTAATCAATTTAATCTAATTAATTTGATCAGAATCAATTTTTAATCAAATTTTACATAGGCTCTAAAAATTATGCTGATCACAATAAATTAATCAATTTAGGTTTTTGTTGCCTTTACGGCCTCAATTTCAGATTATAGCAGAGATTGTAACAGATTTTTCTACAATCAACAAATACGCATCCAAAAATCACATAGAATGCATAATTACCATTCAGATTCATATTAGGCATATAAACACATATATAATTAATGAATTAAAAAGCTTAATACGAAACAGGGCTGTCACAATTTCTTCCGCTCCCCTTTCTCTCTCTAACAGCCCTCTTTCCAAAACCCTAGAAAAAACCTAGATTTCATCTAAGAAGAGCAAGAATCAATTTTTGGGCCTTCAGTAAAATTGTTATCCTCATCAAGAGCTTCGTTTGAATCCTAATAGATCGTGGTGTTTCGAAAGCTCATCGAGTGGACCTTCATTTTTTGTCGTACAACTTTGAGGTAGGAATATCTTTACCCTTGTATATTCATATTTTGGTCTAAATAAGTGTAAATCTTAAGATGTATGGAACTAGCAAGATGAATGATGTATATATATATAGGCTTGTGTGATAAAGTGTTTCTTTTTGTGAAATTGATGGTGGATTATGAAATCAACTATGAATTAGTGAGTACATATGCTTGAATCAAGGAAAATAAATGTTGGTATGGAAAAACCCCAAATTTTCATATGAACCCTAAGGGATAGTTCATGAATTTCATGAAATAACCGATTTGCAATCGTAACGCGTCACACGCGAGAGGAGGAAGGGTGGTGTGAACATCGGGCGCACCCGAATGTTTTTAACCAATTTGCAATCCTAACGCGTCGTACGCAAGAGGAGGAAGGGGTGGTGTGAACACCGAGCGCACCCGAATGTTTTTAACCAATTTGCAATCCTAACGCGTCGCACACGAGAGGAGGAAGGGTGGTGTGAATACTGGGCGCACCTGAATGTTTTTAACCGATTTACAATCCTAACGCGTCGCACATGAGAGGAGGTAGGGGTGGTGTGAACACCGGGCGCACCCGAATGCTTTTAACCAAATTATAATCCTAACGCATCGCACGCGAGAGGAGGAAGGGTGGTGTGAACACCGGGCGCACCCGAATGTTTTTAACCGATTTGCAATCCTAACGCGTCGCACGCGAGAGGAGGAAGGGGTGGTGTAAACACCGGGTGTCAAATGGTTTTAATCGATTTGCAATCCTAACGCATCGCACATGAGAGAAGGAAGAGTGGTGTGAACATCGGGCACACTCGAATGTTTTTAACCAATTTGCAATCCTAATGCGTCGCACGCAAGAGGAGAAAGGGGTGGCGTGAACACCGGACACACCCGAATATTTTTAACCAATTTGTAATCCTAACGCATCGCACGCGAGAGGAGGAAGGGGTGGTGTGAACACCGGGCGCACCCGAATGTTTTTAACCGATTTACAATCCTAACGCATTGCACATGATAGGAGGAAGGGTGGTGTGAACACCGGGCACACCCGAATGTTTTTAATCGATTGAAATTTGATTTCGGTGTTTTTTCTTGGAGTTTCACCATTTGAGGCTTGTTCCCTTCGAGTTTCTCTCGGGTTTGGTGCCTTTTTCCGGGCTTTGACTTTTCCTTCCACTTTCTCTCTCCTAGGGTTTGACTTTTTCCAAGTTTGCCCTTTTTCCTCCATTTTTCTCCACTTTCGCATCTTCTTTCTAGATGGCGGATGATCTACCCCATGACGGAGCTTTGTTCAAGATTCCACCTCCGGTAGAGATAGAGACCGAGCCTGAGCCTGCGATATTACTTCTAGGAGTACGCCCCTTTGATCCGGTGATATACCATCCTCAGACACATGTGCTATCACCCGGGGGTATCAGGCACTTCAGAGAGTTTGTGCGATGCGCACCAGAGGACCTTTTGCTACGAGGGCTGGACTCCCATTTGTCTTACGACGCCACCGAGGTATACATTGTATTTTCATATCTTCTTTACTGTACATTGTATTTCTTGCTTTAACTGTGTTCCTTGCTTTAATCACACTCTTGCACTGTATTTCTTACACTGCCTTTTTCATCTGCCTATTCTCATATCACTGTTCTGATCATAGGAGGACTCTCGCTCTATTAGGGGCTATAAAGCCACGTTCGCGAGGGACTGGTATATGGAGCTCCCTACCGATGTCCGCTACATTATTGATAAGACTGGCTTCTGCTTATTTTGTATGGGGCTATCGCGACATATTGCGAGTCGACCGCTTCTCGGTGCATTGGTGGAGCAGTGGTAGGATACCACCAACTCCTTCCACTTCTCCACCACCAAGGAGATGACGATGACTCCCTACGACTTCTCTATGCTCATGGGAGTAGAAGTAGGGGGTAATCCGAGCCCTTACGACATAGACATAGGCGAGTGGGAGGTCGCTTGGCTATAACCTGCTGGGAGCACGCCCACCTCTTTTCGGACCGGCGATGGTATAATATAGCTGGTTCGCCGAGCATTTTTGTAGGAGGGAGCCGCAGACCCTAGAGAAGACTAAGCATTACGCTTGGGGCTTTTTGATGTTCCTCTTCGGTACCACCTTGTTTGCGAATAGGTGGAACACCATAGGGCTATATCTCATAAGCACCCTAGTGGACTTGCCTCAGGTCCGGCTCTATGATTGGGGAGGAGCTGGCCTCGCCACACTATATGGCTACATGAGCTCGACATTCCGCAAGAGGGGAGATAGTGTCGGAGGCTATTAACGAGCCTAGGAGGTACGCTTTACGTCTTTGCTTTACATTTTCTATCTTCCATTTCTGTGCTTTCTGCTTTGCATATTCTGCATTCTCTATATCCGCATAATCGTACTACATATTCTACTTTCAGATCTGATTTGTACTTTCTCATTAAGCACACACGCTCGCTTTCGCATTCGCATTACGCATTCTCTATATCTATACATTGTATACTCACTGTACTACACATTCTGCTTTCTGCATTCTCTGTGTCTATACACTATATACTCACTGTCACATTTTCCTTGCAGCTTTGGGTATATGCATATTTCCCGACCCTTGCTCTGAAGCCAGAGGTGGAGATGCCGTCTGTTGTGCCATACTCTTATCGATACGATAGTAGATGCTTGCGAAGGACTCGAAAGACCTTCTCATTCTTTCACCGGTACTGTGACACAGTAGCTACGAGGGAGGTAACCCAAACTCACAGTTATTTTTGCTTTATCAACAATTGACGACAACTAACAACCTGTATATCCCCCGTTTATAGATCGCTTGGCAACCTTGGGCAATGATGCCGGCCGGAGTTAGGGACCAGTATGCCAGTGCCTAGGGGGCTTCTCGTTTTCGACTTCTGCTAGAGTGCCCGGTTTGTCGAGCCTGGTTTCTAGGCCAGCGGTTCATGCGCCAGACCATGGGTTTGCCTGAGCTAGTAGTGCCTATGCCTCCTCCAGTGTCTATGAGGGCCAAGGAGAGCCTCTCCTTCCAGGAGATGATCCAGTTCACGGAGGGCTTGGATGCCTACTACTTTTGCAGGGAGGGAAATTATTTGATATTCATTCAGACACACCTCATGTCTCCCTTGATGAGCGTTCGTACTTGTGCAGGCAGAGCAGCAGGTGCCTCTACGGTAGGTAGGACTCGGGCGATGAGGGCCAGGACTAAAGGGCCAGGTCACCGGTTGGCCATAACTTCTGACTGAGTTGACATGCTGGCGGCATATTGGAGATCCTTACCAAGTCTTGAGTGAGCCCGCAGTGGCGGAGCATGCACTTGTCGATGTTCAAGGCCTGACTCAAGTATGGACCATTTCTTACTTTTGCATCCCACATTTCATTTCAGAAATGTTCATTGCAGATAATGATCACTCGAATACATTTGTAGGCCTCTACAGAGTACACGGGGAGGGCTCTTGAGCTAATAGCCTCCCTAATGGGCATGGTGCAGAGCAAAGAGGCACTGTTCAGTCTCTATGGCATCCATGTATTTTCCCTCATTCTTTACCTGTATTTCAGTATTCTCCACACTGTTATGCACATCATTTTTACTGAAGCATTGATACTCATATCACAATATGCATTTTTCCCTTTGTCGTATCACACTAATATGCTGCCCTGACACACTATACTAAACTTGCACCGTATCTAGCTCATTGCATTCCATCATTTTTATCATATTGTATTTGCAACTATATATTGTGTTTGATACGCCAATACTGCATCTTTTTAGGTTCCAACCATACCGAGAGCACCAGCTGCGATGATCAAGGCCAAGACTCACCACCTCCTCCAGAGAGAGAGAGAGATGGGCCCCAAAGACGAGTCAGAGGAGCATCGTGGTCAAGGCCGGAGGAGCCTTTCGGAGCCAGTGTTGAGTGACGATGACGCTAAGACCAGTGGCTCCGAGGAGGCAGTGATTACGCAGTCGCTCTAGAGCAGAGAGCGGTGATGATTTCGGCTCGCTAAGATCAGTCGACAATGAGCCGAGTGGAGGTGAAGGTTCTTGCAGTCTTCTCCTCCAAGGAAGAGGACAAAGAAGGCCTCTAGAGCATGAGGCGACTGGCGCTGATTTATTTGTACTTTGCTTAGTTTCTTTTTGTTGGTAGCATTAGCACATGTATAGCTTTTGGAAGTTCTATTTTGCCTTAAAACTTTGTACTCCTCTTTTGTAAAAAGCCATGATCGAAATAAAGCCGGCAGTTTTATGAAAAATTTGTTGTCATTTTTGCATCATGAGCACCATATATGCATGAAATGGACAGGGAATTGAAATGGGTATAAACAAATATGTAAAAGATTTATCAATTTGATATAATTTTATTTTGAAAAATGATTCAGGCCTCGACAATTCGAGGCGCGAATTGGCTCGAGAGAGGAGAGATGGAGGAAGAGAGGGAAAGGGAGAAAGAGAGAGGAGAGGGTCGCCGTCAGAGTAAATAGCCCTTGCCCGTCGTGGGTCTTCCTCGTGCCGCCGTGGTCGTCGCGTCGCTGCCGCAGGCTGGTCGTCCTCCCCTCCAGCCTCCTCGCCTCGCCTGCTTCAAATGATCCCTCCGGTTTTATGGCCCCTTCTTCTTCTTCTTCTTCTTCTTCTTCTCCCGTTCTTCCCGATCTGCAACAAAGAAAAGAAAAAAAAAAAAAAAAACTCGACACCGGTGTCGAGGCAAATTCGAGGCAAAGAATTCGAGGCCTTTATCACGACTGTTTTATTTTTAGTGGGTATAAATAATTTTTAAAAATTCAAAAATATTTTTTTGATATTTATTTTTGTTAAACTAGTTTATATTTTATCAAATTGACAACTTTACCCTTGCAATTGAGTAATTGTATTAGAAATTGTCCTTATTTGAAACGCACTTCAAAATTAAGAGCCAAATGTATTACAATTGAAAAATCAAGAATTAAAGTGACACCCAAACTATAGGAACCTTTAGTGTAATTCGCCCATATAAATATAATATAGTTATATTTTACCTATATTTTATACATATTTTTATTTAATTTTTAAATTTCTATCCAAATCCGTAAACGAAAAGACATCAACTCTAGTTATTTATTAAGAAAAGGGAAACACGAGCTTGTTTACTTTGTTATTTTTAGGAAGACAAAAATAAATAAATAAAAGAAATAACAATTGAAGAAAAAAATATGAGTAATCATATTACCTGAAGTGGAAACAGTTTGGATCGGATGTTTGAATTATAAGTCTCGTTTGAAAAACCCTTTGTCGTTGATTGAAAAGCTACTAGAGTTTCTTAATATATTATCCACACTCCAAATCCCTACGTTCTACAATGGTGACCAAAGAGAGAAAAATATTTTCTGTAGAGATTTTTTTGGGTAGAATACGTATATTATTTTCTCTATATTAGATATATAGAGATTTTCTGTTAATAGAGGTGGAGTTATAATTTCCCACAACAACTCAAATACCTCCCAAAAGATAATCTTTTAATTATCTTATTTATAAATCATGTGAAATATCAATAACCCATATGAACGCTCTATTGGTAATTAATCGGGTCAAATCCAATCCAATTTCCAACAACAACAGACATAAAGGGTGAGCTGCGGTGCTTAATAGGGATGGCAATTTGAAACCGGCCCGACGGGGATCCCCGACCCCGACCCCGATTTTAGCGGTTTTTCCCCGAAAAATATCCCCGACGGAGACGATTTAAAAAACTAATCCTCGACTGTTCAGCCGGACGGGATCTGCCACCCCTACTCGCCCGTTTTCCCCCCGAAGCAAAATTATAATTATATTATATATATATATCAAAACTTCCCTCATTTCATGTCTTTCTTAGACTCACTCATTCTCTCTATTCAACCCCTCTCCCTCTCGGTTTCACTCTCTGTCTCTCTCTCTCAAACACTCCCACCACCGACCGTCGTAGCCTCCCTCCAGGGAAGGGCCTCCGCTGTCCTCCTCTCACCACCGACTCCCTCCCTCCGGCGGAGTCCTCGGCTGTCCTCCTCTCACCACCGCCGATTCCTTCTCCGCTGTCTGAGATCTTCGCCGATCTGCAACGATCGAGCCATCCGTCTCTCTCTCTCGGCTTCTCTCTCTCCGCTTTAGATCTCCGCTGCCGTCTTCTCCTCCGGATCTCCCGGATCTCATCGTCTTCTCCTCCAGGATCTCGCAACGATTGATTGTTGTTGAATGTTGTTGTTGATAACAGATCTGTAAGATAGATTTATTTTTTTTTTGGATTTGTAATAGCATTGTAATCGCATTGAATGTTGTTGTTGTTGTAGATCTGTTTCATTGTTGTAGTTTGATTTTTTTTTTTTTTTTTTTTTTTTTCTTTTGGTCGGGGAATGATCGAGTCGGAAACCCGATCCAGATTAGGGACGAGGGCAAGCGATGATGGGCTCCCGTCGGTCGGGATCGGGACGAAATTGCCACCATCGGGGATCGGGGACGGGGAGGGTGATCCCCGGCCCCGCCCCGCCCCGTTGCCATTCCTAGTGCTTAAATTGCACTCATATTTTGTTTTCAACAATGATAGAGACCACTAATTTTGGAACTCTAAAAAGATCACTAATGACATGACACTCAATAAAAAAAGAAAAAAAATACAACACCAAGGCCAAAATATCAAATCATTTATGGTGAGACCTACTGCCATATCATTAGTGGTAGCACTAATGAGTGCTTTCACTCTTTTGCCTTTTGCTTTTATGTTTTCTTTTTGGAGAATTTTATGGTAAGTATCTTATATCACATACGCTTTTAGTTACGTTATTTATTTATTTAATTATGATTATTTTTTTTAATTATAGTATTATTTTAAAAATTTAATTAATTTTTTTTTTATATTTAATTACTACTCAAAAGATATCTATACTATATATTAAGTAAAATGAGATTTTTAATCCCAAGTCTTGTGGGAGTTCTAGTTTCCCAATCTAAATTTCTTGATTTTTTGATTTAAAAAAAATAAAATCTTAACATTTATTAACTTTTTCCAACTCCCAAGTCTTACTCTCATAATAATAATTTAATACATTAAGAACAAGTAAAAAAAAATTTCTTGAAAAATCCAACACATATGATTATTATCAAAATATTAAATTTTAATATAATATAATATAATAAATAAAAAAAAGACATTTAATTCTTTAAAAAGTCCAACACATATGATTATTATCAAAATATTAAAATTTAATATAATATAATAAAAAAAAATTTAAAAATTTAAAAATCATAATTTACATATATAAATAATTATATGTAAGACTTATAAAGGGAATATATTCTCTATATTATAAAGGGAATATATTCCTTTGTTTTTTTTTTTTTGGTTTTTCCCTCCCCTTGTAATTCCCCTTATTTGTACTCTCTTCTATGTCTGATTGATTCAAAAGTCCAGGGACAGCCATGGAAGTGAGAGGGGACGAGTCAACGGAATTGGTAGTGGAAGAGTGGAGTGGCTCTTCATCGACGAAGCTCTGTAGAACCGCTATCATCACTGCTTCTTCAACCTCTTCTTCTATCGCCATTCGAAGATCAGGCAGCCGATTCAACCAACTCTGGACACGGATTCTTCAAGCATTCGTACCCGAGGCAATCTCTCTCTCTCTATCGATTCTTTTCTGGGTCTTCCTTCATTCATTTACGTTTTGAATTAGGAAGAAAGAAGCTTTCACCGATTGATTTAGAGAGTTCAAACCTTATTTGGATTGAATTTTGAAATGAATTCAATATAAATGGTTGAATTTGAGTTCTAAAGAAATACTGCATTCCAAATTTAATCCATGTGCATCTTTCTCTGTCTCTCCATTTGTATGTATGTATGTATGTATGTATGTATGCACAGCATTTTGAATAAACTGCAATTTACTTCGCAACTGATGCGGTACAGCCAGCCTGTTTTGTTGGACCTTTTGGAGTTTAAAAAAAAATAAAAAATAAAAAATCCCATCATAGAAATGTTGTACTAGTCCAAAATTGAATTGACACTGAAAATTCTTCAAATTTATACTGGTCCAAAATTTGTGTAGATGCTGAGCAGAGTAGATTTTGGATCTTCTAAGTTTAAATCATGTAATATTTCAAAGGAAATAAACAAATTTTAAAAAATTCAACGAAAAAATGGATCTTTCAGGTGTTTTATTTTTACAGCCTCCCACATCTTATTATCTGATTTGTTATCGAGTCAATGCTAAAATGGCACAATTCACTTTGTTGTGCTGTGACAACCAAATGGGCCCTAATGAAAGCAATGATGAACAGTCGGGAATACACGAAGACAGGAACTGCTTAACAAAAAAAGGAATATTGATGAAAAAGAAAAGAAGAAAGAGAGTAACCATCAGACAAAATGGAATCGTTATGTACAAAATTCTGAAATTGAAAATTGAAATAATGATGAAAGTCAGCAACTGCAATTTAGAAAGAGAACTTTTAAATTCTAGAGACAGAATGCCGCAAAACGGATCCCTCATTTTCCATTTTAAATTTCTATTATACTATCTTCTGTGATATGTTTGTTCCAATTCCATGTAAATTCAGGGGTTTCCAAGCAGTGTGACTCCAGATTATCTTCCTTTTCAAATATGGGACTCATTACAGGTTAAGAGTCAACACACGATAACTATATTCATTAAGTCAATTAAACTTGAAATTTATATTTAACAACACTTTTAAGTCTAACTTGTAGGGCCTTTCCACTTACGTGAGGACCATGCTTTCTACCCAAGTAAGGTCCTTTTTTTTTTTTTTTTGCCATATTGGTGTTTTCAAAACCTCTTAGAGGCACTATTAAATGATAGTTTATGAACTGTTCAATACTTTAATAATTTTTAGGCTCTTTTGAGTGCCATTGGGGTTGGGGAAAAATCAGCTACCGTTATTGGGGCCACATTTCAGGTAATTTCTTAATCCTGCCAAAAACTTTTATCAAATGTCCATCTATGTTGATTTTGTTTTGTATCTTCATGTTGAAAATTATTTCTACATGTTGAAATTGTTGCAGTGGTTTATGAGGGATTTAACTGGAATGCTCGGAGGGATCTTGTTCACGTTCTATCAGGTCCTGCCATCTTGAATATACTATGGGCCACCTTACAGAATGCATATGTGTGCCTTATCATAGTTCATCTCCTTCCATGATTGTCCAAGTCTGGAGTGAGATTTGTGTAGTAGTGGGGATTAAATTTTCCCCTTTCTTTTGCCCCATATGGAAATTTCATGAGGATTGTCGTTTACCTTTTCACTTTGTTCTTCTCCTATATATATATGGACAAATGTGCAATTAATCAAAACCAACAACATTACTAAATTCCACATCCTTTTGTTAGCATACTCATTACTTGTGGCCTACCTCTGTTTTGCACAATGCACAATCTAGATATAGCAGTAAGTGTAGTTACTAGTTGGGTGTTTGTCTATGAGCCAGTTAGTTTTCTCTATCAAGGGAGGACAGTTATTTTTTTAATAGTATTTAATGGTTTAATTAATCAGACCAATAGACGACAATAAGACTTCTGGTTATATCTCTTTCAGGGTTCAAACTTGGATAGCAATGCCAAAATGTGGCGTTTAATTGCAGATCTCATGAATGATCTTGGTATTATTCCACTCATTTTTGTTGAATTAATTCTTTAAAATTTTTGTTTGACAACACCCCCTCCTTCCCCTTCTTCTCCTTTTCCTTAGTGCACCTCTGTTTGTTGCTGGGAAGTGTAGGTGTAGGGAAAGAAAATGAATCAGTAGTTTTTTCAATATATGGGATCTGAGAAAATAACCTCTACTTGATTAAAGCCTAATTAAACCATTTTCCTTAGCCAAAGTGATTTTCATTCCTCATTGAACACAACGTCATAGAATTTGCAACCTAAATTGATATATTTATTGTTTTCCTAGTTATCTCAGCAAATTGGCAAAGTTAAAAAAAGAAAAATTCTCCTTTCTCAGCAACCAATTCAAGTAACATGAACTTTTCTTTCACCATGTTAAGCACTGATGCCTCTATTATTTATTTTGTTTAAGTTGACATTAATTCAGATCATTATTTCCTCTCTAGTGACTAATTTGTAATGGGGCTTACTATTTAGAGAAAACTGAACTGTGTCAAACATTTCTTGTAACTATTCAAGAAGTCATAATGCTAAATACTTATGAGGGGGGTTATCTATCAAGTATTTGCTGAATGTTCTCCTGGCTGGAACTCTAGTTTCATCTAGATTTGTTGCCAACTTGCCATATAGTTGGCTACAATCTTATTTTACCTCTCATTATGTATGCCTTGGGACAATATGATAGGGCATTTTATTGATTGCAGGAATGTTGATGGACCTTGTTTCTCCTTTATTTCCTTCAGCATTTGTGTTCATAGTTTGCCTGGGGAGCTTATCAAGATCCTTCAGTAAGTTATTTGTCCCCATGCGCATGTGTAATTGGAAAATCAATTAAAATCAGCTGAGACCTCGAATTAAATTTCGTTGACGCTGCCCTACTGCATGCACTAAATTATATTGGTTCAGTTTGTGTATTTTTTTTAATGGAAGATCTCTCCCTCTCTCTCTCTCTCTCTCTCTTCAATACTCATACAGTCGTATAAACAAAATTAATTGCATAACCAAAACAGTCTTTGAATTAAGTTATTTGGGCTAATCAACACTTGCTTGCTTCTATATATGATGTCAACACAGCTCTGATACCAAGTGACACGATCTGCATGATGGTGCACAATGAAGTCCCACATCATTTGGGTGCAAAAGGGATGTCGAGTATATAAGCTTGAGCCCTCACTTCATAAGCTAGCTTTTGGGATTGATTTTACCCAGGACCATGTCACATGTTATCAGAGTTTGATGTACTGCACGGATTACTAGAGTGCACGTCTAGAGCCCTACTCACTAGGTATGAGGGAGGGTGTGAAATCCCACATTGCCTAAGTACAAAGAGGATGTGCAGTATATAAGCATGATAGCACCCTCACTGCTTTCAGGGTAAAGTTCTACCGAAGACTGTGTCACATGGTGTATCAAAGTTGGATGTACCACAGGGATGGGTAGGGTGTGTGTACTAGGAGTTGCACGCTAGGCGTGAGAAAGGGTGTGAAACAAAGTCCCATATCGTCTCTGTACAAAAGGGATGTAAGCAATAGGGTACTCTCACTTTACAACCTAGTTTTTGCGGCTGAGTTCTAGCCAAGAGTCAAGACCATGTCCATAGTTGTCAAAATGAGAATCGTATCGTGAATCAAAATTCTAATTCTTCGAATCATGAATCAAATCAAATCGAGAATTGTTAAGATCCAATACAAACTATTAAAAAAATATATGTTATCCACAAATATATGAAAATGAATGAAATATGTTGATCTTGGCATATGCTATAAAATAGTTCTTATATAATATAAGGACATGATTACATCATCTAATTGGGAAGACTTTACCTTCATAGTAACAAATGATGGGGGTTCAAATCCCACAAACCATAAAATTATTCAAAAACCATACTATAATATCTCGTAGCATTCAAAAATTGGACCTAGGAACCTTATATAGAGTACAATAAGAACAGAGAATTAAGTTGAATCCTTTTATTTTAAATATGCTTATTGTTAAAAAAAAAAAAAAAAGAAAAAAGAAAAAAAGAAAAAGAAAAAGAAAAAGGTAACAAATATATATAATTCTTGAACCATTGGGTCTAATTGATTTGACCCATGTAATATTGAATCATATGTATTTCACTGAAATGGCAATAGATCATGGATGTTAAGTTTACTTTGATCTTAAGCATCTTTAGAAGATGTATTACAACATTTTTTTGAAGAAAAAAAGTTAAGAACATGTTGGGTTGAATGAGATCTAATTTGACCCCTATTAAAAACCCTCTTATCACCAAAATAATAGCAAATCATGCATAAGTATTGCTTATTTTTGTACTAAGCACTCTTAAAAAGAAAGAAAATAAAGTAAAAAAAAAAAAAAAGGGTAAAAATTTGTTGAATATGATAGTTTCAAGAATTGCATAAATCTTAGAAAGTAAATCGGTTGTGAATTGTGCGATTCACTATAGATTTGATCCCAAAATGGATTCCCTCGTATATTCGTATCGATCTATGAGAAATTGCAAATCGAATTGCAAATCCTAAGATTCTGATAACAAAAACTGTATCACACACACATATATTATAATAAAAGAATCATTCTCATATTCTTTAACTTTGGAAGTTTTGCTCTAGTTGCCTGCTTTTTTCCGTTGCACAATATATTGAATGCATATATGATTTTTTTTTTTTTTTTAGTAAGCCATAAAATAGAACAAAAGAATTTACACATTTACAATGTGTATGCCGTAGGCAAATATAGAAGGACACAACTGCCTCTAAACAAAAAGAAAACAACTATGACACTACCATAAAAATGATGAGAGTACTTAGTCAAGTGTGTCTCACAGTTGATTACTGTAGGCTTCCATAGTAGGATAGTATTGTTCTTGTAACTGCTTAACTAATTCAGTTAGATAGTTAGCATATCAGTTAATAGAGACGGTTAGTAGATTGTATAAATGTGATGTAATACATTTGTATTAGGCATGGAATATAATATACAGAATCTATTTTTCTCTTTATCTTTTCTCTCATCTTCTTCATGGTATCAGTGTTGTATTGAGTTAAGTCATTAGGTTGGCTTATTGACTTAACTCATTGGGTTGGCTCAGATTCTAGAAACCTTGCAACCTGTGGTTCTAGAAGCTGGAGTTGTAGCACTAACTTGTAAGCAAGTTGGCAAGCTGAAGTCATGGAGAAATACACTTTTGTCCCAAAGAATTGGTGTATAAATAGGGATGCTAGTAGAGGGCAAGAAGCAAGCAAGTTAAGAGCAAGTAAGCGAGTAATCAGAGTGTGAGTTGAGTTAAAGAGTGTCGTCTCCTTCTCCTCCTCCATTTGTAATCTAATTTTGTAATTTTCTTCCTCGTTTAGTGAAATTCGCTCCCATGGACGTAGGCACATTGCCAAACTATGTAAATCTTGTTTGTTTTGTTTGTGGGTGTGTTATTGGTGTTTGTTTTTGGCCGTGGGTACAACAACTGGTATTAGAGTACCCAGCTTGGGAAATAAAACTCTGAAGCTCTTTTTGTCAAATATGCCTAGAAACCAACTTTGTTCGACAAAACCTTTTGAATACACCTTTGAGTTCATCTTGATTTCAGGAGTTCAACAGTGCAAAAATCAAGTCGAACTGACCCCGGATGCTCTTCCACGAGCCACCTGAAGTTTTGCGTGTACCACATGCGTTTCACGTGTCTTCTTCAATGGCCTGGTTCATCATGACTTCAACATGATGTAGTAGATGACATCATCAACCACACAGAACTCCAGTTAGCACCCAACAACAACCATGCTACCGCCACGTCAACACTAGCACATCCCAATCGGTGCCACGTGTTTGACACATCATCACTTATGCCACGTCATTAGTAATTTCAGAAATTTGCATTTTGGCCCTTGAATTTTATTGAAATAGCATTTTGCCCCTAAACTTTGGTAAATTGCATTTCTACCTCATTTATTTTTGAAATTTCGTTTTGGCCCCATAACTTGGTTGAAATTGCACTTTGACCCTCAAAGTTTTTTTGTATTTGTAGTTTAGCCCTTGATTTTTTGAGGAATTTTAGTTTGACCCATAAAAAGGTAGGGAAGGGTATTCTTGGCTAAACAGATAGCTCCGGACGCAATTGTGGACTCCGTTTTTTAAGATTTAAACTTGAAATTTGTGTAAAAACTTTGGGAGCATAGAAATCGCTGTGTTTCGAGCATTTCTAAGGATCTGTTATTGTTATTGCTTGTGGTGGAGATTACAAAAATTCTAATGGCAGAAGCTGCAGCACCAAAGGCAGCCAAATCTTCAATCAGCTGTAGGCGAAGGACTACAGTGTCCAACACAAAGTTTGAGGTGGAGAAATTTGATGGAACTAACAACTTCGACATGTGGCAATGCGAAGTTATGGATGTTCTCTACCAGTAAGAACTCGACATCACTTTGTAAGTCAGACCGGTTGATATGGGTGATAAGGAATGGACGCAGATTAACCTCCAAGCTTGCGGCACAATCCGATTGTGTCTAGCCAAAGAACAAAAGTACTTCGTTATGAGAGAAATTTCTATGAAGGAGTCGTGGAAGAAATTGAAAGAGAAATGCATGACTAAGAGTGTAAAGAATCGACTCTACTTGAAGAAGTAGCTCTTCGGTTTCCACTACAAAAGATGTACTTCAATGATAGAACATCTAGATGGCTTCAATAAAATTCGTGTCGATTTATTTAATCTAGATGTTGAAATTGAAGATGAAAATAAAGTACTGTTGTTAAATTCCTTGCCCAACAAGTATGATCACCTGACAACCACATTACTGTATGGAAAGGAAAAAAAAATAGTTTTATGGAAGTTTTTAATGCTTTAGTAAATAATGAGTACAAGAAGAAGGATAAAGAGACCTGCAGTGCAACATTTAGTTAAGTTTTGACAGTTAGGGGTAGATCCTGTTCGAAGTTGGTAGGAGATTCAACCGATAGATTTGATCCCATGAAGGATGAGTGTGCCTATTGTTACAAAAAGGGGCATTGGAAGAAGGATTGTCCAGTTTTGAAGAAGAAAGAAAATAATAATTCCAATGCCAATGTAGCACAAGATGATTCTGATCATTTTGAATTTGCATTTTAGGTGGCCTTTAGTCACTTGTTGATCTTTGAAGATCTGCATTTGTTGATTTGAAGGAGATCTTATGGCAATCTACTTTAGATCTTGGTAGAAGCTTTGGCGTCCTTTTGCAGCCTCTTAGAGGCATTGGTCTTGTATAGATCCTTGGCGACTTCTTTGAAGTCTTGTTTTTGTTAAGTTTGTTTATCTTGGTGAGCTAGGGTTTGGGTTTTCTCTCTCTCTCTCTCTCTCTCTCTCTCTTTTATTTTGGGATCTTTGTTTATGTTTAACTAGATCCATTAGAGTCTCTTTATGAGATTTGTTTCTTGACTCATTATTTTTTTTATTTTTATTTATTTATTTATTTTTTTTGGGATTTAGTGAGAGAACTTGTATTTTGGGATTGGTTAGAGTAGTTTTGTGTTTGGTATTAAATCAAACTTGAAGCTCATCATTTTGAGTTCCTTTGTTGGAAATTTGAAGCCCTCATTAATTCTGGATTAGTCTCCTCAGCATCAGGTCAAGTGGTTTGTTCATCATGGTTTGTTTGAAGTTGTCAAAAAGGACTTGTTTGGCACTTTTGGAACTTGGAACTTGGCACCAAGATGGCGTTTGGAATTTGATTCCTTATTGCAGAATAATTAGAAGAACTGGTTCAATTCATTCTGCAATTTGTCTTGGATTGGCTCAATGCATCTTAGGCATTCACTTGGTTCATTTGTCATTTGTTTTGTGTTCGCTTTGAAGCACTTGCTTAGTTGGTGTCTCACCAAGGTGGGGTTTTGTTCAAGTTTGCATGACTTGATTGTTTTGGCGTAATAGTTGGAGAATCTTCGCCAAGGTAGAGATTTGTTGTATTGAGTTAACTCATTAGGTTGGCTCATTGACTTAACTCATTGGGTTGGCTCAGATTCTAGAAACCTTGCTACTTGTGGTTCTAGCAGCTGGAGTTGCAGCACCAACTTGCAAGCAAGTTGGCAAGTTGAAGCCATGAAAAAATACACTTTTGTCCCTAAGAATTGGTGTATAAATAGCGATGCTAGTAGAGGGCAAGAAGCAAGCAAGTGAAGAGCATTCATATATTAGCGTAGTGCAAGTGAAGAGGAAGTAAGTGAGTAATCAGAGTAAGAGAGAGTGTAAGTTGAGTTAGAGAGTGTTGTCTCCTCCTCTTCCTTCATTTGTAATCTTCATTTTGTAATTTTCTTCCTCCGTTTAGGCAAATTCGCTCCCGTGGACGTAGGAACATTGCCGAACCACGTAAATCTTGTTTGTTTTGTTTGTGGGTGTGTTAAGTCTAATCAAGTATGATTATTTTATTCTAATTATTTTGAGCCAAAACAGATTTTCATTAAATTTACCATATGGTGCTAAATATTCCAACTAGCCTATTGAACTAGCCGATTTTGGTTTTTGAATCTGTTTGGGCTTTCAATTTCGACTTGGAAGTCGGCAATTAAACAAATAATTCACAATCAAACAAATAAGTATGAAATAAACACATAATTATGCAAATTATGCTCAATAAAATAATATGTAAAAATGATCCGGAGTTCAGGGTCGTTACAATCTTGCTAGTCAGTTATCTCTTGCTTCGTCCTTCGTTGATGATGAAGGTCTTGTTCTTATTACTTTTAATGGCTTACCTGATGATTACAGTGCGGTTAAAAACCACCATTTGTGCCCGATCTGATTCCATTACCATGGAGGAAATGTCTGCTTTACTGTGTTTTGTGAATCGATTCATGTTGAGAAGCATCATTCTTCTTCAGGTTTACATCTTGCTTATGCTGCAAATAGAGGTGATTCTTCTTCTGGTCCTGGTTCCTCTTCTTTGAATACTCATTTTTGCAATAATGGTGGTCATTCTCGTGGACGTTATTCATACAAGAACAGCAATCATGGAGGTCATTTCTTCAATCGTGGATTTCGTCGTGGAGGTCATCGTGGTGATTGTTTTCGCTCGCATCAGTCCAATCCTTATGCTTGTCAGATCTGTGATCGCGATAATCACACTGCACTTGATTGTTGGCATAGACAGGATTCTACTTTCAACAATGGTCTTTATTCCCCACTCCTGGCAAACACTCTACCAATACCAGAGGATGTATGTCTTCTCCTCTTTCTCAGCAATCACCTATGCCATACTATCATTCTTCTCCTAATTCTCAGCCCCAATCACAGCCCTGGTATATGGAGCTTGCAGCTACAGATCGCATCACTCATGATTTAGGCAATCTTCAGATTCACCAACCATATCTTGGTGTTGATCATGCTACTGTTGGGAGTGGTCATTCTCTGCCCATTAACCACACAGGTAAAGGTTTGTTGCCTATTCCTACTTGCTCCTTTGCTCTTTGTAATCTTCTTCATGTTCCTGCTATTAGTTCTAACCTTATTTCAGTTCCCAAATTTGCCATAGACAATCATTGTTCCATTACTTTTGATGAGTCTTCTTTTCTTGTTCAGGACAGACTCAACAAGAGGCTTCTTTTTTTTATAGGACCTCATGCTCAAGGTTTTCTATCAGTTTTCTCCTTTCTCAGGTTCAGCTTCATCTCCTGCTCCTCAGGCTCTTCTTCATGCTAAAATTCCAGCTACTATTTTGCATAAGCGACTTGGTGATCCTTCTTCTCAGAAATTTGATCATGTTCTGCATAATTTTGCTCTTCCTGTTTGTAGTAAGCACAAAACTTCTTGTTGTTTAGATTGTGTTCTGTAGCAAAGGCACATTGCTTGCCTTCTCGATTGCCCAATTCTACTGTTAATAAAGTTTTATCTCTTGTTCATAATGATGTCTGGGGTCCATTTGATGCTTCTACTTCAGGTTTTCGATATTATGTTCTTTTTGTGGATGATTTCAGTCATTTTACATGGATTTACCCTTTGCATTACAAAGTGAGGTTTTCACTGAACTTCTGCATTTCAAGTCATTTGTTGAGAAGCAATTTTGTACCTCTCTGCAAATTTTGAAGACAGATCAAGGGGGTGAATATCTCAGTAAACGGTTTCATCATTTTCTTTCTTGCCATGGCATTGTTCATCAAAAGAGTTGTGCCTATACTCCTCAGATTGGAGTTGCTGAGAGGAAGCATAGGCATCTCATTGAGACTACCATAACTCTCATGCATCAGTCTTCTCTTCCTCTTTGTTTTTGGTTTGATGCTCTTGCTGCTGCTATTTACCTTATTAATAGGTTACCTAGCAGTACATTGTCTAATCTTTCTCCTTTTCAAAAATTGTTTAATACTTCTCCTAATTACTCTTTTCTTAGTCTTTGGATGCCAGTGTTTTCCTTGGCTTCACCCCTATACTACTCACAAACAACAGCCAAGGTCTGTTCCATGTGTGTTTCTTGGTTATCAGCCTTCGATTAAAGGTTAAAGGTTATCGCTGTCTTCATCCTGTGTCTGGTAAACTCTATGTTTCCAGACATGTTCTTTTAAATGAGGGTGTGTTTCCTTTCTCTACTATGTCTTATTCTCCTGTTCCTTCTACTTCACTTTCTACCCTTCATACTCTCTTTTGGCCCTCATCTATGTTTTGTTCTTCTGCTGCTCCTTGTTCTTCTTCAGTTGTCACATTTCCCCCTCCTCCTATTCCTGCTTCAGTTTCACCTCCATCTCAATCTTCATCTTCATCTCACTCTCATTCTTATGCTTCAGCTGCTCTACCTCTTTATCTCCTTCTGCTGCAATTCCAATTCAGTCTATTCACATTCAGCTTCCTCCCTTGCCTACTTCTAATTATTCTCATCCCATGCTCACAAGGTCGATGACTGGAGCTCTTAAGTCCACAGCTCTGCTTTCTGTCACTGATTCTTCTTCTTCTGAGCCCCAGAATTATAAAGAGGCTGCTTCTCATCCTGCTTGGGCTGCAGCCATGATTGATGAGTTTACTGCTCTTCAGAAGCAAGGCACTTGGACTTTATGCTCTCTTCCTCCTACTAAACATGCTACAGGATGTAAGTGGGTGTTTAAGTTGAAATGAAATGCAGATGCATATGTAGCTAGGCATAAGGTTAGGCTTGTAGCTAAAGGCTACCTTCAAGAGGCAGGGGTTGACTTTGATGATACTTTTAGCCCTGTTGCTAAACAACCCACCATTCCAATTTTTTTTTTTGCTTAGCTCTTCGTTATCATTGGCCTATTAAGCAATTGGACATCTCTGATGCTTGGCAAGCTTGAAGGGGAGGTTTATATGCACCAACCACGGGTTCGTTGATCCAGCTCATCCTAAATTGGTGTGTAAATTGAACAAGGCTTTGTATGGGCTCAAACAAACTCCATTAGCTTGGTTCTCCACCTTCTGTTCCTTCCTTCTCTCTCAAGGTTTCAAAGCTAGTAAAAGTGATTCTTCTTTATTCATCTATACCTCTACAAACATTTTTCTGGTGTTGGCTATATATATGGATGACATTCTTCTTACTGGTAACAGTCAGTCTCACATTACTCAACTTCTCATCCAAATGAACTCAAGTCTTTTCTGTCAAAGACTTAGGACCTGTTTCCTATTTTCTGGGGATCTCAGTTCAGTCTACTTCTCAAGGCTATTTTCTATCACAGACAAAGTATGCTTCTGAAATCCTACACAAAGCAAGGATGCTCGACTGTAAGGCTTGTGCTTCTCCAATGGCTATTAAGGCTTCCTCCACTGCTCCTGCTGATGACACTATTACCTTTCATGATCCATCTCTTTACAGGAGTATTGTTGGGGCATTGCAGTATCTCACTATTTCCAGACCTGAGTTTGCTTTTGCTGTGAATCATGCTTGTCAAAAGATGCATTCTCCTTCAGTGGCTGATTTCAATTGTGTCAAATGCATTCTCAGATTTGTTGAGGGTACTTTAACTCATGGTTTACAATTTCGTCCAGGGTCTTTTACTCTTAAGGCCTATTCTGATTCTGATTGGGCAGCGGATGCTCTTACTCACAGGTCTACTTTTGGGTTTTGTGTCTTCATTTTTGTATTTCTTCTCCCCATCCTTTGTTGTGGTGTGATAATCAATCAGCAGCCTACAGTAATCAACTGTGAGACACACTTGACTGAGTACTCTCATCAAAAAAAGCCAAGGACAACCTAACAAACAAACAGCAAAAGAAACATGCACAACCTGCATGAAGAGCTAACACATAAGGATAAGGCACAAAATAGCTAGGTGAGTACTGTTCAGTGGCCACATCCATATTGAGATGGAGACAAAGAACAGTCCCAAGAGCCTAAAAAGCACCTAGTCCAATCCGACAACCAAAATCACAGCAAAAAGAGAACTCTGCACAGCCCGCAAGGATAGGCCCAAGAGTCTATAGAGTATATAACATGTCCATTACAACCATTAAATTCCGAACAGTTAGGTATATCCAGACCAAGGATGGCCAGCCAAAATGCACCAATGCCCTGGCACAGCCCACAAGGGTAGGCCCAAATATAGTATGTCCAATAAAACAAAGACCTCCAAAATATAGAGCAAGATGTTGAAGGGATCCAATAATCCATAGGACAGCAGCCACCCCAGCAGGCCAGGAAACCAGTAGCAGTAGTCGACATTCAAGCATATTTGCTGAGAAAATAATAGCCACCAGTGAGTAACTAAAGCAGATCAACCAATACCACATGACTACACACACACTTATAGGGATAATTTCACTCAACCCTCATATGAGATCACTCCACTGTCCTCACACTCCAGCCAAACCTGCAACAAATACAAAAAGAGTAGCAATCTAAAAGATGTGGACTCTGGATGTTAACGCACTTCAGAGTGTTCCAGCAGCACAAGGTGGGTCATGCATAGGTCCACCCAAATATAGAGACACTCATCCTCCTAACGGGAGTATGATCACTCTTATGTGGTCTCACTACACTCACCCTCAATATGGTGCTCTCACTTCTCACTCATAAGAACCAGCAAAACGATCCTGTGACCTGTCAAGAAAGAAACAGTTAGGAGTAAAAGGCCTCTCATATCAGCCTCACCATAACTCAACCCTCATATTTAGTGATCTCATACACTCTAAAATCAATGCCTTTCTTTGTTCCTTGTACATGACTGCACAAACCTGCACAGAACACATGTTAGTAAACACTCATTTTCTGGCTCAGTATCCCTCAACCCTCTTTGATTGATCTCGCATCACTCAAAGGCTTGTATAATGTCTTCAGGCCCTGCAAGGAAGAATACACTATAGTGGTTGTACTTAAGAGGGTACACAACAGTTAGTTGATATCAGTGGTATACTCTTTAAAAACACCGAGGGAGATTCCATTATCAAGAAACCACTTATCATTTACAGATTTTTTAATGTTAGTAATAGACATCAGTCTAGTTCTAATCAAATACTCAATCTGGTGAATAATGGTAACTTCATTAGCCTTAGAGTGTTTAAAAACTCTACTGTTTCTTTCTTGCCAGATGCTACAGGTAGTACAAGTGAACACGAACTTCTTAATAAGGGCAGTCAAGGTCTTACCCTTGATGGAACTAGCAAACCACATCACCAATGATGGCCTAGTCAGGTTAGGCTAAACAACATTACATTTTTCTTGCATACCTTCCCAACTCTGCAGGAGTAAGGATAACCGAAGAACAAGTGATTATGATTCTCATTCTCTTCTTCATAGAGGACACAAAGGGCAGAGTCTTTTATGGCAAACAGCATCAGTCTATCCATAGTACTGTCTTTAGTGGATAGCCACCCAAACAACAAAAGTCACCCTGGGGATATGATTGGGAAACCAAAGGATGTTATTCCATTGCACTTTGGGTTGCCTATGTCTCCATTGGTGCCCAAAAGAACTGATAGAGAACGTACCATTAGGTGCCAGGGGTCCAAACAATCTTGTCCATGTTGACAGAAGGGACAGAATTATGTGAAATGTTATTTCCTATGAAGCACGGGTACTCCAAAAATGGTGTCGTATGAGTACCGGAAACTTATTGGGTGCAGGTACGCTTACAGGGTATGCCGAATATATGCTGGGTACGGCAAATACATTTGGGTACTTTGTGGGTACGGCATAGGTATGGCACCGGTACAACGTGGTGATTTTTTTTTTTGCAGTTGCTAGAATTTATTACAGCCTTTATTATTCTTCTTTCAATTTTGAAAATATCAAGTAATTTATTTCCAACACCCTTTACCCATGAGTCATGATTTTGCTCTCTTTTGCATCTTATTTTAGACAATCAAAAAAAAAAAAGAAAAAAAAAAAGGAAAAAGAAAAAATTATTTAACTTTTTAGACAAATTGTTCTCTTTTTAGTTTTGATATTGAAACTTTGATTTGTATGTTGCATGTTTAGCTAAAAAAAAAAAAAAAATGATGTACCCCAACCGTACTCGTACCCTACTCTTTTAAGAATTTGCTGTATCGGCGTACCTGTATTGTACCCGTACCCGTACCCACACCCACACCCACACCCACACCCGTGCTTCATAGGTTATTTCAAACTTCCAACAGTACCCAAGTTTGAGAGGCGGGACATTTTGAAGTGTAACAAATAATTCTCTCCACTTTGGCTTGGGATAGCTGGCCTACTCTCACCAAACTTAGAAGCAAGAGGCCCCAGAGGGTGCCAGTTTTCATGCGTAAGAAAAGTATCCTTGCCATTACCAATGATATGTTTAATGAGAGGGGAAAGCATGTCCCTAAGTCCAAGCAATTTCCTCCACACCCAAGATGGGTCACTAGGGATTTTGACATTCCAGAAGCTTCTACCTTTAAGAAGGTAGAATTTGATCCATTGACACCACATAGATTGCTCCCCGCAATAAATTAAGAACCAAACATGTTTAGGGACTGCAGCTTTATTCCAGGTTTCCATAAATTTAAAACCCAAACCACCTTCATTTCTAGGGATACACAGATTAATCCAAGCAACCTTAGCCCCATATTTTTTCAACTCAGCCCCAGACCAAAAGAAGGATTTGAGCAGACATTCCACCTCCTTGTCCATGTTGGCAGAAGGGACCAAATTATGCCAAAGAAAAGTATCCTTGCCATTACCAATGATATATTTTTAGGTAAGATGAACAAAGAAGACCAATAAACTTGCATAGAAAAAAGAATAGTTTTGATCAATTGGGCTCTATCAGCATAGGAGAGGGATTTGTTGGTCCAGGACTTGATTTTTTGGTGATTCTAACAGTTAATTGGTGGCATCAGTGTGCTTCAGTTTAGCAGAAATAGGGGGAACCCCAAGATATCTCACTGAAGTTGGCCCTCATTGAAACCCATAATACCCATAAGGTCAGCCCTAAGCTTAGTGTCATCTCCAAAAAAGAACGTATTACTCTTACTAAGATTAGGGGCAAGGCCAGATAAAGCTTGGAACTCCACAAGTGCTTTTTTAATGAGTTTAACAGTGTGCCTATCACCTTTACAGAAGATCATGAGATCATTAGCAAAGCCAGAGGTTAACAATTTTCTCACATCTCCAATGAAACTTGGAACAAGGATTAGTATCTTTTTCAGCCAGAATCCTAGGAAAGGATTTCCAAGGCAATAACAAACAAATCAAGAGAAAGAGGATCACCTTGTCTAAATCATCTAGCCCCCTTAAAATAGCCATACAATTCCCCATTAACACAAATGGAGAAAGAAGGACTAGTAATACATGCTTTGATCCAATTGATCATGTTAACTAGGAAACCCACAGCAGATAAGCAGTCCAAAACAAAGTCACATCTGACATTGTCAAAGGCTTTCATCATATTAACTTTCATAGTGCGTTTAGGAGGAGGAGAGCTTCTACGGTACTTTCTCATTAATGCCTGAGAGAGGAATACATTTCTTGAACAAAAGCGGATTATACAGGATCAATAACATCAGGGAGAACTTTCTTGACTCTATTAGCAAGAATTTTAGCAATGCACTTGTACATGTTGTAACAATAAATGGGTCTATAATCACCCATTTTTTCAGGGCTGGCAATTTTATGAACAAGGGCCACAAGGGTGTTATTCACTTCTCTAAGAAGCTCACCAGAATTGAAGGATTGGATAGCCTCAACAACCTCCTTCCCCACAATATTTCAAGCACTTTTGAAGGACCTAGCAAAGTAACTGTCACACCCCATATTTTAGAAACCAATTAACATTACCAAATCCATCATCATTATTCATTTTCATAAATAAAAGTGCGGAAGCTATATTATTAACTTGAATAAACAATGATAGTTCTCTCTCGTATACACATGATAACTCAGAAGTTACAATACATTTACAAATGCCCTTAAGCTTACATAAAGATGATTAAGAGGAGTGTAATTCTTATTATAGAACATGCTATTCAATTTACAAATAAAAGGCCCTAAAGCCAAAATGATAGAATTGAGCTTCTCAAGCTCGTGCGCAACCTTTTAATCTGCACCTGAAAAAGGTTAAACAACATGGGATGAACATATAGTCCAATAGGAATCCCAATAATTCTAATCAATATAATCCTATACATGTATATGATTATGATGCTCCACATAATACGTATATGAATGATGTTCTATTTCATTGCCCAAAATACATATATGCATAAGTACATTTTTCCTGAAAATCACCGTTCTTTAACATTTCAATTCACCTCTTGCAATTTGAATTATTTCAATAACTTGTTTGATCAAACTTAATTCTAGATATAAAATCTTACAGTCCATAATGATAAACAAGTCAAAAGAAGTCTAAAAGAAACAACTCAATAATTCAACTATCTGTTTGTTCAAGAGAAATCAAAGTTAGGGAGTGATTAGGTTATCACCCCCTTTTATATTAAACTAGAAACTTACAATAGAAGCCTTTTAGGCAGAATAAAGAATCTATAGCTAATGACAGCTAATAACATCTAATAAGGAAAGACAATAATAAAGATAGTACCCTAATAATGCTAACACTATCTCAAGCTGGTATAAAAATATTTCTCATTCCCAGCTTGCCAAGAGTATCATGAAATTGTTTATCCCAACTTCCGTGGTGAGAATATCTGCAAGTTGTTCGCCAGATTTCACAAAAGGAGTACAAATAGTGCCACTAGTAAGTTTCTCCTTAATGAAGTGATAATCAATTTCAACATTTTTTATCCGGTCATGTTGGATTCGAATGTGAGCTATGTTGATAGTAGACTTATTGTCACAATATAGGCACATGGAGTCTGTCTGATCAAGTCCCAAATCACTCAACAACAACTTGATCCATAAGAGTTTACACACACCTTATGCCATGGCTCTAAACTCTACCTCTGCAATAGACCCTGCTACCACATTTTGTTTCTTACTCCTCCAGGTAACTAGATCACCCCCAACAAAGGTACAATATCCCGATGTGGACCTTCTATCAATTACTAATCCTACCCAATCAGCATATGTATAAGCTTCCACCTTAAGATGATCATATTTAGATAAGTATAGGCCCTTTCTCGGCGAAGATTTCAAGTACCTAAGGATTCACATAACTGCATCCAAGTGTGCCTCATGAGGAGCATGCATGAACTGGCTAACTATACTAACAACAACGACAATATTTGAACAAGAATGAGATAAATAAATGAGCTTACCCACTAGCCTCTGATATCTCGCCCTATCAACAATAGCTCCCTTACTATCATCACTAAGCTTTTGATTTGGGTCTAGCAGTGTGTCATAAGCTTTACTTTCAAGCATCTCAGTTCTTTCAATTGGTCAAGAACATACTTCATTTGACAGATAAAAATCCCTTCCTTGGATCAGGCAACCTCAATACCCAGGAAATATTTCAAGGTCTCCAAGTCTTTGATTTCAAAATCGCTTGCCAAGTATTTCTTAAACCGAGGCATGTCCTTAACATTATCTCCTGTAAGCACAATGTCATCCACATATACAATAAGAGTTGTAGTCTTACCATGTGAGAAATGTTTAATAAACAAAGAATGATCAGCTTGAAGCCATATTTAAGCATTGCTTGAGTAAATCTCTTAAACCAAGCTCTTGGAGGCTGTTTGAGACTATACAATGATTTTCGAAGTTTGCACACTTTACCCTTGTCTGAAGATCTTCAAAGCCAGGGGACATATCCATGTATACCTTTTCGTCTAGATCACCATATAAGAAAGCATTCTTCACGTCAAACTAGTGAAGAGTGTGAGAATATTACGTTTCATGTGTATATAGTAGTTTATATGTTCTGTATATATTAGGGCTTTTGTTTTACGGCTTTTGTTTTCTTTTTAAGTTTGTTTCCTTTTTCAGTTCTAGAGTTAGAGTGATATATAAATCAGATGTATTCTTTGTATTATTACACAATTGAATATACAAAAAACATTCAGAAATCTTACATGGTATCAAAGCTTCGCGATTCCTGATTTCCTGGTGGCTAGGGTTACGCACGAACTGGTTCAACTTGCTCGTGATTCATCTGTTTGATCAAGTTCTCTCTTTCTCGATTGGTCTGGTACACGATCAAACTCCTTTGGTTCGATCTTTGTTCGTGACTTGGGTGACCTATTTGTTTCGTTTGTGAGTGCTTCGTCTAGATGCTGGATGCTTCGTCTCGTGAGTGAGTCGTCTCAGTCGACCCATTGAGTTGCTCGTCTCAGTCTCAGTCTCAGTCTCAGTCTCAATTGTCCTCGCCGCTCATCGTGTCTCCGTCTTGGTCGACTTCTGTGGTCGTCTCTCTGTGGTCGTATTTGACCATCTGAATTAGGTTCTGGTTTGGGTATATTATGGTTGACCCATCTACTTTGTTTTGGATTTATTAAGTTATTGCATATAAACTTTCTGTTTATTACATTGTGACCGTTTTGGTTCTAGTTTTGGATTATTAGAGTTTAACCCATCAGTCTCTTGTTTATTACACTTAGCCCAATTGGTTCTCTGTTTTTGGTTCATGAAGATGTCAAATGATAAGATTCAGGCTCTTTCTTCATCTGTCTTATTGGCTTCTACTCAACCTCCACTATCATTGATTCCATCTACCAATCAACTTCAGTCTTTTGCAAAGCCCAAGAAGGGGCCACTAACATCAGATGAGTGTGCCTTTTGCCATCAGAGGGGCCATTAGAAGTACCACTGTCCCAAGAAGGGAGGTATGCCTGCCTCATCTTTTCAGCAGTCTCAAAACCACTTTCAAGCTTCTTTCGTTGCTTATACTGCATCTGCTTTGACTCCTGATCCTGACTTGGCTTCCTTGAGTGGTCAGATTAGCCAACTTCAGCATATACTATCTACCTCCCAGCCATTCTCATCTGCCTCCATTGTTTCCTCTATTTATTCAGGTTTGCTTGGGTTTGCTTCAGGTATCTCTTTGTCTGTTTGGATTTTTGACTCTGGTGCCTCTCATCATATGGCTGCCCATCTCTTCTTACTTCAAAATTGTACTCCCTCTCCCTTTTCTGTTACCGTTGATGCTACTAATAGGTCTACTATATCTGTTATATCTGTTGGGTTTGTCTTACCATCTGCTATGTCTACTGTTTCTATTCCATCTGTCCTTTATGTTTCTCAGTTATCTATCAGTTTATTATCTATCAGTCAGCTTGATGTCTCTGACTTTGATGTTTTCTTTTCTTCTTCTATTTGTTCTGTACAGGATCGGATGTCTAAGCAGCAGATTGTGACCGGCCGTAGAGTTGGAGACCTCTATGTGGTAAAGAGCTTGCATCTGCCTAGGGCAACCTCTCCAACTGCCTTTTTATCTTTTTAGTTAGATTCTCTGTCTAGTCCTTTTTACTTGTGGCATGTTAGATTGGTACATTTGTATGCTGATCGCTTACGGTCTTTAGCTCAGTCTGGTCTATTGGGTAAAGTTTCTCGTAGTGAACTTATTGAATGTCGAGGTTGTAAACTTGTCAAAATGACAGCCTTACCTTTTCATAAATTATTTCCATATTTGATATACCGTTTTCTTTAGTTCATACTGATATTTGGGGCCCTTCTCCTGTTCTCACCAAAAGGAGTTTTGTATACTATGTGTCATTTGTTGATGACTGCACTCTTTACACTTGGGTTTATCTTATGACTCATAAGTCCGACTTCTATCAGATATACCGTACCTTTCAATCTGTGATCACTACTCAGTTTGGGTCTACAATTAAAGTGTTACGGTCTGACTTGGGTGGGGAATATTTTAAAAATGAGTTTTGTAAGTATTTGGCCAATTTGGGAATCATTCATCAAACTTCTTGTACTGATACACCTGCCCAAAATGGTCGAGCCGATCTTAAACACCGTCATCTCCTTGAGACAGTTAGGTCTTTTCTTTTCTCTGCCTCAGTCGCAGCTCTGTTTTGGAGAGAAACAGTTCTTACTGCTGCTTTTCTTCTCAACCGTATGTCTACTTCCCTTCTTTCTGGTCAGCCTCCTTATGAGGCTCTGTTCTCTCAACTTCCCAATTACTTTATCCTTCGTGTGTTTGGGTCTGTTTGTTTTGTCCTTCTTCTCCGTACAGATCGAACCAAACTTAGTGTCCGGTCTGTCCTACGTGTCTTTTTGGGTTATAGTTCTACTCAGAAAGGCTATCGGTGTTACGACCCTGTTTCCCGTCGTCTTTATGTCTCCCATCATGTTTCTTTTCTCAAACGTCTGCCTTACTTTCAGCTTCCTCCTGTCACGACTCCAGTTTCTAAAGAGGATTTGGTTCACATTGACCCATTTCCTTCTGAGGTATCGTTTGATGAGTACATCTCCACAGTTCCTCTTGAGCTTGTTTCATCTTCTCCTCCTGCTTCACCTCTGGCTGTTGCTTCTCCTTTAGTTTCTTCTTCTCCTCCTCTGTTAGTTTATTCTCATCGCAAGGCTCCTCCACCGGTTGTCTCTACTCCTGCTGCTGATCCTCCTGCTTTTGACAACTCTGATCCTGCTGCACATATCCTACTCGAGGGCGTCATCCTCAAAATAGGTTGGGTTGGTCTAATACATGTTGTTCTGCTTCCTATCGTACTTTTTTGTCTGTTATTCACTCTTTTTCAGAACCTTAGTCTTACAAGGAGGCTTGTCAGGATCCTTAGTGGGTTCAAGCTATGAAGGATGAGTTGTCTGCTTTACAGAAAACTCGTACTTGGGAGTTGGTTCCTTTGCCTGCTGGTAAGAATCTGGTTGGTTACAAATGGGTCTACAAAGTCAAGACTCATTCAGATGGTTCTCTTGAGTGCTACAAAGCTCGTCTGGTTGCCAAAGGTTTCTCACAGGAGTATGGTATTGATTATAAGGAGACCTTTGTTCATGTTGCCAAGATGACTACCGTCTGTACTTTGATCTCTATCGTTGCTGTTCATTCTTGGCTTCACCAGTTGGATGTTAAGAATGCTTTTCTTAATGGCCATTTCACCGAGGAGGTTTACATGCGTCCTCTCCCTGGCCTTCACCATTCCTCTAGATAGGTTTGTCGCCTTCGGCATGCTCTGTATGGTCTGAAACAGTCTCCTCATGCTTGGTATGATCGCTTTCAGATTTTTGTTATTAAGATTGGGTTTCATCCTTCTGCTTCCGACTCTACCTTGTTTCTGAGACATACCTCGGCTGGTTTTGTTGCTCTCCTACTCTATGTGGATGATATGATCATCACTGGCTCTAACTATTTTGCTATCTTTGAGGTCAAACAACATCTCTTTCGCACTTTCGAAATGAAATATTTGGGTCCATTGCGGTATTTTCTTGGTATTAAGGTTGCCTGTTCTCCTAAGGGCTATTTTCTGTCTCAGGCCAAGTATGCTAATGAGGTTATTCACCGTGCCGGTTTTACTGATACTAAGGTTTTGGATACCCCCATTGAGTTTAATGTGAAGCTCAACTCTACTGATGGTGTCCCTCTGGATGATTCCACTTTCTATTGCGAGCTTGTGAGTTGTTTAGTTTATTTGACTGTCACTCATCCTAATCTTGCTTATGTTGTTTATGTGGTTAGTTAGTTTGTTTCTGCTCCTCGCTTCACACATTGGGTTGCATTGGTTCGGATTCTTTGCTATCTCCGAGGCACTATCTTTCAAGATTTACTTTTGTCCTCTACTTCCTCTCTGGATTTGGTGGCCTATACTAATTCTGATTGGACTGGTGATGTTACTCATTGTAAGTCCACGTCTGGATTCTATATCTTTCTTGGCGATTCCTTGATCTCTTGAAAAAACAAGAAACAAACTGTTGTTGCTTGCTCTACTGCCGAAGCTAAGTACTGTGCTATGACTCATGCTACTGTTGAGATTGTTTGGCTTCGTTGTCTCTTTTCTGATTTTGGTGTCCCTCTATTGTGACAACCGTAGTGCTATTCAAATTGCTCATAACACCGTCTTTCATGAGCGGACAAAGCATATTGAGATTGATTGCTACTTTGTCCGTCACCATCTGCAGTCTAGCTCTATCTCACTTCCTTTTGTTTCTTCGGCTTTGCAACTTGTTGACTTCTTTACCAAGACTCACACCACTGCTTGGTTTCAGTTTCTTCTTGGCAAACTCTCAATGTTTTCTGCTAAAACACCTTGAGTTTGAGTGGGGGTGTGAGAATATTATGTTTCATGTATATATAGTAGTTTATATATTCTGTATCTATTAGGGCTTTTGTTTCCTTTTTCAGTTCTAGGGTTATAAATCAGATGTATTCTTTGTATTATTACACAATTGAATATATAGAAAACATTCAGAAATCTTACAAAGAGGCCAATCTAGATTAGCTGCAAGAGAGAGTAGTATCCTGACTAAATTTGTCTTTGCAACCGGAGCAAATGTGTCTTGATAATCAACTCCATAGATTTGAGTAAAGCTCCTTGCCACAAGTCGAGCCTTATAACGCTCAATCGAACCATCTGCTCTGTGCTTCACAATATACACCCAAGCTCTGTTCACCCACTTTCCTCTCGTAGATGTTGCATATGCTTCAACTAAAGGTAACTCTAGTCATGTGTACAGGTGCAATGAAATCTGCCTTGTCAAGCTAGACAATTCGGTTGGCATGATAATAAGAATTTTGTACAATAATGCCTTAATCATAATTCATAACTAACCTTGTATATATATACTAAATTGGAGAGATTACAAATTAAAAGGTAGAATAAAATAAAATCATAATAAAGAAAAATAGCCAAATATCCCGTAACACATGATTTACAGGATCCCAAGCATATTCCAACACCCCTCCCCCACAAGCTGGTTCAAAGATATTCACTAAACCAAGCTTGACAATGGAAGACTGTGACAAGGTTGGTCCAACAGATTTGGTGAACATATCATCTAGCTGCTCTGATGAAGGGACAAAGGATGGACTCACCACTTTAGTCCTAACCTTCTGCCTAATGAAATGAATGTCCACCTCTATACCAAGAAGAATTTTGTGCAATAATGGCTTAATTATAATTCATGACTAGCCTTGTATATGTATACTACCTTGGAGAGATTACAAATTAGGAAGGTAGAATAAAATAAAATCATAATAAAGAAAAATAGCCTAATATCCTGTAATACATGATTTACGAGATCCTAACTTATTCGCATATTATAGCATGATAAGGATGACCGTTTAGGTTATTTAATTGTTGTTGACCCTAAGATTATTTGGTATGAAAGAGTTAGGTCCAACATTTATCCAAAGCATTGATTCACATAATACATTCTTCAGCATTCACCAACAAGCAATGCAACTTAGCAACTAAAAATTAATTGCTACTAACTTCACATCCTGATTATTATATACCACTTTAATTATGAAATTTTTTCTACTAGACATTAGTGCAGAAATAGCCATAATATGCCTTTTTTTCCCCTTCAATTTAATACTGGTGAGATTAGCTATCATGTTTGACCCATTTTAGTGTAAGCAATGTTCTTTGGCTTCTTAGTGGCTTGTTTAAATGCATTATGAACTATAGTTTCTATATATGCAAATGTGTGTTGTGTTAACCTTTTACTCTTTTACAAATGATTTCTTGTTATTTGTTGTCGTTACTGTTATTTATTTCTTCTTAGAATTTGAAATTACTTCAGCAGTGAGGTCAGTTCAAATATTCAGCATCAGTTATTAGCGAGGACTGTGATTTAAAGTAGAATGTCTTCAATCTCCATACTCATTTTTATGTGGTGATCAAATGCCCCTTTCATACCTGCTCAATTTTCATGACTGTTCTTTACATTATGATGCCTTTCAGCCGGTGTAGCTAGTGGAGCAACTAGAGCTGCCCTGACACAGCATTTTGCCCTTCACAATAATGCGGCAGATATATCTGCCAAGGTACCATAAGAGACTTGACAATTTAACAAAAAATATTTCATGAACTGCTGGTCTACACTAAATATAGCTCATATTGACTGAGATCCTGTTCCCTTATTCTGACAGGAAGGAAGTCAGGAGACACTCGCCACAATGATTGGGATGGCTTTGGGAATGCTTCTGGCACGGTTTACAATTGGACACCCCCTAGCCATATGGCTTTCGTTTTTGTCCCTGACCATGTTCCATATGTACGGTTAGTTCCATTTCTAAGATTTTCTAAATGGACATTCTGTCATGAATAGAATGTTACATCATGCACATTCCTGGGAGCCCTCATGTCGAGCCTGATTTTGTTCACACATACATTTTGATTGGTGCAGAATGGTAGAACCTACCATTTTGGTTGGGGTCATTTCACTTTTTTGAGTTTGGAGTCCACATATTTGGACCAATCATATTTCGGCAATGTGGGTTCAAATGAAATTATGCCTCCCTGTGTCTTATTTATAGCTTTGGCTGTTTGCAGCAAACTACAAGGCTGTTCGGTGCCTTTCATTAACTACACTGAACTGTGAAAGAAGCTCAATACTTTTGCTGCATTTTATGAAGACTGGTGGCCAAGGTGTGGCACATGATCTGTTATCATCATTCTTTCTGGACAAGTGACTTTTATTTTCACTAACATGTTTGGTGAAGGTTGTTTACAAGTTTGATAACATTGTCCTGGGAAAGAGCACATCATGGGCATTATGTGTGCCCAACAACATCAAGTTTTGTCATACATATATGTTAGTGTGGTTGAATTATCAAATGGTTTTGTGCAAAGATGTCCAATTTTCCAAACACAAACCTGTAAAATTTGAAATGAAACATCTTGTTTTTTAAAGGTACTTATACAGGATTTATAATCTGTTTTTAACTAAATACTATTAAAAAGTAAAAAAAAAAAAATCCAATTACAAAATTGCAGGATGATGTTGATAGGTTTGCATACAGAATGCATGTATATATATTTGTTTATATATGCCAATATACATCCTTTTTAAGTAATGATATATATATATATATATTTTTTGGATAAGTTATATGATTTAGAAACCATCTGTGGCTTGGCTGCCAGTTCTCTCTCCAGAGCAGGTCTCTGACATGGAGCATGTTTTACCATTATGGACCACTTCATGGATCTCGAAGAATCCCAAGTTTTTGCATACACGGGTACGCATAGGTGTGAGGGTTTCCTCTCTTAACCACCAGGAAATGTAAGTTATCAAATTCACTAAATTTTATCGGCAACATTAACATTAAGGGCACTCTTTAGGTGTGCACGCAGTTTTGTCCGGTTAAAAGTAAAATCTTTTAACACTATGATTTTTTATGCTTGCATTTTTGTGACAAATTGTGCATGAATCATTGGAGCTGTTGGGTTGTTGTATTAACATATCTCTCAAAGCAAAAATTCTTTGATATATGCATATTAAACTGCATATAGACAGAATATTTAAGTGACTTATTTCTCATCTGACAAACAGGACAAGCCTCTTGCATTCTGCTCAATCTCATTACAAGAAAGGTTGAAATTTATTTATTACTTTGCCATCATGAATATTCAACCAAAAAATGTTGGCTTACTTGGTTATTCAATTTTGGTTCTTCTAGCAAAGTACTTGCTGTTTGAGCAAAAGGGAACCGTCAGCATTGTTATGCATAAGGATTCGACAGCTGCAAATGTCTTGCAGGCATTCTTGCATGCTCTTGTCATGGAAAATCTTGATGGCAAGGACAGATCTTCACACTTGGAGAGCAATTCATGGATGGATAAACACTATGAAAATTTTATTCTGAAGGTATATGATGCGGAACGTGTGTGCACCATGGAGTTCTTATAATTTTGTCTTTAATATTTATTATCTAATTTATTTTAGGATTTTATTTTTAATTATAGTTTAATTGGAGTTTTATTTTGGTTAAGAATTTAATTAATATTTATTTTCGTCTTTTTATTAGGATTTTGTTTCATGTTTTAAATTAGGGTTTTAGGCCTGTAAGTATTAGATTTCTGCATTGTAATAATCAGCTTTGAATTATTGATATTGAATAGAAGATCCTGGCCGTTTTCTGAGATTAGGGTTTTAACCCTTGTGTTCTTCTTCTCTTCTTCATCTTAAATCTTTTGGTCCTTTTAATATCTTAAAAAAAATAAAATTCTTTTGAAGTCTTTGGATCAATTCTCCATTACTTCTGGGTTTGAGATCATTGGAGTAGTTGAATGGATTTTTTAATAGTCGTTCTGCATCAATGTTATTCTCTAGGTCGCCCTTTAATTTCAATTTTCAATTACTTGGAATTGCTTACAGTTTTTTTTTGTAATTTCTGGTACAAATGAGCATTTAGAAATAAGTTTTGCAGGCTACACTGTGCCTAAGGGGATAATGTCAACAAATGAACTAGGGGATAAGTTCCCAGAATCTGTAACTTATCAATTGTCAAAATAGAAAGAAGGAACTGCACTCGTAAAACACTATTAATTTTCAGTTGAGAAATCAAATACATTGGGATTATAATTCTTTGAAGCATTTACACTGCATCTCATGTTTCTGGCTTGAATTTTGCATCGTTACTATACCTTATAATCTCTACTCATCTTGCAGCTGCAGTCATTAGGGTGGAAAACAGAACGTCTTTTGTCAGCCTCAATCATTTGGAAGGCAAATTGGAGGCTGGGGCCTTTGAATGAAAAGATTGACTAAGAAACTTCAGGTATTACATAAATATTGACGTGTAGTGCTGGTGGAATTGAGATAGTGAAACTGATGGGCCCAATCAAGAACAAGAGAGAAATAAGAAAGAACCCTAGAGAGAGGATTTATCAATCAATCAATGTTCAATATCTAAAGTTGGTTACAAAGTCATTATGACTCGTGATATAAGCTTATATTAGCCCACTACTAATTATCACATGCCAAGCACATGATATCCTACATCAGAAACTAACAGCCATTCTATTTGAAGGGTAAAGCTGTCACTTAGAGGTAATTGATAGATTCTGAATTGCGGAGATTAATTTTGTTAGATGAATGACAACATTAATACAGGGAAACAGGGTCTGCTGTCTGAGATTGCAATGCAAATCTGGCAAGAGTAACCATTATTTATTACTGTTGTCTTAAAACTATTATGTCATCACTGGTTTGGGGCTTCCATTTCTGTTGGAGCTCTCAATATTATGTCATCAGCTCATGTTAGGACTTCACTTGATGGCATTTTGAGTTTACTGTCAGTTTTGAAACTGCGGTGTTAGAAATTGGAGTAATTTGGTTTTGCTTTTGGACATTTTAAGCTAATGCAATTAAATATGATTGCCTTTCAGTGGAAGGTTGATGTGTTACTCTATTTTTGTTTTACTTATTTATTTATTTATTATTATTATTATTATTATTTTGGTCATTTCTGGCAGTAGAAATTTGTTCCCCTGAATGGTATGTCTAGTTAAAGGCAAAGCATTACCTTTGAGCTTTAAACATGGAGAGGAACTTCCATTAGTATTTAGATTGTTATAAATTGGGGTTTGTTGATTGTTTTATTTTTATTTTAAAACCTGCAATATAGCTCACACATTTTCAAGGAGATGAAGAAGGGGTGTGTGTATGCATGTCCTTGTGTCCGTATTTTGAAGAAAACATTCTTGTTGAGTGTTCTTTCAGACTGTGGTTCATTAATTCAAGAATACTTTTCTACCATTCCACCCATTATTATTATTCTTGGCATACATATTGTGATGTTCCGAGTCTTAAAACCCGATTTGAAACCACCTGTATGATACCCCGATACAGTTACGGATCTGTGTTTCTATGAGTTAGGCTTGTTAAGTTAGTTGAGTTGAGGTTGAGGCTTGTTTAGCATGCCTCACTTTAAATGAATTTTGTTTCAACTGAGCCCATTCCTCTTTTCCCCCATTTCTCTTCACCTTCTCTGTCTAGACTCTCTTTTCATCTCCCTTCTCTCTCAAATCTAACCCATCACCCACAAATTCTTCAATCCAAGCAAATTAAAGAAGATTTTGATATTAGTTCTTTGGACCAAAGTGACGAGCGTGTCGTTTTGACCGAGTAATCAAGATTTCGGCAAATCCAAAAATGGGGGATTTTTCTTCTGGGATGGATGTGTGGTATTTTCATTACACAAATTTAGAAATTTGTAGAGATTTCAAAGCATGGGTTATAAAAATCTAGGGTTTGTTTTGTGTTATGTATTTATTGAGATATTCATCATTTAATGTGAATTGGGAAGGTTTTGGAGCATGTGATACCTTGACATGGAAAAGCCTTAATTTTCTAGAATTTCATGCATTGGAGAAATTAGAGAGATTTATAATCATGTTGGGAAATTGAAATTTAATTTTATTATTTGAAATGATGATGAGTATAAAGAATTTGTATTTCACGGATTTTGTTAAGAATGTATTAAATGAATACAACTCCCTCCACTTATGTGGAAAGTAGTAAAAAATTAAAAATTGTTATATTAACATGATTTGTTTCATAATAAGATCAAAACACCCTTGCTATTTTTCCCTCTATTATCTCTCTTTTGTTTCATAATTATTTATTTTTTTAGTGATTTTTTAATATTTTAATCAATATTTCATTTTTACATTTTAGATTCACTTAATTTAATTACAATTAAAATGTATAAAAATTAAAAACAATAAAACTCAAAATATTTTTGTACTTTAATCTTTACAAATATTTTACTTTTTAAGTAAATCTAGATTGACGCAAGGCAATTGTCCAATTGGTCATGGAGATAACACTTAGGTGTCAAGATGAATGAGTTTTTAGTTTTGAGTCTACAAAAGTCTTTTTTATTTTTATTTTTTATTTTAAAAATTGATTAAATCACAAAAAAAAAAAAGAAGAAGTATCAATTAAAAACTCAAAACCAAACAAAGTGATTGTTCCCACAGCCACAAAAGATTAGATTTGGGGATTATTGTTTCAAAAATTTGAAAATTAGATTTATTGCTCGAGTGCCTTATTTTATATGATTTTCTGTTTTAGGAAATTTACACTCCAGTGAATATTTTCAAAATAAATTTCAAATCAGCGGCAGAACTTATCTACTTTAATAATTGAAGTTATAAAATTTTTCATGACCTTACAATTATTTTTTAGTCTTACAATTGATTCACAATTTTTCCTTTCTTTTTTGGTATAGAAATAATTTTTAAAAAATTAAAAGCGCGTGCGTCTTGAAGGCGTCTTGACAATAATACACATATATATATCCATTATATTATTTTTATTTCCATCAAATTAATTTCTAATTGTTCAAAATAAATTTTAAAAATTCAACTAAACAACATTAGTTTTCACGTGATAAATTTAATTTATTATCATTATTATCTAACATTACACTTGAGTTAAAGAATCCTAATGTCAGGGGTTGTTTGCGATGACCTAAATAAGTGCACTTTTTATCTTTTTACGAAAAGATGTGCAGAAAAGTAAAGAGATAATGTGATGAAAAAAAGATAAAAAGATAAAAAGTGTGTACTTATTTAGGATAGCCAAATGCGCCAAGACGGGTATTTTCATCTTAAAAGAAGACATGAGATTATTAGCTTTTTAAGAAGGATAATTCTGCTTATACCACAATTCTATCTCCTTATCCTTATATTTTCATTACAATCAATTAAATTTGAACACCATCTCTTTACACTTTCTAATATACTAATTTTACCCTCTTCAATCGTACCTTCCTTTACATCCATTTTCATCTCTCCTACATCCTTCTCTTCTTTTTTAAATCCTAATCTCACTATTGGCCACCTGTGGACGTTGTGTCAACTTGCTTTATTCCACACTAATAGAGTCGCCATTTAATTTTATAGAAAATGAAGAAATCTTTAACAAAGAAAACTAAGTAAAAGACCTGATCCGTCATAATTAGAGAATTTCGGGTTTGGAAGCTAAGGTACAAAAGGAGAGACTATCACGACCCCAACCCACCCTTAGATGTTAAAGTGGTGATTGGCTAGTAATCATAGATTACCTATGACCTCTTAATCAAATCACAAAATATTTATTAAATATCGGGGCCTAAAGCAGAAATAAAAACAAAAATAATATTATCCATTGAGTTGTGCATACATTATATGAACCTAAATACTCAAAAACATTTAACAACACACTTATAATATATACAAACATTTATCTGATACACAACCTAAGATCACGTGCATGGCTTAACAAAACTTAACAAAATAAAGCTTAACAAAGCTTGGCTAAAAACAAAAGCTCAATATAGAGGCACTTCTTTGAATGGTCTTCTAAAACAGGTTGACTCCAAAGCAAACTCTAATTCCACATACTCACCTATATATATAGGGGAAGTAGGTGAGTTAGAAGCCCAATTAATAATGTTAATGTAAAGAGGTTAAATGAACGAGTTCAAGAACTTAATAAATCAATATTCTTAACATGATCAAAGCATTTTTCAGATATATTTATAATACATGAAGTTCATCAAAACTTTCATAGTTAAAACATATTACATGGTACATTTGATAGCATCATACAAAATAAATAGAGTAAAGCTTGACAAAACAACCTCAAAGGATCGAAAACATACAGAACGTCCACATTGGCCGAGATCATATAGAACATCCACATTGCAACCAAAACATATAGAACCTTTATAATGGGTCAATTACATACAGAATGTCCATAAAAAGAATGAAGATATACAGAACGATCATACATGATCTGAGCCATGCAGAACGAACATCAAAGATCGACATCATATAGAATGTTTATAACAAATCAATAACATATACAGAACGTCTATGATGAGTAGAAGACAGAATAGAGGTTTCCGAAGATCAAGCATATTTTTATGGATGTCACTTTAGATAATAAAAAAGGAATCTCATTCATTCTTATCAAAAACAATAATTTTGGAAAAACTTATCATACTATAAACACTTAGCATATCTTATCATTTCAAAAAATACTTGTATTGGAACACTTATCATATCAGAACATTTCATAAACAATATACATATTTCATAAAACATCTCATGTTATAGTATTTTCAAAACCATTTATACGAAAATATCTTTACAAAGACATTATTCATAGTGCCTTGGTTTGGATGTTACTCCTTGGCGGTCCAACCTACAGAAAGCACATACACAATTTGATAAAACAAAAGCATTCCATTAATTTCCATTCCCTTTATTCATTCAGATTAGTTAACGCCAGTTTCTAATTAGAAGTGATCCGTAAGTGTACTTGCCATTTCTTCAAGTTTTACTTTGGTGAATAAAAAATAATGGTTAACAACTCTCACTTATTGAAGCTAAACATTAATGAATTTCTTCAAGCTGTAAAATTTTCTATATGCAATGCTAGTAGTACATCTTTGATTTGTAACAGAACATACATGTATTGCTCTAAGGGCTTCACTCTTCTAGTACTACCAAAATATCAACTTATATCAAACTTAGACACATGTATTGCCATATTTGGTATTGGCTGATATATGGTGATTGTAATTGCAAAGGTGCTGGCAAATCCTGTGGCAAAATCCTGAAAAATATATGACCAACTCTAGAACATGAATCAGGTGTCTACAGGAGGTATTGTTGCATTTATGAGGTTTCTGGTTTTTGGTCAGGTTGTGTTTTGAGGTTGGAAGGTGGAATATGTTTGTTTTGGCGAGTTTGTGTTTAGTTTGAATGTAGACAACCAGTGGTTTTGAAATACTCGATATGTCTAGTTGCTTCAGAGCAAAATAAGATGTCAAAAGAACTCGGGCTCATTTAGGAAGCTAATATGGTGCGACCTTTTCCTTTTGTGCAGCTCCAGAAGAAGTTTCAGCTGTTGCTTGTGACGATAAACCAGATCGTTTGGAAATGGCTCAGCTTTATAATGAGGTAAAATCTCATTTATTACAGAATCAAATCATATATCTTACCTGATTTTGATGTCTATGAGAAGAAATATTATTCAGGAAATGATATGTCATCACTAAAGATTGTTTCTTAAATGTAGATGTGCAAAGTACTTGGACAAAATGCCAATGAATCGATGGAGGCATTTTTAGCAAACAAACCAGCAGGTTTCAAGTTGAAGAAGAATCTCCTTCCACTAGAGACCATCTATCAAGATATAAACAGAATCCTCTCTCCAGTTCAGCAGGATTGTTTCTTCTTCTTCTTCTACTATTATTATTTATTTATAATTTTTTTTTTGAACTTTATACCAAATGTGTTATGTGATGGATAGATGAGAGTGTAATCATGTTACTAATCGGTATAATATGTCAAGAGCCTCATTATTTTATTTTTAATTTTGTTTTTAAACTTAGTTTATTTATTATTTTAATAAACATCAATTATTAGTTCTTATTGTTTATGACAGGTATTTTTTTCAACCATATCAAATTAGCACAACGTTAAAAATAAAAAAAAATCAAATAAAGGCTATGGCGGCGTTTTAAAACGTCACTATATCCCTACCCCAACGGTTAGATTTTTAAAATGTATTAATATCTTTAACGGCGTTTCAAAAACGTCGCTAAATGTCATAGTGACGTCACATTACAATTTGTAGGACATTTGGCGGCGTTTTTAAAAACGCCGCCTATAACAATATAACGACGTTTTTCAAACGCCATAAAGCTATAGCGACGGCCGCATCATCGGCGTTTAGTATTAAACGTCGCCAAAATAATTAGCGACGTTTTTAGTACCTATAGAGGCGTTTTTAAAACGCCGCTAAAAGTCAATTTTCCAGCAGTGTAAGTGTCTTTTAATTCTCGGTCAGTCTTCATATATGCATAGAGATGTCCGGAAAGTCAAAAAGGTCAAAAGAACAATAAAACAGATTCCCTTGTTTTTCGCATGTACAAAAGCTCCTAGTCGTACATATAGTTATTTAGGTATGTTCAGCCCTATTTTGGTTTGACGACTACATGTGTGGGGCTCACAGCCGCACATGCGGTTCTGGGTTTGAAGAGCAGTCTGAAATTTTGCAAAGTGTAAGCATTTGGAACTCAATTTGGTGACCAAAACTCATGCATTACTTAATCAAAACATGAAAATAAACATGAAACATGATTAATAATTAACTTATTTGAATCAAAACCTTACTTAATTTCAAAGTCAAAACCCAAATCTTCATAAACTCACGGTTTCCAAAACTTTTCTTCAAAATCAAAATGTGTAATAAAATTGCATGGCTCAAATCCTCAAAGATCTTGATGCATGTAATTTATGAAGCTAGTTCAAGTATAACTTCTAAAATTGAACTCAAAATTGACAAATGAAAAGAATTATAACTCATATTCTTCAATCCAACTCAATTTTATATTCAAAACCCAATTATTGTCAAATTACATAATTAATCTCCAAATTACTTCCTGAATTCAAGTGATAGATTAGTTAACTATAAGATTTTGTTTTGAATTTTTTTTTTGGTAATTACATTTTGGTTTGGATTTTTTTTTACCTTAAGCTTGAATTCTTAAGTTTTCCTTCAAATTCTTCATTTCTCTAAGCTTTCCTTCTTCAACTCTTGAGTTCTCTAATTCTCTCTCTCTCTCTCTCTAGGTTTTCTCCAACACATAAAAGAATACAACCCACACCTCTTGATTCAACACAATTATACACACACACACACACCTCCCAAAACTCTAGACTCTTCTACACTAAATTGATTAGGATTAATTTAATTACTAATTACACATTAGCTTAATTAATCACAACTTAGTCTTAATTAACAGAATTAGTCCATGACTTAATTAACTTAATCACACTCAATTAAGGCTTAATTTAATCATATTAATTTTTACTAAACTAAATCGAATATTTAATTAATTTCCTATAAGGCTTAATACATGAAATTAAACTGATTCAACTTATCTATTATATTTTCTTAAGCCATTTAGGCTTTCAATTTCTGATTCAGAAACAAATCCTTAACAAAAGCATATACAAATCAGATACAGATTATCACACACAATCAAACACATATTTCACATAATCAAATCAGATACAAAATATGCCAATAAATTCCAAAATCAAATCAGAATATGCAATTAAAATTCAAATCTCCATAATCAAATAAATGTAAATGATGCGTACAGTGTGGTTATCATAGTCTCTCCCCTTAGAAAGTTTGGTCCACAAAACTTGTAGCACTTGTATCGGAAACAAATCAAATATCTTCATCTCATATCGCTCCATATTCCAAGCAGATATATATATATATACATATTTCTATTCGTTTTTCTTCATAGGAGTTCATCTCATTTCTTTGACAGTTAGCAACTCAAATTGGTAATCCATCACAGTCTATATCATCATCAAAAGCTATCTACATGTATTCAATTGTAACGCCTCGAAGAAAAACACAATAAAGACTCAATAACTTCCAATTTCATTATCTTGTTTCCAAATCAACAACTCCCATTGTTTAATGTATACGGAAAATAAAGCCTCAACATTTATATCATCACCAAATCTCCCACATTTGTATTCATTAAACTCAAGAGATTTACAAAAACTATTGTAGTTATACATTCAACATCCCTAGAATACGAATCTATAACATATGGCACAATATGTCAAGTACAAAACAATACCCTCAAGGGCTACAATTTCCAAGGTTTATCCCCAATTACACAAAATAATGGTTTTCAAACCCATACATGTAAAGCCCTTGACTTATCAAAATAATTACAACAAAACAAAAAGAGCTTTGTGCACTCAGAATACATTTTACGCCTTTAAGTTGGCTGGAGCACCACATCATTTCCTGCACAAAATCCAATAGGGTGAGCACAAAGCCCAGTAGGAAAATTTTTAACAAAGTATATATATTTTATACAGTCTCCTGAGATGAATACATATATCATGTCATGCTCAAAAACATATATTTGTATCTTTTGAAACTTTTGTGCACAATGCAATTTGAAGATACAATAATTCAATAACTTTAATGTAGTTTAAGGGGTGGTAAATACGATTCAGGTAATCTCTAGGTTGGTGTTTGTAAGTAGACATAACAAGCACTACTAATACCTACTTTATCAGTTGCTAACCGGAAGGCACGTGGTACCTCTTCCGCGTGTGTTTTCGGTCTTTCACTATGGACACTCAGGCTAACTTAATCAATATCAATTGCACCTGTATCTGAACTTACCAACGTATTTACCCCCAAACAAATCAAAATGATCTTGTTTCACAAAACAATTCCTTTCTCAAGGCAATGACTTTCCAATGCAAGGTTCAAAATCATTTATGACAATGATTAAATGGAATGGCAATGAAAAATATAACAATACGTCAATATAGTTCCATTTTTCAATCCCACCACACAATCCTCCATTGTGATCAAATTCCCACATCTCTTATCAATATAACATCATAATATAATTCCAAGAGATAACATAACAATACCAACATTCATGTATTCTCCACATGTTAAACATCATTTTCTAAACTTAGTTTTCCAAGATAAACCAACAATAAGTTTTAAAATCAATAATTCTCATTTCTTCCATGAAATTCCTCATTTGATACAATTATAGAAATTTCTCCAAATTCTAGGGTTTTCACTAAAACTAGGTTTTTGTTCCATTTTTTAAAGGATTTTTCAACAATAACACCCACATTATAGAACATAGCCCATATTCTCAAAAGCTTAAAAAAATAGAGCAAATCTACTTCTAATATCATCTAGGGTTCACCAATCCAAAATCAAAATCCAAACATCAAGAAATACTCCAAACAAGTTTAGACTTGCAAAAACATATATATAACTCAAAGATTATCCATACCTCAAGCCTGGAAGAGGAAGGAGATGAAAACCCTAAAGTTCAATGTTGATGAAAACTCGATTCAGCCGGTGTAAAGGTAACCCGCCCTCTTCGATTTGGTGTAAAAAGCCCCCTCAAATTCTTGAAGATTTTTGCTAAATCTTTGAGAAAAGTTTGGATTTGGGTGTGTTTCTAGATAGAAGGGAGAGAAAAGATGACTATTGAGAGAAGTGAAAAAGAGTGTCTAACACGTTTTTGGTATCAGTTTTGAGAAAAAGATGACGAAATTCGAGACAGATGCGTCGAAATTCACAGGAGCAGCTTGAATTCTGCACGAGTGGATTCTAATTCCTTCAAGGGCAGTTTGCTCTAGAGAAGAATCTAGAAATTTTCCCAAAATCCACTTGAGCGGAATATAGAATCTGCACGATTGATTTTTTGCCCAGAAAACCCAGAAACCCTTGTGAGAATCCGCTCGAGCGGTTGCTAATTCCGCACAAGCAGTTTTGCCCAAAAACTCAGAATTTGGTTTTTGTACTCCGAAACCAAAATTCAAAATTTTTAACTTGGAAAAGATAAGAGAGATTAAGTAAGAGTAGAAAAAAAATCTCAACGACCCAATACGATAAACAAAATGCCAAAAGTAATGCACACTAACTTATTACTCTATACTAGTCAAGTCTAGCACCAAGGACATCACACTATCTTCCCCTTAGGAAATTTTGCCCTCAAAATTTGGTCACACCTCTCACCAACCACCTCCAACAAAGAAGGACAATACAACAACCAAAGGCTTTGAATGGTAACAACCACACTAATGACAATAATGAATCCACAATAACAAAAAATCAATTATAGCATGGAGATCTCAATCTCAACAATGTTTCATTACCATCATCAAATTTTCCATGGGCCAAGGCCACAATACCAACCACCACAAATATGATAATCATAAGCATAAGTCCAACGACAATTGTAACAATCCTTCAATAGTTCTCATGCTTAAAAAGACAACAACAATCATAACAAGTGGTTTACAATTCCAACGATTTATTCTCAAACACCAGAGAAAATTACAATCTAGAACTAACTAAGCATTCTTAAATAAATCCAGATACTTGGAATGGATTTCTACCTCCCGTTCCCAAGTTTCTTCCTCAACCCCATGGTGTCTCCACAACACCGTCACTAATGGTATAGTCTTTCCCCTCAACACTTGTTCTCGGACATCTAAAATTTGAACTGGTTGCTCTTCGTATGAGGCATCCTTATCTACCTCCAAGTCAACCCAATCAAGTGCATGTGAAGGATCGAGTTCGTACTTCCTAGTATAGATACGTGGAACACGTTGTGAACCCTAGAAAGCTGTGGTGGTAAGGCCAAACGGTAAGCCACTTCCCTAATCCGATTTAAAATCTCAAAAGGTCCAATAAACCTTAGAGACAATTTTCCACTCTTACCAAATCTCATCAAACCCCATTTCGGTGAGATCTTAAGAAACACATGGTCACTAACCTTGAAAGATAGAGGTCGCCTTCTCTTATCGGCATAACTCTTCTGTCGGCTTTGAGTCGTAGCTAACCTCTTTCAAATGAGAGCAACTTTCTCGATCGTCTCTCTAACAATCTCTGAGCCTAACATCTGCACATCACCCACCTCGGCCCAACAAACTAGTGATCTACAAGGTTGGCTATACAAGGCCTCGAATGGTGCCATCTCGATATTAACCTAATAATTGTTGCTATAGGCGAACTCAATCATTGGTAGGTGCCTCTCTTAAGACCCCTTGAAATCAAGGACACAAACTCTAAGCATGTCCTCCAAAGTCTAAATGGTACGCTCTATTTGTCCATCGGTCTAAGGATGATAAGCAGTGATAAGGGTCAATTTAGTTTCCAATGCCTCTTGAAGGTTTTGCCACAACAGGGCAGTGAAACGAGGATCTCTATCCAAAACATTGGTCACAAGGACCCCATGAAAGTCGAACTATCTCTCTAATGTACAACTCTACCAAATTAAGTTGCCAGTGCACATCGAAATGACGTACGTAGACTTAGTCAACCTATCAACAATCACCCAAACGACATCATTACCTTGTGAAGCCCAATTACAAAATCCATGATAATATGCTCCCATTTCCACTTGGCAATAGGTAAAGGTTGTAGCAAACCCGCTGGCTTTTGGTGCTTGGCCTTCACTTGTTGGCAAGTAAGGAATTTCGAAGCAAATAGGGCAACGTCTCGTTTCATACCCCTCCACCAAAACTGATAACTAAGATCATGATACATTTTAGTGCCTCTCGGATGTACTACAAGGCCTAAGTGATGAAATTCTCAAAGTACCTCTTCTCTACAAGATTCCAACACAAACAAATGGTCTAGATACCTCACGCTCAAATGTGAGTTAATGTTCAAACCCTTCTCTTCCTTCCTATTGGAGATCTTATTGCGGATTGTTTCCACCTCACGGTCACCCTGTTATGTCTCTATGACTCTGCTAATCAAGGTAGGTTGAACAATTAAAGTAAATAAGGTAGCACCCTCACTAGACTCGCCCAGTTGCAAATCAAACTCACCGATATCACCTAGCATATCCCGTTCCCGAATGGCCACACTTGCCACACTAATCACAGATTTTCGACTCAAGGCATCAGCCACTACAGTGGCCTTCCCCAGATGATAATACAACTCAAAGTCACAATCTTCCATAAATTCCTTCCATCTCTATTGGCATAAATTCAAATTTTTTTTTGGCAAAATAAGTATTTTAGACTCTTCTAATGGGAGAAAACATCAAACTTTTCAATACAAATAATGTCTCCAAATCTTCAAGGCAAAAATTACCGCCGCTAACTCTAAATCATGGGTGGGGTAGTTCTTCTCATGAGTTTTCAATTGTCATGAACCATAGGCCACAACCTTCCCTTCTTGCATCAATACACAACCAAGTCCATCTTGGGACGCATCACAATAAACGATATAACCCAAGCCCCTTTTCAAAATTATCAAAACTGATGCGGTGGTCAACCTAGTCTTAAGTTCTTGGAATGACTTCTCACAAGTTTCGTTCATACAAATTTGACACCCTTCCTTGTCAACCTGGTCAGTGGTGCGACTAGTCTAGAGAAGTCCCTCATGAAATGATGATAATACCACGCCAACCTTAGGAAACTCAGATTGCAAAAATATTTTTGGGTTGTTTCCAATCTTGCACGACATCTATCTTAGAAGAATCTATAGTTAGTCATTCTCGCAACACAACATGCCCCAAAAACTTTACTTCAGTCGGCCAAAACTCACATTTCTCAAATTTAGCATACAATTGGTGCACTTAAGTCAAGCATTATCCGTAAGTGTTCCTGTTGTTCCTCTTTGGAGGTTGAATAAATCAAGATATCGTCCACAAAGACAAGCACAAAACGGTCTAAGAATTCTTAGAAGACTCGACTCATCAAGTCCATAAAGGAAGCAGGAGCATTGATTAAACCGAAAGGCATTACTAGGAATCCATAGTGGCCATAATGGGTGCGAAAATCCATTTTTTGGATATCCTCCTCCCTAACTCTCAACTGATGTGTAGCTCGACTTTTTCGCGCCCTCCTTTCGGAAGGTCGAAATAAGCCCTACAGTTCAGACTCTCACGGTTCTAAATCTAATTCCATAAGTGCAATGTGAAATAAAAAAAAACACCAAAGAGTCCAAATCTGGCAAATCTTTTGGAAATAGACAATAACAAATGCGATAAGCAAGAATGAATACAATAAGCAAGATAACAACACATGAATAAGCAGCTTCAAGCTTAAAACCAACACAGGTTTCCATACAAGAGATAAAACACACTTTAATCACGTCAAAATAAGAGACGAGGAAAGAAAACATCGCTCAGGATTGTGTTTCACGCATCTTGAGAAACTGAGAAAACTGCTCGGGGTTGCGTTTTGATGCATCCTAAGAAACAAGAAAACTTGTCCGGGTCCGCATTTCACGCGTCCTGAGATACGATAAGAAAACTGCTCAGGCTTGTGCTTTGCACGTCCCAAGATAAAACCCGCCCAGGGCCGCGCGTCACACGTCCTGAGATAACAAGAAAACTGCTCAGGCTCGTACTTCGCATGTCCCGAGATGAAATCCGCCCAGAGCCGCGCATCACGCGTCCTAAGATAACAAGAAAACCACTTGGGCTCGTGCTTTGGATGTCCCGAAATGAAACCCGCCCAGGGCCGCGTGTCACGTGTCTTGAAAACCGCCCGGGCGGGTGCTTCGCACCTCCCAAGATAAGAGAGGTGTGCTATAGATACATGAACAATCTCATCTGCAAAGCCGTGCAGGTTCTCAAACTGAGACAAGAATGCCTAGAATTCCTCTGAATGAATCGTACATACAATATCATTTGCCGGTTAGTATGCGATAGATGCACAAAGTGAACAAGTGTGACAGATGCACAAAGTATATTCCATGTAAGAAACAAAAGCATATTCTATGTGAAATTGGAATGGTGCGAGATACGCATGCAATATGCACAGGTGAAATGCATATTCTACACAACAATATATATAAAATGCATATTCTATGCAGCAATAGAGAACGAAAGAAGAACGAAGGCAAAACGAACAAAAGCGATATCCAACGGCACCTTCCGATTTACTTCCCGGAGGAACTGTAACATGTTTAAAAAGGATACACCTTGTTCATGTTGACAAGTGATGAACATCGTGCACCAAAACACAGTTTTGAGCTTCCGCAGAGACAATCTGAACCCAACAGTGAACCTTCCTTACACTTCTTGAGAACCAAGGACACAAAACAGCATAATGACACAGAGGGAAGCCAACGGCCACCTGCCGACCATAGGAGAAGGCTTTCGGCCACCTGTCGGCCATAGAAAGGCCTTTGTCGGCCACCAATGGGCTTTGTCGGCCACCTGCTGGCCATCGATGGCAATTCGGGGGCAAACTTGACTTTTCATGCACGGGGTCTTTAAGTATAGGTAAAGGCCCTTCATTTCCTCACTACCACACATTCGAAATTGCTCTCCCTCTCTCTCTAGACCCTATTTCTCTCTAGATTCGAGCTTTTTATGCATTTTCCAACGCCTCACGTAAACTTTATTCGCTAAACCCTCTTGATTCTCTTCACTTTGAACCGATTGGAATTTGATTTTGACACATTTTTCCTCATTTTCACCGTTCTAGGCTTGTTCTTCTCAAGTTCCTCTTGGGTTTTGCGAACTTCCCCAAGCTTTGACTTTTTCTTTTATTTTCTCTTTCTCCTAGGGTTGACTTTTTCTAAGTTTACCCTCTTTTCGCCATTTTTCTTCGTTTTTCACCTACTTTTCACCCATTTTCCAGATGGCGGATGGTTCACCACACGACGGGGCCCCTCCAGAGGTTCCCCCCGTATTTCTACCTATTCTCGAGGCAGATGAGCCGGTTATTGTCAAGGCGGCTGGAGGTATTAAGGTTGACCTCGAGGCAGAGTTCGGGCTTGAGCTTGAGCCTGAGCCAGAGCCACTACCAGTGAGGGTATGACTATTTGATCCGGAGAAGTACCATCCCCAGAAACATATCTTGCCAGCCAGTGGCATTAGGCGCTTTAGCGTCTTCGTTATCAGTGTGTCGGAGGATCTCCAGCTGAGGGAGTGGACTTCACACCTTTCATCCATCGTCATTAAGGTATGAGCTCTGTTTTCATGCATTCTTGCCTGTCTTTACTTGCATTTCTTGCACTGTATTTTCTGACTGTACTTTCATTATTGCCTTATCTGATTATACTTGTCCTTTGCCACATGGTGAGTTCATGCCTTCAGAGGGTACGAAGCTACGACCGCATGAGGTTGGTATGATGAGCTCCCTGCAGGAGTTCATAACATTATGGACGAGATTGGCTTTGGCCAATTCTGCTCCGGCCTGATGCGGGTCATTGCTAGCCGTCCACTTTTGGGAGCACTTATGGAAAGGTGGTGGGACACCACCAACTCCTTCCACTTCTCCACTACTGGGGAGATGACGATGACTTCCTATGACTTTGCCATGATCACGGGCTTAGGAGTAGGCGGCGATCCGATCCCTTTTGATTCAAACATGGGGGAGTGGGAGGTGACTTGGGTTGAGTTGCTGGGAGCACGTCCACCCTTGTACCAGGCAAGCATGGTCAGATATACTTGGTTCACTGAGCAGTTCTATTACGACCCAAACTTGCCTCTAAAAGTTTGGACATGACCGGCCTGAAATTAAGCCTCAGAGTTAAATTTCCATAATTATATTTATATAGGGCCTGAACAGAAGCAAATATAGTATCAAAATAAAACAACCATTGAGCTGTGTGTACATGTCAGGATCATGACACATTATATACCATTTATATACATTGAGTCCAAACATGTACGTTTATATACAAAGGGTAGCAACCTTTAGTCTAAGTATTAAAAACAAACTAAGACAAGTCACCCAGGACTAGCAAAACATGCCATTATACATATGGGACTTCCCAAAATAAAACAAAAGGTCCCAATTATAAAATAAAAGTCCATTTGGGTACACTACGAAACAGGTCCAGCAAAAAGGGCTTTTGAAGCCGACCTAGGGTTGTCCTCCACGTTGATTACCTACATGTACATACATAAACACGGAGTGAGCCAAGCTCAGTGAATAATAGCAATGTAGAGAAGGTAAGTGAATAAGCATAAGAGCTAGAGACGATATATAAACTAAGTACAGGTCTCATTCCTAAGCATACTTCAGAATGGCCTCAGGCCCATAATTTAAGACAGAACGGCCTCAGGCCCACATAAGATACAAAATGGCCTTAGGCCCAACACAATATGGAATGGCTTTGAGCCCAACAAATTAACAGCTGTCTAGAACAATATAAGGTAGATGGAACATCGGCATGTCCCTATCTCCTTTAGCCTTAGCGCCATTGGTCACATGTGATCCATATCGTTACAAAGTAGATAGAACATCGGCATGACTCCATCTATCCCGGTGTTAGAGCCGTATGTCATAAATCATAAACAATTCATATCATAACGACCTTGGGCCGACCTTTATTATGAGGTTCTCAACGACCTTGAGTCCATGATAGTGACATTGTGCAATTTTCTCAGTTAGTTCCAATCACATGGCCATATCCATCACATATGTTATTCATAAATAAAAGCATGATTATAGCAATAAGCAAAACATAACTTTACACTACTATTACTCACTATGGGGTGGTTGCACGACGGCCTCTTCCGGTATGTAACCTGCACATAGGACACACTTGTAAGTACTTCCTTCTTCTTTAGTCTTTTCTTCTTTATTTATTGTTCGATTCGTTAAGTTTCGCTTAATTATCAATATTACAGAAGAATCAAATGGACATTTTAACGCGTTCAAAGGGTCGAGAGGGGTGAAAGAAGTCAACATAATTTTTCCCTAACTGCACGTATGGAAGTCCCTAGCTGTACGTGCGAAAAGGTGCGCCGTACGTGCCTTTATTTCAGAATGCAATCTTCAGATTCTCCTATTTTTTGCACGTGCGGCCGTGAGCCTCGCATGTGCGGTGGTAGGCTCTATTTTGAGTAGTCTGAAATGTAGACATACTAAACATGAATTTCATAAGTAATTAAGTCATAACTCATGTAAATGGAATTTATTCAACTTGATCATATTTCTTTTTTATCTTTTCATAGTGAACTACAAGAGATGCAGCATATAGAAAAGGAGAGATACAACATAGCAGGATCATAACATGCAAAACTTGAAGATTGGAAGATGAATCTCCTTAAGCTATCTCAAAGTAAACCCACACTTTAACATTTAACCCTCAAATTAAGCAAACACCATGAAACTTGGCAAGTCCTATGGGTATCCTCTCAACCAAATCCAAAACCCTAATTTATATGAGTGAAAAACTTCCTTCAAATACTTGAGGACAATGAATTAAGGGTAGTTTTAGAGTAATTGAGTTGCTTTACACTTACTTTGAGCTCCAATCTTTGAACTCTCTCTCAAATCCTCCAAGCTCTTAGTTGATTTGCCCATTTTCTCTCTTTCTCTTTCTCTTCTCTTCCTTGCTTTTCTCCAGGAGATATTTTTTTGATTTTAAGTTCTCTAAAAGTCCCTTATAGCTATCAACTTTCTAAGTTATGAGTTAAATAAGCTTAATTGAGAATTGGCCCAATTAAATCAATTAATTCGTTACGAATCAAATTTTTACAAAAATTCACATTATGGCCTGAAAATCATGCTAATCAAAACAGTAAAGTCAATTTCGGGTTATCGCGCCTTTAAGGCTTTCAATTTCTAGTCCAAATGTCTTAATTTCAATAGATTTTCTCATAACCAACATATATAACGTCATGAATATATATAATTCACACGCTTAAACACAAATTTACATAAAATGTCATGGCTACATATAATTATGTCTTAATTGACAGTTTAAAGCATACAAGAGGGTCGAGTTATTACAAGTTCAGAGGAAGCAAGCCCGAGACAGTAGATGGAGCAGTACGCCAGAGGCTTTCTGATGTTCATCTTCGGTACCACCTTGTTTTTGAACAGGTGGAACACCGTAGGCTTATATCTGCTGAGCGCCTTGGTGACCCTTCCTCAGGTGTGCTTCTATGACTGGGGTAGAGCTGGCCTCGCTACCCTGTATGGCTACATAAGCTTTACCTCCCGCCTGTGAGGAGACTTGATTGAAGGCTACTGGCGAGCTTGGGAGGTATGCATCTCAGTTCCCTCTTTGTACGTTACATTTTTTGCTTTACATTACTGCTTCATATCTGTTCAACACCTATGCTTTCTGCTTTGCACTTTCTATATTTGTTCATGCATTGTGCTTTCTACTTTGCACTTTACATTTTCTGCTTTACACCTGTTCAACACCTGTGCTTTCTGCTTTGCACTTTCTATATTTGTTCATGCATTGTGTTCATATATCACTGCATTTTCTCTGCAGCTATGGGTCTATGCATATTTTCCAGCTTTGGCTCCAGAGCCCATAGAGGAGCTCTCACTGGCAGTCCCTTATTCACGGAGGTATGACGGCCGGCACCAACGTAGGATCCGTGAGACCTTCACATTCTTTTGCCATTACTTGACACTGTGGTTGCTCATGAGGTAACCTGAAACATAGTCATTTTTGTTTTACAACTGTTCTAATTCACATTTATCAACTGACAACAACTAATAATTTGTATAACCTCTATTTGCAGATTATGTGGCAGCCATGGGCCATGATGCCGGTTGAGATATGGGACCAGTATGTCGGAGCCTAGGCCACTTCTCGCTTTCACATTCTACTTGAGGGCCCGGTTTGCCGGGCCTGGTTCCTGAGTGAGCGGTTCGTGCGCTAGACTGTGGGCCTGCCTGACCCGATCGTTCCGATGGCACCGTTCAAGTCCATAAGATCAGCAGACAGCCTCACCGTAGATACAGTCACTCAATTTATGGTGGGCTTGGATGCTGATTACTTCAGGGCAGAGGGTGACTGTGCGACCTTCATTCAGACACACCTTATGCCATCTCTGACAGGCGCTCACAGAGACGAGGAAGCGAGGGCTCTTGCTGCGAGAGAGGTGCCTAGAGTGACCAGGGCCCGTGCTAGAGGGGCTTCCCATGCAGGGTAGAGGACCGGCTGGCTAGAGCTTTCCACTACACTAACATGCTGGCAGCATACTGGGGCGACTTACCAGGTCTCGATTGAGCCTGCAGCTGCTGATCATGAGCTTGTCGGGGTGCGAGGCCCGACTAAAGTATGGACCATACTTTACGATATGCACTCCACATTTCATTTCAGATATGTCTACTGCGAACATTGATCATCCAAATGCATTTGCAAGTATCCATTGAGTACACGGGAGCGCTCTCGAGCTGATAGCCTCATTAATGGGCATGGTACAAAGGAGAGAGATGTTGTTCGGTCTCCACGGCATCCCGATAATTTCTTTAATTTGCACTTCATGCTATCAAATTTCCATTGATACATTGACACTGACATTTCAACTATAAACTTCCCAAACTACACTGATACACTGCATTGGCACACTGCATTCACACACTATATCTGACTTATTCATACACTCATTCTGCATACTATGCTTGCATCTGATACACACACTGAAACTGATATGTGACAACTGTTTTTTCAGATCCCACCTATACCGATGGCTCTGGCGGCAGCAGCGGCAGCAGCGGCAGTACCTCCTCCAGTAGCAGGGAAAAGAGGCAAAGATAGGGGCACTCAAGACCGGAGCAGTCCTCCAGAGTCCATCTTATGCGATGATGATGCTGAGACTAGTGATTCTGAGGAAGCAGTGAGTCAGCATTCTGAGTCAGAGTGTGGAGACGATGATGTCGGCATGGGTTCTGAGAGCGGAGGTGCTGATGTCGATGAGGGATTCGGGGCAGAGAGCGAAGATGATGCCGGCTCTGGTTCTGGCTCAGAGACTGATTCAGATAACGGCGCTGATGGAGATAGTGCCCCAGAGTCCTCTCCTTTATGGAAAAGGACGAAGAGAGCCTCTCGAGCCTGAGGCTACTAGCGCTAATTTTTGTACTTTTTGCTCAGTTTCTTTTTGTTAGTAGCATTAGCACATGTATAGCCTCAGATAGTGTTTTTTGCTTTAAAACTTGTACTCATCTTTTGTAAAAAAAACCATGATCGGAATAAAACCTCGCAGTTTTTATAAAGAATGTTGTTATTTTTGCATCATGAGCACCATATTTTCATGAAATAGACATGGAATTGAAATGGCCAAGAGCACTTGATTGAAACAAAATTCTTAATTGGGTAATGAACTGACCAATAACCAAAATACAAAATGCAACATATAACTCGATAAACAAAACAACTCGATAAACAAAACAAAACAACTCAAATACAACTCAAAGAGGAGTACAGGTTTTCAGCATTGTTCAGCACAAAGGTGGATAACAGGGCTGAAAAGAAGGCTGCCAGCCAGAAAATGAGCTTGCCGGCCATATGCCGACTGCAACAGATAGCCGGCAGGCCACCAATGTGGTATGGCCGGCAGGCCACCTGCCGGCCATCAATATGAAGAACCTCCAGATTGTTGACAACTGACTTCCACTCACTGCTTTATCTTCTACAAAAGGTTGAAATTTGTGAATTCTTCTCCAAAACTTCATTTAAGCGGAAAATTCTTCACAAATGGAACCATTTTTTGTCAAAAAGCTTTCGGACTGGACTGCGACTTTAGACAGCTCAAAAAAAGGTGAATTTTTGGGGTTTCGACATAAATGCACTTTTTCTGTGGAGCCAAACTCAACTTTATTTTCCATTCCTTCATATCGCGGCTAGATGTTGGGACCCGATTACACACGTCCTCAGCTTCGGGGCACAAGAAATATGCCTGGCAATTGAAGAATGATAGGCACTAATGGAATTCTGGCGTGATGAGGAAATCATGCCTCAGCCCCGTTTTGGCCACGCTCAAGCTTTGGGATGGATGTGTGGGCTTATTCTGCACAAGGCTCAATCTCTGGCCCACAACGGAGAACTGGACATTCCCGGTTTGATTCATCGATTTTTCGACGTTGGTGACTACAGCGACCTTCTTTGGCGGGGTTTTCGGCAACATGCCCTCTGCTTGTGTATGCTTGCTCATTTCCTTCTTGCCCCTAGTTTTGGCGGATCTAACATCTGATTGATTGATATAGCCCAAGGTTTGAAAGAAGGCAAGAGTTGCATTGGGTTGGTGCTGGCCAAGACCTTATGGGCTTAGATGCCTTTCATCAGTGAGGGATTACCAAATTCGTAGGAAGTCCATTTCTTCTTCAGGTAATGTTTTCCACCCTTTCTCATATGTGCTTCTCATATCACTTGGCACTCATGCTTTGTTTTTCTCTCAAAGCCCTTTTATCACTTTTCTCTCAACACACATCTCTTTATTCTTTATTCTCTGTTTTCTTTCATCCATTCCCAAGTGTGGCTTATGGATAAGTTGAAGGTAGTGGACTCTTGCCTTGAGTACTCAGCTTGAGGCTATTTCTTCCACCACCGACTAGTGGATTTCTCGAATGAGGGATGGTGGTGCAACTGGATGTGCAACAGATCTGCTGTTAACATAGCTTGGCGTTGCCCCTGTCTTAATCTGATTGAGATGAGCTACAGCATGGCTCAGTAACCTGGGATACAGCTGATCGGCCTCACACACTGTGTGTTCTACTTTCTTTTCTAGTTCAGATGTCAGTTTAGGCATGATCAAATCTGCCCGGAGGAGGGGGTAGAGTACCTGGCTTCATTCTCCATCCGAGGTTCACATTTGGCTAGGTACCTCACTACTTAGAGGTCGAGAGAGCTTCTGGCCCCTGCCCCTAGTTTCAATTACGCCCTTTCTGGCGAGTGCTTGGCTTGGCTCGAGGATGAGGCACAAACCGGACCTACTTTAGCTTCAGAACCTTCTACAAGCACGAGCAAGGGACACAGGAGCACCTGATTTATCTATGCCCTAGTTTATTGCTTTGATCTTTCTTTTCAAGTTTTTTCAATGTAATAAAAGCAACTTTGATTTGTATCGAAGAGTTGGAGAACTCTGTATTGAAATCAATAAAATTAAAGTTATGAGCACTGAAAATTTTCCTTTTTGGTTCAAAAATGGTCTAAGTTGTAAAAGGTAAAATTTGAACAAAATCAACTTTTATTAAAACTTTCCAAAACCATTTTCAAAGAGGATCACCACTTGACACGCACGGAATCGATCCACAAGATGTACAACCTTGAATCAAAAGATCGTAATTGCCCTTTGATTGAACACCACTACTTAGCATTGTAACCAGCTTTTCTCTCAGAGTAAAGATCACAACTGAACTCTTAGGTAAATAATAGATAAAGATGACCTGATCAGACACATGGACAGGATAGTTGATTTGGAGATGCTTATGGCCGGACTTCAGGATGAAGTTGCCTACGTATCCCGAAGATGGGAATCAGGCCTTACGTAGTTCGGTTTAGATTCATTCGAGTATTAACTATCTCCTTTTGTGCTCTAACTTTTGCCAAGGCCGCCCTTTAGGGTTTTTAACTTTGCGAGCTCAGTTTTTCTTTATTTCAAATTTTTCATGCTCTAACTTTTACCTAGGTTGCCCTTCTGGATTTTCGGCCTAGCGAGCCTCTCAGGGATAGTATTTCTTCAACTTGTCCATGTTGATCAGTTGGGAAAATTCTAGGCCATCCAAGTCCATAAGAATAACGGCTCCACCCGACCAAATAGCTTTGATTATGTAAGGACTAGTCCAATTGGGTCTAAACTTGCCCCTAGGGTTATATATGAGAGCTCGGTTGTCTTTCAGCACCAAATCCCCCTCTTTGAGATTCCAAGGCTTAACCTTCTTATTAAAAGCCCTAGCAATCCTAAGTTGTTAGCCTTGGACGTGATACAATGCTTTAGTCTTCTCTCATCGAACAACATCAGCTCCTTAAACCTGCTCTGTTGCCAGTCCGCCTCTACTATTTGACACTCAACCATAACTCGCAACGACAGGACTTCTATTTCAATTGGCAGAACAACTTCCATCTCATAGACAAGACAATAAGGAGTTACCCCTATAGATGTCCGAATTGAAGTTCTACAACCCCAGAGTGCAAATGACAATTTATCTGGCCAGTCCCTGTAGGTCTCAACCATCTTCTGCAAAATATGCTTGATGTTCTTGCTAGCAGCCTCAATAGCTCCGTTGGTTTGTAGCCGGTATGTATATGACTTGCGAAAAGCCACATTTTATTTCTCCAACAAGTATATCATTTTTTCATGAAGTGGGAGCCATTATCTAAAATGATCTTGTCTGGGACTCTGTATCGACAAATGATGTTATTTCTAATGAACTTAGCCACATGGGTTGCTTTCAACATTGCGTAGGACTGAGCCTCCACTCACTTTGTGAAGTAATCAATTGCCATCAGAATGTATTCATGCCCATTTGATCCTTTTGGTGTGCCTACGCCGATGACGTCGATTCCCCAGAGTGAGAAAGGCCATGGCGAAGTCATGTTGTACAGTTTTGACAGCAGGATGTTCATACAATTAGCATGAATTTGGCATTTATGGCATTACTGAACAAAACCAATACAATCCTCCTCCATGGTAGACCAGTAGTAACCTTCCCTGAGAATCTTCCGGGCTAACATTACTCCATTCATGTGTGCTCCGCACTCCTCTCCATTGATGGCCTTCATCAGGCGCTTTGACTTCTCTTCTTCGACACACAACTTATGCATTCCTAGATGACCTCTCTTGTACAGTTTACCTCCACAGATGATAAATTGAATGGCTATCCACCATATTCCCCTTTTGTCCTTGGCGTTTTTCCCTAATGGATAAACCTCATTTTCCAAGAAGTTCCAGATATCGTAGTACCAAGGGTTTTAATCTTGCACTTCATCTATTGCGGCAATATTCTCATAGGTTAGCATGTATCTCTGCTCAATGATGATTAGACACATCCAGACTCCAAGTGGGATGTCTATCATGGATGATAGAGTTGATAAGGCATCAGCAAACCTATTGTTCTCTCTTAGTAGATGCGTGAAAGTCAGTTTTTCAAACCTAGGAATCAGAACGTCCAAGGTCTGATGATAAGCCTTCATATTTTCTTCCTTGACTTTCCAGTCTCCATTCGCTTGAGAAACAACTAGGTTCGAGTCCCCGATAATGTCCAACCTCTTTGCCCTTAGTTCCAAGGTGGCTTCCAAACCAACGATACATGCTTCATATTTTGCTTCGTTATTGGAGACCTTAAATCGGAGTTTGAAGGATAAAGGTATATAGGAATTGTCGGGTGCTATCAGCAACACACCTATCCCATAACCATATTGATTGGACATTCCGTCGAAGTACATTGTCCAAGTCTCCTCCTCAACTTGCAGAATGGCTTCATCTGGGAACAGGTATTCTACCACTTCATCCTCTTCTACTGGGTGATCTGCTAAAAACTCTGCTACAGCTCTCTCCTTAACCAACTTGCGGGTGACATACTTAAGATCAAATTCGGAGAGAAGAAGCAACCAAGGGGCTAGCCTACCCATAAGCGTTGGTTTCTTAAAGAGATATTTGATAGGATCTAATCTCAAAACCAGAATTACGGAGTGAGCTAACAAGTTTTGCCTCAACTTCCTGGTCGCCCATACCAAGGCTAGGCAAGCTTTCTCCAACGAAGTGTAACGGGTCTCATAATCCAACATTTTCTTGCTCAAATAGTAGATGGCTTTCTCCACCCTATCCTCAGATTCCTACGCAACCATGCATCCCATTGTGGTATCTGTGACTGATTAATACAGAATCAAAGGCTTCCCCAACTCTGGCGGTGACAACACAAACAAATTCTGAAGGTACTGCTTAATCTGCTCAAGAGCGAATTGACATCGATCATCCCATCGGAATTTCTTTTCTTTCTTTAGGAGACCAAATAGTGGTTCACAAGTTAAGGTTAATTTGGAAATGAACCGCCTTATGAATTGCACTTTACCCAGAAAGCCTCGCACCTCCTTTTCAGTCGTTGGTGGTGGCATTTCTAGGATGGCCTTGATTTTGGAAGGATCTACCTCGATGCCCCTCTGTGTGATCAAGAAGCCCACTATTTTCCCTACTGTTACACTAAAAGTACACGTATATGGATTCAACCTCAGTTTGTATTCTCTGATCCGTTGAAAGAATTTCTTCAAGGCGGTGTAGTGGCCCTCTCTTTCTTTGGACTTAACAATCATGTCGTCCACATACACTGCGACCTTTTTATAGATCATATCATGCAGAATAGTGGTTACAACCCGTTGATAGGTAACCTCGACATTCTTTAGTCCAAACGGCATAATCCGATAGCAGTAGGTACCCAACAGTGTAGTAAATACAGTTTTCTCTCTGTCCTTAGGTGCCATTAGAATCTGGTTATACCCGGAAAACTTGTCCATTAAGGAGAGCAATGCATGGCCCGCAATGAAATCCACTAATTCATCAATGTGCGGTAGAGGAAAGTTGTCCTTCAAATTGGCTCTGTTCAAATCTCTGAAGTCCACACACATCCGAATTCTACCATCTTTTTTCGATACTGGGACGATATTGGCCAACCAAGTCGGATATTCAGATACCAATAAGAAACCCGCTTCGATCTTCTTGGTGACCTCCTCCTTGATTTTCAATGCCCAATCTAGACGGATTCTGCGCAACTTCTGCTTGACGGGACGGGCCTCAGGGTCAAGAGGGATCCGATGCTGTACAATCTCAAGATCGATTCCAAGCATGTCTTCGTAGGACCACGCGAAAACATCTTTGAAATCTTTAATAAAGCGACTAAGCGCTCGCGCTCCTCCGAAGACAACATGGGCCCGATCTGTACCAGACGCGGAACCTTCTCAGTACCTACATTAATAGTAATGATTTCATCAGCAAGGGGTTTTGCAAACCTCTCATCCTCTTGATTAATCAAGTTTTTCAGAACCAGCGGAATTCCTTCCTCCTCATTTTCATTAAAATTCTGAAAATCTTGGTCAATGCAATAAACAAGCGGCACAGAGAAATACTCAGAATCGGCAACAGCATTCTCATTTATAAGATCCAGCTCATCCAGCTCTTCAATTACAACTGACTCAAAAGCAAAAGAAAAAGAGGACCTGGACAAGACCTTGGCATTCGGGTTATCACCCCCACGAATACCAGACTCGGACTCAGAAGAACCAGAATCTGATTATGACTCCACAAACTCTGTGGAATCAAATTTTGGTTCATCACCCAACTAGATAGGTAGCCCTCCACCAACTGTCCGACAAGAGATGGTGCTTCAGATGCATCCAAAATGCTACTAGATGGGTTCACACCCAGTTGGTCCCCGATCATGGAGATGGTAAGGTTATCCCCTAAGCTCTCTGAGTCAGCTAAAGGATCTGTAAGGAGACATGCCAGTGTTGCCCCCACTTCAAGCTCGCTGTTGTCTGAGTCACTTTCTATGCTCTATTCAGCTTTAGCACTTGGTTCAGCCTTTTCCACGGCATCACTATCTTGCAACTGCAGGTCGAAAAAGATTTCGAAGCTGGGGACACGCTACTTTATAGAATCCATCCAGGGCTCGGGAAAGTCGCAAAATGGAAAGTTTTCACCATCCCGAACATAGTGGCCATTTAGGGTTCCCTGGATCGGCCTGTGAATGAGCTCATAGTGTTTCCTGGCCTTCTTGGCTCTAGCTTTGCCTGCCATCTCTTTCTTTTTCCTAACCCAGTCTTCTTTGGTGGGTACATATCCCAGACCAAAGGCATGTGAATTATGTGGCACATCGGCCAATGCTATGACACCTTTCCGGCCACTTCTTCCAAGCCTCATTCCTGGCACATGTTGCAGCTTATTCATGAAATAGATTGATTGAGTGTTGACATATATGCCCTCATCAGTTGCCAAGATGTTATGCACCACTTGGGCCTCGGTTAGAGTAAACCCTGAAAAGAATACATCCTCCTCACCATGAACGATCTCTAACACTGGTGTAGTTACCTCTGGCGGAGGATGTATGGACGAATTCTCGAACACAATCGCCACTCTCTTCCTATGAGAGTACTTCAGCATTTGGTAGAGGGTAGAAGAGACTGCTTTCACCAGGTGCAGCTAGGGCCTCCCTAGCAATAAGTTGAAAATGGCCGGCACATCCAAGACATAGAACTCGATATCCTAAACTCAGATTTGTACTGTGCCTATCACCTCCCTGCTAGTATTATCATATGCCCGGATCACTTGGGCTGTGGGCACAAAATCTATTGGTTTCAAGTCGATGGAATAAGCTGTGCGAGAAGGACAGACATTGATAGCTAACCTGGTGTCAACCAACACCACTGGCACCCATTTTTCTCTTCACTCAACAGATATGTATAGGGGTTTGTTGTGTGCTGAGCGTTCCAGTGACATTTCTTTATCAGAAAAGGTTAGGGTTGGCCCGGTGCCACCTGGGAAGACCAATCCCACAAGCTGTTTAGGGGTAACATCAATGGACAGTTCGGCTTTGTCCATTGCTGATAGTACAGCCTGTCGATGTACCCGGGAGGCCATGAGCAAACCCCAAATTGAGATGTCGACTTGGATCATTTTTAGTTGCTTCAACACTGTTTCTTCCTCTAACTGCTTCTCTTTTTGCTTCTCAACCTCTCTATCTTTCCTGGAGGCCTCAGCTTGGTCTAAGTGCGGTGGCTTGAAATACCACGCACTTTTTGTCATGTGGTCTATCTTTTCTGCATACCAAGTGTCATCTAGAAGGGACCCATCCCAGTCTTCATCGGTGTGGGCCAGATATAGATCGTCATCCTCCCACCATACACCTCTAGCAACTAACAACCAATTGTCCAGCTCCATTCAGATCATTCTCACATCATAAGTATCCCCCGCAGGGTGTTGGGCTATTCCAACTTTCTAGTTGTCTTCCATCCTCTCTTGGTCAATCTGCTTCAATGCAACATCCTGTTCCATGTCCACAGTACTCATAGTGCCTAATTCTTGAGCTGAATCATTCACGTTAGTGTTCTTCGGCAATTTTTCCTTCTCATCGGCCATTCTGGCTACTGCAATAATTCTTGTTTTCCTTTCCTCGAGTTTTGTTTTAGTTCCTTCCTCTCTATCTAGTTCATCACTCACCCACCCAGAGTTATCCGTCGACCCATTCAAATCAAACTAGTCAATCTGCACATCCCCTTGATCTTGTTCATCGAAGACCTGTAGGTTGTCTAAGTCCTCCTCAAGCTCTGTCAGATCATCCAAACCTTGGCTCAGGCCATCTTCCCTAACCACATTGACCTCTGCTATAGTTGGCAATACCACTTCCGGCTTGACTTGATCAATCGGCATAATGTAGCAGCACGGATCATACTCCCCCTCAGTTAAATCCTCAGAGTACTTAGACAGCAGACTCGTACTCTCCTCTTAGGCTAGCTTCCCTTCTTCTACCATTGTCACCACCACGGGTTCAGGTTGAAGTGTGGACATCTCCATTATGCACAAATCTGTGCTTTCAAGAATGAACAACGTCGGTCTGGGTAGGTGGGAAGGGGTAATATATATGTCGGGGTCATAGGGGAGGGCCAATGTATGGATTAGGTTTAGATTGTGAGGTGAGGGAACTTGATTGTAGGCCGGGAGAGGGTTGGTAGTTACATTTGGCTTTTGGGGTTGTGCGATCACCTTGTTGTCAATGTGGTCTTGAATCTCATGACGCAGCCTGAAGCATTGGTCGGTGTCGTGACCGTGCTGCTGGTGAAACGCACAGTACTTGGCGGGGTTGTGTTTTGGTAGAAAAGGATAAGGTAGTGGGCGAGGCTCTAACGGCTTGAGGTTTTACATTATTTTTACATAGGATACTTTGATGGGGGATGGAGAATGGGGTTAATAGACACCTACCAACGGATACTGCACCAAGTAGTGCTTAAGAGTTGCCTCTAGCAGTTGTAATGAGTTTCCTTTAGTAGTTGTAATGGGGCATGAGGCAGAAAGAAATAAGGAAGTGATATATCCTAGCTAAGAGGACAATTAACTTGTATATTCCCAAACAGGTCTTAAATTGATTCCATACCAAGGAATGGGTTTGAAGTTTGGAATATTCAGAACTTATAAAACATTATTCATAGCTTCTAAATTACAATCAACAATTCTTTTCCTGCCCCACTGAGAGAGAGAGAGAGGGAGGCACAACCAAATATTGCAACAATTTTCTTTCTTGATGGAAACCAGCAAAGTTGCTTGGGAGAGAAATAAAACATACATTGGTTGTACAAAATTATGAAAGAAATTATTCAAAGGATATAAACAATTCTAGGACATGGCCTGGCACCATAAAGAGGGTCTTGGAAGAAGAATCTGTTATTAGAACCGACCAAATCAAAAGGATAGCAAATAGAGATAATTGACTAAAGCAAGCAATGAACTTACAATTTAATGACTACAGTCTTGGAAGAAATCTATTTGCTAGGTCTATAGCATTAGCTATTCTTGTAAAAGCAAAGACATAACAAGAACTCCCTTACAACATGTAGCTAATAGTTACCAACTCTGAAATCTAAACTACACAGAAAAATCACATAGATATAGCAAAAATTGTATACTCACATATTTACAATTATCATACTTATCAATATACATCTAGAGAATGGGAAAGTTGTGAGCATAAAAAGATCATGAAGCACAGCCCGGTCATTAGTTATCAAATAATCCAACTCATCATCAATAATCAACCTAGAAATTAAGTTAAGTTAAAAGCTCACCCTAATTGTTGTATAAGTGAAATTAAGTTAAAAGCTCAAAACCCACATACCCTAAGGCTGAATTTGTTCTTTGTTTTCATCTTCTCATTCAGTAATCCCTCAACTTCCTCTCCTGTAAACTCAACACTACCACAATCAGAACCAGCATTACAAGCCAGCCCATTAGCCAAAGCTAGATCTTGACCGCCATTGGCAATCGAGAAGGCCTATTGGGTTCTGCCTCCATTCGCCGGCCCTATCATTTTCAAAAACCCAAATTTTCGCCCGTTTATCTACCGAAACTTCATCTACTAAACATTTACTCTACAACAAATCAACAAAAAAAAAAAAAAAAAATCAATATATGACAGCCGTGAGTAGGAGCAGCGGAGGCACGACTGGTGGAGTGGCGGTGAGAGAGGGAGAGGAAAGGAACAACGGAGAGGGAGAGAGAGAAGATAGAGAGACAGAGATGCTAGTTTGTGGTTTGGAAACCAAATATATATTTATATATATTACACCATTAGTGACTAAATAGTTTTAGTCGCCAATTAATTTTATAAATCCCTCCAAAAATTTGAAATGTCTTATTCCAAATATTTTAGCTTTTTGGCGACTAAAATATTTTTTTGTCGTTGAAAATATGTTTTTGGCGACCAAAGTTTTGGTCGCCAAAGATAAAAAAAAAATATTTTTATTTTCCATTCGGTGACTAAATGGTTTTAGTAGCCAAAACTCGACATATGGCGACTAAAATATTTTTTTGTCACTGAAATATGTTTTTGGCGACCAAACTTTTGGTTGCCAAAGATAAAAAATAATCTTTTATTTTACATTCGGCGACTAAATGGTTTTAGTAGCCAAAACTCAATATACGGCAACCAAAATAATTTTTTTGTTGCCAATTCTTGTATTTTTAGCAACTAAATTTTTTTTTTAGTTGCCAATAATCAATATACCCCGATTAAAAAAAATTAGTAGCTAAATATTATACTTTTGCCGACTAAAAAAATTTTTGGTCATCAATTCCACAACTTTTGGCAACTAAATTTTTTTTAGTCGCCAAAGGTGCATTTTGTTGTAGTGATAGTTTGAAAATGGGAGTGGCAGAACAGTTTTGACATGGAGGAGGAAACATTGTTGATAGGAATGGGTAAGTGATCTTCTAGTGCTCCAACCATTTATCATATTAAAATTTAGTATCATAGTTAATATATATATTGTGGTGGCTGAATAAATAGATTATTATTTTTATTGTTATTTATGACTTAGTGCTCGTTGTATGGCTGAATACAAGTTGGCCACGCCGGGTTAGGAAAATGAAGAAACCGAGTACGAACAAGTTATGGATGTCATACTAGCCAATTATACCCTTTCATATTCGGAAGGCCCAGGGATAGGATCAAACCCCAGAAAGCAGTGGGCCCATGGATGGCCTATGGAGGAATCATTATAAAAGGAAGAGCCATGCTCAAGGAAAGGGGATTGAGAAAAAAGTAATAGAGAGAGAGGATTAAGATGTTCTATTTGGATGAAAGAGTATTTCTAAATCCATTTCACCACAATTGGCACCGTCTATGGGAATACTCAAGCATGTCCATGACAGACATTACCGACGACCCTCCGTTCATAGTTGATGATGTTACACCAAATGTTACACCAAGAACTATGCTTGGTCCGGAGAATATCACTACTCGAAGAGCCTTGAATTTTGACCCAGTCGTTCAATCTTCACCCTCAACCTCCATGTAGGAAACCATGCAGACTATTATGGATCAAGCAAAACGAAACGAGCAACGTCTGGAAGAGATGGCGGCTGACAATGAGTGCATACGTAAAGAGTTGGCTCTAGAGTTAGCCAAATCTCAACAGACCTGTCACACCCCAACCCAGCCCCTATAAGTTTGGGCATGACTTAAGCAGAAACAGACAGAATAACCTGTATGGTATACATTGGGGGCCTGAACAGAAGCATTAAATTTAAAACGACATCTAGAAATATCCATTGAGCAACTATCAACAAGCCAGGACCATCTTAACATTGAACATAACGTAGCATGCACACAAAAAGAGGTTACATAAACATTTACAATCCAGCCCAGGTTTTAGGCCTACAAAACAATAAATACATAACCCTGACCAGCGATGTAGATACCAAAAATTACATTTAGAGAAAACTGATCTAATATGTAAGGGTTTCCTCCAGTGCCTGGTAATCCTTAGGCTGACAAAATGTATGAAGTGTGCTAGATCGGCTCCTCAAGCTGGTTCCTACAGAATCAAACAAAACTACAGAATGAGACAAGCTCAGTGAATAGTAGTGCGTAGCAATAAAATCACCATGTACAGTAGTATGTGTATCCAAAACCAAATACTGAGATAACAGATTGGCCTATTGGCCCAGATAGCCTTGCGGCACAGATAGCCTTTCGGCTCAGGTAGCCTTGCGGCACAACAGGTAGCCTTGCGGCACAACAGGTAGCCTTACGGCACAGATAGTCTTTCGACTCAGGTAGCCTTGCGGCACAGATAGTCTTTCGACTCAGGTAGCCTTGCGGCACAGATAGTCTTTCGACTCAGGTAGCCTTGCGGCACAGGTAGCCTTGCGGCACAACAGGTTTCAGTTCTAGATCGACATATAAGTTATGATCTTGTCTTACAGAAAGCGGATACATAAATATATGTAAAATGCACTATTACTCACAGCGTTGTGGTGGCGTATGAGTTCCTCCTGGAGTGTGCCCTACACACAACATAACTAATAAATTAGTATTCTTTTCCTTTAAAATCGATTCACATGCCTCCACACTTTTATAAAGTCATAATCTCTTAAGACCCATCAGAAAAGAATATTCTAATAGCGCCGAAGAGTCAAACACAAAAAACTGAACAAAACATATTTTCCTTCTTTGAAAGCAGTCCTCGCTCGGCGTAGCTTTGTCCGCTCGGCGGGACGGTGTAATCTTGCCAAAATCTTGGGTGGTCGATTTTTACGCCGGCGTAAAGTTATCCTTCGGCGGACAGGTAAATTACGAACCATTTGGAGGTGCATTTTCACGCTCGGCGCCACGACCTCCGCTCAGCGGACGACTACCAGATTCAGGCAGCCGATCTCAAGCCAAAATTCATCATTCAAACCCAATTTTTCATGCAATCAAGGATGAAATTCATGCAATACTTCTACTTAACAACACCACAACATGGAGGAAAGCTTAATCATGCCAATTTAAACCAAGTTAAAGGCTTTAGCAAGCCAACACTTTCACAAATTCCATCCAATGTTCCAAATATATTCAAGTTCTACAAATTCAACAAACATAGCACATAGTAGCAACATATTGGTATGAATTAATGCTATAGAAACAAAGATTGATGTCCAAAGTGTCAAGGCACCAAATCAATGAGAAATCCTAGTGGAGCAAACATAGATTATCCATGAATCAACACAAGCATGAGATGAGATTCTTGAGAAGTTAAACTAGGAATTTGGTTACCTTAACCTCAATCTCCCAATCCTACTAATGGATGAGCTTCTTTGGTGAGTCAAATTTAGTTTCCCCCAATTCTTCTCCTTCAACTCTCACGTTCCTCTCTTCCTTTCTTTCTCAATGTAAGCCCACGTTTTGATCACAAATTTTACAAGTCTTAGGCATAGATATATATAACAAGATAAAGAGCACAAAAGACGAAATTCAATCGCTTTATGGTGCGAAATAAAAATTTCTGAAAATCCTTTATAGCTTAAAAATCATGTAGATTCCAAATATCAAGTCAATTTCTGCAAATTAAATCTCTAAGATGCTCAATTTCCATTTTAAGTAATTCAAGTGTAACAGATACGTTCTAATTCAACAGATAGAAACTCATATCTCTAAGTTCCATGCTCTTTTACTATATTTTCACAATAACATTCAAAGACACAGAATAGGGGATTATAAAGACAGCAGAATCAGATATGAGGGTCGGGGTATTACACTCTCCCCCCCTTATTTAAGTTTGGTCCTCCAAACTTACTTTTACCTTAGGACGAAAATAGATACGGATATTGATTTTGCATTTCATCCTCTTTTTCCCAGGTTGCCTCAGTCCCGTAGTGCTCTTGCCACTCCACTTTTACCATTGGAATTTCCCGGTTCCGTAACTGTTTCACCTGACGATCCAGAATTCGGAGTGGTTTTTCTTCATATGTTAACCTGTCGGTTAGCTCAATCTGATGATGGTCAATAATATGGGATGGATCTGGAAGGTACTCTCGGAGCATAGAAACATGAAATACGTTATGAACCTGACTCAAATGTGGCGGAAGGGCAACTCGGTAAGCTACTGTTCCAACTTTCTGTAAAATCTTAAAGGGACCGACATATCGGGGTGTTAGTTTACCCTTCTTTCCAAATCGTGGGTGACCTTTCATGGGAGTGACTTTCACAAAGACATGACTGTTTTCATCAAATTCCAAATTCCTTAAATGGGTTATCTGCGTAACTCTTACACTTTGCTTTTTCAGCCTTTCTCGAATAATTTTCACTTTCTCGGTAGTTAATTGAACGATCTCTGGCCCTAACAAAGGCCTATCTCCTACCTCGGCCAGACACCTTTGGTGGCGACCACGGTCTCCCATCTGAGGGCTTCATAAGGTGCCATTTGAATACTCGAATGGTGGCTATTATTATCTGTGAATTCAATCAATGGTAGATGAGTCTCGGCTCTCTTGAAAATCGAACACACATTGAAGCATATCTTCTAACGTCTGAATCGTCCTTTCGGATTGTCCATCGGTTTGAGGATGGAAAGCTGTACTGAACTTCAATTCTGTACCCATTGCATTCTGTAGACTCTGCCAAAACCGTGATACAAATTTTGGATCTCTGTCCGACACAATTGAAACCGGGACTCCGTGAAGCCTTACAATTTCATCTATATAGAGCAAAGCAAGTTTGTCGGCGTTATATTGGGTCTTCACAGGCAAGAAATGGGCGGATTTGGTTAATCGGTCAACAATAACCCATATCGAATTCATACCTCGAGGCGTCCGTGGTAATCCTACTACAAAATCCATCGTTAGGTGTTCCCATTTCCACTCCGGAACTGGAAGGGGTTGTAACAACCCTGCGGGTTTCGATGTTCGCTTTAACTTGTCGCACGCAAACATTTAGATACAAACTCGCAATCTCCTCTTCATACTTGGCCACGAAATGTTGTTTCAAATCTTGGTACATTTTGGTACTTCCTGGATGTATTGAGACTCTCGAGGCATGTGCTTCTTTCATCAACTTTCGTTTAAGTTCTACCACATTAGGGACACACACTCGACTCTGAAATTTAAGTACGGAATCGGTCAAAGTAAATCCCAGTCTTGGTTTTGTCTCCATTTCACTACATATTTTCTTGAGGGCGTCGTCCTCCATTTGACATAACTTGATCTCTTCCAATAGTGCCGGTTGAGCCATCATTGCCGCTATTGTTGCTCTTTGCCCAGGTAGTATTAAGTCAATTTCCATCTTATCCAGGTCCCCAATCAATTCTTCACTTTCTGTCAATAGACTCGCCAGTTTTCCCATATTTTTCCGGTCGAGTGCGCTCGCTACCGTGTTGCGCCAGATGATAATGAAGTCGCAAATCATAGTCTTTAATAAGTTCTAGCCACTATTGGCGCATATTCAACTCCTTTTGGGTGAAGAGGTATTTGAGGCTTTTATGATCAAGATAAATATCACAAGAAGTCCCATCTGAGATAATGTCGCCAAATCTTTAGCAAAGACAAGCCGCTAATTCGAGGTCATGTGTGGGATAATTTTTCTCATGGGGTTTAACTTTGGCGAGGCGTGGCGATAACCCTTCGATTACGCATAAGGACACAACCCATCCCTTATGTGAAGCGTCCAGTAAATTACAAATCCTCGTTACGAGATGGTAATGCAAGAATCGGGCGGTAGTTAACCGTTTTTAATTCAGGAAAGCAAATTCTCTCGGTTGATCCATTCAAACGCAATGCCCTTCTTCGTTAGGCTGCGTAAGTGGTACAAAGACAATCTTAGAAAAGTCTTGGACAAATCTCCGATAATAACACGCTAGTCCCATAAAAGCTGCGCACTTGATTACATTAGTGAGGTCGCCGGTTTACTATTGCCTCAATCTTACTTGGATCAACGAAAACTCCTTCTTTAGTTATGACATGTCCCAGAAATGCCACTTCATGTAGCCAAAATTCACACTTCTTCAGTTTTGCGTACAGCTTCTTTTCTCGGAGAGTCTGGAGGATTAGACGAAGATGATTCTCATGAGCCTCTACATTCCCAGAATAAATAAGGATATCATCTATAAAAACCACTACAAACTCATCCAGATAAGGTTTGAAAACTCGGTTCATTAGATCCATAAATCTTTCTTGATGCGTTTGTAACCCCAAAGGGCATAACCAAAAATTCATAATGACCGTGGCGGGTTCGGAAGGTGTCTTCTCGACATCTTGGCTTTGACTTTCAATTGATGATACCGGACGCAAATCAATCTTAGAAAAACTGCGCCCTTATGGCCATCAAATAAATCATCAATTCTCATTAAGGATACTTGTTTTTGATCGTTACTTTATTAAGCTCCGGTAATCTATGCATAAACGAAATGTCCGTCTTTCTTCTTCACAAGCAGATCGGTGCACCCGAGGAGAGACACTTGGGCGAATAAACCCTTTATCCAAGAATCTTGAAGTTGACCCTTCAATTCCTTCATTTCACTAATGCCATTCGACACGGAGTTTTAGAGATGGGTTGAGTTCGAGTAACACATCAATTGTGAACTCTATTTCACGGTCCACTAACTCTCGGCGGTTCCTTTGGGAAGACATCCGAAAAGTCACAAACAAGGAACCGCATCAATATTTTCATTCTCTCTTGGGCCTCCCGAACATTACACAAATACCGACATCCTTTTTGAATCAATTTGTAAGCCTTATTGCGAGAGATCACATCTGTGGTGATGTCACTTCTTGACCACTGGAAAATAGTTTCTAAGCGGCCGGAGGGTGAAATTTAATTTGTTTCATTAGGCAATCTATGGTAGCCGTATTCTCCCAACCAATCCATCCCCAAAATAATATCAAATGAAGTCATATCAAGTGGGACTAAATTAGCATATACACGAGCATTTCCAATGAGAATTTCACAAGTAGGATAGGCAATACAGATCAAGGAAGTCCCCATAGGCGATGTAACACACAACACATAGGCTAATTCTATTTCGGTGTATCTAGGTTCTTTGCAAATTGCTTTGACACAAAAGAGCGGTAGAGCGTAATCAAACAAAACATAAGCGAGTGGCCATAAAGCGTAAATGTACACGACACTCTTGTTGTTGCATTACGTATATCTCCGGAACCAGCATAAACACCCTACCTTGCTTCATGGTGTCCTTGTTATTGTTTGGTTTGACATTGGATTTGGCACTAGGAGTCGGTGTAGACCCAAATTGAACTTGTGGCGGCCTTACTCGGGTTGTTGATTCCTTTGTGGACAGATCCCTAATCAAATGTCTGTTTTTCCACAGGAAACAAGCTCCGATCAACCGTGACAAACCCCGATGTTTCAACCGCATTCACGACATTTGGGAGTCGAATTCTGAGATGTTGTACTGGTGAAGTTTCCCGAATTCTGCTTTTTATTTGGTGTAGTTGTTGATCCCTTAGACCATTGAGTATTTTGCCTCTTCCCTTTCCATTCAGAAATCCGAGTCTGAGTAGCCAAATTTCCTTCTGCGATGACAGCCCGCTCCAAAACATCAACGTACGTCGGTAACTTCAACACATTGATCCGATCCTGAATGGCATTCCGTAATCCTCCCTCGAACTTCCGCGCCTTTTTGTACTCTGTGTCTACCATGTGAGGTGCAAACCGAGCTAGTTCGGCAAACTGGGCTTCGTACTCAGCTACAGTTTTGTTCCCTTGTCTCAACGTTTCAAACTCAGTTACTTTCTTGTCTCGCATGCTTTGAGGAAAATATTTGTCATAGAATAACACCAAGAACCTGTCCCAAGTCAACTCAGGATGCATTGTTCTGGTAAGCATCCACCACCTCCGTGCCTCCTCTTCAAGCGTGAAAGCGGCAAGACTTGAATAGTTTCTCTATCCCTAGCACCCATGCCTCCGCCTTCATCGGTTCAATTCCTCCTTTGAGCGAAGGTGGTTTCATCTTTAAACTCCGTGTAAGTGTGATGGTACGATCCTCAGCGTGAATATCTTGCATTCCAGGTGGGGGTCCTGGCGGGGGTGGCGGCTGAGGTTGTTGTTGCTGTTGTTGTCGTAGAGTTTCAGCCATATCTCTCATCATTCTTTCCATCCTATCCAACCGCACCGAGGTAGCATCTTCTGGCTCATCAGCCCTTGTCCTCACCATAGTCTACAAAACAAATCATTATACCATACACAAAGGTGTACAAGGAAGTCAAATTGTTAGCATTAGGGTTAGCAGAAATCATATCACGTTGCTATCATTCCTACTTTCCCGTATGATGCCTACCACACTAGACATCCTACCGCTCAATGGATCCGTGTGTGAGATAGCAACTCGTGCTCTGATACCACTTGTCACACCCCAACCCAATTTCTATAAGTTTGGGCATGACTTAAGCAGAAACAGACAGAATAACCTGTATGGTATACATTGGGGGCCTGAACGGAAGCATTAAATTTAAAACGACATCTAGAAATATCCATTGAGCAACTATCAACAAGCCAGGACCATCTTAACATTGAACATAACGTAGCATGCACACAAAAAGAGGTTACATAAACATTTACAATCCAGCCCAGGTTTTAGGCCTACAAAACAATAAATACATAACCCTGACCAGCGATGTGGATACCAAAAATTACATTTAGAAAACTGATCTAATATGTAAGGGTTTCCTCCAGTGCCTGGTAATCCTTAGGCTGACAAAATGTATGAAGTGTGCTAGATCGGCTCCTCAAGCTGGTTCCTACAGAATCAAACAAAACTACAGAATGAGACAAGCTCAGTGAATAGTAGTGAGTAGCAATAAAATCACCATGTATGAGTATGTGTATCCAAAACCAAATCGAGATAACAGATTGGCCTATTGGCCCGAGATAGCCTTATGCGGCCAGATAGCCTTTCGGCTCGTGTAGCCTTGCGGCTGTAGCAGTAGCCTTACGGCACAGATAGTCTTTCGACAGTAGCCTTCAAAGACAGATAGTCTTTCGACTCAGGTAGCCTTGCGGCACAGATAGTCTTTCGACTCAGGTAGCCTTGCGGCACAGATAGTCTTTTGACTCAGGTAGCCTTGCGGCACAACAGGTTTCAGTTCTAGATCGACATATAAGTTATGATCTTGTCTTACAGAAAGCGGATACATAAATATATGTAAAATGCACTATTACTCACAGCGTTGTGGTGGCGTATGAGTTCCTCCTGGAGTGTGCCCTACACACAACATAACTAATAAATTAGTATTCTTTTCCTTTAAAATCGATTCACATGCCTCCACACTTTTATAAAGTCATAATCTCTTAAGACCCATCAGAAAAGAATATTCTAATAGCGCCGAAGAGTCAAACACAAAAAACTGAACAAAACATATTTTCCTTCTTTGAAAGCATCCTCGCTCGGCGTAGCTTTGTCGCTCGGCGGGCACGGTGTAATCCGCCAAAAATCTGGTGGTCGATTTTACGCCGGCGTAAAGTTATCCTTTCGGCGACAGGGTAAATTTTCGTAAAACATTGGGAGGTGCATTTTCACGCTCGGCGTACGACCTCCTTCGGCGGACGACTACCCAGATTCAGGGCAGATCTCAAGCCAAAATTCATCATTCAAACCCAATTTTTCATGCAATCAAGGATGAAATTCATGCAATACTTCTACTTAACAACACCACAACATGGAGGAAAGCTTAATCATGCCAATTTAAACCAAGTTAAAGGCTTTAGCAAGCCAACACTTTCACAAATTCCATCCAATGTTCCAAATATATTCAAGTTCTACAAATTCAACAAACATAGCACATAGTAGCAACATATTGGTATGAATTAATGCTATAGAAACAAAGATTGATGTCCAAAGTGTCAAGGCACCAAATCAATGAGAAACCCTAGTGGAGCAAACATAGATTATCCATGAATCAACACAAGCATGAGATGAGATTCTTGAGAAGTTAAACTAGGAATTTGGTTACCTTAACCTCAATCTCCCAATCCTACTAATGGATGAGCTTCTTTGGTGAGTCAAATTTAGTTTCCCCCAATTCTTCTCCTTCAACTCTCACGTTCCTCTCTTCCTTTCTTTCTCAATGTAAGCCCACGTTTTGATCACAAATTTTACAAGTCTTAGGCATAGATATATATAACAAGATAAAGAGCACAAAAGACGAAATTCAATCGCTTTATGGTGCCGAAATAAAAATTTTACAGAAAATCCCTTTATAGCTTAAAAATCATGTAGATTCCAAATATCAAGTCAATTTCTGCAAATTAAATCTCTAAGATGCTCAATTTCCATTTTAAGTAATTCAAGTGTAACAGATACGTTCTAATTCAACAGATAGAAACTCATATCTCTAAGTTCCATGCTCTTTTACTATATTTTCACATAGATTTTCACAATAACATTCAAAGACACAGAATAGGGGATTATAAAGACAGCAGAATCAGATATGAGGGTCGGGGTATTACAAGACCACGCCACATCACGAGTGAGGCCGGTTGCCTGAATAGCAGAAGGGAACTCAATGACGTCGGCATCGGAAACATGATGGCAGCAGCGCCTCCGACACATCCGCTCAAGAACCTATGAAAAAGGGGTGTGTTGGCATGTCTAGCTCATTTGAGGGAAATGCATATGTGCAACATAGACAAGGAAATGAAGATGGGTCAGACGGAGAAGACATGCATGACCCTTTCGTATGACGAATTGCCAGGGCCGTCTTGCCAAAGAAATTTAAAGCCCTGACATTTATGCTGTATGATGGTAAGTCTTACCCAACGGACCACATTCGCCATTACAAACAGGCAATGACGTTACATGCTGATGATGAAGCACTTATGTGTCGCGTGTTTCCAAGCAGTTTAGGTTTGTTGGCAGTTTGGTGGTATTACAAACTTGAACCAGCCTCGGTCAATAGTTTTCACTAGCTCCAAAAATCTTTTCGGGCAAGATTTATCACCAACGAGGTCTAGCCTAAGCAAGCCAACTCGCTCTGGGCAATGCAAATTAAGCCAGAAGAAACCCTCCGTGAATATTTGGCGCGTTGTTGGGAGTGTTTCAATTTGGTTGATGATGCCTGTAATGACTCCATGGCCATTAGTGCCTTCAAGATGGGCTTGTAACTCGATAGTCTTCTCCGAAGCTCGTTAACTAGACGACCTCCTAAAACAGCATGGGCTTTAATGAAGAAGGTTTAGGGGTATTACAAAGTGAAGGATGACGCCCTCCGCGTCAAAGTCGGACAGAAGGTCGCGGAGATGGCTGCGCCTGTCATGGTACAACCAATAAGTGTAGCCCCACCGGAAAGGAGCCCCGAGCATCAAGGCAGGACAAAACGAGAAAGTCATTGTGAGTTGCGCCGATCGAGGGATCAGCACTCGTGCCAATCGAGTGAGCAATATCAAGTGGATAGTAGATGCCCCAGACGGTCCGAGAAGAAGTATACCGAGTCCATCAAGCCGATCAGCAAGATACTTCCCAAACTTCCACATCAGCCCTTCTTTAAATGGCCGGCGAAGATGATTGGACCCCCTGACATAAGATGCAGGGATCGACGATGTGAATACCACAAGGATCATGGACATGAAACCGACAGATGCTATGCCTTGAAGGACCATCTTGAGGAGTTTGTGTAGGATTGTCAACTCCTCCAATACCTTCCCTACAAGATCACTAAACCTAATGCGGTGGCTCTATGCCCAAACTCACCTCCGATGGGCACCATTTATATGATCTACTGTCTTCTGACGCCGAACGACATCCATACGATCCAGTCACAAGTATCTCAACCATGCCCATCCAAGCCATCCACACCAGCCAAACGGCCCCATCAGACCGGCAAGATTAGCTTCGACGATGCAGATCTGGAAGGGCTAATCCTTTCTTATGATGATGCTCTTGTTATCGACTTGCGAATAAACAAATTTGCTGTCGAACACATCCTGGTTGACCAGGGGACCACATCAAAGATAATGTACTACAAGACGTTTCTGAAACTCAGCTTCACAGATTCAGATCTACTACCGGCAGCATACCCCTTGTTCGGTTTCAATGCGAATCCAGAATACCCTCTGGGAAAGGTCACTGTTGCGGTACATGCAGGCACTAGGACCCTCGATGTGGAGTTTTTGGTCATTAAACTGCCATCACCATACAACATCATCATGGGAAGAACTTGGCTGCATGCAATACAGGCCGCACCAAGCACCTATCACCAGCTACTCCACTTCCCAACACAACATGGCATTAAGCAGATTCGAGGCTCTCAGCAGTCAGCAAAGGATTGCTACCTTACTACTTTCGACAAAAAACCAAGGGAGCTGGAGGTCAATTCAATTGAAATTTCAAACTGAGAGAACCTCGATTATGTAATAAGGCAATTGAGGATCTTGTGCAGATTGAACTCGGGCATGAACCAAATAAATTCTTCATAATCGGCACATGTCTGAATGTTGACAAACGCTAGGAGTTAATTTCATTCCTAGTCGGCAATAGTGATGTATTCACCTGGATGCCTTATGAAATGTCGGGAGTAGACCCCGGCATAGCACAACACCATTTGAACGTGGACCCAAAGGTTAAGCCCATCATCCAGAAGAGTCGCCGATCGACAGCCGAGCATACTTCAAACGTTGTCAAAGAAGTTGACAAGCTTTTGGAGAACGGTGCAACCGACGAAGTGAATTACCCTACCTGGTTGTCCAACATTGTTGTTGTAAAGAAGAAAAATGGGTCTTGGCACATCTGCATAGACTTCACGAACCTAAATAAGGCCTGTCTCAAGGATTACTTCCCTCTACCACGAATTGACTAACTAGTGGACACAACTGCACATCATTAGTGCATGAGCTTCTTGGATGCATACAGGGGATACCATCAAATAGCCATGCATCCTAAGGATCAGGAAAAAAATGGCATTCCTCACCCCGAGGGGCACTTATTGTTACAAAGTCATGCCCTTCGGCCTGAAGAAGGCTAAGGCAACTTAAAGAGCAACTCGGCCGCACCATGGAGGTGTACATTGATGATATGGTGGTAAAGTCCAAAGAAAAGCATATCCACTTAGTTGACTTGTCCACAACCTTCAACATCCTCTAGAAATACAGGATGAAACTTAATGCCTCAAAGTGTGCGTTTGGTATCGGATCTGGCATATTCTAGGCTATATTGTGAACTATCACGGAATAAAGGCCAACCCAAAACAAATTACAGTAATCTTGGAACTCGGCTCCCCTCAATCAGTCAAAGAAGTATAGAAGTTGATGGGAATGGCCACGGCCCTCAATAGATTCATTAGCCATTCTTCGGATCATTGCCGACCGTTTTTTCACACCCTCCAACAAGGGAAAACATTCATTTGGACCCCCGAGTGCCAGACCATCCTAGATGGCTTAAAAGCTTATCTCTATTCAATATTGCTCTTGACAACTCCGTCGCCGGGCAACACACTCATCCTATACCTTGCAGTCTCAGATGATGCGGTCAGCGCCGTAGTGCTCAAAGAAGAGCTAGGAGAGCAACGACCCATTTTCTACGTTAGTAAAGCAATGGTGGATGTCGATACCTACCACTGGAAAAACTAATTTTGGCTCTAGTGGTGGCCACCAAGAAATTAATGCATTATTTTCAGGCCCATACAATAACTGTGCTGACGGATTACCCTTTCCGAATAGTGCTTTGTAGTACGGAATCATTAGGGAACGTCTCTAAATGGGCGTTAGAACTCGATCAATATGACATTCAATTCTCTTCCAGAACGGTTATCAAGGGGTAGGTTTTGGCCTACTTCGTTGCCGAATTTACTGGCTGTCACGCCGACTTGAAGCCAGAGCAACCGGCCTTCCAACCTCAACAGGAGTGGAGGATGTATGTGAGAGATATTTGGCAGATGTACTGCAATGGTTTATCCAACAAACGTGGTTGCGGGGCCGGAGTAGTGATTATGACTCCTAAGGGTGCCGTAATCGAGCAAGCAGTCAAGCTCGGCTTCGATGCATCAAATAACGAAGCCGAATATGACGCTTTGCTTATTGACCTTCATAACGCGCATCGACTCAGTGCTAATCGGATATAGGTTTTTTGTGATTCAAAGTTGGTTATCAATTAACTAAAGGGAGAGTATGCAGCTAGGGATGACTGAATGGTAGCATACATGAAAACAACAAACTCATTACTCATGAAGTTTGACCACCATGACCTAAATCAAATTACCCGTGACTAAAATACCTATCCTGATGCTCTTGCTTGCTTGGCTTCTACCATCAACTCGGCGATTAAGCGGACCATTGAGATGGGATTCGTCAGTGAGCCAAGTATTGATCTCCTATATTCCATTTGCATCAATGTTATTAACCTGGGGCCGAGTTGGATAGATCCCATTACCGCATTCTATCTTCAGAACAGCTGCTCTTGGACAAGAAATGGGTCCATAAGCTGTGGAATAAGGCCCTATGCTACTATTTGGACCACCATGGAAAGCTCTACAAAAAATCCCTCTCAGGGCCGTATTTGGAATGTGTACCTAGCCTTGGTAGAGGATTTTTTGGCTTAAATACATGAAGGTAGTTGTGGCGCCCATTCTGGAGGATGTTCACTAGCCCACCGAGCCGTAACCCATAGGTATTACTGGCCTACCATGCGGATTGATGCCGAGAACCACATAAAGAAGTGCGAGCAATGCCACAAATTCTCTTATTTGACTCATCTACCCACAGAAAAACTAAACTCTGTCACTAGTCCTTGGCCTCTTGCTCAATGAGGTTTGGACATCGTCCGACCACTGCCAAGAGCTCTAGGAAACAAACGATTCATGATTGTTGCAATGGATTACTTCATGAAATGGGTCGAGGCAGAACCATTAGCTCACATCCGAGACATAGATGTCAAACATTTTGTCTGGAAGAACATTATAACCAGATTCGGCATACTGTGAGTGCTCATATCCGACAACGGCACCCAATTCGACTGCGGTGTCTATCATAAGCTGTGCGACACATATGGCATAAGACCATACTTCTCCTCACCAGCCTATCCACAAAGCAACAGCCAAGCCGAGGCCTCCAATAAAGTGATCTTGGATGGAGTCAAGAAATGGTTAGAAAAGGCCAATGGCAAGTAGGTTGAAGAACTACCTAGTGTACTTTGGGCCCATCGCAAGCGACCTACTGGCGAAACACCCTTTGCCTTATGTTTTGGGACTGAAGCTATTATTCCCCTTGAAATCAGCCTGTCCACTCTTAGATCAAAAGCATTTGACAAATGACAGAATGACGTGACGTTGGCCTTGGATTTGAATTTGATTGAGGAACGCCGCGATCGCGCTCTTGTGCATATGGCGCGCTATCAACAGCAACTTGCCAAATCATATAACTAGTGCGTACAGTCGCGCTGTTATGTCCCTGGAGAGTTGGTTCTCAAGAAAGTGCTTCCTTCCACTAAAAATCCGATCGACGACAAGCTGGGCTCCAATTTCCATGGCCTATATCAGATCGACTCAATTGCTGGGGCAGGGATATATCGGCTCTCCGACATGGCTGGCAAAAAGCTTCCCCGACCATGGAATGCCACCTACTTATAGAAATTTTATCCTTAACCGACATAGGAACTGTTCATGCTTTTTAGCTTTTTGAAGTATGTAGCAATCACATGTTTATCTTTTGTTTCCGCCAACATAAATATATTTATTCTGTTGATCAATGAATTTAGCTTGGCTTTTGTTCGCTTGGATCTCATATGAATGGTAAAAAAGATTCCAAATTCAGAGCGCCTCTTATGCTTGGCACAATTGACCGAATAAGCCTCCGAATTTGGAGCGCCTTTTGTGCTTGCACAATTGGCCATCAATTAAAGACTCAGAATTCGGAGTGCCCTTCGTGCTTGGCACGATTGGCCGAATAGCCTCCAAATTCAGAGTGCCCTTTGTGCTTGCACAATTGGCCATCAATTAAAGACTTCGAATTCGGAGTGCCCCTCGTGCTTGGCATGATCGGCCAAATAAGTCTCCGAATGCAGAGCGCCCTTTGTACTTGCACAATTGGCCATCAATTAAAGACTTTGAATTCAGAGCCATCAATTAAATACTCCAAATTCGGAGCACCCCTCGTGCTTGGCACGATTGGTCGAATAAGTCTCCGAATTCAGAGAGCCTCTCGTGCTTGTCACGATCGACCGAATAAGCCTTCGAATTTGGAGTGCCCTTTGTGCTTGCATAATTGGCCATCAATTAAAGACTCTGAATTCGGAGTGCCCCTCGTGCTTGGCATGATCGGCCGAATAAGCCTCTGAATTCTGAGCGCCCTTTATGCTTGCACAATTGGCCATCAATTAAAGACTTTGAATTCATAGCGTCCCTTGTGCTTGGCATGATCGGCCAAATAAGCCTCCAAATTTGGAGCGCCTTTTGTGCTTACACAATTGGCCATCAATTAAAGACTCTGAATTCGGAGTACCCCTTGTGCTTGGCACGATCAGCCGAATAAGCCTCTGAATTCGGAGCGCCCTTTGTGCTTGTACAATTGGCCATCAATTAAAGACTCTGAATTCGGAGCCATCAATTAAAAACTCCAAATTCAAAGCTCCCCTCGTGCTTGGCACAATCGGTCGAATAAGCCTCCGAATTCGGAGCACCCTTTGTGCTTGGCATAATTGGTTGTTGATTAGATACTCCGAATTTGGTGCAATTATCAATCCTTCATAAATTGGCATAATGAAATCAACGGAATAACTTGTAATCAACTTTTTCCATTTTGTACTCTATAAAGTGCTCTTACAAATGCCATACATTATATTGGGTCAAAGAGACAAACACAATATACACAAAAGTCCATTAAACATAATTTATTAAAGTAAAAGCAAAAGAAATACAAAGGTCTAAATCCATTAAGCTGCTCAAGCTCTCTCAAAAGTCGCCACAAACTCTCCGTCGTCAGCCTCTTCTTCATCATCCGTTTTCTCAGCATCATAGACCTCAAATAGAAATTTGTAATTTTGGTATAGGGGCGACACCGAGTCCATGCCTGCAGCTTGAAGAGCCTTGATCCATTCCTGTTTGAACCCACGGTTCTTACATCGACATAAATCATCGGCCAGTTTTTCCTTCGTCTTCGCAATATCGATTTTTCACCCATCAAAGAAACCCTCCTCATAGACGCAGGATCATATGGCCTCTTTGGCAAACACAGTCGTTCTGCCTCGATCGGCAATACCATGATCAATCAACCACTGGTTCACTTTATCGGTAACAACCGTGGTCGCCGATACTAAAGGCTATTTTTTGGCGACCCTGGCTGTAACGCCCCAAAAATTCTCCAACAAAATCTAGGTACATCGACTAACATTCAATATAGAATAATAGCAACTCCCAAATCATCATAACACTGATCAAAAATTTTGTACAAAATAGTCCCACATGCAAATTATACATTCAATGACATTACATACATGAATCTATAGCATGTGGAATGTCAAATTCAAAAGTAAATAAAATGCCCTCCAGGGCTTACAAATTCCAAGGCTTAAGCCTGGTTGCACCAAAAATAGTCTCTCGGACCCAACAGTTATAGCCCTAGGCTTACAAAATAGAATCTCAACAAAATAGAGCCTTGTGCTCTATAAACATATATCCATGCTCTAGATTATCGGGTTCACCACATCTTATCCTGCACCAAAATCCCATAGGGGTGAGCATAAAGGCCAGTAGAGAAATCCATAACAAAGTATATACATTTTATACAAGTCCAAAGGGATGAGATGCGTATGTCATGCTATGCTCTTTTGCAAAAAACTCACATTCTTTTCATCTTTAAAAAAAAAAAAAAACATCATGCTCAATGATATTATCATGTCTTCAACAAATTTAAAGTTTATCAATTTAGTACACGGGGCGGTAAATACGACTCAGGTAATCCCTAGGTTGGTGTCTGCAAGTAGGCATACCTAGCACTACTAAAAACCCCACTTTACCGATTGCTAACCGGAAGGGAAGCGGTACCTCCTCCGCGAGTGTTTTCGATCTTTCACCCCGGACACTCAAGCCAACTTAATCAATTCTATCTACACCTCCTATCCGGACTTACCAACGTATTTACCCCAAAACATTTCAACAAATTTCATTTCTCAACATTTCTTTCTCAATACAAGTTTCAAATCCCAAATTCAATGTTTGCATAAAGCAAGGTGTAGACACCCCATCTTTGACCGACCTTAAGACTCAGACGTCATCGATTGAGCGCTCGGTGATAGTGCATGTTGTGCTCGTTTCGAGTTTCCAGAGTTTTGGTTGAGAGCCTTGCCTCCGGGCCACTGAACTCTTCGTGCTTTGGCTCGGTTTGCAGACCAGGCCTTGTTTCTTTTCCTTGGATGGAGGGAGTGGTTTGGTAGACCATCCTTTTGTGGTCGTAGACCACTTTTCTCGTTTGGAGACCAGTTTTCAGTTTTCGGAGCCTTCGGCTACGCACCTTGGCTCGGGACCACTTAACGTTCTCCGTTTGGTGTGGTTTTTGAACCACACCTTGTTGCCTTTTCCTAGAGGGACACTGTGGTCCGGGAGACCACTTTTGTGGTCACAGACCACTTTTGGTACCGGTAGACTAGTTTTCGAGGCTTCTGGCTGTGCGCTTTGCCTCCCGAACTTTCGTCTTGCATCCGTTTTGGTTTGTTTTTGGTACAAACCTTGTTTTCCTTGTTTGAAAGGTGGTATAAGGATGGGAGACCAATATTTCCCCTTGGAGACCACTTTTCTTCCCGCCAGCCAGTTTTCTAATCTGACAACTGGTCTCCTTGGTCTTTCGACCATCTTTTCTGGTCGGCCACCACACCACTGCATTGTTTTCATGCTCTAGACTCTCTTCCACCATGGCCAACCAGTTTTTGTCTTGGGAGACCACTTATTGTGGTTGACCGACCACTATAAGTAGTTGGCTGACCACTTCAAGTGGTCGGCTACTTTTTGTTACCTTTTTGGAGATATTTTCTTCCAGCTGGCACAACTGGAAGTCACTGAAACCATCCTCCATACATGTGTATAGAGGGATGGCCTTGAACCCTGTAGAGAAGTGGTTTGGAAATACTCTTTTGATCCTGGGAGACGCTCGAGATCCTCTGCTAGTCACCTGAAAAAGAACAAACACTCTGATCAGGGGTGCCGGAATTAGCACTCCGACGGGCAAGTTAGTCTCTGCACTCATGATTACTTATATTCTCAGTTAAGCTTAATAATTCTTACATACCTTTCTTTAACTGTTGTTCCTCTATTTATACTCGTTTCCAGGGCCTCGGGGTCTGGTCCACTTTTCGCTCTTAAACTGCTTATTTATTTGGCCCCATAGTTACTCAGCCTGTTAATTGTAGTTGGCCTCCTAATCTTGCAGGTTAGAGCCGAACAAATGTCCATCCTTCAGAGCGTACGCTTGACTCTGCCCATTATTCGGCTCCCACAATTGCCCCCTAAACTCCCCATTGACGGCAGTTAATTGGTGTGTTTGGTTTCAAATTTGAAAAGTCAAGAGAAACATAAATTACGCGGCTTCACCTATCCCAATGTGTATGTCAGAACACAAGCCTTTCGGTCATCATTATACATTCCCACCTCATTCGTGCATCTTTTGCATTTATTACGATTTGAAACTCCAGCCTCTTCGAATGCATACTTTTTGAATATTAGGGCCTCCTAGATTGCCAGCCGAAATTCTTCCTCTATCTCGCATCCTTTGCAACTTCTTCCCGTCTCTCCGTGTCTCCTTTGCCTCTCGTAAGTTTTCTTCTCTTCTCTTTGTAATCCTATTTTTCGTGTTCATTTTTTATTTATAATACCCGAATCCTTACTATAATGGCTAAGCATTTGAAAGGCCTCCTCTCCAAGGGTTGTATCTCTGGGTTCCGGAGACATTTCTCTATCCCTGATGATGTCCATATATCTCTAGTGACGGACAATACCCTTGATATGGAGAGGGAGGACCAAAATACCATTGTCTTTACTTTCCTATCCATTGCGGAGGGCGGGGTTCACTTTCCCTTGCACCTATTTCTTAGGGTCATTTTTCGCCATTGGGGTCTGATTCCTTCTCAACCCAATCTGAATTTCTTTTGAATCATAATGGGAATCATAGAACTGATCCGGTGCCTTAGGATCAACCTCGGCATTCCGGTGATTCAGCACTGCTACGCTCTGGCCAAATCCTTCGGTCGGCTCGGGCGCTACTTTCTCAGGGCCAAGGACACCGTCCATCACTTGGTAACCATGCTTGCCAGTTCCGGCAAACAAGTTGACGATGTCATGGTCAATGTCTGCGACAACTGGGAATTCGGCGAGGGCGAAGATTGCCTAGACCCTGTTCCCAGAAAGAGGGGTGAACCAGGTGGCCGAGTGACTCCTTATGTTTGTTGATCTTTCTTTTATTCAGCTTTCTCTTCAAGTCTAATCCTTTGTTTTTGCAAGCAATAAGTTGAAAAAGATTCAGACTTCGGCTGACGACGCAGTCCTCATGGAGATTAAGACTGCACTCAAGTATTTTGGCCATCCAAATGTACAAAAGCAAGGGAGAGCCGCCCATGTACTTCTGTAGTACGAGCCTACTTATACTACGTTCTCGGCTGCGGATGATATCCCGATCCCATTCGGCGAACACCACCTTACGGCTCTTATCTTCCCCAGCTTCAAGACCCTCTGACAAATAGGTTTCGAAGCTTCTGATTCGGAGCAAGACACAGAGACAGTGGTCGAGGGAGTTGCTGAACCAACGAGAGAGTTTGCTGCGGAGGCTGAAGAGGTTGACGAGGCTCTAAACTCGGCGTTTGAGGTAGCCGGTCTTAACCAGCTTGACTCACCATCCACTTCGGGTCGAGCGAAGTTTTCCTTCAAAGATATTTTTATAGATTTGGGAGATCTACCCGGCGATTTTTCTGAAGGTATGGTTGCGGAAAATCTAACGCAGATGGTGCAAAAGAGAAATGCTGAACGCATGGCCACGTGATAGAAAGCTGAGGCCAGCCATTCTGGGTCTACCCCAATTGAATCTTCACAACCCGTTATGGTAAAAGAGATGGCTCAAGTTGTTCCGGCCGAGTCGGATAAGGTGGCCGAACTGCAGATCCCAGAAGAAAGGCCGATTCAAGAAGAGCGGAGCGAAAAACGTACCGTCGAGGGAGAGGCCAGCTTAGAGGAGAGCCCTGCTGACAAACGGCCTTGTCTAGAGGAGTCGGATGTGGTTGTTCCTTTCGTTATTCAATCGAAGATCAAAAACACGCCGATCTCCTCTGAAGCATCTGCCTTGAAGGATCCAGCTGTAGCGTTGAGCTTGGCCGTCTCAACTTCGTTGCCGGCTGACAAGGCCACCTTTTGAGCAGAGCCAGTTTTGGTAGCTATAGCGTTAGCTGCCCAGTCGGCCCTTCGGGTATGTGACTTGATCTTTTTTACTCCTTGTTTGGTTTGTTTTGCATACGATATTTCTTGATATGTGATGATCCTGACTCCTAGTTTTGCAGACGGTTGGAAGGATAGTCGAACTAGGCCGCCATCAGCACAAAGCCATTGAAAGAATTGGCCGCTTGAAGTCGGAAGCTGAAGGTGAGAGAAGCAGGGCCGAATTTGAGGCGATGAGAGCTGCGATGGAAAGTGCTCGAGCCGAAGCTGAGAAGGAGAGGGCTCCGATTGTTGACCGGCTCAGATCCAATGCCGAGGAGAGGGCGAACGCGAGCGAGGAATCGCTCAAGTTAGCCAAGGAGGCGCTTACTAAGGTGGAGGCCGAGTTGGAAGAGTTGAGGAAGGCCAAGGAAAAAGCCGACTCTAAGGCTTCTGCGGCGCTCGAGGCTGGAAAGAGCACCGCCCTTAAGGACTACGTAGAAGAAGTCCCCAAATTTGAGAATTGGGGATTCAAACATGGGTGGCTCAAAGCCCTTGCTGCCGCTGGAGTTACATTGGCTATGCCAATTCCATATGAGCAAGTGGATGTTGAGCCACTTAAGTCTAATCCCGAGGATTGATTTGGGAGACACTAGTTTTATTAAATATTTTCAATTTCAATGTATGTTTTTGTCTAGTGGATTTTCATCATTTTTGGATTTTCATATGTAAAATGTCCGCTGCTAGCACCCAATTTATGAATGAAAATTTAATATTGTACTCAAGTTACTGCTTGTATTGTTTGTTGTGTGAGTACGTAATTAGGAGAATCAGCAATTAGAACAAAATGTCATGATTACGTGAGACGGCAAACTTAGAAGCCGGTTAAATTTATGGATCTGATTTCATCATAAACAAAATGAATTCATAAGGTGCTGAATAACATGAACTTATGAATCTTGTACTGATGAATCGATTCGTGGAACGGCTGGGGCACTCAAGCCGACTAGGTTGATGAATTTGCCCTTGCTCTAGCTGGTTCACGAACATTAAACGCCAAATAACACGTTACTTATGAATCTTGTACTTATAAACATTAAACGTATGAATCTTATACTAACGAATCGATTCGTGGAACGGCTGGGGCACTCAAGCCGATTAGATTGATAAATCTGCCCTTGCCCCATCTGGTTCATGAACATTCAACTTATGAATCTTATACTGATGAATCGATTAGTGGAACGGCTGGGGCACTCAAGCCGACTAGATTGATGAATCTGCCCTTACCCTAGCTGGTTCATGAACATTAAACGCCGAATAACAGCGGCTGACGGGGCGATCGGGGCATTTGACTCAATCGGCGCTGGGCTGTTGACATTTCAATATTAATGAGATTGCCTCGGAGGTGCTGCCCGCGCAGGGAATAAATAGGCGTGTACTTTGTGGACAAGGGTCCTATTTATATGCTCAGTCAGCAACTTAGTCCAGGCCTTTGAGGAAGATTAAACAAGTGCGAATGTCTAAAAGACTTTTCTTCAACAACAGAAGCAAAGCGAAGACGCTAGCTGAGCTGGGAGGAGCCATGAGTCAAAATGATGATCCGTCACACACGGGAAGTAGGACTTCGAGGGATCGGGAGAAACACCAATCTCCTCGTCGTTGAAGTAGGTTGCCCAGGAGGGATAGGCAGCCTCGGGGCAAAGCTCCTTGGCCCAATTCTGGAAGGGAATCTGATGCACCTCCGTGCCCATTGAGTTTTGCAATTTTCATGGGGAACAGACCAATGACAGAGGCGGACTCGATCATTCGAGATCCAACGTGGCAATCAAGTTCGCCCGACAAATTTTTCCACCCGAAGTTCAACAGTTGATGGTAGGTCAGCAAGACTTCGAAGTGTTTCACGAAGGTGTTCACGAGGCGGTGAAGGGGCTGTACACAGCTTATGAAATCGACATGCGTCTCCGCGCCGCTCGACGCGATATAGAGCAAAGAGATGAACGCATTCAGAAGTTAGAAGCTCGTGCGGAGAAGGCCGAGCGTGAGCTAAGGAAAATTAGGTTTGCCGAGTCTCAATCAGCTAGCCAACCCAATCTGATTGTGGAAGAGAGGGTGACTCAAAGGCGAATAAGTGATGCTATTGCCGATTGAAACACGGCTAGTATGTTCGCGATTGAGACTGCGAGGGCCGCGGCCTATGAAAAAGGTTTTCATAACGGCTGAAAGATCGGAATTCAGAAGACCAAGGAGAAACTCGCCAAAGAGGTTTGCCGATGTGAAAATCGTGGTTTTGAGCATGGTTAGATCAAGGCATCTCAAGCCGTGGAAGTTCTCAGAGCGTCGAGCATTGATTCGACATCTCCACTCTACCGACGAAAGCATTTTCCGTTTTTCGCCTTTGAGGTTGAGCAGAGTGAGGATGAGGGTGATGCCGTATAAAAATACTTTTTGTAATGTTTAAACACAAATCGCGTTCAAAGCTATGTAATCATTGCCTGGTTGAATAAAATGTTGTATTTTAAATGTTTTGTTACAACTTTCATTCAGCACACACGTGTTTGCATGAGTTTTATTATATAAACATCATTCTGAATGTTTATATGTTTCGAAGTATAAAAGGATTTTGCCAGCTCAAAATGAGAGAATTCTACATTAAGTATTTAATCGGCATCATTATGTTACACACGGCCCGAATATCCGCGAAGGGCGCTCCGAATCCGGAGGCTTGATCGGCCCAAAGACATCATGCGCCGATGGGGCTCCGGATTTGAAGGCTTAATCGGCCCAAAAGCGTCATGCACTGATGGGGCTCCGAATTCGGAGGCTTCTTCTGTCTTGGCCAATCGAGATATCCACGAATGGGGTCCAAATCTGGAGGCTTAATCAGCCTAAAGACGTCATGTGCTAATGGGGCTCCGAATCCGGAGACTTATTTGGCCAACAGTGATATCCACGAAGGACGCTCCAAATCCGGAGGCTTAATCGGCCCAAATACGTCGTGTGCCGATGGGGCTCTAAATCCGGAGACTTATTTGGCCAATCATGATATCCACGAAGGGCACTCCGAATCCGGTGGCTTAATTGGCCAATCGTGATATCCATGAAGGGCGCTCCAAATCCAGAGGCATAATCGGCCCAAAGACGTCGTGCGCCGATGGGGCTCCGAATCCAGAGACTTATTTGGCCAATTGTGATATCCACGAAGGGCGCTCCGAATCCGGAGGCTTAATCGGCCCAAAGACATCGTGCGCCGATGGGGCTCCGAATCTAGAGACTTATTTGGCCAATCGTGATATCCACGAAGGGCGCTCTGAATCTGGAGGCTTAATCGACCAATCGTGATATCCACGAAGGGCGCTTCGAATCCAAAGGCTTTTATTGGAACACCTTTGAACTGGATTTTGAAGTGAGTAAGTAGCGATCTTTGTATTACAGAAAATGAGATGTACATGGTGAATCGTTCAGAACAAGTATCATGCCCCACAAGTCGGGTCAATGATAAAATTAGCATAAATGTGTGGAATTCCAAGGCCGAGGCAGACTCCTTCCTGACATGTCTTTGAGCCAATATGCCCCTACTCCCGCGATCGAATCAATCTGATAGGGGCCATCCCAGTTAGGACCCAATTTTTCATCAGCCGGTTTCTTGGCAACTGGAAGTACCTTCTTTAGGACCAATTCCCCTAGTATGTAGCGGCGCAGCTGAACACGTTGGTTATATGACTTGGCAAGCTGCTGCTGGTACTGCGCCATAGAAGCAAGGGCACGGTCTCTTTGTTCTTCAATCAGAATCAAATCCAAAGCTAGCATCATGTCATTTCGGCCCATGTCAAAAACTTGAGTTTTCAGGGTCGGGTGGCCATTCTCCAAGGGGTATGATCGCCTGGGTTCCAAAGCATAAAACAAACGGCGTTTCTCCAGTAGATCACCTCGGCGTAGTTCGATGAGTCCAGAATACACTTGGCAATTCTTCAACCCATTTGCCTTTAGCTCTCTCCAGCCTCTTCTTGATGCCGTCCAAGATGGATTTGTTAGAGGCTTCGGCTTGACCATTGCTTTGTGGGTAAGCCGGCGTAGAAAAGTAGGGCCAGATACCATACTTGCTACATAGTTCTCGATAGATGCCACAATCAAACTGGGTGCCGTTGTTTGAAATAAGAGCTCTTGAAATGCCGAATCGCGTTATGATATTTCTCCACACAAAGCGCTTGACATCAGAATCTCGAATGTGCGTTAATGCCTCCGCTTCGACCCATTTTGTGAAGTAGTCTATGACGACGATCAAGTATCGCTTGTTCCTTGGGGCCCTCGGCAACGGTCCTATGATATCAAGCCCCTACTGGGCAAACGGCCAGGGATTGGTGATAGAGCTCAACTCTTCAGCAGGCAGATGGGTTAACGGGGAGAACTTCTGGCATTGTTCACATTTTTTCACGAAGCATTCTACATCAGATCTCATTGTCGGCCAATAATACCCCTGTGTTATAGCTCTATGGACCAAGGAGCGCCCGCCAGAATGGGCACCACAACTACCTTAATGTATTTCAGCAAGAAGCTCTTTGACTTTGTCAGGGTGCACACATTCCAAACATGGACCAGAGAGGGATTTTTTATAAAGCCTTCCTTACGGATCCAAGTAGTATCGCAGGGCTTTGTTTCGCAGCTTGTGCGCTTCTTTCTTGTCTTTTGGGAGCTGTTCGAAAGACAGAAATGCAGCAATGGGATCCATCCAACTCGGTCTAGATTCTACAACATTGACCTGAACTTCCTCCGAAGGGCTGATGCTCGGCTCTGGGATGAAACCTACTTCGATGGTCTGTTTAATCTCTAAGTTAATGGCGGAGGCTAGGCAGGTAAGGGCATCTGCATGTGTGTTCTGATCACGTGTTAGCTGGTTCAATTCATGATGGTCAAATTTTGCCAGCAGGGAGTTTGCCGTTTTCATGTAAGCCGTCATACGGTTGTTTCTTGCTGCGTACTCCCCTTTTAGCTAATTGATCACTAGTTTTGAATCACAAAATACAAGCAAGCGCCGAGCGCCTAGAAGATGTGCATTCCGCAAATCGGCTAGAAGGGCTTCGTATTCGGCTTCGTTATTTGATGCCTCGAAGCCGAGCTTGACAGCCTGTTCAATTATTGTGCCGTCGGGAGCCAAGATCACAACTCCGACTCCGCTGCCCCGCCGATTGGATCATCCATCACAGTATAACTGCCAAATGTCCCCAACATAAATTCTCCAGTTCGGCTCCGATCGAATTTCGTCGAACTTGAAATCGGCAAGACCCCCAGTGAATTCGGCAACAAAGTCAGCTAGCACCTGTCCCTTGATTGAAGTTCTGGGTAGAAACTGAATGTCCTATTGGCCGAGTTCAAGAGTCCACTTTGAAACACGCCCTGATGCTTTTGCACTTCATAATACTGATCGGACGGGATAATCTGTTAGCACCCCAATGCTATGTCCTTGGAAGTAATGCATCAGTTTTCTTGCCGCCATGACTAGGGCTAGGATGATTTTTTCTAGCGGAAGGTAGCATGTTTCGGCGTCCACCATTGCCTTGCTTACATAATACACTGGCCGCTGCTCCCCTTGCTCTTCCTTTATCAATACGGCGCTGACGGCCTTGTCGGAAACTGCCAGATACAAAATGAGCGGGTCACCAGCTGCAGGTGTTGTCAAGAGTGGTACTGAGTGGAGGTAAGTCTTGAGGCCGTTGAAAGCGGCTTCGTATTCGGCGGACCACTCAAAAGTCTTGCCCTGCCGTAGTGTATGAAAGAATTGCCGGTAGTGGTCTGTGGAACGACTGATGAATCTGTTAAGAGCGGCGGCCATCCCCATTAACTTCTGAACTTCTTTGACCGATCGAGGGAAGCCAAGTTCTAGGATTGCTGTGATTTGCCTTGGGTTGGCTTCGATTCCTCGGTGGTTGACAATGTATCCCAAGAATTTGCCAGAGTTGATCCCAAATACACATTTGGAAGCATTCAGCTTCATTCTATATTTGCGAAGAATGCCGAATGTCTCTTCCAAATCGGCTATATGATTCTGCTCTTCCTTGGACTTGACCACCATATCGTCAATGTACACTTCCATAGTGCGGCCGAGTTGTTCCTTGAACATGGCAATGACCAGTCTTTGGTAGGTTGCCCCTACATTCTTCAGCCCAAAAGGCATAACCTTGTAGCAGTGGGTTCCTCTTAGGGTGAAGAATGCAGTCTTTTCTTGGTCCTCAGGATGCATGGCGATTTGATGGTAACCTCTGTAAGCATCGAGAAAGCTCATACGTTGATGGCGTGCCGTCGCATCTATAACTTGGTCAACTCTGGGTAGGAGGAAACAATCCTTGGGGCAAGCTTTGTTTAGGTCTGTGAAATCGACACACACTCGCCAAGTCCCATTTTTCTTCTTCACAACCACCGTATTAGAGAGCCATGTAGGATAAGTCACTTCCCTGATTGCCCTCTCTTCAAGCAGCTTGTCAACCTCATCAACAATGGTGGCAGTGTGCTCTGCGGCTAACCGCCGGCTTTTCTGAATGATTAGCTTGCACTTAGGGTCAACATTCAAATGGCGCTGTGAAACGGAAGGATCTATACCTGACATCTCGTATGGAGTCCATGCAAAGACATTAAGGTTGTTGAGCAGGAAAGAAATTAGCTGCTGTCTGTCGGCTTGATTCAGGGAAGTGCTGACCATGAAGAACTTGTCTGGGCTTCCATCGATTTCAACTCGGTCAAAACCTTCCGTGGCCTTTTCATTAGGGAGCCGCCCAATATCGTCGAGGCTCTCTTGATCCGGCACCTCAATGGAATTCACCTGTAGTACCTTTGGCTTTTTTTCAACAAGGAGATAACATGCTTGTGCTGAGTTCTGGGAGCCACGGATTTGCTCAATACCGCATTCTGTCGGGAAGCGTAGCAGTTGATGATCGGTGCTTGGCACGGCCTACATAGTATGCAACCAGGATCGCCCTATGATCAGATTATATAGCGACGGCAGTTTGACGACCAAGAATTCCACATCTACTATTCGGGAGCCTACTCAAACGGGTAGTCTAATTTTCCCCAACGGGTACTCTGGATTGGCATTGAAGCCGAATAGGGGATAAGGGGCCGGAGAGAGATCCGATTCTGAGAAGCCGAGTTTGGTAAATGTCTTATAGTACATAATCTCCAATGTGCTCCCCGGATCAATGAGTACGTGCTTAACTGTGAATCAGTTTACACGTAATTCAATTACCAAGGGATCAAGGTGGGGCAGTGTTACTCTGGCCAAATTCAAATCATCAAAAGTAATGCCCTTAGCTTCATGGGGCCGTTTAGCTAGAGTGAGTTGGCCTTGAGGGTGAGACTTTGACTGAATCACATGCACCACCGATGGCATTGGCAGGTTGTATATCATGTGGATCACGCTGAGCGAAGGTGAATCCTGTCTCAAGGCTATTGCTTTGGTTTGGTTGCCTTTTCGGACGTACTGTTGTAGCCGGCCATCTTGTACCAGTTCCTCTAAGTGATCCTTTAGTGCATAACAACTCTCAGTGTCATGGCCATGGTCCTTGTGATACTCACACCCTCTATCCCGTCTTCTCGTGTTAGGAGGTCCCACCATTTTTTACGGCCATTTGAAGAACGAAAGGTTTTGGATTTTGGACATAACCACACTGATCAGCTCTACCAACTCCGTGTACTTCTTGTCAGCGTACCTTGTGTGCCTGTTGTCAACTTGCAATTGTTCATTTTCTCAGTGGGAGAAGTGGTCATTTGATCGGCGGGAATCCCGTCTCTTGTCTCGTTTCGCCCGATGACGTGGTTCAAGGCTCCGAGGTGCTACATAATTTAATGGCTGAGCAATTTCAGCAGGAGCCGTCTTGTTGATCACATTGCCGGCTTTAACCCTCAAGGCATCATCTTCCACTTTACAGTACTCTTCAACTTTCTTCATCAACGACCAAACTGTTTTGGGAGGCCGTCTGGTCAAAGAGCTGTGAAGGGCACTGTCGGGATGCAGCCCCATCTTGAAGGCGGTGATGGCCATAGAGTCATTGCAAGCATCGTCTACCAGATTGAAACATTCCCAATACTGCGCCAAATAGGCACGAAGGGTTTCCCCTGGTTGAATCTGCATTGCCCAGAGGGAATTGGCTTGCTTTGGCTGGACCTCATTAGTGATGAACCTTGCCCTGAAGGACTTTTGGAGTTGGTGGAAGCTTTTAATCGAAGCCGGCTCCAGTTTGTGATACCACCTGACAACTAGTGGTCCCAAACTGCTTGGAAATATTCTGCACATCAAACCTCGTCGTCTGCATGCAGTGTCATGGCTTGCTTGTAATGACGGATATGATCGATGGGGTCCAATTTACCGTCGTACAAGGTGAATGATGGTGCTTTGAATTTCTTAGGTAGCACTAACTTTGCAATCCGTCGTACGAAGGGATCATGCCGGTCTTCTTCATCTGAACTATTTCATCTGCGTTTATGCCTTATACGTGGACTCTCTTCAGAGGAGCTGGAAGTTTTAGATCGCCCCTTCTTCTTGGGCTCCGGGGATAATGAGTCGGAGTCACTATCAGTGTCTTGTTGTCGGGCTCGAGATCGTCGACCTCCTACCCTCACAGGTTGTTCCGGATCTTGGGGTACAGCTTATTTGGACTTCGCCACCTCCAAGGCCAAATCCTGATGGAGACGTTCATTTTCTGCGATCATGTTCTCCAACCTTTGTTCATTTTGCTTTGCTTGTTCCATGATTGCTTGCATTGCCTCATGTTCTGAAGTCATAGGTGAGGCGAAGTTCAAAGTGCGTCTTACGGGGATAGTCTCCGGTCCAAGCATGTTGTTGGAGTGAGGTCGTCTCTCTGCGTGGTTTCATCAGTGACTATCGGAGGGTCTTCCGTTACGCCCACCATGGATGTGTTTGAGTATTCCCACAGACGGCGCCATTTGTGAAGAAGTGGTTTGGAAATACTCTTCTGATCCTTGGGGACACTCGAGATCCTCTGCTAGTCACCTGAAAAAGAACAAACACTCTGGTTGATGGTGCAGGAATTAGCACTTCGACGGGCAAGTTAGTCTCTACATTCAAGATTACTTATATTCTCAGTTAAGCTTAATAATTCTCACATACCTTTCTTTAACTGTTGTTCCTCTATTTATACTTGTTTCCAGGGCCTGGTCCACTTTTCGCTCTCAAACTGCTTATTTATTTGGCCCCATAGTTGCTCGGCTTGTTAATTGTAGTCGGCCTCCTAATCTTGCAAGTTAGAGCCGAACAAATGTCCATCCTTCAGAGCGTACGCTTGACTCTGCCCATTATTCGGCTCCCACAAACCCTTAGCTTCCTCAAGAAGCTTACACTTTTGTTCTCTATATAAGAGAACCTCCTCCTCCCTCCTTTAGGTTCAGAATTTTGAGGCTTGAGTGATAGATACACACTTGTCTCTATATTTCTTTGTTTGTTCTTGTTTTGTGCCTTAAAGTTTCATTTTGTCTCACTTTTGTGCACAAACACACACTCAAACACCATACTCTTGGAGCTAAGGTCCCTTGAAGTTGTTTTTGGAGTTCTTGGACTAGTTTGAGGCCAAAGAAGTTGCTAGAGTTGCAGCTTTAAAGGTGGTCTTCAAAGGTGAGCCTTTAACTCCTTAAACCCCCATTCTTGCTTAAGCTTTTAGCCTTACTTGGATATTGTTTTAAGCTTAACTCTAAACTACAAAAAGTTCTGATTTTGTATGCTTAAGATCTTTGTTTAAGGTCACTTTTGTGTTGGGGGTTGTTTACCTTCTCTTAGGCCTTGTTTGGCCTTGCTTTTGTGCCTTCTTTTTAAGTCTTTGGGACCACCTTGTTTTGGACTTCTCACCACTGAAACTCAAAGGAATTTTAGTGGTGGGAAGGGTGTTTTGAGGTCCCAAAAGGAGAGGGTCATCCCCTCTCTTTGTGTCTTAAATATTTGTTTCTTATGCCTCATGTGTGAGCATGTTTGTTAAGCTTATGTTGGCCATATTTTAGCATGTATTTGAGGGTTTTTTTTTTTTTTTTTTTCTTCTGTGGCATACCACTATTTTTACTTGGTTTTTTCACTCCATGCATGCCTAATACACTTGTAGTGTAAATCTCGCAAACTATTCTTGTATGCTTCATGAAGTAGCAGGTCATTCTAGCTTGTTTTGTTTCCATTTCAGCATGTTTTTGGTGATGTTTTGCCATGTCATACCTCTGTTAGGGTTTGGTTTGGTCACCTCTTGCATGCCTCATGCACTTGTAGTGTAATTCCATGAAATAGCCTGACATGCATCATGCTTTAACATATCATTCTAGCATGCTTTAGTCTTAACTTCAAGAAGCTTTTGTCCATGTTTTAGCATGCTCTAGCTCTGATTTGTGTTGTTTTGGCCATGCATAACTTGCTTTGTATAGCCAAGGTTCAATCTAGCTTGTTAGCTTTGTGTATCAAGTCCACTAGCATGCATTACTTGGACTATTTGAATGATTTGGCATCATTTATTATATGATTTCAGTCCATGTTTCATGGTCATGAACTTGCATTTATCACTTATTCAATGCGTTGGAGGGTTGGTCCTTTATGCCTTTAACATGAATCATTGCGTATGCCTTCATGCCTAAGCTTGCGAGCTATCATTTCAGTGCTTATTTGGGGTTATTTTACTATGATATAACTCTGATTTTTGTTGGTTAAGTCATCCTATGCTTGCTCTTAATAGGTGTAGTGTAATCTACCTTATTTGCCTTGTATGCATCATGCCTTATGCCTCTCATGCTAGCTTACTTTGGCTTCCTTCCATACATGTTTTAGACTCATCTTGACATGTTCTAGGATTGTTTTGGATTGCCTTTGCCATATGCTTCATTTTTTGCATAGTTGTAGTGCAAGTGTTCTTGCTAGCTTCAAGCTTTGAGCACCATAGCATGCTTCATTTGTGTTGTGTACATGATTTAGCATCACTTATCATGACATTTCAGAGCAGGTAGCATTGCCATGTTCCCACTTCATTCACTCTTTAAGTGCCTTTGAGTGTTGAGCATTGTTGCCTTGTTTATGGCTTAGTATGTATGCTTGCATGCCTAGGTATTTGAGCCTCTATCTTAGTTTGTTTTGGTCCTTATTTTGGCCTATTTGAGCCTCTATCTTAGTTTGTTTTGGTCCTTATTTTGGCCTACTTAAACTCTGTCCATGGTTGTTTCATACATTTGTGCCATGTATTGCATGTCTCCTTTGTAGTCCTCTTTATTAGCTTTCATGCTTAAGGACTCTAGCATGCCTTGCTTGTATTATTTGAATGATTTGACATAATTTCATACATCATTTCAGTGCACTCAGTGTTGTTACACTTCCAAATTTATCACTCCTTGAGCACTCTTAAGAGTTGTGCTCTTATGCCCGGTCAATGGGCCTTTGCATGTGCATGCTTGTATATGCTCTTGTGCCTTCGTTTCATCATTATGGCCACTGTTTTGGGCATGACTGAGGTCCGTCCATTTTGGTTTAAGTCCATTTAGCATTGTGTATGGTATGTTGTTTGCATGCTTATATCACATTGCATTGAGTATGCCATGTTGTTCATTGCATTGAGTATGCCATATTGTTCATCGCATTTGTGTATGCTATGTTCATTTGCATTGTGCATGCTAGTTTTTGTTCATATTGTTGCATGCCTATGTTGTCTTGCATTGAATATGCATGCATTAGCATTGTGCATTGTGCATGCCATTAGCATTGTGCATGCCCGAGGGTTGGAACTCCTGGTGGGGGAGGAACTTGCTGCGAAGCAGAGGCTCCGGTTTGCTGCTGTAACCTCATAATCACCTCCGCTTGTTCATTCATAATCGCGCCGCTTGCAAACTGCTGTCGGACAAAGATCTCGCAAGATCATTTTCATGCTCTCTTGGAGCTGGCGCACCATCTCCTCTAAGCTAGCCATACTATTCTACTCTGGTTGAATTACCGGTATATGTTCCCTCTTCGTAGGTGAAACAGGACTCTGACCTCTACTGAACTCAGGTGGGGTAGATAAGGCCCTCTGAACTGACTGCTGTACTGATGCCTTCTGCCTAACGGTCCTCCGTCTAGTAACCGGGGGTAGAGAGTGGTACACTGGTTGTCCGTCTACCAGATCCTCAGATCGATGGAGTCGACGACCTCTAGTCCAGAGTGCTTGGGGAATATCTGCTGGGTCGGAAGCAATTGTGCTCAACTACCTAGCAAAAAGATAAATAAAGCGTATAAATAAACAGACAATCGGACAGCGTAACGGCATAAAATAAACATACAACACACGGTTGGGTATCATAATATGTTGCCAATAAGCTGAACACACTGTTCCTCAAACACTGATCACTATTTCTGAATTGTTGCCCCTAAGTCTGAATCTGATACCCACAGATAATTGATTCCCAAAAAACACTGATGCCCGCAGGCTTGATACTCAAACTCACTGGCCACTACGTGTGTCCCTGTAGAGATACATTCTAAAAACACATAGCAAGTAAATGAGAGCCAATACACCCCTATGCCGGGGTAGGGTTTCCCTGTCCTATTTTGTCAAGAGCTAGGGTTTCACTACGCACGCAGCGGTTTCAAACAACCTAACATCGGGTAAGCAACTTGTCCTAGTTTGGAATGGTCGCTATGGATTCCGAATATACACTAGGTCGAATGGTCAAAAAGAGTGTCCCGGTAGAACCGGGGTTTGTGTTCCCATACTGGCAGACCGGTCAGCCTTATGGCATGCTTTGACAAAGTCAAGCCTCCGGCAGACCGCTCAGGAATAGCAGATGGCCAACACGGTGTCCTAGGCGCACTAATGCACATGGAATGCAAAGAAACACATAAGTGTAGTCAAAACAAGATATCACGAGTTCGAGTCAAGCTCTCTAAACTCTCCGGCAGAGTCGCCAGAAACTGTAGACGTCCCTGAACGTCCCAGGAGGATGAACCCCCATTCTGTTCATATTGAGCTTACTACAGTTCGGACTCGATTTGTTGTCACAGTTCTAAATCTGAACCAAAGAGTCCAAATCCGGCAAATCGTTTTCAAAAAAATAGATTTTGAAAGAAGTGCCAAACATGGACTGCTTTGCCAGATACAGAGTCGCCACCTAAATATTTTTTAATGGGAAAATTTAGGAAACCCTGACTCGGTGCCAAAGGCCACGTGTCCGTCATCACCAAAGTTGCCTTAGCTCGGGAACTTGGGTATGATTGGGGAAGGTCAGCTATGAGCACTCCCTCTCGCCCGGTTCGAAGACCGGCCTCTACTAGTCATGATATCCAATTTTGAAAATGTTATGTGTTCTTATTCCGGTTATTAGCCTAGATTTACTATGTTATGCGCACACCAAATAAGTATAGACCAAATCGCCTAAGTTGGAATAAAACATTTTAATGTTTGTTTTAAAAATGGTTTGCTACTCTCAAGTAGGCTAAAATACAGATTTTGCCACCCTTGAGTGGGCTTTGGAAAAGATGGCTTTGCCACTATCTAGTGGGCTTAAAACTCACAGTTTTAATGCATTATTCCAATTTAGGTAATTCAACCTCCATCCACAGGCATTCAAGCAGTTATATCACATAAGCAGCTAGCCTCATGGCAATCACGCTATTATGGCAACACTCACATGCATGCAGTATGCCAAAGCATAAAAGCTTACCTAGTACTCCATGCCAAAACAGAAGCTAGTTAGTAATCATGCATGATCCTAGTTCATGTAAAAAAATGGCTAATGCATCACATACAGAATGTCACTAGAATAGGCTTGGCTAATCTACAATGACATGTGAAATGCTACAAATAACACGTATTCAACTTGGAATTGAAGTACAATGAAGTTAGTATGATGCGCCGAGCCCGATGCATGCAGTACAGATGAATGATGCACGCATGCATAGCATAAGGTATGCTAATTTAAATATGCCCTAGTCTACCATCATAAGCTGGTAAATAAAAGGGAAGAAAGACGTGGGATTGGAAGACATAATCACACTCATGCACATTTATTACACAATTGCCCTCACTCGGAGGGTCCAAATAAATATTACAGTCCGGATAAATTACACTAAATTAATTATTACAAATTAAATATTACAAAGCTCCTAATTAATTAACAAAATAAATGCAGAAGGGAAAGGGCCACAGCCCCGCCTTGGAATGCGCGAATGATGCATGCTTGAGTCCGCTTTGCCTGGAAAAACCAGTACCATGCCACCGCTGCCTCTGTTTACACTGCCCCCACTTTTCTGAAAACTGCCAAAGTCTTGGGACATATTCCTTGCACACTGTAGAGCTCCATCGGCTAAAGGAAATACCCACCGGCCATGGAAAATGTCCATTGGCTGGACTTCATGTTATCGGCCATTCATCCATGGCCGGTCGGCACTATAAGTGGCCGGTCGGCCAAAAATTCCTGCAGAACTGGTTTTTGACAACAACAAAGGACAGACAGTGTATGGTATGGAATTTTAAGCAAATGTAAGCATGGTCACACTCCCTATCATGCAATGGACTCAAGGGAGCATGGCCCTCGATCCTCGGGCCATCAATTGTGCATTTTGATGCATGATGGCCTAAGAGGCCAATGTTGCAATTCAGTGAAAATGCATGCAACACACAAATAATTATCAAGACCCTATCATGTCAAAGTCAAGGGCCTCGGTGACCGAGAATTGAGACGTATTACATCACTTGGAGTATGGACACTTCTCAATCCTCACACTTGGCTTGACACCCCAAACCAAGCAATGTAATGCATGTTATGCAAACATGGCACAAAGATGCAACATAAGATTAAGGTGCAAGGCATGCCAAATGCAATGCAACATGTCATGGCAAGTATGCAAAAGAACTAGCATGTGTCAACACATCATGAATCAAACATGCAACAAACATGTGACAAGCATGCAATGGTGGACTTAAACCATAAAGGGGCAAACCTCAGCCCACCCCAAAGCAGTGGCCAAAAGTGTCCCAAATGATGGACAAAATGCACAACAAACATGCAAGTCAAAGAGGCCCAAAGCTAAGGCATAACAAAGGGGTGTTCTACTACCACTACCCCAAGCAAACATGGCATGAACCATACAACCAAAAACAGAATTTTAACATACAAAATAAGCCCCAAATACCCCTGATATGTCAGCCCCAAAGCCTCAAATATAGGGCTATGCATAATGACCTATTCCTAGTCATGAAAGGCCAACTCTTCAAGGCATGAATGAGATGATAAATGAAGACATAAAAGCATGGTATAGGGACTAAAATAGCATGTTAAATGATTCCAAATCATTGAAATAGCCTAGCCAATGCATGTTTATGATTCACATCTTCAAGGCTCACAAGCCAAAATGTGAAGCAACTATACCAAACATGCTAAACAAGGCCAAATCTGTGGCCAACAGACCTTAAGCATGATATGATATGGCCAAAAACTTCACAAAGTAAAGCCAAGATATGAGAGCATGGTAGCCAAAAGTCATGTGCACTTCTAGGCACAAACAAGGGAATACAAAGCAAGTATATTAAGCATGCAAAGGGCCACAAATCTGACCAAAAACAGAGACAACATGTGACCTAAATAGCACCAAAAACATCTGATATGGAGCCAAAAACAATCCAAGCATGCATGTTGCTCCTTAAGCCAAAACAAGGATAAAAAAGGGACAAAGGGGAGAGGGGTGTCCCTCCCCTATACAAGACTTCAAACCCTCTTCTTTACCACTAAAAATCCACTGGATTTCAGTGGTGAAAAGAACAAAACACTCAAGCAAATAAAGCCTAGTAATGGAAGCACCAAAAGGGCCAAATAAGGCCTAAGAGGGTGAGTTCGACCCCAAACCACAAAATGACCTTAATGAAGTATTTAAAGCATGCAAATATAAAACTTTTTCTAGTTATACACAAAGCTCAAATCATCATGCAAGACAGGTAAAAAGTCGTTGCAAAATTGGGAAAACTAAGGCAAAGTAGTTACCCTTGAAGAACACCTCAAGAACAGCAGGTCCAGCCACTCTCCTCTGATCAAAACAAGTCCAAAAACTCAAGAAAAGACCCTCTAAGTGCCTCAAAGTTGAAGTAAGGTGTGGTAGTGTGTGTGTTAGTGCAAAACTAAGATAAAAATGCACTTTTAGGCCACAAAACACACACAAAGGATGAGAGAGAGGGGCATATAGAGAGAGAGAGAGAGAGTGTATGATAGATGTGTATGTATCTAACCTCTGGTTTTTTGTTCAAAATTTCTAACCCTGGCAAATGGAGAAGAAGAGGGGCTTATATAGACAAAAAAAAAAAAAGGAGCTTGAAGCTTCTCAAAGAAGCTAAATGAAAAAGGGCAAAGGGTGCAAAGGAGTCAAGGCTTCTAGAAGAAGCTAAGACAGCTGGCCAGGCTTCCCCAAGAAGCTTGGCCAAGGGTTCATCCTTCTAGAAGGAACTAGGGGGTCAAGGGCTCAAAACAGCCATCCTCGTGCATGGGGAGTGGTGTTGGTGTATTCCAGCTGGTACAGCTGGCATGCACCAAGCCTGAAGGGGTGCAAAAGGGTCATCGGCCGGAAAAATAGGTCACCGGCCAAAAAAAGGTGCCGGCCGGCCACACATAGTGCCGACCGGCCATTAATAACAAACAACAATGGTCGGTGGCAACAAGGAAAGGCCGGTGTGGTAAAGGGAGGGCCGGTGGAGTGTGGGGATGACCAACAAGCCATTCCCTACCTTCCAAGGCAAAAACACAAGTGTTTGGTGCAAAAACCAAACACTAAACGAACGAGTTAAGAGATCCTGAGGCAAGGCGTGCAGCCGAGGCCTTCGGGAACCCAAAACGAACACGAACAAGGGTGATCAGTGAGTGTTCAATCAGTGATGTCCAAGTCTTGAGGACGGTCAAAAATGGGGTGTCTACAGTTGCCCCTCTTTGACAGAACTCGAAAGTCATAACAATGACGGAAGTGAATGTCAAAGGCCAGAGACAACCCATTTTTGACAAGGCTGAAGACTTAGACAAACATGCAAGACAAACAAGATATGCGCCCGAAGGCAAGGGCAAAATGCAAGACGATGCACAGAGCCGGGCATAACTTATGATCATGCAAAGAAAGCTGTAATGAAGCACACATGTAACAATTTTAAGCTAGCATACACCAAACTACACTACATTGTAGAAAGGATGTAAGAGAATTATGCGATTCTCGATACGTCTCATGCGGAGGATATAATACCTGTCCGGTTCGTCTGGTTCTACCAGTCGCAAATGAACCGTACATACAATATCGTGCCTGCAAAGAAAACAAACTTAACAGGTACAATGTGATTAGCAACATGCATATTAATGTACTTGAAAATGCGTGACAACGCAAAGTAAGTGGGAAGCATAACAATGCTGTGAAGGTACAGACATGTAAGTGGAGCATGCGGTCTACGCAGGCAACGAAATTGAACACGAGCATGCGGTCTACGCAAACAATGAAATTGAACATAAGAATGCAGTCTACGCAAGTAGTGTAATTAATTATAAACATGCGGTCTACGCAAGCAAAACATGCGGTCTACGCAAGTAATGAATTTGAACACGAGCATGCGGTCTACACAAGCAATGAAATTGAACATAAGAATGTGGTCCACGTAAGCAATTGATTACAAACATGCGGTCTACGCAAGTAATGAAATTGAATATACACATGCGGTCTACGCAAGTAATGAAATTGAATATAAGCATGCGGTCTACGCAGGCAATGTGTATAAAAAGAGACTCGAACACATGTAAGTAAAGCATGCGGTCTACACAAGCAATGTGTATAAAAAGAGACTTGAACACATGTAAGTAAAGCATGCGGTCTACGCAAGCAATGAAATTTGAACATAAGAATGCGGTCCACGCAAGCAATGAAATTGATTACAAACATGCGGTCTACGCAAGTAGTGTAATTAATTATAAACATGCGGTCTACGCAAGCAAAACATGCGGTCTACGCAAGTAATGAATTTGAACATAAGAATGCGGTCCACGCAAGCAAAGCATGCGATCTACGCAAGCAAAACATGCGGTCTACGCAAACAATGAATTGATGACAAGCATGCGGTCTACGCAAGTCGAGAAATTGATAACAAGTATGTGGTCTAGGCAAGCCATGAATCTGATAACAAACCTGCGGTCCACGCAAGCAATGAGTTTGATTACGGACATGCAGCCTACGCAAGTAATGTAATTGAACATACACATGCAGTCTACGCAAGTAATGAAATTGAACATAGGCATGCGGTCTACGCAAGTAATGAAATTGAACATAGGCATGCGGTCTACGCAAGTAATGAGTTTGATTACAAACATGTGGTCTACGCAAGTAATGAAATTGAACATACACATGCGGTCTACGCAAGCAATGAAATTGATTACAAACATGCGGTCTACGCAAGTAATGAAATTGAATATACACATGCGGTCTATGCAAGTAATATGTATAAAAAGAGACTCGAACACTTGCAAGTAAAGCGTTGCAACACAGTACAAGCGAAGTGTGTTGTGGAGCTCACAAGATGCAAAAGGATACGGGAAGGGATGTTCCTCGCTTGTACAGAGCGTCGCTCAAAAAGATACGGCCTGAGGTCAACTCGAAAACCTACTAATGTTTTAAAAGCGCGCTTTCTTGCGATATCCTGAATAATGAAGGTGCCAAACCATATAATTGACCCTAAACAAGGGCGCAGGTGGTGTATCGACCTCAAGAAAAAGGAGGGGGTTATCAGTAGCAATCCCGATACTCTGCTGCCCTACTTTCCTTTTGCTTTACTTTCCTTTTTGTACTGGTGGTTTAAGCACATTGCACTGCCTCAGGCAGGGTTTGTTATCATTTTTCAAAGCTGCGCATTTTTTCAAAACACATGATGGAAATGAAACTGCTGTTTTGTTCAAAAGATGTTACATTTGCACGTTCTATGCATCGCATCGCAAGACATCACATAACAATGTGAATGAGATTCGTTTGAAAATAGAGCATTCGCATCGTAATAATCAGGTAGTGAACCCACTTACAACTCAATAAGTAAAGAAGAGAAACTCGACATAACCAACCAAGTGCGAGTACAACTCGATAAGCAAATCAAAGACTTAAAGGGAGTGAAGTACAACTCGATAAGCAAATGTACAACAACTCGATAAGCAAATGGGCGCGGCCTCGCAAGAATTGATCACTAGAGGGTATTGGAAATGGTGGGATTCCCCGACTTCTGAGCATAAACAACTCAGGGAACCAGGGGGAAGACCACCGGCCCCAAGGAAAAGCCACCGGCCATGAGAAAACTCAACCGGCCAAAAGTAATGGCCGGTCGGCACCATACTTGGCCAGCCGGCCAAAAATGGAAGAAACCAGCAGAATGCTGACACTTGTCCTTCATTCAACCTTATCCCCTACAAAAGGCCCTAGCTTCGTAGTTTTTCTCATTTCAACACTGATTTGCTCCAAATGGAAGAATTTCTTGCCCAAAATCTCTTGTCTTGGATTAACAACTTGGATGGTTCAGAAAAGCTGAATTTTTGGGGTTTTGGCGTAAGCGCACTATTCACTTTGGGTCGTACCCCGCTGCACTTTCCGTTTCTTCATGCCGCGGCAAGGTTTTGGAATCCGGTGACACATGTTTTTAGCTTTGGCGGGCAAGAGGTATGTCCCACCTTTGAAGATTTTCAAGTTTTAATGGAGTCTGAGCGCAATGAAGAGATCCTGCTCTAACCCCGTTTTGGCCATGCCCAAGCCTTAGGACAAATGTGCTGGTTCTCCATACCTGATGCTCGATCTCTGATTTGTGACGGAATGTTGGATATTCAGAGTTTGATTTATCATTTTTCTGGCACCGGTGACCGCGGTGACCGTCATTGGCAAGGTTTTCGGCAATACGCACTTTGTTTGTGCATGCTATCTCATTTCCTGTTTGTCTCGGGCTCCGGTGGATCTAGCATTCGTCTGATTGAAGTTGCCCAAGGTTTGAAGGAGGGTAAGAGTTGCATCGTCATGACTTTAGCTGAGACGTTGATGGGCTTGGATGCTTTCTATTGTCGCAAAACAACCAAATTTGCGGGGAGTCCATTACTACTGCAGGTGAAGTTTCCCACCCCATCTCTCACATGTATTGCTCATATCACTCGGCCCTCAAGCTCGATTTTTCTCACAACACTCTTTTCTTACTTTTCTCTCATCGTACACCTCTCTATTCTTTATTCTCTCATTTTTCATCCCTTCCCAGGTGTGGTTGATGGACAGATTGCAGGTTGTGGATTCTTGCCCAACATACTCAGCCCGTGGTTACTTCTTCAGGCAATGCCTAGTTGACGCCCTCGATGAGGGTTGGTGGTTTGACTGGATGTGTAGCTTGTCCGCGGATTGCATTGCTTGGCGATGTCCTTGGCTCAATCTACCGGCAATGAGCTACTGACGACTTCGCCAACACAGGATTGGTGATTGGCTTGACTCACTGCGTCTTCTATTTTCCGTTCCGGATCCGACGTCAATTCGGTCATGACCAGACTTGTCCACCAGAGCTGCATTCCCGATCCGAGGCGCACAGCTTGCCCGGTATGCGATAGCATGGAGAACTAGAGAGCTCCTGGCCCCTGCTCCCACTTTCAGTTGCACTTTGTCTGATGAGTGCATAGATTGGCTTAACGAAGAGGCACAGATCGGGCCTAGCTTGGCATCAGAGGCTCCAACTAGCTCTGGGAGGGGGCGCAGGGGCACCTAACTTGACTATGCCCCGGATTTATTGCTTTATTAGTACTTTCAAGTTTTCGTTATGAATGTAATAAAAAGCAACTTCGATTGTATGCAAGAGCAGGAGAACTCTGTTTTGAAATCAATGAAATTGAGGATTGTGGTACTAAAAATTTCCTGTTTTGGTCCAGAAATGGTCTTAGTTGTAAAAAGATTAATTTGAACAAAGTCAACTTTTATCAAAACTTTTCGAAACTATTTTTGATATGGATCAGAACTGAACATGCCTGAAATTTGTCACTGAGATGCACAATCCTGAATCCCAACAACTAGATAGTTGCCCCTAGTCTGAATAGTACCACGACACTGCACAGCAACAGAAAGTTGCCCCTAGTTTGAAATAACACTGTACTGGAGATCATAACTGAACCCTTGGATGCTGAATAGACAAAGATAGCCCAGGATGATCAAATGGACAAAATTGATCGAGGAAAAAGTTTAGGGCTGAACTTCAGGATGAAGCTGCCTACGTATCCCACAAATGGGAATCAAGCCTTACGTAGTTCGGCTTGGGTTCACTCTGGTATTTTCACTCTCCTTTTACGCTCTAACTTTTGCCAAGGCCGCCCTTTGCGGGTTTTCAACATTGCGAGCTCAGTTTTTCTATTTTCTAATTTTCTGTGCTCTAACTTTTGCCTAGGTCGCCCTTTCGGGTTTTCGGCCAAGTGAGCCTCTCAAGGGTAATATTTCTTCAACTTGTCCATTTTGATCGATTATGAGAACTCCAGGCCATCTAGGTCCATCAGAACCACAGCTCTACCCGACCAGATAGCTTTGATGATGTAGGGACCAGTCCAATTGGGTCTGAACTTGCCCCTTGGGTCATGGATGGGAGTTCGGTTGTCTTTGAGCACCAAATCTCTTTCCTTTAGATTCCTAGACTTAACCTTTTTGTTGAAAGCCCGGGCAACTCTGCGCTGATAACCTTGAACGTGGTACAGTGCCTTCAGTCTTCTCTCATCGAAGAGCATAAGTTCCTCAAACCTGCTCCGCTGCCAATCTGCTTCGACTATTTGGCACTCAGCCAATACTCGCAGTGACAGAACCTCAATTTCGATAGGTAGAACGGCCTCCATCCCATAGACTAATGAATACGGAGTTGCCCCAGTAGAAGTTCTAATCGAAGTCCGGTAGCCCCACAGAGCAAATGAAAACTTATCTGGCCAATCCCGGTAGGTTTCCACCATCTTCTGCAGTATGTGTTTGATATTTTTGTTGGCGGCCTCAACCGCTCCATTGGTCTGCGGCCGGTATGTGGATGACTTATGAAAAGTCACATTGTATTTCTCCAACAATTCAATCACCTCCTTCTTGAAGTGGGAACCGTTGTCTGAAATAATCTTGTTTGGGACTCCGTAGCGATAGATGATGTTGTTTCTGATGAACTTTGCGACATGCGAAGCCTTCAACACTGCATAAGATTGGGCATCGACCCGCTTCGTAAAGTAATCTATCGCGACCAGGATGAACTCATGCCCATTCGATCCCTTCGGAGTAACAGCCCCGATCACATCGATTTCCCATACTGAAAATGGCCATGGCGAAGTCATGTTGTATAGCTTCGACAGCGGGATGTTCATGCAGTTTGCATGGATCTGGCATTTGTGGCATCGTCGAACAAAGCCAATACAATCCTCCTCCATGGTGGACCAATAGTAACCCTATCTGAGGATCTTCCGCGCTAGCATGACTCCATTCATATGTGCACCACATTCTCCTCCATGGATGGCCTCCATCAGGTGCTTCGACTCCTCAGCTTCTACACACAGCTTATGCATTCCCAAATGACCTCTCTTGTATAGCTTACCCCCTCAGATGATGAACTGAACAGCCATTCTTCTGATTGCCCTTTTATCTTTGGCATTTGCCCCTGGTGGATACGTCTCCTTCTCCAAGAAATTCCAAATGTCGTAATACCAGGGGTTGTCATCCTGAACTTCATCTATGGCAGAAATTGACTCATACGTTGGCACAAACTTCTGGTCAATGATGACTGGACGCATCCGGACTCCGGACGGGATGTCTATCATGGAAGATAGAGTTGCTAGTGAATCTGCGAACCTGTTGTTCTCTCTTACTAGATGAGTGAAGTTTAGCTTTTCAAACCGAGGAATTAACAAATCCAAGGTCTGGTGGTAAATTATCATATTTTCTTCTTTGACCTTCCAATCTCCTTTTGCTTGAGACACAACAAGGTTCGAGTCCCCAATGACATCCAACCGCTTTGCCCCAAGTTCTAGAGCCGCTTCTAAATCGGCAATACATGCCTCGTATTCTGCTTCGTTGTTCGAGACTTTGAATCGGAGCTTGGATGCTAAAGGGATACGGGAATTGTCGGGCGCTATCAGCAACACCCCTATCCCATACCCGTACTGGTTTGATGCTCTGTCAAAGTACATCGTCCAAGTTTCATCTTCGACGTGCAAAATGGCTTCATCTGGGAATAGGTACTCAACTGCTTCATCCCCTTCGACCGGGTGGTCGGCAAGGAACTCCGCTACCGCTCTCCCTTTTACGGACTTGCGCGTCACATACTTTAGATCTAATTTGGAAAGCAACAGCAGCCAACGAGCTAGCCTACTCGTAAGTGCCGGTTTCTCGAAAAGATATTTGATAGGATCGAGTCGTGAAACCAACATTACAGAGTGAGCTAACAGGTAGTGCCGCAGCTTCCTGGTAGCCCATACCAAGGCCAAACAAGCCTTCTCCAGCGGAGTATGGCGGGTCTCGTAATCCAACATCTTCTTGCTCAGATAGTAGATGGCCCTTTCCACTTTGCCCTCTGACTCTTGTGCGAGCATACAACCCATTGTAGTCTCGGTTACTAACAGGTACAATATCAACGGTTTCCTCGGCTCTGGCGGTGACAACACAGGCGGGTTCTGTAAATATTCTTTGATCTGTTCAAAAGCTGCTTGGCATCGGCCGTCCCATTGGAATTTCTTTCCTTTCTTCAGGAGGCCAAAAAGTGGTTCACAAGTCAAGGTTAGTTTTGAGATAAACCGTCTTATGAATTGCACTTTACCCAGAAAGCCTCGCACCTCCTTTTCAGTCATTGGTGGTGGCATTTCTAAGATGGCCTTGATTTTGGAAGGGTCGACTTCGATGCCCTTTTGTGTAATCAGAAACCCTAGCATTTTTCCCGCTGTAACACCAAATTTACACTTCTGAGGATTCAACCGCAGCCGAAATTCTCTGATCCTTTGGAAAAACTTTTGCAAGGCGGTGTAGTGACCCTCTCTTTCTTTGGACTTGACGATCATGTCGTCCACGTACACCTCAACCTCTTTGTGGATCATATCGTGCAATATTGTGGTCGCTGCCCGTTGATAAGTAGCTCTAGAAGCCATCCATAAACGAAAGCAAAGCATGCCCCGCTGTGAAATCTACCAACTCATCAATGTGTGGCAAGGGAAAGTCGTCGCCGGATTTGGCTCTGCTCAAATCCTCAAGTCTACACATACCGGATTCGCCATCCTTCTTGGCCTTTGGAACAATGTTGGCCAACCAAGTCGGGTATTCGGATACCAAGGAGCCGCGTCAATTTGCTTAGTGACCTCTTCCTTGATCTTAATGGCCCAATCAGGCGGATCCTCCCGAAGTTTCGTTTTGATGGTCGGGCCTCGGGGTCAAGAGGGATCCGGTGCTGTACAATCTCAAGATCGATTCCAGGCATGTCTTCGCAGGACCATGCGAAAACATCTTTGAAATCTTTTAATAAAGCGACTAAGTGCTCGCGTTCCTCTGAAGACAATGTGGACCCGATCTGGACCAGTCGCGGGTCCTTCTCAGTACCAACATTCACAGTAATGATTTCATCAACTAAAGGTTTGACAAACCTTTCCTGCTCTTGTTCAATTAAATGTTGTAAAACCGGAGGAATTACGTCCTCATCGTTTTCATCAAAATTTTGAAAGTCCTGATTTAAGCAATAAATCATAGGCACAGAAAAGTACTCGGAAACCACATTCATATCATTCTCATCATGTACTTCCAAACCGTCCGATTCTTCTGTTACAACAGACTCAAAAGAGAAAGAAAAAGACGATCTGGACAGGACTGTGGCATCCGGGTTGTCACCCCCAAGAATACCGGACTTAGACTCAGTCGAGCTAGAACCTGATTCCGACTCAGAAGAATCGGTGGAATCAGATTCCGGCTCACTACCTGACCGGTCTTTGGACAAAATCCTCCTCGTCTCGCCCGGTGAGGAAGGGTGCGATGGATGCATCCAAAATAGTTGACGGTAGGCCCGCAGCCGTTTCATTCCCGATCATAGACACCGAGAAGTTATCCCCCAAGCACAACTGGTCGATCGAAGGATCTGAGAGTAAACGTGCTAGTGCTACCCTTATTTCAAGTTCGGTGTCCTCAGACTCCATTTTCCTGTTCTGCTCAACCTCCACTGTTGGGTCTGTCTGCTCTTCAGCAACATCATCTCTTGGTAACTGTAGGTCAAAGAAAATCTCGAACCCTGGTACGCGCTTCCTCTTCGCGTTCAACCACGGCTCCAGAAAACCACAAAATGGAAAATCTTCCCCCTCCCGGACAAAGCATCCGTTTAGGGTACCCTGAATGGGTCGGTGCATTAAATCGAAAGGTTTTCCCATATGTTTCGCTCTGGCTCTCCCAGCCATCTGTTTTCCTTTTCTTACCCAATCCTCCTTGGTGGGCAAATAACCCAAGCCAAAGGTATGGGGGTTGTGTGGCACTTCGGCCAATGCTGTGACGCCCTTGCGGCCGCTTTTTCTTAATCCCATCCCGGGGATGTATCGGAGTTTGTTCATGAGATACACTGCTCGGGCACTGACATATATCCCCTCGTTAGCAGCCATGATGTTCTGTACAACCTGAGCCTTAGCTAGGGTAAAACCAGATATGAACACATCCTCCATGCCATGCTCGATTTCTAGAACAGGCGTGGATACTTCCGGTGGTGGATGGATTGATGAATTCCCGAAAACAATGGCTACTCCCTTTCCATAGGGGTATTTCACCATTTGATACAAAGTGGATGATACCGCCTTCACCTGATGCAGCCACGGCCGCCCCAAAAGCAAGTTGAAAGTTGCAGGCACCTCTAAGACATGGAAATCTATCTCATGCTGTCCTCGCCCAACTTTAGTCTGAACTTTTACGGTTCCCATCACTTCTCTACTTGTATTGTCATATGCCCGGATGACCTGGGTTGTTGGTACAAAATCCGCAGTTTTCAAACCGATTGCATACGCTGTCCTTGCCGGACAGACGTTGATGGCGGATCCAGTATCAACGAGAACCACCGGTATCCATTTATTCCTACATTCCACGGAAATGTAGAGTGGCTTGTTATGGTCTGCCCCCTCGGGTGGCAATTCCTTGTCGGAAAAAGTCAGCGTCGGGGTAGCTCCTCCCGGAAAGTCTAATCCCACCAGCTGCTCTGGCGTGGTTTCTATTGAAAGCTTCGCTTTGTCCATGGCCGATAAGACAGCCTGTCTATGCACTCGTGATGCCATGAGCAGTCCCCAGATGGAGATGTCTGCTTGTATCTTTTTTAGTTGTTTGAGTACAGCTTCCTCCTCAAGTTGCTTTTCCTTTTGCTTCTCAGCCTCTCTATCCTTCCCCAAGGCCTCTGGTTGATCTAGGTGCAGGGGTTTGAAGTACCGCCCGCTCTGCGTCATATGGTCGACCTCTCCAAGGTACCAGGTGTCATCGGGTTGGTTGTTCCCCCAATCTTCATTTGTGTGGGCAAGACACAAGTCCTCACCTTCCCACCACATTCCATCAGCAGCTGACAAACACCTGTCCGGCTCTGGTATGACTGTTCTTGTACTCGCAACACCTTCCACCCATATGTTCGCAGCATTCTCAATTCCTGTGCACACAGCAGTTTCAGTCCCCACATGGGCCTTTGCCTTCCTGATTCTCTCGAAGTCTTTGAATTTTTCCTGTTCTGGGTGTGTCAATACAACCGACTGCTCAATAATTCCCGTACTCGAAATGCCCCAATCCCGAGTGAAATTCCTCCGGCAATGCACTATGTTCTTCGACCCTTCTGGCTGTCACTAACATTCTTGCCCCTGTCGGGCCTTGTTCTGGCTGAAACTCTTCTACCACATCTGGTTGATCGTCTAACCATCCCGTAGTCTCTGTTGATTCCTTATAATCATACCAGTTGACTGCCACGTCCCCTGGATCTTGGTCACTGCAAAACTGGAGATTGGCAAGGTCCTCTTCCACAACTGTTAAATCATCTGTTCCCTGTCCCAGACTATCCCCTTGGATCACACACAGTTCTTCTCCTGCTGGAAACTCCACATCTGGCCCATCCTGGCCTATTGATGAAATGTAGTCACCCGGACTATATGTCTTCTCAACACAACTCCCAGATTCCGCAGACTCTGGCTCAACAATCCTCTTCTCCTTTGGGACCTCCTCTCTTCTGTCCTCGACAGTCACCACCGCTGGCTTAGGTTGGGTTATGGAGATGTCCATCATGCACAAATCGGCGCAATCGGGAAGGAACACCTCCAGCTTAGGCAGGTGGAAAGGAGTGATATAGATACTAGGATCGTAGGACACGACCCCAGTATGGATGAAATTGATTCTTTTGGGTGGTGGAGCTTGGTTATGTGCGGGGAGGGGATTTGTAGTAACATTGGGCTTCTCGGGCGGCAGAATCACCCCGTTATCGATGAGATCTTGAATCTCATGACGTAATCGGAAGCACAGATCGGTGTCATGACCGTGCTGTTGGTGAAATGCACAATATTTGGCTGGGTTGTGGGTAGCGGAGAGTCTTTTTGGTAGGGGCCGCGACTCTAGGGGCTTCAAGTGCCCTTTTCTGATTAGCACCCCCAGAGCTTTAGACAAGGGCATATAAAGTGGAGCGAAGGTTCTGGTGTTTTTGGGTGGGTATTTGGCTATTGGTGGGTTGCTTCCGGACGCACCGGAGAATGGTGTGGCCGCCATATTTCTTGGAGGGGGGTTGGTGGTGACCATGCTCACTTCGGAGGCTCTTGTAGTTGTAGTGCCGCTCGGGCCTGCATTAGTGTTGCGGTTGAAAGTTCTTCGGGGTTGCTCCCTGTCATTATCAATTAAGCCTTGCTTCAAGGCATCTTCAATCTGCACCCCCATTTCATGTAGGTCAGAAAAAGTAGAAAAGGGGAGTACAATCATCTTGCGTGATCAATCTCGGTGAAGATTGCGCACAATCATCCAAATCTGGTCTTTGTCTGTAGGCCTCAAGGTCATCATCGAAGCCTTGGCCCTCCATCTGGTTACGAATTCTGAGAACGCTCTTTAGGTTCCTGCCTTGTTGTCTTGAGATCACCGGTTGTAATCTCGATTTGTGTATTGTATGAGTACTGCGCAATGAAGGCCTCAGCCATCTCATCCCAGTTTCTCTTGACATCATCTTCTAATTTGGCATACCATATGGCCGCCACACCTGACAGGGTTCGGCCGAACAAAGACATCTTCTGCAGTCTACTGAGGCCCATTGGCCTTAAGATATCTGAAAACAGTCTCAGGTGCACCATGGGGTCCCCGGACCCGTCAAATCGATCAATATGGGGCATTTTAAATCTGTCGAGCAGCGTTACAGCTGCGTCGGTATAGCCATCTTCAATGTCGGGGATGGTCTTCACTCCCTGGGATCTCTTGAACAGCTTTTCATGCTTGCTCAACTTTAGTGCGGTGGGATCAGTCTCAAACTCAAAGGGAGAGTCCGGCAGGTTGGTGGGTGTTTTTGATAGCTGGGGTTGGATTTGGGGTAGGATCGGGGGTGGAGGTGGTCCTGTGGGAAGTTTTGTATCATTCTGAACATTGGCTGTCTCCCCGAGGGTTGGAACTCCTGGTGGGGGAGGAACTTGCTGCGAAACAGAGGCTTCGGTTTGCTGCTGTAACCTCACAATCACCTCCGCTTGTTCATTCATAACTGCGGCCTGCTGCTTGGCAAACTCTGCCTGTCGGACAGCATCCTGCTGCATCATTTTCATGCTCTCTTGGAGCTTGCGCACCATCTCCTCTAAGCTAGCCATACTATTCTGCTCCGGTTGAATTACCGGTATATGTTCCCTCTTCGTAGGTGAAACAGGACTCTGACCTCTACTGAACTCAGGTGGGGTAGATAAGGCCCTCTGAACTGACTGTTGTACTGATGCCTTCTGCCTAACGGTCCTCTGTCTAGTAACCGGGGGTAGAGAGTGGTACACTGGTTGTTCGTCTACCAGATCCTCAGATCGATGGAGTCGACGACCTCTAGTCCAGAGTGCTTGGGGAATATCTGCTGGGTCGGAAGCAATTGTGCTCAACTACCTAGCAAAAAGATAAATAAAGCGTATAAATAAACAGACAATCGACAGCGTAACGTCGTAAAATAAACATACAACACACGGTTGGGTATCATAACATGCTGCCAACAAGCTGAACACACTGTTCCTCAAACACTGATCACTGTTTCCGAATCGTTGCCCCTAAGTCTGAATCTGATACCCACAGATAATTGATTCCCAAAAAACACTGATGCCCGCAGGCCTGATACTCAAACTCACTGGCCAGTACGTGTGTCCCTGTAGAGATACATTCTAAAAACACATAGCAAGTAAATGAGAGCCAATACACCCCTATGCCGAGGTAGGGTTTCCCTGTCCTATTTTGTCAAGAGCTAGGGTTTCACTACAACCGCAGCGGTTTCAAACAACCTAACATCGGGTAAGCAACTTGTCCTAGTTTGGAATGGTCGCTATGGATTCCGAATATGCACTAGGTCGAATGGTCAAAAAGGGTGCCCCGGTAGAATCGGGGTTTGTGCTCCCATACTGGCAGAGCCCGCAACCGGTCAGCCTTATGGCATGCTTTGACAAAGTCAAGCCTCCGACAGACCGCTCAGGAATAGTAGATGGCCAACACGGTGTCCTAGGCGCACTAATGCACATGCAATGCAAAGAAACACATAAGTATAGTCAAAACAAGATATCACGAGTTCGAGTCAAGCTCTCTAAATTCCCCAATGAGTGCCAGAAGCGAGACGCCCCCGAACGCCCGGAGGATGAACCCCTGTTCTGTTCATATTGGGCTTACTACAGTTCGGACTTGATTTGTTGTCACGGTTCTAAATCTGAACCAAAGAGTCCAAATCCAGCAAATCGTTTTGAGAAAAACAGATTTTGAAAGAAGTGCCAAACATGGACTGCTTCGCTAGATACAGAGTCGCCACCTAAATATTTTTTAATGGGAAAATTTAGGAAACCCTGACTCGGTGCCAAAGGCCACGTGTCCGTCATCACCAAAGTTGCCTTGGCTCGGAAACTTGGGTACGATTGGGGAAGGTCAGCTATGAGCACCCCCTCTCGCCCCGACCGAAGACCGGCCTCTACTAATCATGATATCCAATTTTGAAAACGTTATGTGTTCTTATTCCGGTTATTAGCCTAGATTTACTATGTTATGCGCACAGCAAACAAGTATAGACCAAATCGCCTAAGTTGGAATAAAACATTTTAATGTTTGTTTTAAAAATGGTTTGCAACTCTCAAGTAGGCTAAAATACAAATTTTGCCACCCTCGAGTGGACTTTGGAAAAGATGGCTTTGCCACTATCTAGTGGGCTTAAAACTCGCCGTTTTAATGCATTATTCCAATTTAGGTAATTCAACCTCCATCCACAGGCATTCAAGCAGTTATATCACATAAGCAGCTAGCCTCATGGCAATCACGCTATTATGGCAACACTCACACGCATGCGGTATGCTAAAGCATAAAAGCTTACCTAGTACTCCGTGCCAAAACAGAAGCTGGTTAGTAATCATGCATGATCCTAGTTCATGTAAAAAAATGGCTAATGCATCACATACAGAATGTCACTAGAATAGGCTCGGCTAATCTGCAATGACATGTGAAATGCTACAAATAACACGTATTCAACTTGGAATTGAAGTACAATGCAGTTAGTATGATGCGCCGAGCCCGATGCATGCAGTACAGATGAATGATGCACGCATGCATAGCATAAGGTATGCTAATTTAAATATGCCCTAGTCTACCATCATAAGCTGGTAAATAAAAGGGAAGAAAGACGTGGGATTGGAAGACATGCACACACTCACGTACACTTATTACACAATTGCCCTCACTCGAAGGGTCCAAATAAATATTACAGTCCGGATAAATAACACTAAATTAATTATTACAAATTAAATATTACAAAGCTCCTAATTAATTAACAAAATAAATGCAGAAGGGAAAGGGCCACAGCCCCGCCTTGGAATGCGCGGATGATGCATGCTTGAGTCCGCTTCGCCTAGAAAAACACGTACCATGCCACCGCTGCCTCTGTTTACACTGCCCCCGCTTTTCTGAAAACTGCCAAAGTCTTGGGTCATATTCCTTGCACACTGTAGAGCTCTATCGGCTAAAGGTAATACCCACCGGCCATGGAAAATGTCCATCGGCTGGACTTCATGTTATCGACCATTTATCCATGGCCGGTCAGCACTATAAGTGGCCGGTCGGCCAAAAATTCCTGCAGAACTGGTTTTTGACAGCAACAAAGGACAGACAGTGTATGGCATGGAATTTCAAGCAAATGTAAGCATGGTCACACTCCCTATCATGCAATGGACTCAAGGGAGCATGGCCCTCGATCCTCGGCCATCAATTGTGCATTTTGATGCATGATGGCCTAAGAGGCCAAGGTTGCAATTCAATGAAAATGTATGCAACACACAAATAAATACCAAGACCCTATCATGTCAAAGTCAAGGGCCTCGGTGACTGAGAATTGAGACGTATTACATCACTTGGAGTATGAACACTTCTCAATCCTCACACTTGGCTTAATACCCCAAACCAAGCAATGTAATGCATGTTATGCAAACATGGCTCAAAGATGCAACATAAGATTAAGGTGCAAGGCATGCCAAATGCAATGCAACATGTCATGGCAAGTATGCAAAAGAACTAGCATGTGTCAACACATCATGAATCAAACATGCAACAAACATGTGACAAGCATGCAATGGTGGACTTAAACCATAAAGGGGAAAACCTCAGCCCACCCCAAAGCAGTGGCCAAAAGTGTCCCAAATGATGGACAAAATGCACAAAAAACATGCAAGTCCAAGAGGCCCAAAGCTAAGGCATAACAAAGGGGTATTCTACTACCACTACCCCAAGCAAACATGGCATGAACCATACAACCAAAAACAGAATTTTAACATACAAAATAAGCCCTAAATACCCCTGATATGGCAGCCCCAAAGCCTCAAATATAGGGCTATGCATAATGACCTATTCCTAGTCATGAAAGGCCAACTCTTCAAGGCATGAATGAGATGATAAATGAAGACATGTAAGCATGGTATAGGGATTGAAATAGCATGTTAAATGATTCCAAATCATGGAATAGCCTAGCCAATGCATGTTTATGATTCACATCTTCAATGCTCACAAGCCAAAATGTGAAGCAACTATACCAAACATGCTAAACAAGGCCAAATCAGTGGCCAACAGACCCTAAGCATGATAAGATATGGCCAAAAACTTCACAAAGTAAAGCCAAGATATGAGAGCATGGTAGCCAAAAGTCATGTGCACTTCTAGGCACAAACAAGGGAATACAAAGCAAGTATATTAAGCATGCAAAGGGCCACAAATCCGACCAAAAACAGAGACAACATGTGACCTAAATAGCACCAAAAAATCTGATATGGAGCCAAAAACAATCCAAGCATGCATGTTGCTCCTTAAGCCAAAACAAGGATAAAAGAGGGACAAAGGGGAGAGGGGTGTCCCTCCCCTATACAAGACTTCAAACCCTCTTCTTTACCACTAAAAATCCACTGGATTTCAGTGGTGAAAAGAACAAAACACTCAAGCAAATAAAGCCTAGCAATGGAAGCACCAAAAGGGCCAAATAAGGCCAAAGAGGGTAAGTTCGACCCCAAACCACAAAATGACCTTAATGAAGTATTTAAAGCATGAAAATATAAGACTTTTTCTAGTTATACACAAAGCTCAAATCATCATGCAAGACAGGTAAAAAGTTGTTGCAAAATTGGGGAAACTAAAGCAAAGTAGTTACCCTTGAAGAACACCTCAAGAACAACAGGTCTAGCCACTCTCCTCTGATCAAAACAAGTCCAAAAACTCAAGAAAAGACCCTCTAAGTCCCTCAAAGTCAAAGTAAGGTGTGGTAGTGTGTGTTAGTGCAAAACTAAGATAAAAATGCACTTTTAGGCCACAAAATACACACAACGGATGAGAGAGAGGCGAATATAGAGAGAGAGAGTGTATGACAGATGTGTATGTATCTAACCTCTGGTTTTTTTTTCAAAATTTCTAACCCTGGCTAATGGAGAAGAAGAGGGGCTTATATAGACAAAAAAGGAGCTTGAAGCTTCTCAAAGAAGCTAAATGAAAAGGGGCAAAGGGTGCAAAGGAGTCAAGGCTTCTAGAAGAAGCTAAGACAGCTGGCCAAGCTTCCCTAAGAAGCTTGGCCAAGGGTTCATACTTCTAGAAGGAACTAGGGGTTCAAGGGCTCAAAACAGCCATCCCCGTGCATGGGGAGTGGTGTTGGTGTATTCCAGCTGGCACAGCTGGCATGCACCAAGCCTGAAGGGGTGCAGAAGGGTCACCAGCCGGAAAAATAGGTCACCGGCCAAAAAAAGGTGTCGGCCGGCAACACACAGTGCCGACCGGCCATTGATAACAAACAACAATGGCCGGTGGCAACAAGGAAAGGCCGGTGAGGTAAAGGGAGGGCCAGTGGAGTGTGGGGATGACCAACAAGCCATTCCCTGCCTTCCAAGGAAAAAACACAAGTGTTTGGTGCAAAAACCAAACACCAAACGAACGAGTTAAGAGATCCTGAGGCAAGGCGTGCAGCCGAGGCCTCCGGGAACTCAAAACGAATACGAACAAGGGTGATCACTGAGTGTTCAATCAGTGACGTCCAAGTCTTGAGGACGGTCAAAAATGTGGTGTCTACACAATGAAATGATCAATCGTGTAATGAGGTGGTTATCCATACGATGCATCGTCCTACCATTCACAAACTTTCCCACAAATTCTTTGTTTGTGATCACAATTTCCACTTTTCTTTTCAATACAATTCCACATATATAACATATGTATTTATATAGCTATCCAAATGTAGCAACAATCCCACATCTCATGTATCCTCAACCTTTTGTTATTTCAAGATTATACACATATATACTTAAACAATAGATTCCAAGGAAAAAATTTCTAATTCACATATACAAAGAAGTTTGACATTTTGCATCCAATATCATGAAATTTCCACTTGAACATCCATTTAACACAGGTAAATTCATAATTTCTCAACATCCACCAAAACCCCCAAATTTCTAGGTTTTTCACCCAAACAATGCATTTCTTTATTTCTTGGTAAAATCTCACAAAAAACATCATTCTTAAAACAGTGTGATTCAACTCCTCAAGAACATATTTTTAAAGAGAGCAAAAGATAAACCCCTTTTTCAAACCACAAATTTCATGAGCCAAAAACAAACTTTTAAATTAAACAAGAAGGAAATCTCTAAATTTACCAAAACTTGCAAAAACATATATATAACTCCAAGAGAAATCCCTACCTCAAGTTCTTGGAGAGAAAAGATATGAAATCCTCAAAATCAACGGTGGCAAATCCCAATCTTCACCGCACACAATGTAGCTCTCAAGGAGCTCTTTAACTTTGATGAAGGAGCTTGGGTTAAAGATACAATGGATCTAAGAAGATCAAAAGTTTGAAGAGGTGTGGGGTAGGAAATGTAGAGAGAATGAAGAGGAAATGATTTTTGGAGAGAGAGAGAGATAAGTAAAAAGTGATACACACATTGTGGGGTGCACCTCGAACTCAATATCAGGAATGGACTTCACACCCTGGGATTTCTTGAACAGCTTTTCAAGCTTGCTCACTTTTAACGTTGCGGGGTCCACCTCGAACTCAAAGGGAGAATCCGGCAGGTTAGTCTATACTTTGGATAGCTGGGGTAGAATCGAGGGTGGAGCCGGCCCTATTGGAACGTCCGTATCATCCTGGACGGGTGCTGTCTCTCCGAGTATGGGAACTCTTGGTGGAGGAGGAACTTGGTGTGAAGCTGATACTCCAGTTTGCTGCTATAGCCTGGCAATTAACTCTGCCTGTTGGGCCATGACCTCGGCTTGTTGCTTGGCAAATTCTATTTGACGAGCAGCATCCTGCTGCATGGTTTTCATACTCTCCTGGAGCTGACGCATCATCTCCTCCATACCTGCCATATTGTACTGATCTAGCTGAATAACCGGTATATCTATCCCTGTAATAGAAACTGAGGCCTTAGCCTGACTGTTCACTGATGGGGTAGACCACTGATCTGGCGACCGTTGTACCGATACACTGCGCCTTTTTGACCTCCGTCTGGTAACCGGGGGTAAAGAAAGGAACACTGCTTGTCCGTCTATCAGATCTCTAGATCGATTAAGTCTATGACCTCTGACCCAGAGTGCTCGGGGGATATCTAACTGGTCAGATGCAATGGTGCTAAACTACCTTGCAAAAAGATAAATAAAGCATAATAAGGAAATAAAATGACCAGAAAAACTGACAGCATAACAGCTTAAATAAAGACAACACACAGTTGGCAAACACACGTTGAATGAACTGTGCTCAACCACTGATCGCTATTCCCAAATTCACTGCCCCAAAACTGAATCTGATACCCGCAGATATAACTGATTCTCAAAATACTGATGCCCGCAGTTCGAGCATCAGACTAAACCGAACGTGCATTCCTGTAAAGGCCAATTCAAAAAGCACATAGCAAGCAAATGAGAGCCAAAACACCCTTATGTTGGGGTAGGGTTTCCCTGTCCTATTTTATTAGAAACTAGGGTTTCACTACGCACGCAGCAGTTTCAAACAACCTATAATCGGGTAGCAACCTGTCCTAGATTGGAATAGTCACTATGGATTCTAAATATGCACTAGGTCGAATGGTCAAAGAGGGTGCCTCGGTAAAAACCGAGGTTTGTATTCCCGTCATGGTAGAGCCCGCAACCGGTCAGCCTTATGGCACGCTTCTTAAAGCGAGCCTCCGACAAACCGTTCAGGAATAGCATACGGCAAAAACGGTGTCCTAGGCTCACCAATGCAAATGCAATGCAAAGAGACACATAAGTGTAATCAAAACAAGATATCATGAGTTCGAGTCAACTTCTCTAACTCCCCAGCAGAGTCGCCAGAAACTGTAGACGTGCCCTTGGGGCTCTACGCTACAGTTCGAACTCAAATGTCACGATTCTTAATCTGATCTCGCAAAGTGTAATGCAAGACTGATAAATCACCAAAGAGTCCAAATCCGGCAAATCATTTTGGAAAATTGATTTTTAAGAAAGAAGTGCCAAACATGGATTGTTTTACCAGATACAGAGTCGCCACCTAAATATTTTATTTTAGGGGGATTTAGGAAACCCTGACTCGTTGCCTAAGGCCACGTGTCCGTCATCGACCAAAAGATAAGGCCATCGGCCAAAGGAATGGTGTCATCGACCAAAAATATGACTCTCGGCCAAATATTTGTTGCCGATCGGCACTGAACATGGTCGATCGACCATCTCTTCCTACAGAATGCTGTGTTGCTGCAGCAGAGGACAAATAGAGCATGGCAATACATTTACAAGACAATGTTTGCATAACCACGCCCCTTATCATGTTTAAGACTCAAAGGAGTGTAGTTCTCAACCCTCGGACCACCAATCATGCATTTCGATGCATGATGGCCAAAGAGGCCAAGTGTGCAATTCAATATGGAATGAAATGCACAAAAACGCATAAGGGGCTCCAATCTCTATTATGCTTGATCAAGAGGCAAGGGAATGCACACACAATGCAATGCAACCTAAGCATGAAAGCAAGCATGATACAAATATAATGCAACATGAGCATGCAAGCATACAATATGCAAAAGGCATACAACCTAAATATGCAAACATGTATAGCATGCAACAACATGAAAAATGAAACAAGCATGCAACAACATGGTAAGATGGACTTAAACCAAAATGGGCAACTCTTAAACATGCCCAAATCAGTGGCCGAAATAATGAAACAAAGGCATGAAATACACATACAAACATGCATGCTAATTGGCCTAAAGGCTAAGGCATAAAAGGGGAACTCTTAAGCACACTTAAAAGAGACAAATATGGACATGTGACAAACATGTTAAGCTTTGAAATCATGCAAGGGATGATGCCAAATCAACCAAACTACACAAGTAAAGCATGCAAGAAAGCTTAAAGCTTGAAGCTAGCCAAAGGACTCAAACCATAGCCACACAAGGCAAGCCCCAAAGGGCCAAGGGGACCTAAAACAGTCCCAAGGTAGTTCCAAACAAGACTGAAAACAAGCTCGAAACTAGCCAACACAAGCTAGAACACAATACCAAAAGCATGAAGCATGCAAGGCTACAAGAAGGGGTGTTACACTACACCTATCAAAACCAAACATGGCATGACTTAAGCCAATAAAATCAGAGTTATGGCGTGTTAGAATGAGCCCAAAAACCCACTTAGATGGCATCCCAAAGACCTAAACATGGAAGCATACACAATGATCCATTCAAGAGGCATAAAACATCAACTCTTTAAAGCATTAAAGGAGTGATAAGTGCAAGTGTTTGAGCATGGCGCATGGACTGAAATAACAAAACAAATAATGCCAAATCATTGAAATGGACCAAGTAAAGCATGCTAGTGACTTGGACACTCAAGGCTAACAAGCTAGAATGCCTTATGGCTATACAAAGCATGGCATATATGGTCAAAATAACTCAAATTAGAGCTTAAGCATGTTACAACAAGGCTAAAAGCTTCATGGAGTTGAGCCAAAATCATGCTAGAAACATGGCTTAAAGCATGATGCATGTTAAGGCAAATGAAAGGATTGCACGGCAAGTACTTGTTGCATACAAGAAGCCATTAAACCAACTTTACACAGAGGTAAAACATAGCAAAATAACACCAAATACTTGCTGAAATGGAGCTAAAATAAGCTAAGCAAACATGCTACCAACATAAGCCATTTATGCAAGCATACAAGACAACAAGGAGAGGGGATGGCCCTTTCCTTTTTGAGACCTTAAAACACCATCCCCACCATTGAAATCCCTAAATTTCAGTGGTGAGAAGGCCAAAACAAGGTGATCTCAAAACTTAAAAACAAAGCACAAGAACAAGGCCAAACAAGGCCTAAGAGGGGGTAAACAACTCCAAACACAAAAATGACCTTAAACAAAGGTCTTAAGCACTAAAAATTAGAACTTTTATCAGTTATAATCTAAGCTTAAAAGAATAAGCAAGAAAGGCTAAAAGCTTAAGCAAGAATGGGGTATCTAAAGCAAGGAACTCACCCTTGTAGAACCTTTTCAAGAACAAAGCTCCAGCAAGTTTCTCTAATCAAAATCAGTCCAAGAACTCTGAAATCAACCTCAAGGGACCTCAGCTCCAAGAGGATGGTGTTCTAGTGTGTGTTTGTGTACAATAGTAAGACAATACTACACTTTAGAGTACAAAACAAGATCAAACAAGGTAAGATAGATACAAAACTAAATCTATCACTCTAACCTAATTTTTCTGAACCCTTGAGGAGGGAGGAGGGGCTCCCTCTTTATAGAATTTCAATTACTAAAGCTTTTAAGAGAAGCTAAGCAAAGGGCAAATCCCTCCATACGCGTATATGGAGGGGGTCAATTGTGTATGCCAGCTGTGCCAGCTGGCATAAAATATCTACATAAAGCAGATGAACAGGGTTCGCCCAGAAAATATGGCCGATCGACCAACATAAGGGCCGACCGACCAAAAAAAGTGCCGATCGGCCAACATTTTTGGCCGATGACAAGAAAACCAGGCCGATGGCTTCATGCCTTGGCCGATGGGTTGAGGGGATGGCAAACAAACCACCCTCTTCCCTCAGAAGCAAAAACACAAGTGCTTGGTCCTCAACTAAGCACAAAACAGACAAGTTGAGAGATCCTAAGGCAAGGTGCGCGACCGAGACCTTTGAGAACTCAAAACGAACACGAGCATAAATGATCATCAAGTGTTCAAACGATGATGTCCAAGTCTTGAGGACGGTCAAAAATGGGGTGTCTACATGCCTTTATAACTTTACTAATCAAGGTACGTTGAGCACTCAAAGTAAACAAAGTTGCAGCCTCATCAGCTTCACCCAAGTGCAATTCAAACTTGCTGATGTCACCCAACATAACCCATTCCCGAATGGCCACACTCACCAAACTACTTATGGATTTTTGACTTAAGGCGTCGGCCACTACATTGGCTTTTCCCGGATGATAATGTAACTCGAAGTCATAATCCTCCAAAAATTCCATCCACCTCTGTTGGCGTAAATTCAAGTCTTTTCGAAAAAATAAATACTTTAGACTTTTATGATCGAAGAAAACCTTAAACTTCTCGCCATACAAATAATGCCTCTAAATTTTCAAGGCAAACACTACTGCTGCTAACTCCAAGTCGTGGGTGGGGTAATTCTTCTCATGAGTTTTCAATTGTCATGAACCGTAAGCTACAACCTTTCCCCCTTGCATCAAAACACAACCAAGCCCATCTCGAGACGCATCACAATAAACGGTGTAACCCAAACCTCTTTTCGAAATTAGCAACACCGGTGCGGTAGTCAGTCTAGTCTTAAGCTCTTGCAATGACTTTTCATAAGCCTCACTCCACACAAACTTAACCCCTTGCCAGTCAATCTAGTCAAAGGTGCGGATAGTCTAGAGAAGTCCCTTACAAAATGTCGATAGTACCCCACCAATCCCAAGAAACTCCGGATCTCAAAAACATTTTTGGGTTGCCCCCAATCCTGCATGGTGCCTATCTTTGAAGAGTCTACAGTTACTCCCTCTCTTGACACTACATGACCCAAAAACTTCACCTCGGTGAGCCAAAACTTGCATTTCTCAAACTTAGCATACAACTGGCGCTCCTTAAGCAATTCAAGCACTACCCAGAAGTGAGCTTCGTGTTCCTCCTTGGAGGTTGAATAAATTAAGATGTCGTCCACAAAGACGACCAAGAAATGATCCAAGTATTCTCGAAAAATCCGATTCATCAAATCCGTAAAGGAAGCCAGTGCATTTTTCAACCCAAAAGGCATTACAAGGAATTCATAGTGGCCATAATGCGTATGAAAGGCCGTTTTCTGGATGTCCTCCTCCCGGACTCTCAACTAATGGTACCCCGACCTCAAATCTATCTTTGAAAAGCAACAAAACCCTATAAGTTGGTCAAACAAATTATCTATTCAGGGTAATGGATACTTGTTCTTGACAGTAACCCGATTCAACTTACGATAATCAATATACAACCACAACAACCCATCCTTCTTTTTCACAAAGAGAGCCGGCGCTTCCTAAGGCGATGTACTAGGGCGAATGAAACCCTTGTCTAAAATCTCTCGGAGTTGAATGTTCAACTCATGTAACTTCGCGGGTGCAAATCTATATGGCGTTATGGAAATTGGTGCTGTTCCAGGCACTAAGTCAATGGTGAACTCGATCTCCCAGTGGGGTGGCAAACAAGTAAGATCCTCGGGAAATACACCCGGGAATTCACAAACTACCCTTGGCAACTCAACACAAGTCCCATCACTCTCACTGTCCAAAAGAGTAGCAAGAAGGCCACTAAGCTTGTTTCTACGAAGAGGGTAAAAAACTGGTGACAAAACCCTATCAACCCGATCCCCCAGAAAGTAAAAACAATCACCACTCGAGGTCCACACTATAACTCTCTAACGAAAACAATTGATCACTGCTCGATACAAAGACAACCAATCCATGCCTAAAATGACATCAAAACTCGACATGTCTAGCAATACAAAAGCAAACGGGAGTCGACGCCCGGCAACCTCTATCTCACAACCATGACACGCCCAGTCTAAATAAACTGTACCCCCGACTGGTGACTCAACTCTGAGTGGAGACGATAGTCATGCCACCTCTAACCCCAATGCAGATGCAAATGCAAAAGATATGAATGAATATGAGATACACCCGTATCTATTAACACATTAGCCAAAGAATTACACACAACAAAAATACCTTTCACAACTGAGGATCCTAGTAATAGCTCTAGCGTGGTAACAACATACACATGCCCCTGTGGCCTCTGATTAACCTGCTCATCTCTTGGAGCATAGGCTTGCTACACTGACTGAGCCGAAGTGGCTTCCTGATTAACTCGCGAAGTCTGAATTGAGTGAGCCTGCTGGTGGCTCTGAGTCTGCCTCGACCCCGATGCACCAGATGCGCCTCCCAACTGCGGGCAAGCTCTCTTCGTGTACCCTGATTGACTGCACTGATAGCAAGTAGGCCCTTGCCCCCTACTCTGAGACTAACTTTGAGATCAGTTAAGTAGTGGTGGTGGCAACATCTGTTGTCCTCCTCCCTTCTGCGGACATACAAAGGCCTTGTGACCTGGTTGGCCACACTTGAAACAAAAAAAAACCACTCGGTGCACTTTTCCCCAAGCTTGCACTAGGCAAGGGAAATGTGGATCTAGACTGTTGTGGTTGGGACTGGGATGAAAAGGTGTTTCTGCTCTTCTTGTTGGGTCTATAGTCCCCTTATGACCCTTGACCCCTCGACCTTGAACCTCGGATTCCCTCCTCCTCGGCCTCCACGGTAATCTCTATGTGTGCCGCCGCCTCCACAAGACGGTCATAATTCCGGATCATATTTCCAGCAACCTTGAACAAGATCTTGGTTCTTAGTTTCTTCTCAAACTCAATGCAACGATGCTCATCCGTTGCTATGAACTTTGGTGCAAAGCGGGAAAAACTAGAGAAGGTTGCTTCAAACTCGGCCACGGACATATTGAGTTGCTTGAGGTCTTGAAATTCTTGCCTCAACCTCTCCCGAGTAGTGGGGGGTAGGTACTTGTCTTGGAAAGCCACCACAAATGCTTCCCATGTCGGTTCTATCCAACCCTTAGCGTACTTCCACCATTGGCCCGCATCCCCCATAAGATAGTAACTCGCAAGAGTCACTCTTAACTTGCTATCCTCAATGTGAAGCATCTCAAATGTCTTCACTATCTGTTCGAGCCACTCATCCACTTTCTTAGGCTCGGGGCCACCGTGGAATTCATCCGGCTTGGCCTGCAAAAACTCCCTAGTGAGAAAGCTCGCCCTCGTCTCTACGGCGTTCTCTCTAGCTTGGTTCTTTGCCCCTTAGTATATTCCTCGACTCCCTCAAGGCCCCCCGCCATTTCTCGGGCTAGGGCCCCCATTGCGACTTGACCCGTTTGCCGCAGAATTTCCGCTTGCCCCACTTGCTCGGCCATATTAGCTTGGCCCAACCCCTCCTCTTGCACTAGAACCTCATGGACCGGCACTCCATGCACACCCCGGCGAGCCCTACCATGCCTTCCACCTCTACCACCACGGGTTTGACCCCTTCCTGACATCCTAATTAAGGAACAAGATAAACAATTTATCACATAATCTCAAATGTGCTGGCGACTTCTCTCACTCGTTTGAACACAACAATTCTATATGTTTCCTACCATACAAACAATTCAATTCCACTCCACATAAGCATTTAGTCATGCAAGCACATACGAATTATCCCTTTGTGATGAAATTCGTCCCATGAAAAACCAAGAATTCTTAATAGAACGGGTATTGATCAAGTACCCTTCTAATAAGACCTCAAGGAATTTAATAGGCGCAAACAGCATCCCAAAAGTCCAATCCCATACCCATCTAGTCATATAAGCATGTCATCACATAGTCATGAAATATAAAACACCTCCTAATCATGCATAATGAACCCACTGTGGAATAACAACCACTCCCTGCAAGCGCCAAGTATTCAAACCCGGTAGCTCTAATACCAAGTTGTAATGCCCCAAAAATTCTCCAACAAAATCTAGGTACATCGACTAACATTCAATATAGAATAATAGCAACTCCCAAATCATCATAACACTAATCAAAAAGTTTGTACAAAATAGTCCCACATGCGAATTATACATTTAATGACATTACATACATGAATCTATAGCATGTGGAACGTCAAATTCAAAAGTAAATAAAATGCCCTCTAGGACCCAACAGTTATAGCCCTACGCTTAAAAAATACAATCTCAACAAAACAGAGCCTTGTGCTCTATATACATATATCCACGCTCTAGATTGGCGGGTTTACCACATCTAATCCTGTACCAAAATCCCATAGGGGTGAGCATAAAGGCTAGTAGAGAAATCCTTACCAAAGTATATACATTTTATACAAGTCCAAAGGGATGAGATGCGTATGTCATGCTACGCTCTTTTGAAAGAAACTCACATTCTGTTCATCTTTAAAAAAAAAAAAAAAACATCATGCCCAATGATATTATGATGTCTTCAACAAATTTAAAGTTTATCAATTTAATACACAGGGCGGTAAATACGACTCAGGTAATCTCTAAGTTGGTGTTTGCAAGTAGGCATAACTAGCACTACCAAAAATCCCACTTTACTGGTTGCCAACCAGAAGGGAAGTGGTACCTCCTCCGCGCGTGTTTTCGGTCTTTCACCCCGAACGCTTAGGCCAACTTAATCAATTCCATCTACACATCCTATTCGGACTTACCAATGTATGTACCCCAAAACATTTCAATAAATTTCATTTCTCAACATTTCTTTCTCAATGCAAGTTTCAAATCCCAAATTCAATGTTTGCAATAAGCAAGGTATTTAGGGTGTTCATGCAACAATAATCCATGCAATGAAATGATCAATCGTGTAATGAGGTGATTATCCATACGATGCATCGTCCTACCATTCACAAACTTTCCCACAAATTCTCTGTTTGTGATCACAATTTCCACTTTTCTTTTCAATACAATTCCACATATATAACATATGTATTTATATAGCTATCCAAATGTAGCAACAATCCCACATCTCATGTATCCTTAACCTTTTGTTATTTCAAGATTATACACATATATACTTAAACAATAGATTCCAAGGAAAAAATTTCTAATTCACATATACAAAGAAGTTTGACATTTTGCATCCAATATCATGAAATTTCCACTTGAACATTCATTTAACACAGGTAAATTCATAATTTCTCAACATCCACCAAAACCCCCAAATTTCTAGGGTTTTCACCCAAACAATGCATTTCTTTATTTCTTGGTAAAATCTCACCAAAAACATCATTCTTAAAACAGTGTGATTCAACTCCTCAAGAACATCTTTTTAAAGAGAGCAAGAGATAAACCCCCTTTTCAAACCACAAATTTCATGAGCCAAAAATAAACTTTTAAATCAAACAAGGAGGAAATCTCGAAATTTACCAAAACTTGCGAAAACATATATATAACTCCAAGAGAAATCCCTACCTCAAGTTCTTGGAGAGAAAAGAGATGAAATCCCCAAAATCAACGGTGGCAAATCACAATCTTCATCACACACAATGTAGCTCTCGAGGAGCTTGTCAACTTTGATGAAGGAGCTTGGGTTAAAGATGCAATGGATCTAAGGAGATCAAGAGTTTGAAGAGGTGTGGGGTAGGAAATGTAGAGAGAAGGAAGAGGAAATGATTTTTAGAGAGAGAGAGAGAGAGAGAGAGAGATGTGTAAAAAGTGATACACACACAGCCCAAAAAGAGAGAAAAATAGAGATTTCAGACTCAGCCCGTCCCACACGTACGACACTTATCTCCGCACGTGCAGAGCGTGCTTCCCACAAGTGCAGCTCTCACCCCCGCACGTGTGGCTCTCCCAATCCACACCTCCTCCCGTACCTGCATATAATGCAGTGTGCGCGCTCAAAATTTCTCACTTCCCCGCACGTGCGGCCTCATCTCCCGCACGTGTCGCCCTCTCCTGTGCTTGCAGCCCAAGGCCTCGCACCTGCAACCCTGGTCCTCCAGCCCAGAATTTGCTCAGCTCAAACCCCTGGCACTCCAAACCGAATCCGCATCCTTCGAAACAAGTGAAACTCAACACCGGAGTAAACAAGAATTAAAATTTTGAAACAAAATCCTTCGAACACAACAAACCCAATGAGAACGATGAGTGAAAGGACTCACAACGTAGCCAGTCATCACACTGGCTTTCCGCCATTTGCTCTCAGCCTTCTCAGCACGACATTCCAAATCACGAATTTAGCCGTCTTTTTGCATTATCTCTTTCTGAGCAGTCCGCAGGAGCATGCTGATCTCGTATGCACAGTAGAGCCCTCTAAGGGACCCATGGACACCCTCTCCAAACACTTCGTAGTCACTTCACCCAATTATGGACTGTTAAACTTCGGGTGAAAATATTTGCTTGGCAAAATCCACTGGCACGTTCGGATCATGAATGATCGAGTCTGCCTCAGTCATGGGTTTGTTGCCAACAAAGATAGCAAAGCTTAGAGGGTGTGGCGGTCTACTCGACTCGTATCGGCCAGACCTGTCGCTACTTTTTTGTTGCATCCCGCCCATGTGCACTTTCTCCGCCTCACCCCTCCTTGGCAATCTACTTCGACAATGGGGCAAGCGACATCTCTCCCCTCCTCTGAAGCTACCGTTCTCGCTTTGGCAGCACCACCACCCTCTGCCCAATTCATCTTTGCCTCTAGTTCCGCCAAACTTTTTCCTTCACCTTTGCTGTTAAAGAATTACCTGCTAGACATATGTATACACTATTCGCTGCACAAGGCTTCTGCCTCCACTCTATTCGCTGGCCACTTTGTGGTTTGACAAAACAATTTTTTTTGGTTGCACATCGTCTATTTAACGATGCCCCGTACATTAATGATAGTGCAACTTTTACAATACACCCACGATCGCCGAAATGCATGCCTCGCCGTTACTTCAGCAGTACACGCATCATCAACGGTGATGGCAACCCATGTTCAACTGGGACAGGGGCAGATATGTGAATATATTCCGCTTCTTTCTTCATTCGCCGAATTTCCCCACTCCCCCACTTAAACACTAATCTTCTTTATTCAACACTACATGCGTCATCAACGGCAATGGTAACCCATGTTCAACTGGGGCAAGGGCAAATATGTGAATCTATTTGGCCTCTTCCTTGATTCACCAAATTTCCCCACTCCCCCACTTGAACACTGATCTTTTTTATTTAGAACTACATGCGTTATCAATAGCAATGGCAACCTATGTTCAATTAGGGCAGGGGTATATATGTGATTCTATTCGGCCTCTTCCTTCATTCGTCGAATTTCTCCACTGCCCCAACTATTAAAGCTGGTAGTCTTGCCATTATTCGGCATTAAGTGCATTAGGCACTCCCTACATTATCTGAACATGGCCAACTTAACTAATAAGGTTAAAACATTAAAAACATTCATCATTTAAACAATCATTAAGATTCAAACAACTCGTTATCAAAACAGACATTTTCATTCATAAACTGTACTTCAAACATAGGCCACTTTATCAATGAAAACGACTGACTTTTACAATAAACAAAACAAAAGTACAAGTACAAAGAAAGCTTCAAAAACGACATCCAAATGGCAGAAGTACAAAACAAAACAAAAATACAAACAAAGCTAAATTAATTATCTTTAAAATCCTCTCGATCGGACTCTAGGGGCTCCACTTCCAACAGCTCATAAGGAATTGGCTGCTCAAGTGTTATATTGGCACCCGCCAAAGCCTTCAGCTAGCCGTGCTTCAAGCCATGATTTTCAAACTTCAACGTCTCATCTGCATATAGCTCTTTTGTTGCCGTTTCTCTGGCTTTGTATGCTTTAGTCGCATTAGCCTCCACACATGCCTGCGTCTTTTTTGATTTCTCCAACTCGGCCTGTAATTTGATGTTTTCTTCATTCGCCAACTTCAATTCGCAGTTTATATTGTTTGTCCTTTCTTCAGCGGCCCAAAAGAGGAGATCAGCGTGCTTAGTCCTCTCCTGTTTGGCATCCACGCTCAGCTGTTCTTCATCAGCTCTTTGGCTTCCACCTTCTTTGTCGCCATTAAGAAGTCGGCCATAGCAGCTTCGACCTTGCATTTTTCCTCTGCAAGTTCGCCTTCCAAAATGCCGAATCTTTCCACAGTATCATAGTGTCGATGGCCGATTTATGCGATTCTCCCTACCGCCTACAAAACATGATATAACAAAGTTAGTAGTCGGCATAAGAACGATGTATTACAATCCAAAGCGACTTACCAATATTGCCGATTGTGCCGCCAAAGCAATGGAAACGACATTTGGCTCAGCACGAAAGGTGGACCTGTCAAATAGAAGTAAAAGTGCCAATGCAACACTTAACGCAATGGCGGGATCTTTGATGGCCGATCCACTGGCCAGAACTGGCTAACTCTTCATCTTGGGCTAGATGATGAATGGCTCGATCGAGTCTAGAGAAAATGCCTCCATCCTTTGCCATTTTTCAATTGGTTCTTCTAATGATTCATCAAGGGTCTCGACGGCCATTTTTAGCCTCATTGCTCAATCTTCTCAGAGCCTAAAGTTTTCGTTTGCTGTCGACTAGGTACTTCAGCAACTTTATCCACAATCAACTGTTCAATTTTCTAAACGGCCGCTGGAGGGGGAGTTTCCAAGCCACCTCCAGTATTGGCTCTCCTCCTTGCTACCCTTTTTTCGGTATTCCTCCATCTGGCGAATTGGGCAAGTGACCCTCTGCCCATCTCTTCAAAATCAACCCCAGGAAAATCTCCTAATTCGGTGAAAATATCATCTTCAAGAGAGGCAACTGCAACTCGGCCGAAAGTAGAGGGTTGGCCGCTACCCTCTGGGATAAACTGCTCAAAGGCTAACTCGAGCTCTCTGTTTAAGTCTTGGTCTTCCAAATAGGCTTCAGGTCCAGACTCTTCGCCATCTGCATCCTCTTCTTCTAGATGGTCTTCAGGTCCAGCCTCTTCGGCGTCTGAACTGTCGAACCTAATATCCCTAAAGCTTTTGAAATTAGGGAAAACAAGTGCCGTCATTTACTGTTCTCCCCTCAGCATAGGAATATGGTCGGCGGCCGAAAACGTTGAGCAGGTGCGATCTTACTATAGCAAAATATGAGCAGTGCGCCCTTGTCCTTAAAGATTTGAATGCCCTTTGTATTTAAGGACTGTCTTCGCCTAACTAAGAATGGCTACGTCTACCAAAGGGAGGGCTCTTTTTAAGTCGTTACCTATACACAACAAATTGGGTCAGCACCATATTTTTTAGCCGAATAGAATTTATTTTAAACCAACTGATCAGCCACCTGGCTTGCCTTTCTATCTTGGCACAGGGTCTTAGCGATCCTCTCCCTCCCTGAATTTCCAATTGCCTCGAACGATGACCATAACATCGTTAACTCTTTTTCCAAAACTGGCAAGCATAGTCACCAAGTGGTGATCTATATCCACAACCCTGAGAAAATAACAGCCCTAAGGACCGGTTGACTTCGCCATAACATAGCAGTGCCGAATAGTAGAAATCCCCATGTTGAGCCCAAGTGGGCGGTTCAGTTCTACCAAACTCATAATTATGCGATAGAAGTTCACATTGGGTTGAGAAGGCAAGAGGCCCCAATAGCGCAGGGCAGTCCTGAGGAATGAGAGTAAGGAGAAACGGACCCCACCCTCAGCGATTGACAGAAAAGGAAAAATGATAGTGTTTGCATCCGTTCTCTCCATATCAACCATACTGTCTGCAATGAGGGACAGTTGGACGTCGTCTGGAATTGAAAAGTGACAGTGGAAAGTGACGATTCGCTCCTCAGAGAGGAGAGCTTTCGGATAAGTCGCCATCCCAGATAGAAGGGAAGATACACAAATAAACAAAACACAAAAAGGGACTAGAATGCGAACAAAAGAGAGAGAGATGGGGGGACTTACAGGTTAGAGCGAAAAAGCGATAGGAAGCAAGAGTTGCAAATCGTACGAGTCTTGTGAGGAATGAAGAATGGAATGAGAAATGTTAAAAAGCCAGGGCTCAACACATACGGAGGGACAATTTTTAAATCGCATTAAATGAATGTCAAAACACGAAAGGGCGGAAGCAATGAGGATATCATATCACGTCTGTTCTGACGCATCAGCACTAAAAAACGTGCAAGCGCCGTATTCCCAATTATTGAGGTCCATCAAGTCTGTGAGCTGAAAAAGTAGACACCGACCACACCGAATAAACGAACGTTAATCAGATGTTTGGGGGACAATTGTGGTGGTCGAATAAATAGATTATTATTTTTATTATTATTTATGACTTAGTGCTCGTCGTATGGCCGAATAAACAAACGTTAATCTCTTTGATTCCTCCAAATCCGTTGGGAGTTAAACCGAAGTTCTTCATCAAGGTTGTGTAACTTCTCGAGGGCTTCGTTGTGTGCAGTGGAGATCGAGTTTCGACACCGTAAATTTTGGGGTTTCATCTCATTTCTTCTTCAAAACTTGAGGTAGGGATTTTCTTAGAGTTATATATATATTTTTGCAAGATCTATATGATTTTCGAAATCATTTTTTGATAGCTTTGAAAACTGATTGTTGATTCAAGAAGTTGAGTGATTTTGAAAGTGGGTTTGTCTCTTGTTCTTTTAAAATGATCTTATGGGTTTTGATCTTCGTTGATTGAAGAAAAGATGATTTTGGAAAGTTTTCTTTCAAAAGATTTAAGTTGTATAGTTTTTGTGAGAACACCTAGAATTTGGGGATTTTTTTTTTAGAGACTGAAAATCCATGAATGATATTGTTATATTTATTTTGTGTGTCAAAATAAATGGATGTTTGGAAAATTTCTTATTTATATTTATATAAATGATGAATTTCAGGGAATATGAGAATTGTTGTTCATTTTGGAAATTATTATTCAAAACGTTGAAATAGTCTTGAAATGACTAATTGTTGAGGATACTTGAGAAGAGGGAATTGTGTTATTCCTTAGATGATGAATTGGAATAACATTATTTATCTTCATCTTGTGTTTTTGGCATATCAATTCATTTGATTACATTAAACTTTGAAAGTTGATTTGAAAACTTGTATTGAGAAAAGAATGTTGAGAAACAAGTTTTCATGGAATGGTTTTGGGGTAAATACGTTAGTAAGTCTTGATAGGTGGTGTAGATGATATTGAATAAGTTGGCCCGAGAGTCTAGGGTGAAAGACCAAAAACCCACGTGGATAGGTGTCGAGCCTTCCAATTAATACCAGTAAAAATGACAAATTGGTAGTACTTATATAGTCTACTTGCAGACACCGACCTAAGGATTACCAGAGTTGTATTTACCGCCCTTGAAATAAATTGTTAAGTTTTAAACAATTGAAATTGCATGACATCATTGAGCATGATGGTTTTCAAAAGATGAAAATGTGATTTATCTTCAAAAAGGGTATAGCATGGCATATGCATTCCATCTCTTGAGACTTGTATAAAATGTATATACTTTATTAAAGATTTCCTACTGGGCTTTATGCTCACCCTACGGGATTTTTGTGTAGGAAAAGATGTGGTGATGCCGCCTAACTAAAGGCGAGGAAATGTGTGTTGAGAGTATGAGACTCTCATTTTGCTGTAACTCTGTGTGTAAGCCAAGGGCTGTATGTGTGTGGGTTTGAATAACCGTTTTGTGTAACCAGGCTCAAGCCTTGGAAACTTGTAAACCCTTGGGGGTATTTATTTGTTTATTTACTTGTTGTTGGATTACTGTATTGTTGTATGAAGAACTATTGTATCATGTAATGTCAGTTTGGAGATTTATATTCGGTTTTCCTTGAAAGAGCCATGATTGTTGTATTATCATTTGGGCTAGAAAATTGGGGCATTACATTTATAAGGACCAAGGAAAACCTTAAATTCCAAAAGACTTTCAAGGGGTTTATCCTTTGCTTTTAACAAAGACTTTCCATTGTCAAAGGACAAACAAATAAGAATCCATTCTCTGCTTGTTGGTCTTGCATTAATGAATTGGAAATTATCATTTTTGAAGGAAGGAGAGAATGGTTTTGAAATGAAAAAAAAAATGTTTTATCATCCTGGAGTGGTAAAATCTGCAGATTTTCTTCATTCTTCATGTTATATAGATATCTATTCAATTTTCTAATGTTCATCTTTTTGTCTTTTTTTTTTCTTCTATATGCTTCGAGTCATGTGTGTGTATATATATATATATATGCAAGCAACATAATGATACAAGCCATGAACTTGGAATTTTAATTTGGAATGTGAAATAGAGAGCGAGAGAGAGATTCTAAAGGGCTTGGTTGTGGATATGAAGCTAAGGAACATTGATTTATATCCTTTTAATCAACAAATCATTATATTGCTTACTATGGGTTTTTGGTTTAGCTTATATTCTTTTATGATTGAGTTTGTATTGCTTTTGGTTCTTTGTGTTTACAGGTTGTCATTATAATGCTTCCCTTACATAAGTGGTGCTCATGCCATAAAATTCTTCCTTTTCAATTATGAATTAAATCTTTTTTTGTTTTGTTTTTCTTAATGTGATTGGTTCATACCACTGGTTTGCTGAAACACTGTTATTCAATTTCCTATGTTTAGAATACGCTTGTGATTTTAGTGAATATTTGGATCCAGTTGGGATATGCCCTTTTTTGAGAATTTGCAAGTAAGAGGAAGGTCTTCATTTTCTACAAAGCAAAGGTGAGGCCTAGCACCTTAAATTTTACATAGTTGTGTTTAGTGCTTGTGTATGAGCTGCTTATATAGACATAAGACATTTGGTGATTGGATCATATAGATTGTCATCCTGGAAAAAAAACAAGTTGCTTAAATCCCAAAAGTGGAATATTGACTTGACACACGACTAACTAGGCACAAATGACTTGTTGGAAAAGACAAGACTCAGCCTCTTCATATTGATTATTTGTTCTGTGTTTTGTGTCACCTATATTGCCTTTTTGTTGTTAATCTCACATCTATTTGATGTCTACTAGCATGAATTACTAGGGACTATTGTTTCTCCATTTAAGTACAATTATTTGGCTAGATTTCTTGTTTTGTATTTATTCGATTATTGCTAGATTACAGGGGAATGTGTTCAATCAATATCTGGTTTTAATAGTATTATCATCATTGTAGGATGTAATTAAAGTTTCTTTGCATAGTTTACGTATACTAATAGTCCAATTGGCGAAGGGACTTCTTATTAGTGATCCATTGTGTGAATTGATGGAGTTTCAATTGGGGCCCAAATATTGCGAAGTCTTTGTCTTGAAATCGAAAAGGTCGAATACTCATTTGGAAACACCATCCTGAGGTCTAAGAATAGTTGGAGAAGCTGTTGGAAGATACATTGTGTGGCGCTCGATTCATGTATATGTTACATTCTTATTTATTTATTTATTGAATTAAATATCAAATGTTTTACAATTTTTCTAAGCTTGAAATTAACTATATCGTAAACAATTATTATGTTTTTGTTTCTTTTTGCAGATGCTACCCTTTTGAGAACGTGACGATAACTTCGCATATCGATATTGGAGCTTACTATTGATGCTAAAATAAGCTATGATATATATGTTTTTTGATTTGTATTATCGATACTTTCGCTTTGTTTTAGTACAAATTCAAGTTCTTGAATTATCAAAAATTATTAGTATTATTAAAGGATATATAATACATATTTTGTAATGAATGTTTGGTTGATACTGTATTGTTACCGGATATATATTATTCGTATATATATATATGATTTTGTGAATGTCAATGTGAATGTGGATGTATTTTATTTCAGAAAATATTAATAATTTGTACAAGAAATAATTGTAATATATTATATATGCTTTTATTTTTTGCAACATCTAGAAATTGTCACAAAACTACAATAAATTAATAAAATATATATTTATTTTATGAAAATAATTTTTTTGCGACAGTAATAAACCATCGCTAATACAATATTGATTTAATTCTCTTTTTTTTTGGGATGTTTTAGATTATCTCTAATAATACTTTTAGTGATGTCAACTACTGTCTCTAAAAAAGTTTTTTGGCGACGGCATCCTAAATCGTCACTAAAAGTGATATTTTTCCCACTTTTTTGTGTCAGGTTAAATTGTCTCAAAATCCATTGATTTGTCGTCACTACAAGAAAGTGACGGTTTGTAACCGTCGTAAATACCTTTTGTCATGCCCCCTTCCGCCACCCCCCATTTTCTCGTTGCTACTCTGTCGCAAAAAGTATTTTGCGATGGCATGTGCACATTTTGCAATGTTTGAGACTGTCGCAAAAAGTCAGGTTTTTAATAATGTATATACATTTTATATAGTCTCCTAAGATCAATGCATATGCCATGTCATGCTCAAAACATATATCTTTGTCTTTTGAAACTTTTGTGCACAATGCAGTTTGAAGATACAAAAATTCAATAACTTCAATGTAGTTCAAGGGGTCATAAATACGACTCAGGTAATCCCTACGTTGGTGTCTACAAATAAGCATAACAAGCACTACCAATCCCCACTTTACTGGTTGCTAACCGGAAGGCACGTGGTACCTCCTCCGAGCGTGTTTTCGGTCTTTCACCATGGACACTTAGTGTCACGACCCGAACCCGCCCCCGTAGGTTAAGGACGTAACCGGCCAGTAATCATGAGATTACCTACGGCCTCAAACCAAACCAAACGTATTTTAACAGAGTTAATGGGGGCCAAACAGAAGCAATTCAAAACTTTGTCCATAGAGCTATGCTTATATGCATGTCATAACATTCCCGACACAAATATGTTAACAACTCACATTAGAAAATACAGTAACAAAAGGTTCTGTACAGATAGGATCATTAGTCTAAGTCACCCCGTCAAAACTGTGCACAATAGATATAGAGTCCTCGCCAACATGACAAAATATAAGTACCAAACAAAAGGGAGAAGACGAGTCTCGTGCGTGAGACGTAGGGGCTGACTCTCAAAAACTTGGTTGTTCCATAATGGCTTCACTGGGGCTGGGACTGGGCCTCTCTTAGCTCACCTACAAACACATGAATGAGCTTGAGCGAAAGTCCAGTGAATAATATCAAATAAGAAGATACAACAATATGTAGAACAACATATTCCGAACGGCCTTGGGCCCAATTCATATTTCTATTTAACATATATATACAATTTAAGTCAAGTGACTGTGGCTCCAAATATACTGGTCTTTGGCCCATTTATCTTTCCATAACAAACTGGCCCTTAGCCCATTCAGACTTTCGTTCATGACAGAACAGCCTCTGGCCCATTCATTCATGTCAAAACGGCCTTTGGCCCATTCATTTGTGTCAAAACGGCCTTCGACCCACTCATTCATGTTGAGACGACCATCGGTCCATTTATTCATGTCAAAATGACCTTCGGTCCATTCATTTATGCCAAAACGACCTTCGGTCCATTCATTTATGCCAAAACGACCTTCGGTCCATTCATTTATGTCAAAACGACCTTCGTTCCATCCATTTATGCCAAAACGACCTTCGGTCCATTCATTTATGCCAAAACGACCTTCGGTCCATTCATTTATGTCAAAACGACCTTCGGTCCATCCATTTATGCCAAAACGACCTTCGTTCCATTCATTTATGCCAAAACAACCTTCGGTCCATTCATTTATGCCAAAACGACCTTCGGTCCATTCATTTATGTCAAAACGACCTTCGGTCCATCCATTTATGCCAAAATGACCTTCAGTCCATTCATTTATGTCAAAACGACCTTTGGTCCATCCATTTATATCAAAACGACCTTTGGTCCATTCATTTATGCCAAAACGACCTTTGGTCCATTCATTTATGTCAAAACGACCTTCGGTCCATTCCTTTATATCAAAACGACCTTCAGTCCATTCGTTTATATCAAATTGGCTCATAGGCCTTTCATATCAAACTATGTCCACCATTCAAATTAATGAACTTTACAAAACTTACATAGAAGTAGCCATTGGGCAATAACATATGTCAGATATTACTCACAGTGATCGGTTGGTTGAATTGCCCTGGAGCCTGACCCTACATATCACATAACACATATGGGTCACAAATAATTCAATCTGTTCTTTAATTCACACATTCCTCTTTAGGCTTTATTCTTATTTCTTTAACTCAATTACAATGCTCAATGTATGCCTAAGAGTGCTTAGAAGTGAAAGGGAACGGAAAAACAAAACACAAAATGCATTTTCGAAGTTTCAGAAAATAGGGTCCCCGCTCGAGCGTGAAATACCCTGCTCGAGCGGAGCCTTAAGGCCTGCAAAAGTACTGGTTGCATGAAAAATACGATCGAGCGTTAAATATAGCGCTCGAGTGGAAGGCCTGTCTACAAAGCTCTCCTACTCGAGCATGAAATACCCCACTCGAGCGGACACCAAGTCTGCAAAAAGTACTGGGAGCACGTATTTCCTGCTCGAGCGGCACTTCCCCCGCTCGAGCGGACATCAAAATTCTGGGTTTCCTAGATTGAGTTCTTGAGCTCCAAATCGACTTTCAACCAATTTTTCTTGCATACAATGGCTCCAATTGCACATATATTTGTACTAACATGGAACTAACACTAGAATACATCAACATGGAGCTTAATCTCATGAATCAGACACATGCATGGCTCATTTTCCACCAAACTCATTACCAACATAACAATGTCATGCATTCAACCTTATAATTTGAACATGCATGTGATGATTCTCAACTTAGATAATACAATTGGTGATTACATCATGAGCTTTAACCAAAACTCTATATGAATCATTATTTCAAGCTCAAACATGCAAATTTAAGACAATTTCTTACATGTATGCACAATTTTACCCTTCAATTCAACAAAACCAATTCAATTTCACCATACTCAATTAAATTCATGTTCTTTACTCTTATTCAACTCTGAATTTACAAATAGCAAACAAAAGCCCATGATTCAAAGGTTAATTACTCACCTAGGAGCCTTAAACACTCAAGTTCTAGCCAAATCTTGAGCTTAATCTTCAAATTCCCAAGCTTGAGCCAAAAATTACACAATTCTCTCCTTCTCTCTCTCTACAGCCGGTTCTCTCTATTTTGAGTCCCAAATTCAGCCAAAATGAAGTGAAAAAGAGAGGATAGAGAGTGTAGTGACTTCACAACAAAACCCACTAAGGCCAATACAATATTAATAATATAATTGCGCTCTAATTCACCGATTTAATCGATTTAATCTGACCTGAATCAATTTTCAATTAAATTTCACCATAGGTTCCAAAAATTATGCCAATCACAATGGCGTAATCAATTTCGGGTTCTGTGGCCGATAAGGCCTCCAATTAAATTTCCAAACCAGGTAAATCAAACAGATATTCCTACGGTGAACAGATAGAAATCCAAGACCACATAATGGCACATAAAATCATATTAAACACATAATCATACTCATATTAAGGACCAATTAACATATTACGGAACAGGGGTATTACACTTAGGCCAACTTAATCAACACCAACTACACCTCCTATCTGGACTTACCAACGTATTTACCCCAAAACAAATGAAAATAATATTGTTTCACAAAACAATTCCTTTCTCAAGGCAATAACTTTCTAATGCAAGGTTCAAAATCACATATGACAATGATTAGATGGAATGGTAATGAAAAATATAACCATGCATCAATATAGTTCCATTTTTCAATCCCACCACACAATCCTCCATTGTGATCAAATTCCCACATCTCTTATCAATATAACATCATAATATAATTCCAAGAGATAATATAAAAATATCAACATTCATGTGTTCTCCACATGTTAAACATCACTTTCTATACTTGGTTTTCCAAGACAAACCAATAATAAGTTTTAAAATCAATAATTCTCGTTTCCTCCATGAAATTCCCCATTTGATACAATTATAGAAATTTTTTCAAATTCTAAGGTTTTCACCAAAACTAGGTTTTTGTCCCATTTTTGAAAGGATTTTTCCACAATAACACCCACACTATAGAACATAGCCCATATTCTTAAAAGCTTAAAAAAATAGAGCAAATCCACTTAATCTCATCTAGGGTTCTTTAACCTAAAATCATGATCCAAACATGAAGAAATACTCCAAACAAGTTTAGATTTGCAAAAAAGATATATACAACTTAAAGATTATCCCTACCTCGAGCTTGGAAGAGGAAGGAGATAAAAATCCTAAAATTCAACGTTGATGAAAACTCAATTCAACCAGTGTAAAGGTAGCCCTCATCACCCTCTTCAATTTGGTGTAAAAAGCCCTCTCAAATTCTTGAAGATTTTTGCTAAATCTTAGAGAAAAGTTTGGATTTGGATGTGTTTGTGAAGAGAAGGAAGAGAAAAGATGACTATAGAGAGAAGTGAAAAATGTGTCTAACACGTTTTTGGCATTAGTTTTAAGGAAAGGAGCACGAAATTCAAGATAGACGCGCCAAAATCTGCATGAGCGGTTTGAATTCTACACGAGCGGATTCTGATGCCTCCACGGGCAGTTTGCTCCTGAAAAGAACCCATAAATTTTCCCAAAATTCGCTCGAGTGGAATATAGAATCCACACGAGAGGTTTTCTGCCTAGAAACCCTTGTGAGAATCCGCTCGAGCGATTGCCACATCCACACGAGCAGTTTTGCCTAGAAACTCAAAATTTGATTTTTGTACTCCAAAACCAGTTCCAATGCCCAAAATCCAAAAATTTTAACCTAGAAAAGTTAAGAGAGGTTAAGTAAGAGTAGAAAAGAAATCTCAATGTCCCAATACCATAAACAAAACGCCGAAAATAATGCACACTAACTTACTACTCTATACTAGTCAAGTCCAACACCCGAATCATCACATTAGTAATATAAAGTGGATCTCGGCATTAACCCCATAACATCAAACATAAAATACGGTAATAATGAAGTAGCCAATCACTAAAGTATTCAATCACGTGACTCATACAATTCTATTCAACTATAATTCACATATCCCCCAAGCAGTCAAAGATTAATCTCAAATGGTGTTCATGATTCTCCTTGCTTTTCAAAAAAATCAAAATATCCCACTGTTGACATTTCATATGAAGTCTTCAAAATAAATTGAGTATTCAATACAACATGAACAATAAATTCAAATTCTCGGTCTATTAATTCCCTTGGCAATAATAATCCTGATATTCGATCATAAGCAAGTTACAAGTTTCTTTGATGAAATCAAATAAAGTCCAACTCCATTATTTAAAAAAAAAAAATGCATTTAGTCCCAGAGGTCAAAAACAACTCGCTTAGGCACATAGTCATTGTTTACACAATAGATAACAAGTGTATAAAAATTACGTCATATTGATCCATATGAAAAGATATTAAGTCATATACAATGTAGCATCGCCCAAGTAAAATTTCACATGTAAGTCTACAGAAACACATAATATAGAGTTCCCAAAGAGCGAAGAAACATTTATCACATAAGAATGGTCTCAATGGTCTATTCAACTTATCATAATAATGGTCCATTCGAAACAAAAAAAATGTGTGAGTTTTGAGTAAATCAACATGTAGGCATTTTGTTCACAAATAGCAAAAGTACCTGAAATAACGGTCTTAGTATTTTGAGTGTCTCCAAAGACGAGTGCAAATACTCTCCCTTTTTCTAACGTTTTCTCTTGTAGTGGTAGGTGCTGAACCAATTGAACTAGCGGTGGGTCTACTAACACTTTGTTTGGTTTGGGGACAATCTTTTACCATGTGACCTATCTTGCTACATCTAAAACATGCCCCAGAGAAGTATGGTAACAAATTCCTCGATCCTTTTTCCCACACTCTGAACAAGTTGGTGCTAAACCATTTTTTGAGCGGAATCACTTAGATTGGAATTACTAGTTGTTCCCAAGTTTGGTTTCTTGTTCATCAAAAGTGATGATTCTTTATTCACATCGGAGCCTTGCCTCTTTCCTTTCCATTCTGAAGATCGATTCATATTAGATTCAGACATTAGTGCTCTATCTAACACATCAACATATTTCAGTAGTTTCAACACATTAACCCTCCCTTGGAGTCCTCCTTCAAATTTTCCCGCTTTCTTATAATCAGTGTTAACCATATGTGGCGTAAATTTTGCTAGTTTGGTGAATTGGGATTCATATTCAGCCACTGTTCTGTTACCTTGCTTTAGCCTTTCAAATTCAGAAACTTTTCAATCACAGACACATTGCGAAAAGTACTTTTCATAGAAAATTTCCAAAAAATTGAGCCCAATTAATATTTTTGTTGTTATCCCTCACTAACGTCCACCATCGTCTAGCCTCATCTTCTAAGGTAAATGCAACTAGCAAAACTTTCTGTGCATCAGTGCACGGAAAAGACATTAAAAAATTTCTCAATTCTAAGTACCCATGCCTTGGCCTTTAAAGGATCAACTCCTCCCTAGAACTGTGGTGGTTTCATTTTCTTGAATTCTTTTGTCAAAGCAATAGTTTGGTCATCCACACGATTAACTTGCACTTATGGCAATGATGGTTGTGGTTGCTGTTGTTGTTATTGTCTTAATGTTTCAACCATTCCCTCCATCATTCTCTCTAACCTATCAAGCCGAGTGGAGGAAGACTCCTTCAATACATCTGCTCTTGTTCTCACTATGATCTATGTGAACATCTATTATGATTCATAATAATAAATAATAAAAAAAACAGTGCACAAATATACTCTTCATAGATGCACAACTTATAGCACATACTTATCAAATCAGATGAATGCAAATCTTAAGCCTTTTCTAGACACCTTATTGCTCAATTGGACGAGTGCGTGAGTAAATTAACTCATGCTCTAATACCACTTTGTCATGACCCCAACCTATCCCTAAAAATTAGAGTGGTGATCGGCTAGTAATCATAGATTACCTACGGCCTCTTAACCAAATCACAAAATATTTATTCAATATCTTGGCCTAAACCATAAATAAAAACAAAAATAACATCATTGATTGAGTTGTGCATACATGATATGAACCAAAATACTCAAAAACATTTAACAACACACTTATAATATATATAAACATTTATCTAATACACAACCTAGGATCATATACATGGCTTAACAAAACTTAATAAAGTAAAGCTTAACAAAGCTTGGCCAAAAACAAAAAAATGAAGCCTCAATATGAAGGCACTTCTTTGGATGGTCTTCTAAAAAAGGCTAACTCCAAAGCAAACTCTAATTCCAGATGCTCACCTACATATATAGGGCAAGTAGGTGAGCTAGAAGCCCAATGAATAATGTCAATGTAAAGAGGCTAAATGAATGAGTTCAAGAACTTAATAAAACCAATATTCTTCACATCAACAAAGCATTTTTCAGATATATTTATAATACATAAAGTTCATTAAACCTTTCATAATTAAAACCCATTATGTGGTACATCCGATAGCATCATACGAAATAAACAGAGTAAAGCTTGACAGAACAACCTCAAAGGATAAAAAACATATAGAATGTCCACATTGGCCAAGATCATACAGAACACCCACATTGGAATGAAAACATACAGAACCTCTATAACGGTTCCATTACATATAGAATGTCCATAAAAGAACAAAGCTATACAGAACTATCATACATGATTGGAGCAATGCAAAATGGTCATCAAAGATCGACATCATACAAAATGTTTAAAATGAATCAATAACATATGCAGAACATCTATTAAGAGTCGAAGATAGAACAGAGGTTTCCAAAGGTCAAGCATATTTTTGTGGATGTCATTTTAGATAATCAAAAAAGAATCTCATTCATTCTAATCAAAAACCATAATTTCGGAAAAACTTACCATATCATAAACATTTCAGAATTTCATAGCATATCTTATCATTTTAGAAAATACTTGTATCGGAACATTTCATAAACAATATACAGATTTCATAAAACATCTCATGTTATAGCATTTTCAAAACCATTTATACGAAAATATCTTTACAAAGACATTACAGAAAGCACATACACAATTTGATAAAACAAAAGCGTTCCATTAATTCAATTTCCTTTATTCATTCAGATTATTTAACACTGGTTTCTAAGTATCTTTTAATTTTCAGTTAGTCTTCATAGATGCATAGACATGTTTGGAAAGTCGAAATGGTCGAAAGAAAAACAAAATGAATTCCCCTGTTTTTCGCATGTGTGAAAGCTCCCAGCTGCACGTGCAGTTATTTCAGTGTGTTCAACCTTGTTTTGGTTCGATGACTATACGTGCGGGGCTTACAGCCACACATGCGGTTCTGGGTTTCAAGAGTCGTCCGAAATTTTGCAAAGTGTAAGCCTTTGGAACTCAATTTGGTGACCCAAACTCATGCAATACTTAATCAAAACATGAAAATAAACATGTAACATGATTAATAATTAACTTATTTGAATCAAAACCTTACTTAATTTCAAAATCAAAACCCAAATCTTCATAAACTCATGGTTTCCAAAACTTTTCTTCAAAATCAAATATATAATAAATTTACATGGCTCAAATCCTTAAAAATCTTGATGCATGTAATTTATGAAACTTTATTCAAGTATAACTTCTAAAATTGAACTGAAAATTGACAAATTAAAAGAAAAAACCCAATTTTACATTCAAAACCCAATTATTATCAAATTAAATGATTAATCTCCAAATTACTTCTTGAATTCAAGTAATAGATGAGTTAACTACAAGATTTTGGTTTGAATTTCTTACCTTAAGCTTGAATTCTTAAGTTTTCCTTCAAATTCTTCATTTCTCTAAGCTTTCCTCCTTTAAATTTTGACTTCTCTAACTCTCTCTCTCTCTCTCTCTCTCTCTCTCTCTCTCTCTCTAGGTTTTCTCCGGTACATAAAAGAACACAACCCACACCTCTTAATTCAACACAATTATACACACACCAAAGCTCTAGACTCTTATACACTAAATTGATTAGGATTAATTTAATTACTAATTACACATTAGCTTAATTAATCACAACGTAGTTTTGATTAATCATAATTAATCCATGACTTAATTAACTTAATCACACTCATTAAAGCTTAATTGAATCATATTAATTTTTTTTTCTAAATTTAATCAAATATTTATTTAATTTCCCATAAGGCTCAATATATGAAATTAAACTGATTCAACTTATTCATTAGATTTTCTTAAGCCATGTAGGGTTTCACTTTCTGATTGATAAACAAATCCTTAACAAAAGCATATACAAATCAGATATAGATTATCACACATAATCAAACACATAATATGCCAATAAATTTCAAAATCAATTCAGAATATGCAATTAAAATTCAAATCTCCATAATTAAATAAATGTAAATAATGTGTATGGTGCAGTTATCACAAAGGCCATTGAATGAAAGCACCCCTTTTTGCCCAATCCAAAAATTGGCCTCTGCTAACTTTTTATTTTATGATTTTAGTGATTAATTATTTTAAACAATCTATTATTGGACCCTAAAACCTTTACTACCCTAAAACTATGTGATTTGAATAAAATATAAACATCATTTATTTTAGATTAAATAATAAAGCCATCTTTTTGAAAATAATAGTTTTTCCAACAAAAATAGTGTAGACACCCCATTTTTGACCGCCTTTAAGACTTGGGTACTTTATTCCAAATGACCGATGATAAAAGTTAGACTATGCAATCTTTTAAATTTTCAGTGAAAATTTTGGTTTCAAGCTCTAATCCCAAACCTTGCACCCCATTTGGGCCAAAACTATTTTAGACCTTAAAACCTACTTTTTCAAAATATTTTTCCAAATGCTTCTACGATGTTCCAAGACTTATATTTTGTTTAAAATATTGCACTTTTCAGTAAACCATGTAAGGACAAAGTAGAAATAAGTAAATTGCAGTGTAGACGTCCCCGAACGTCCCGGGAGGGAAATCTCATTTTGTTCATTGGGCTCACTACAATTCAGGACTCAATGTCATGGTCCTGTATCTAATCTCGCAGAGTGCAATGCAAGACCGATGAATCATCAAAGAGTCCAAATCCGACAAATGGTTTTTGAAAATAGATTTTTTTGAAAGAATTGCCAAACATGGACTGCTTTGCCAGATAGAGAGTCGCCACTTAAATATTTATTTTGGGGGAATTTAGGAAACCCTGACTCGTTGCCTAAGGCTACGTGTCCGTCATCACCAAAGTTGCCTCGGCTCGGGAACTTGGGTACGATTGGGAAAGGTCACTTCGTGAGCACCCCCGCTTGCCCGATCAAAGATCGGCCTATACTAACCATGATATCGAGTTTTGAAAACATTATGTGCTCTTATTCCGATTATTAGCCTAGATTTACTATGTGATGCGCACAGCATACAAGTATAGACTGGATCGCCTGAGTTGGAACAAAACATCTCATGTTTGTTTTTGAAAGCGGTTTGCTACTCGCAAATAGGCTAAAATGCGGATTTTGCCACCCTCAAGCGGGCTTAGAACTCGCAATCAATGAATTGTTCCAATTCAAATAATCCAACCTCCACCCACAGGCATTCAGGCAGTTATATCACATAAGCATATAGCCACATGGTAAGCATGCTATCATGGCAGTCACTCACACACATGCAAAGATGTTAAAGCATAAACACTCACCGAGTACTCCAAGCCAAAACAGAAACTAGTTAGTAATCAATGCATGACCTAGTTCATGTTAAGAAGGCTAATGCAACACATGCAAAAACGCAACTAAGATAGGCTTGGCTATTCTAAAATGGCATATGAAATGCAACGACTGATACACGTGTTCAACTCGAAATTGAAATACAATACAGTTAGTATGATGCGCCGAGCTCAGTGCATGCAATACAAATGAAAGGATGCAAACATGCGAGCATAAGCATGCTAATTGAAACATGCCCTAAACAAACCATCATAAGCTGGTAACTAAAAGGAAGAAAGACGTGGGGTTGGAACACATACATCACACGCACACACACTTATTACAACATTGTGCCCTCACTCGGAGGGTCCGAATAAATTATACAGTCCGAATAAATAACTAACTACTCTAGCTAATTAAATATTACAAAACTTCTAATCAATTAACAAATTAATTACAAAAAGAAAATGGTCGCAGTCCTGCCTCGGAATGCGTGGATGATGCATGCTTGACTCGCCTTGCTCGGAAACTCACTGCCATGTCAAAAGCTGCCTCTGTTTACACTGCCTTGTCCCTCTGAAATTCATGAAAGTTTCCAGAATCTTTCTGAATCACTCCCTGATTGTTGTGGAGTGCCACCGGCCACAATTAAAATCCACCGGCCATGAGAATAGGCTTATCGGCCAAATATTGAACCACTGGCTGGACACTGATGGTCGGTCGGCATCAAAAGTGATCGACCGGCCATTTCTTCCTGCAGAGCCCTGTTTTGACAACAGCGGAGGATAGACAGTGCATGGCATGTAATTTTCAAAGCAATGTGTGCACGGCCACTATCCCTATCATTCTATGGACTCAAGGGAGTATGGCCCTCGGTCCTCGGGCCACCAATCACATATTTTGATGCATGATGGCCAAAGGCACCAAGTTTGCAAATCAATATAAATGCATGCAACAAAACTCATGAGTGCTACACACCCTATCATGTTGGGATCCGACAACCGAGGATTGAGGCGCGCTACGTCACTTTGAGTACGAATGCCCCTCATTTCTCATGCTTGGTTTGACACCCCAAACCAAGCAAAATGTAATGCAAGTATGCAATGTGACTCAAGTATGCAACATGAGGCTAAGGTAACAAACATGCCAAGTGCAATGTGCCAAACATGCAAGATACAATGCAATGCAACCTATCATGCAAGCTAGGATATGGAATGCAACTAGCTAAACAACATGCAAACGTGCAAAGATGAGACAATGCAAGCATGAAACCAAAGTAATGCAACATGTCAAACCATGTAATGGTGGACTTAAACCGCAAAGGGCAGACCTTAGCCTTGCCATAAACAGTGGCCAAAGATGATGCAAATGATGGACAAATGCTCATGCAAACATGCACACCAATGGGCCTAAAGCTAAGGCACAGAAGGTAACTTTCAAGAACACTCAAAAGATGATAAACATGGACATTAGACCAACATGTTAAACTCTGAAAATGCATAGAGAATGATGCCAAATCAACCATGTTATGCAAGTAAGGCATGCAATAATGACCAAAACTTGAAGCCAACAAAGGAGTCCAAACCATAGCTATGTCAACCAAACCCCAAAGGACCAAAATGGCTTAAAACAGTCCTAAGGCACTCCAAAACAAGGCTAAAGCATGCATGGAACGTGGTCAAAACATGCTAAGAAATGGATGCAAAACAAAGGGGGATTTAAGGCCACAAGGGGGGCATTCTACTACAACCACTATAACCAAACATGGCATGGATTATGTGATGAAAAACAGGGTTTTAACATGCTAAAAGGAGCCCTAAAACTCACTGAATATGGCAGCTAAGGGACTCAAACCAAGAGGCATGCACAATGACTCATTTTAAGATACAAAAAGACACCTTTCCAAAGCATGGAAAGGATGATGAATGCAAGCAAACAAGCATGGATTATATACTGAAATAGCATGGGAAATGACTCCAAATCATTGAAACAACCCAACTAAAACATGCTAATGACTCACACATTCAAGGCTCACAAGCCAAAATGCATGGTGGCTATACCAAACATGGCAAATATGACCAAATCAATACCAAACAGATCTTAAGCATGGAAAAACATAACTAAAAGCTTCATGAAGTCAAGCTAAAGTATGCAAGCATGATGGCCTAAATGCATGGCACATGTTGGGAAAACAAAGGGGATTACTAAGCAAGTATGTGATGCATGTAATGAATCATAAATCCGACCAAAGACGGAGATATAATATGACTAAATAACACCCAAAAACCTCTTAAATGAAGCTAAGAACAACTAGACACGCATGCTACCCTTATGAGCAAAAAACATGAACAATTGAGACACAAAGGGAGAGGGGTGTCCCTCCCCTATGCAAGACCTCAAAACCTCTTCTTTACCACTGAAAATCCTCTGGATTTCAGTGGTGAGAAGGCCAATGCACAAAAGTATTCAAAGCTCAACCAAAGAAAGCACAAAAGGGGCCTAACAAGGCCTAAGAGGGGGAGGTCGACCCCAGACACAAATGAGACCCTAATGAAACATCTTAAGCATGAAAAATTAGAGTTTTTATCAGTTATACACAAAGCTCAAAACATCATGCAAAGTGGGTTAAAAGCTAGTGCAAGAATGGAGTATATAAAGTAACTAGCTCACCTTTGAAGAACACTTGAAGAACAGCAAGTCTAGCCCCTTTCTTCTAATCAAAACCAACTCAAAACGCTAAGAACAACCTCCCAACACCTAAATAACCCAAGTATTGTGTAATACTAGGTGCCTTAGTGCAAAACTAAGAACAAAACACCCTTTTGAACCCTCAAACACACACAAATGAAGAGAGAGAGGGAGATATAGAGAGAGAGTGTGATATATGAGATATATCAGATGTATAAGTCTGATTTGTTCAACCCCCTCAAAGGAGAAGCAAGGCTTCCTTATATAGAACAAGATAAAGGCTCAAAGCTTCTAAGGGAAGTTAATACGAAAGGGTCAAGGGGGTCAAGCTTCTAAGGGAAGCTAAGTCAAAGGTCCAAGCTTCTTGAGGAAGCTAAGACAAAGGTCCAGGCTTCCTCAAGAAGCTTGAGCAAAGGGTGCAAGCTTCTCCAAGAAGCTTGGGTCAAAAGGGTGCAAAAGGTGCAAGTCCTCCATACACTATGGAGGACAAGTCCGTGCACTCCAGCTGGCACAGCTGGCATACACCATGCCTGAAAAAGGCAAAGAGGGGGGATCGGCCAGAGAAGGAGGCAATCGGCCAAATAAATGGTCAGCCGACCACACAAAATGCCAACCGGCCATCACCAATGGCCGGTAGCATTAAAATAGGGCCGGTGGCCTCAAGCTAAGGCCAATGGGTATCAGGGATAGCTAACAAGCTACTCTCTACCCTCAGGTGCAAAAATAAACAAGTTCTTGGTGTAAAACCAAGCACAGAACAGGTAAGTTAAGAGATCCTGAGGCAAGGCGCGTAGCCGAGACCTCCGAGAACTCAAAACGAACACAAACATGGATGATCACCGAGTGTTCAAACGGTGTTGTCCAAGTCTTGAAGACGGTCTAAAATGGGGTGTCTACAGTTGCCCCTCTTTGACAGAACTCGAAAGTCATAACAATGACGGGAGTGAGTGTCAAAGCCTAGAGATGACCCATTTTTGACAAGGCCGAAGACTTAGACAAAACATACAAGCTACAGATAAAGGTATGTGCCCGAAGGCAGGGGCAAAATGCAAGAACAATGCACAAAGCTGAGCATAACTTACGATCATGCAAAGAAAGCTGTAACGAAGCATATACATACAAGAAATGCAACATTTTAAGCAATCTAACATAAATCCAACTACATTACAATGCAGAAAGGATGTAAGAGAATTATGTAATTCTCGCTACGTTTTGCGCGGAGAATATAATACCTGTGCAGTTCGTCTGGTCGCGCCAGCTTCAAATGAACCGTACATACAATATCGTGCCTGTAAGAGAAAGAAACTTAACATGTGCAATATTGTTAGCAGTATGCATAACAATGCAATTGAAAGTGTGTGACAACGCAAACTAAGTGGGAAGCATAATAATGCGACTTGGGGCAAGCATAACAATGCTATGAAGGCACAAACACATGTAAGTAAAGGACATGTGACAACGTGCACAATGTGTGAAGATGTAGACACATGTAAGTAAAGCACACGCAACAATGCATACAATGTGTATGATGAGGAACTTAGACACATGTGAGTAAAGTATACATGACAACGCATACAATGTGTATAAAAGAAACTTGAACACATATAAGTAAAGCGATACGCGACGACGCATGCAATGTGTATAAAAAGGAATTTGAACACATATAAGTAAAGCATAACGCGACAACGCATGCAATGTGTATAGGAACTTGAACACATATAAGCAAAGCATAACACGACAACGCATGCAATGTGTATAGGAGCTTGAACACATATAAGTAAAGCATAACGCGACAACGCATGCAATGTGTATAAAAAGAACTTGAACACATATAAGTAAAGCATGACGTGACAACGCATGCAATGTATAGGAACTTGAACACATATAAGTAAAGCATAACGCAACAACACATGCAATGTGTATAAAAGGAAAAAGGGTGCATATTCAACTGAAGCATGGTAAAGGCATGTTATCCATGATGTTGAGATGCAAATTCAGAACTAGACGAGGCATTGTGTAATGCGAGACGCATAACGAGCGTGCTTTTTAAAGCCAAAACGAAACAACGTAATATGACATGATTGAAATGATTTGTGGAACTCGCAATATACAAAAAGGATACGGGAAGGGATGCTCCTCGCACGGACCGAGCATCGCTCATAGAAGACATATCTTGAGGTCAACTCGAATGTCAACTAATGTTTCAAAAGTGCACTTCCTTGCACTATCTTGAGTAATGAAGGTGCCAAACCACATCATTGACTCGAACAAGGGTACGGGATGCATCGACCGCAAGGGGAGGTTATCGGTGTCAATCCTGATACTTTGCTGCCCTGCCCTCCTTTTGCTTTACTTTCCTTTTTTTTACCGTTAGTTTTAAGCACATTGCACTGCCTCAGGCAAGTTTTACTTTTCAAGACTGTGTATTTTTGCAAAAGACATGATGGAAATGAAACAACTATTTTGTTCAAAAAGGTGTTACATTTGTACTTTCCACGCATCGCATCGCGTGGCATCACATAACAACGTGAATGAAATTGAACTTGGTTTGAAAATTAAGCACTCGCATCGTCATAATCAGGTAGTGAACCGACTAACAACTCGATAAGCAAAACAAAGAAACTCGATAAGCTAACCAAGTGCGAGTACAACTCGATAAGCAAAACAAAGATTCAAAGAAATGAAATACAACTCGATAAGCAAATGTACAACAACTCGATAAGCAAATGGGCGTGACTCCGTAAAAATCATCATCGGAGGGCATTGGAAGTGGTTCCAGTCCCCAAATTCTCAGCATGTTCAATACATAAACAGCTCAGGAAACAAGAAGGAAGACCACCGGCCACAAGGGAAAGCCATCGGCCTCAAGAAATGGCCATCGGCCAACAGCTTTGACCCATCGACCAAAAGTGGTGGTCGGTCGGCACTATTTTTGGCCGGCCGGCCATGGATGGCAAGAACCACCAGAATGCTGACAGTTGTCTCCCACTCACACCTTATCCCCTACAAAAAGCCTCAGCTTCGTAGTTTTTCTCAATTCAACACTGATTTGCTCCAAATGGAAGAGTTTCTTGCCCAGAATCTCACAGCTTGGATTGCTAACTTGGATGGCTCGAAAAGGCTGAATTTTTGGGGCTTCAGCATAAACGCACTATTCACACTGAGTCGTACTCCGCTGCACTTTCCGCTCCTCCATGCTGCGGCAAGGTTTTGGAACCCCGTAACACATATGTTTAGCTTTGGCGGGCAAGAGGTATGTCCTACCTTCGAAGATTTCCAAGTTTTGATGGAATCCAAGCACAACGAAGAAATCTTGCCCCAACTTCGCTTCGGTCATGCCCAAGCTTTAGGGCGAATATGTGGGCTAACAATGCATGACGCTCGATCTTTGATTGGTGACGGAATGCTGGATGTTCCAAGTTTGATTTGCCGATTTTCTGATGCCGGTGACCGCGGCGACCATCATTGGCAGGGTTTTCGGCGACACGCCCTCTGTTTGTGCGTGCTATCTCATTTCTTGCTTGCCTCAGGCTCCGGAGGATCTAGTGTCCAGTTGATCGAGGTTGCCCAAGGCTTGAAGGAGGGCAAAAGCTGTATTGCCATGACATTGGCCGAGACATTGATGGGTTTGGACGCTTTCTATCGCCGAGAGACGACCAGATTTGCGGGGAGTCCACTATTGCTGCAGGTAATGTTTCCCACCTAATCTCACATATGTATTGCTCTCATCACTCGACTCTCGGGCTCGATTTTTTTCACAAAACCCTTTTCTCACTTTTCTCTCATCGTACATCTCTCTATTCTTTAATCTCTCATTTTCATCCCTCCCCAGGTGTGGTTGATGGACAAGTTGCGGGTTGTGGACTCTTGCCCGGCATACTCAGCTTGTGGCTACTTCTTCCGGCAACGCCTAGTCGATGCTTGGATGAGGGATGGTGGTTCGACTGGATGGGCAATTTGTCTGCAGACCGCATTGCTTGGCACTGTCCTTGGCTCAACCTACCGGCAATGAGTTACAGCATGTCCCGACAGACTGGGATTCAATTGATTTGCTTAACTCACTGTGTGTTCTACTTCCCGCTCCGGTTCCAACGCCATTCCCGGTCCGAGGCGAACAGCTTGCTCGGTACGCTACGGCATGGAAGACGAGAGAACTCCTGGCCCCCGCTCCCACTTTCAGTTGCACTTTGTCTGATGAGTGCATAGATTTGCTCAATGAAGAGGCACAGATTGGGCCCAGCTTGGCATCAGAAGCTTTGACCAGCTCTGGGAGGGGGCGCAGGAACACCTGACTTAGCTATGCCCCGGATTTATTGCTTTATTAGTACTTTCAAGTTTTCTTTATGAATGTAACCAAAAGCAACTTCAATTTGTATGGAAGAGCAGGAGGACTTTGTATTGAAATCAATAAAATTGAAGGTTGTGGGTACTTAAAATTTTCCGCTTTGGTCCAAAAATTGTCTAAGTTGTAAAAGATTAATTTGAACAAAGTCGACTTTTATTAAAACTTTTCAAAACCATTTTCGATATGGATCAGAACTAGACACGCCTGAGATCTATCATTGAGATGCACAACCCCGGATCCCAGCAACTGGAAAGTTGCCCCTAGTCTGAGTAGCACTGCACCGGAGATCACAACCGAAGCTCTTGAACGCCGAATAGACAAAGATGACCGAGATGATCAAATGGACAAAGTTGATCGGGAAAAAGTTTATGGCTGAACTTCAGGATGAAGTTGCCTACGTATCCCAAAGATGGGAATCAAGCCTTACGTAGTTCAGGCTTGGGTTCACTCGAGTATTTTCACTCTCCTTTTGCGCTCTAACTTTTGCCAAGGCCGCCCTTTGCGGGTTTTCAACCTTGCGAGCTCAGTTTTTATAATTTCAAATTTTCACGCTCTAACTTTTGCCTAGGTCGCCCTTTCGGGTTTTCGGCCTAGCGAGCCTCTCAGGGGTAATATTTCTTTAACTTGTCCATGTTGATCGGCTGTGAGAACTCTAGGCCATCTAGGTCCATCAGAACGACAGCTCCACCTAACCAGATAGACTTAATCATGTAGGGACCAGTCCAATTGGGTCTAAACTTGCCCCTAGGGTCATGGATGGGAGCTCGGTTGTCTTTGAGCACCAAATCTCCTTCTTTTAGATTCCTGGACTTAACTTTCTTTTTAAAAGCCTTGGCAATTCTGCGCTGATAACCTTGAACATGGTACAGTGCTTTCAGTCTTCTCTCATCAAAGTGCATGAGTTCTTCAAATCTGCTCTGCCGCCAATCTGCTTCAGCTATCTGACACTCAGCCAGCACTCTCAAAGACGGAACTTCAACCTCGATAGGCAAAACGGCCTCCATCCCATAAACTAATGAATACGGTGTCGCCCCAGTGGAAGTCCTAATTGAGGTCCGGTAGCCCCACAGAGCAAATGGCAACTTATCTGGCCAATCTCCGTAGGTTTCCACCATCTTTTGCAGTATGTGTTTGATATTCTTGTTGGCGGCCTCGACCGTTCCATTGGTCTGCGGCCGATAGGTGGATGACTTATGAAAAGCCACGTTGTATTTTTCCAACAAGTTAATCACTTCCTTCTTGAAGTGGGAACCGTTATCTGAAATGATTTCGTTCGGAACCCCATAGCGACAGATGATGTTGTTTCTGATAAACTTCGCAACATGTGAAGCCTTCAACACCGCATAGGATTGGGCCTCGACCCACTTTGTGAAATAGTCTATCGCGACTAGGATGAACTCATGCCCATTAGACCCCTTCGGAGTGACAGCCCCGATCACATCGATTCCCCAAACTGAAAATGGCCATGGCGAAGTCATATTGTATAGCTTTGATGGTGGGATGTTCATGCGGTTTGCATGGATCTGACATTTGTGGCATCGCCGAACAAAGCTGATACAATCATCCTCCATGGTGGACCAGTAGTAACATTGTCTGAGGATCTTTCGCACTAGCATTACCCCGTTCATATGTGCACCGCATTCCCCTCCATGGATGGCCTCCATCAGGCGTTTTGATTCTTCAGCTTCAACGCACAGCTTATGCATTCCCAGATGAACTCTCTTATACAATTTACCTCCACAGATGATGAACTGAACTGCCATTCTTCTGATTGCCCTTTTATCCTTGGCATTTACCCCTAGTGGATATGCATCATTCTCCAAGAAATTCCAAATATCGTAATACCAGGGGTTCTCATCTTGAACCTCATCTATAGCAGCAATCGACTTGTAAGCCGGCACAAATTTTTGGTCGATAATGACTAGACGCATCCAGACTCCAAACGGGATGTCTATCATGGAAGATAGAGTTGCTAGTGAATCTGCGAACCTGTTATTCTCCCTTAATAGATGAGCAAAGTTCAGCTTCTCAAACCGAGGAATTAACAAATCCAAGGTCTGGTGATACATTATCATCTTTTCTTGTTTGACTTTCCAATTTCCTTTTGCTTGAGATACAACAAGGTTCGAGTCCCCGATGACGTCCAACCGTTTTGCCCCTAGTTCCAGGGCTACTTCTAGACCGACAATGCATGCCTCATATTCTGCTTCGTTGTTCGAGACTTTGAACTGGAGCTTAAATGCTAAAGGGATACGGGAGTTGTCGAGTGCTATCAGCAACACTCCTATCCCATACCCGTACTGGTTTGACGCTCTGTCAAAGTACATCGTCCAAGACTCGTCATCGATATGAAGAATGGCCTCATCTGGGAATAAGTACTCAACTGCTTCACCTCCTTCCACTGGATGATCAGCTAAGAATTCTGCTACTACTCTTCCCTTGACTGACTTGCGCGTCACATATTTCAGATCAAATTTGGAAAGCAACAGCAACCAACGAGCTAGCCTACCCGTAAGTGCCGGTTTCTCGAAAAGATATTTGATGGGATCCAATCTTGAAACCAACATTACAGAGTGAGCTAACAGGTAGTGCCGCAGCTTCTTGGTAGCCCATACCAAGGCTAAGCAAGCCTTTTCCAATGGTTTGTAGCGAGTCTCATACTCCAACATCTTCTTGCTCAGGTAGTAGATGGTTCTCTCCCCTTTGTCCTCTGATTCTTGCGCGAGCATGCAGCCCATTGTAGTCTCAGTTACTGAAAGATACAAAATCAACGATCTCCCTGGCTCTGGGGATGGCAACACGGGCGGGTTCTGTAAGTATTCCTTGATCTGTTCAAAAGCAGCTTGGCATCGGTCGTCCCATTGGAATTTCTTTCCTTTCTTCAGGAGACCAAAAAGTGGTTCACAAGTCAAGGTTAATTTTGAGATAAACCATCTTATGAATTGTACTTTACCCAGAAAGCCTTGCACCTCCTTTTCAGTCATTGGTGGTGGCATTTCTAAGATGGTCTTGATTTTGGAAGGGTCGACTTCGATACCTCTCTGTGTATCAAGAACCCCAGCATTTTCCCTGCTGTAACACCAAACGTACACTTATGAGGATTCAGCCGCAACCGAAATTCTCTAATCCTTTGGAAGAACTTTTGCAAGGCGGTGTAGTGGCCCTCCCTATCTTTGGACTTGACAATCATGTCGTCCACATACACCTCAACCTCTTTGTGGATCATGTCATGTAATATCGTGGTTGCGGCCCGTTGATATGTAGCTCCAACATTCTTCAGCCCAAATGGCATCACCCTGTAACAGTAAGTCCCCCACGGGGTGGTGAAAGCAGTCTTTTCCCGGTCTTCAGGTGCCATCACTACCTGATTGTAGCCTGAAAAACCATCCATGAATAAAAGCAAAGCATGCCCCGCTATGAAGTCCACTAACTCATCAATATGCGACAAGGGGAAGTCGTCCTTTGGACTGGCTCTGTTCAAATCATTCAAATCTACGCATACCCGGATCCTGCCATCCTTCTTCGATACTGGAACAATGTTGGCCAACCAAGTCGAGTATTCGGATACCAGCAGGAACCCTGCATCAATTTGCTTGGTGACCTCTTCTTTAATTTTGAGGGCCCAGTTTGGGTGGATCCTTCTGAGTTTCTATTTAATGGGTCAGGCCTCAAGGTCAAGAGGGATCCGGTGCTGTACAATCTCAGGATCGATCCCAGGCATGTCTTCGTAGGACCACGCGAAAACATCTTTGAAATCTTTTAATAAAGCGACAAAGCGCTCACGTTCCTCCGAAGACAACGTGGACCCGATCTGGACCAGCCGCGGGTCCTCCTCAGTACCAATATTCACAGTAGTGATTTCATCAACTAAAGGTTTAACAAATCTTTCCTACTCTTGATCAATTAATCGTTGCAAAATCGGAGGAATTTCTTCCTCGTCGTTTTTATCAAAATTTTGAAAGTCCTGATTCAAGCAATAAATCAAAGGTACAGAAAAGTATTCAGAAACCACAGCCACATCATTCTCATTAATTGCTTCCAAATCGTCCGATTCTTCGGTTACAACAGACTCAAAAGAGAAAGAAAAAGACAACCTGGACAAGACTGTGGTATCCGGGTTATCACCCTCTGGAATATCGGACTCAGACTTAGTCGAGCTGGAACTTGATTCCGACTCAACAGATTCGGAGGAATCAAATTCTAGCTCACTACCTAACCCGGTGCTGCTTGACAAAAATCCCTCTTCATACTGCCAAATGAGAGAGGGTGCGATAGATGCATCCAAAATATTTGCTGGTAGGCCCGCAACCGTTTCATTCCCAATCATGGACACCGCGAAGTTATCCCCCAAGCACTTCTATTTGATCGGAGGATTTGAAAGTAGACACGCCAGCGCTACCCTCATTTCACTTTCGGCGTCCTCAGACTCCACTTTCTTGCTCTGCTCAGCCTCAGCTATTGGGTCCATCTGCTCTTCGACAGCGTCATCCCCGGATAACTGCATGTCAAAGAAAATCTCAAAACCTGGCACGCGCTTCCTCTCTGCGTTCAGCCACGGCTCTGGGAAGCCACAAAATGGAAAGTCCTCCCCCTCCCGAACAAAACGTCCGTTTAGGGTACCTTGGATAGGTCGATGCATTAGCTCAAAAGGCTTTCCCGCCTGTTTTGCTCTGGCTCTCCAAGCCATCTCCTTACCCTTCCTTACCCAATCCCCTTTGGTGGGCAAATAACCCAAGCCAAAGGTGTGTGGATTGTGTAGCACTTCGGCCAACGCCGCAACACCCTTTCGGCCGCTCTTTCCCAATCCCATCCCGGGGATGTGTTGAAACTTGTTCATGAGGTATACTGATTGTGTGCTAACATACACCCCCCATTAACAGCTAAGATGTTCTGCACGACCTGGGCCTCAGCCAAGGTAAAACCCCATATGAACACATCCTCCATCTCAATTTCCAAAATTGGTGTAGATACTTCTGGCGGTGGATGGATCGACGAATTTCCAAAAATGATGGATACTCCCTTCCCATGGGGGTATTTCACCATCTGATGCAAGGTGGACGAAACTGCCTTTACTTGGTGCAACCACGGCCACCCCAAAAGTAGATTGAAGGTTGTAGGAACTTCTAAGACGTGAAAGTCTACCTCATGCTGTCCAGGCCCAACCTTGGTCTGAATTTTCACTGTACCCATTACTTCTCTGCTCGTGTCATCATATGCCCGAATCACCTGGGCTGTCGGCACAAAGTCCGCTGTCTTTAAACCGATGCATATGCAGTTCTTGCCGAGCACGAAGTCCGACTCCTATCCGACTCCGGTACAATTATACTCGCAGTACTTTCCGTCCACATGCTCGCAACATTCTCTGTCCTTGTGCACACAGCACTTTCAGTCCCCTCAGGGGCCTTAGCTTTCCTGATTCTCTCAGAATCCCCGAACCTTTCTTGTTCCAATCGCGTCAGTACAGCTAGCTATTCAACACTTCCCGTATTCACAATGCCCAAGTCCTGAGCAAAATTCTTAGCACCGGCGCTCTCCGACGATGCATTATGATTTCTAGCCCTTCCGCCTGGCCCGATGTTCTTGCCCTGGCCCTGTTCAACCGAGTTTAAATCGACAACATCTGGTAGGTCAACAAGCCACCCGGTGATCTCTGCTGACTCCTCGAAATCTTACCAGTTGACTACCATGCCCTCTGGCTCTTGTTCATAAAAAAATTGGAGGTTAGCAAAGTCCCCTTCCACAGTCGCCAAGTCATCTATCCTCTGACCAGATTCATCCCCCTGTATCACACAAAGCTCTACCCCTGTCGGCAATTCCACATTTGGCCCAACCTGGCCTGCTGATAGAATGTAGTCACTCGGACTGTATACCTCCTCAGCAAAACTCCCAGATTCCTCAGATTCTGACTCAACAATCTCATTCTCCCCAGAAATCTCCCCTGTTCTGTCTTCGACAGTCACCACCATTGGTCCGAGTTGGGTTCTGGAGATGTCCAACATGCACAATTCAGTGCTGTTGGGGGGATGAACACCTCCGGCTTAGGTAGGTGAGAAGGAGTGATATAGATGCTAGGATCGTAAGACACGACCCCAGTCTGGATGAAGTTGATGCGTTTGGGAGGTGAGCTTAGTTGTATGGAGGGAGAGGGTTGGTTGTGACATTGGGCTTCTCTGGAGGCATAATCACCCCACTATCAATGAGATCTTGAATCTCATGACGTAATCGGAAGCATTGGTCGGTGTCATGACCGTGCTGTTGGTGAAATGCGCAATATTTGGCTGGGTTGTGGGAAGGGGGAAGTTTTTCCAGCAATGGCCACGGCTCTAGGGGCTTCAAGTGCCCTTTTCTGATTAGAACCCCTAGAGCTTTGGACAGGGGCATATACAGTGGAGCGAAGGTTCTTTGGCTTTTGGGTTGGTATTTGGTTGTTTGTGTGTTGCTTCCAGATGCGCCAGAGAATGGCATAGCTGCCATGGTTCTTGGAGGGAGGTTGGTGGTGACCATGCTAACTTCTGAGGCTCTTGTAGTGGCAGCGCCGCTCGGGCCTGCATTGGTGTTGCGGTTGAAGGTCCTCCTAGGTTGCTCTCTATCATTCTCAATCAAGCCCATCTTCAAGGCATCCTCGATCTGTACTCCCATCTCATGCAGATCTGAAAAGGTAGGGAAGGGGAGCACGATCATTTTCTTCATCAGTTTGGGTTGGAGATTGCGCACAATCATCCGAATCTGATCCTTGTCAGTGGGCCTAGTGGTCATCATTGAGGCCTTGGCCCTCCATCTGGTTACGAACTCAGAAAAGCTCTCTTTAGGCTCCTGCCTTGTCGTCTCGAGATCACGGGTTGTAATCTCGATTTGCGTATTATATGAGTACTGTGCGATGAAAGCCTCAGCCATCCCATCCCAGTTCCGCTTGACATCGTCTTCCAATTTTGCATACCAGATGGCCGCCACTCCCGACAAGGTCCAGCCAAATAATGAAAGCTTCTGTAGTCGAGTGAGGCCCATCAGCCTTAGTATGTCTGAAAACAGACATAGATGCACCATGGGATCCCCGGACCCGTCGAAGCGGTCGATCTGTGGCATCTTGAACCGGTCCGGCAGCGTCACAGTCGCGTCAGTATACCCATCCTCAATGTCTGGGATAGACTTTACCCCTTGGGATTTCTTGAACAACTTCTCAAGCTTGCTCAACTTCAACGCCGTAGGGTCCACCTCAAACTCAAAGGGAGAGTCCGGTTGATTGATAGGCGTAGGTGCCTTGGATAGTTGGGGTGGAATTGGGGGCGGAGGTGGCCCCGTTGGGATGTCTGTATCCTCTTGGACATTCTGGGCATTTGGTGCCTCCCCAGGTGATGGAACTCCTGGTGGGGGAGCTTGGTGTGAAGCAGATGCCCCGGTTTGTTGTTACAGTCTGGCAATTAACTCTGCCTGCTGCACCATGATCTCGGCCTGCTGTTTGGAAAATTCATCTCGACAAACAATGTCCTGCTGAATGGGTTTTCATGCTCTCCTGGAGTTGGCACATCATTTCTTCGATCCCTGCCATACTGCTCTGATCTAGCTGTACTGCCAGTATATGTTCCCTCTCTGTGGGAGAAACAAGACTCAGATCCCTACTATACCTAGGCGGGGTGGACAAAGCCCTCTGAACTGACTGTCGAACTGATATCCTCTGCCAAACTACCCTCTGTCTGGTAACTGGGGATAGAGAATGATACACTGGTTGTCCGTCTACCAGATCCTCAGATCGATGGAGTCGACGACCTCTAGTCCAGAGTGCTTGGGGAATATCTGCTTGGTCTGAAGCAATTGTGCTAAACTACCTAGCAAAAAGGTAAATAAAACAATAATAAGGAAATAAACAACCAGAAAAACAGACAGCATAATAGCGTAAATAAACACACAACGCACAGTTGAGCATCACAACACGCAGTTTGATAAGCTAAATAAACTGTTCTCAAACACTGGTCATCGTTTCCAAATTACTGCCCCCAAAATCGAATCTGATACCCGCAGATAACTGATCCTCAAAACACTGGTGCTCGCAGGCCTGATGCCCAAACTTGCAAACTGACATGCGCATTCCCTATAGAGATACACTCTAAAAGCACGTAGCAAGTAAAAGAGAGCCAAAACACCCCTATGTTGGGGTAGGGTTTCCCTGTCCTATTTTGTCAAGAGCTAGGGTTTCACTATGCACGCAGCGGCTTCAAAAAACCTATAATCGGGTAGCAACCTATCCTAGCTTGGAATGGTCACTATGGATTCCGAACATGCACTAGGTCGAATGGTCGAAAGGGTGCCCCGTTGACAACCGGGGTTTGTGTTCCCATCGTGGCAGAGCCCGTAACCGGTCAGCCTTATGGCACGCTTCTTGAAGCGAGCCTCCAGCAAACCGTTCAGGAATAGCAGATGGCAAACACGGTGACTTAGGCGCACCAATGCACATGCAATGCAAAGAAACACATCAGTGTAATCAAAGCAAGATATAATGAGTTCGAGTCAAGCTCTCTAATCTCCCAGTGAGTCGCCAGAAGCGTAGACGCCCCGAAACGTCCGGAGGGAATCCGTTTTTCATTGGGCTCACTACAATTTAGGACTCAATGTCATGGTCCTGTATCTAATCTCGCAGAGTGCAATGCAAGACCGATGAATCATCAAAGAGTCCAAATCCGGCAAATCGTTTTTGAAAACAGATTTTTTTCAAAGAAATGCCAAACATGGACTGCTTTGCCAGATACAGAGTCGCCACCTAAATATTTATTTTGGGGAAATTTAGGAAGCCCTGACTCGTTGCCTAAGGCTACATCTCCGTCATCACCAAAGTTGCCTCGGCTCAGGAACTTGGGTACGATTGGGAAAGGCCACTTCGTGAGCACCCCCACTCGCCCGATCAAAGATCGGCCTCTACTAACCATAATATCGAGTTTTGAAAACATCATGTGCTCTTATTTCGGTTATTAGCCTAGATTTACTACGTGATGCGCGCAGCATACAAGTATAGACTGGATCGCCTGAGTTGGAACAAAACATCTCATGTTTGTTTTTGAAAGCGGTTTGCTACTCGCAAGTAGGCTAAAATGCGGATTTTGCTACCCTCAAGTGGGCTTAGAACTCGGAATCAATGAATTGTTCCAATTCAAATAATCCAACCTCCACCCACAGGCATTCAGGCAGTTATATCACATAAGCATATAGCCACATGGTAAGCATGCTATCATGGCAGTCACTCACACACATGCAAGGATGCTAAAGCATAAACACTCACCGAGTACTCCAAGCCAAAACAGAAACTAGTTGGTGATCAATGCATGATCCTAGTTCATGTTAAGATGGCTAATGCAACACATGCAAAAATGCAACTAAGATAGGCTTGGCTATTCTAAAATGGCATATGAAATGCAACGACTGATACACGTATTCAACTCGGAATTGAAATACAATACAGTTCGTATGATGCGCCGAGCCCGGTGCATGCAATACAGATGAATGGATGCAAACATGCGAGCATAAGTATGCTAATTGAAACATGCCCTAAACTAACCATCATAAGCTGGTAAATAAAAGGGAGAAAGACGTGGGGTTGGAAGACAAACATCACACGCACACACACTTATTACAACATTGTACCCTCGCTCAGAGGGTCCGAATAAATTATACAGTCTGAATAAATAACTAACTACTGTAGCTAATTAAATATTACAAAATTTCTAATCAATTAACAAATTAATTACAAAAAGAAAATGGCCTCAGCCTTGCCTCGGAATGCTTGGATGATGCATGCTTGACTCGCCTTGCTCGGAAACTCACTGCCATGTCAAAAGATGCCTCTGTTTACACTGCCTTGTCCCTTTGAAATTCATGAAAGTTTCCAGAATCCTTCTGAATCACTCCTTGATTGTTGTGGAGTGCCACCGACCAAAATTAAAATCCACCGGCCATGAGAATAGGCTTATCGGCCAAATATTTAACCACCAGCTGGACACTGATGGTCGGTCAGCATCAAAAGTGGTCGACCGGCCATTTCTTCCTGCAGAGCCCTGTTTTGACAGCAACAGAGGACAAACAGTGCATGGCATGTAATTTTCAAAGCAATGTGTGCACGCCCACTTTCCCTATCATGCTATGGACTCAAGGGAGTATGGCCTTCCGTCCTCGGGCCACCAATCATGCATTTTGATGCATGATGGCCAAAGGCACCAAGTTTGCAAATCAATATAAATGCATGCAACAAAACTCATGAGTGCTACACGCCCTATCATGTTGAGATCAAGGACATCGGCGACTAAGGATTGAGGCGCATTACGTCACTTTGAGTACGAACGCCCCTCATTCCTCATGCTTGGTTTGACACCCCAAACCAAGCAAAATGTAATGCAAGTATGCAATGTGACTCAAGTATGCAACATGAGGCTAAGGTAACAAACATGCCAAGTGCAATGTGCCAAACATGCAAGATACAATGCAATGCAACCTATCATGCAAGCTAGGATATGGAATGCAACTAGCTAAACAACATGCAAACGTGCAAAGATGAGACAATGCAAGCATGAAACCAAAGTAATGCAACATGTCAAAACATGCAATGGTGGACTTAAACCGCAATGGGCAGACCTCAGCCTTGCCATAACAGTGGCCAAAGATGATGCAAATGATGGACAAATGCTCATGCAAACATGCACACCAATGGGCCTAAAGCTAAGGCACAAAAGGTAACTTTCAAGAACACTCAAAAGATGATAAACATGGATATTAGACCAACATGTTAAACTTTGAAAATGCATAGAGGATGATGCCAAATCAACCATGTTATGCAAGTAAGGCATGCAATAATGACCAAAACTTAAAGCCAACAAAAGAGTCCAAACCATAGCTCTGTCAACCAAACCCCAAAGGACCAAAATGGCTTAAAACAGTCCTAAGGCACTCCAAAACAAGGCTAAAGCATGCATGGAACGTGGTCAAAACATGCTAAGAAATGGATGCAAAACAAAGGGGGATTTAAGGCCACAAGGGGGGCATTCTACTACAACCACCACAACCAAACATGGCATGGATTATGTGATGAAAAATAGATTTTTAACATGAGAAAAGGAGCCCTAAAACTCATTGAATATGGCAGCTAAGGGACTCAAACCAAGAAGCATGCACAATGACTCATTTTAAGATACAAAAAGGCACCTTTCCAAAGCATGGAAAGGATGATGAATGCAAGCATACAAGCATGGATTATAGACTGAAATAGCATGGGAAATGACTCCAAATCATTGAAACAACCCAACTAAAACATGCTAATGACTCACACATTCAAGGCTCACAAGCCAAAATGCATGGTGGCTATACCAAACATGGCAAATATGACCAAATCAATGCCAAACAGATCTTAAGCATGGTAAAAGATAACTAAAAGCTTCATGAAGTCAAGCTAAAGTATGAAAGCATGATGGCCTAAATGCATGGCACATGTTGGGAAAACAAAGGGGATTACTAAGCAAGTATGTAATGCATGTAATGAATCATATATCGGACCAAAGACAAAGATATAATATGACTAAATAACACCCAAAAACCTCTTAAATGAAGCTAAGAACAACTAGGCATGCATGTTACCCTTATGAGCCAAAAACATAAACAAATGAGACACAAAGGGAGAGGGGTGTCCCTCTCCTATGCAAGACCTCAAAACCTCTTCTTCACCACTAAAAATCCTCTGGATTTCAATGGTGAGAAGGTCAATGCACAAAAGTATTCAAAGCTCAACCAAAGAAAGCACAAAAGGGGCCTAACAAGGCCTAAGAGGGGGAGGTCGACCCCAAACACAAATGAGACCTTAATGAAACATCTTAACCATGAAAAATCAGAGTTTTTATCAATTATACACAAAGCTCAAAACAGCATGCAAAGTGGGTTAAAAGCTAGTGCAAGAATGGGGAATATAAAGTAACTAACTCACCCTTGAAGAACACTTGAAGAACAGCAAGTCTAGCCCCTTTCTTCTAATCAAAACCAACTCAAAACTCTAAGAACAACCTCCTAACACCTAAATAACCCAAGTATTGTGTAATACTAGGTGCCTTAGTGCAAAACTAAGAACAAAACACCCTTTTGAACCCTCAAACACACACAAATGAAGAGAGAGAGGGAGATATAGAGAGAGAGAGAGTGATATATGAGATATATCAGATGTATAAGTCTGATTTGTTCAACCCGCTCAAAGGAGAAGCAAGGCTTCCTTATATAGAGCAAGATAAAGGCTCAAAGCTTTTAAGGGAAGCTAATACAAAAGGGTCAAGGGGGTCAAGCTTCTAAGGGAAGCTAAGTCAAAGGTCCAAGCTTCTTGAGGAAGCTAAGACAAAGGTCCAAGCTTCCTCAAGAAGCTTGAGCAAAGGGTGCAAGCTTCGCCAAGAAGCTTGGGTCGAAAGGGTGCAAAAGATGCAAGTCCTCCATACACGTGTACGGAGGACAAGTCTGTGCACTCCAGCTGGCACAACTAACATGCACCATGCCTGAAAAAGGCAAAGAGGGGGGATCGGCCAGAGAAGGAGGCAATCGGCCAAATAAATGGTTGGCCGACCACACAAAATGCCGACCGGCCATCACCAATGGCCGGTAGCATTAAAATAGGGCCAGTGGCCTCAAGCTAAGGCCGGTGGGTATCAGGGATAGCTAACAAGCTACTCTCTACCCTCAAGTGCAAAAACAAACAAGTTCTTGGTGCAAAACGAAGCACAGAACAGGTAAGTTAAGAGATCCTGAGGCAAGGCGCGTAGCCGAGACCTCCGAGAACTCAAAACGAACACAAACATGGATGATCACGGAGTGTTCAAATGGTGACATCCAAGTCTTGAGGACGGTCAAAAATGGGGTGTCTACAGGGAGGTGAACTCTTTGAAAAATCTTTAAAAACTTCTTATTTATAGGTTTGGATGTGAAGGAAATAGGAGGGGAGGAAAGAAAACTAGTTTAGGAAAGGTTGGGCATGAAACCGTTAAGCAAGAAATGAGCACCCTTCACCAAATTAGGCATATCTCTTTGCACACTTAAAATTTATATATAAGGCCATACCATTGGAAAACAAACTCCCAGGGCTTCAATTTAGACTCAAGAATCACCTAAAAACGAGTCCGGATGAGGGAGATATACTTGTTTAAAGTTAGGCTTAAAAGCAGCGTTTTTGAATCTGGCCGAGTTTGTTTAGCTTCGGCTGTGGCTTTTTTAGACCTGGCCGGGTTTCAATGAAAAATAACAAAAGTCCCTTTTTAGGCCCGACTTTTCATTTTTGGGCCCAGCCATGTGTTTTTGGGCCCGACCGGGTCTCATTAGCGCCAAACAGAATAGCTGGCGAAAATTGGACAACTGGCTTTGTTTGAAGATATTTTTGACCAACTTGGCTCAAATTCTATAAATAGACCCCCTGCATTCAGAATTAAATGTTAGCAAAATTTTCTAAAAGCTATGACGAGCTAAAGAGACCCCATTCCATCTTCAACACATTTATTCACCTTCTTTAGCTATACATACATGATACATACACTATAGAGCTAGTTCTTGAAGCTTTTTGTTGAAGTTTCAAATCATATTTCATAAACTTGAGGGTGTTTGGAATCAAGTTTGATCAATAACCAAAGCTTGCTCTCTTCAAGTGGTATAAGCTTATCACCTTTTTCCTTGCTTTCATTTTAATCTTTTTCTATCTTTTTCTTGTGTTTTCCTACTATTTTGGATCCATTCCAAGTGTTGGAACTTAGGGTTGAAGAGCTACCAAAGGTATAGAGGCTTAACACCCTTTCTTGCACCTTATCCCATAGCTCACACCCTTTGTTTTTGCACTCTTTTCTTTGGTTTTCATACTGATTTTTAGAGCTTAAAAGGCTGGAAAACATGGTTTAGATGTCCCAAAAGTGAAGGGATTAGCCACCCCTCCTTAGTCTTGCTTACTAGTTTTGTATTTCTTTATTTTTGCTTGTCTTTTATGCTCTTTTAACATGGTTTTAGCCACTATTTTTTGGCTGTTTTTGGACTATTTTGGGGCTGGAATATGTGATTTAAAATTGTAAAAAGTGGAGGGGTTAGCCACCCCTCCTTAGGCTTTGTTCAATAACTTTTTCTCTACTCTTTTTACTTACCTTCTCTTGCTTTTTTTTTTTTTTTTTTCTAGGCTGTTTTAATGTCTTTTAAATTTATGCTTTGAATACTTTGCTTATTGTGTTGTAACTCATCATGACTTCGGTTGTTTAGGCCTTAGACAACAAGCCATTTGAGTTGATAGCCTTCTTTACCTTTTTTTTCATGTAAAGAGTCCCACTTTTTGTAATAATCAACTTCACATAATCATCTCTGCATTCTCCCTTCTTTCTTGGTTCTCTCCTTGTTTGTAAGAGTTGTTTCAAATGAGTGTTTTTTAAGCTTGAGAAAGAGACCTTCCATGCTTAATGGTTTAATCTCTTCGAAGGTTCATTACCAGGGCATTACATCTCTCTCATGTCAAAAACAACTTCTTGTTTGGCGCCTCTCTTCATTAGTGGATGTAACTCTCATTTTTTGACTAAATGGCTAAAGAATGGAAATGTAATTAAAAGAGGCTAATAAAATTGGCTTAAAATCGATTAAATCGACATAACAAAGATTCATAAAATTGGTTGGATTCGGCTAGACGTTATGCCATATCAAGAGTCATCATTTATTAATTCATGATATTTGATAAATTTTAAGGCATGTCTACCTCCCTCTTGGAGCTAACTTCATGATTAGAGGGAGGGGTGGTTGGCGTTCATTGCATTAATTAATTTTTTGTCCAAACATACTTGAAATCATCAAGCAATCAACTTGTTACCAGTGATGGTTTCGAAAACAAATTCATTCTTCTCTTGAGTTTCCCTATGACAGAGAAGAACAAAAGGGACAAACAGGGCTTGAAAAGGCTCTATCTGCACTGTTTTCACCATAGAGCACAAAAACATTTTTTTGCAAGGAAATAAAGCACAGCCGGCCCTGTTTGGACTCGGCCGAGCCTCATTGGGGGTCGGCCAAGCTCCAATGTTTGGTAAGCAGAGTACTTTTGGCAGAAACAGGGGGTAGTGGTTGAGGGTGAAACAGAGTAGTTTCTACAGACTATCTTCATTGACACGTATACAATCCTTGTGCATCATTTAAATATTTTGTTGTAATATTGTTGTTCATATTATTGTCATAATATTTATTGTTGCTCATATTATTGTTGTAATATTTATTGCTAGTATCATTGTTGTAATATTTATTGTTAATATCATTGTTGTAATAACTTAGATAGTTAGTTAGTTAGTTATTCATTATTCATTCAGATTTGTAATAGTTAGTTTAATTCGAACACTTGGACATTCGGACCCTCTTGCATGAGAACAAAATATGTAATAATTTGCGTATGTCTTCCAACCCCTATTTCTTTCTCCCTTTTATTTATCCACTTATAATGGTAGCATCATGTTTATATTTTTCATATCATTACCATGCTTACAATATTCATTTTTGCATGCACTTGGCTCGGTACATCATTCTAACTTTGTGGTTATTAATTATTCAAAAGAAAACATGCTTAACTACATACCATCAAATTGATTCACATGTCCATACTAGTTGCCGAGCCTATTAGTTGCATTTTGTATGTGTTGCATTAGTCATCTTACATAATTAGGATATTGCGTTTTTTCTAAGCATTTTATTTCTTTTGGCTTGCCTTGGAGTACTAGGTAAGCATTTATTGCCTTAGCATATTGCATGCGTGTGATTGTTGTCATATCAAGCATATTTACCATGAGGCTAAGTGCTTAGTTGATATATCTCTTGAAATGCCTATGGATGGAGGCTTTTCACTTAAGTTGGGATAAATTGATCAATGTACATATGAGATCACTTTTTCGAGTGGTATATATTCAAACACTTTTCAAAACAAACATGAAATCAAAGCATTGCAACTTTTGTGAATTAGTCTATACTTGTGTGCATCACACAGTAAAGATAGCATAAATATCGAAACAAGAGCACATCGTGTAGATAAAAATAACATCATGATTAGTAGAAACTGATCTTTAATCGGGTGAGTGGGGTGCTCAATCCATGACCTTCCCCTCTCATACCTAAGTTCCTGAGCTGAGACACTTCGGTGATGACGGACTAATGGCCTTTGGCATGAGTCATGGGTTTCCTAAATTTCTTAAAATATTTAGGTGGCGACTCTGAAATATGGGGATGCAGTCCATTTTTTGCATTTTTGATAACAAATTGATTTTCTAAAAGATTTTCAAGATTTGGACTCTTTTGTGTTTATCCGTTTCACATTGCACTTGTGAAACCAGATTCAAAACCACGGGAGTCTAAACTATAGGGCTAATCGTATCCGAAAGGAGCATGAAAAGCAAGCTACAAATAAATTTTTATGATTCATGGCCATAAACTTAACTGAAAATAAACAATGTTTATAAAACATCCAAAACAAACAATTTTGCATGAAAAAGCACATAAACTTTATGGAAAAGCAATGCAACCAAACAAGCAAACATGCTATGAAGGACAAAAAGACTTACACAAATGCCCACTTCAAGGATCTTTCCATGCAATGAATGATTAAATAAAACAGACATGAGCCTAAACATGCAACTATACACACACAATGCAAACCTAAGCTCAATTTAATGGCTACAAACATGATTTAATACAAACGAAGCAACTAACACAAAGCTTTTTTTGGGTGGATAACTAACACAAAGCTGAATATAATGAACATTACACAACGATTAAATCAAACTAAATGCATAATAATATCAAGAATAAACCAACTTAAACATGCTGCAAATATAACCTAACTAAAACATGCAACTCTAAAAATCTACATGATGATTATACTAAACAAACATTCTAATCGTGATCATCTAAGTTAAATATGATTAAAACTTCTGAAATCAAAGAAAAAGAGAAACTTACTTGTTGATTTCAATATTACACCAAAGAGCAACCGAAAATAAAAGAAAACTTGCTTGAATGCTTCGCTCAGGTTTGGTTTTGCTTTGATTTGACTTTCTTCAAACCCTAGACTTACTTTTAGGTGTTAAAGTTGCTGTAGAGTTTGTTATTTTTGGGAGTTTAGGGTTTGGCTAGAAGGGAGGTGGCTATTCTCTCTCAAAATTCTTCATCTTTTGAAAAGTCAGGGAGGGTGTATTTATAGGCTTCGAAAAGCCTTTAGGGCTAAGAAAAGTGCCCCTAGGGTTTCCCTTGCGGCTCCTCTCGCTTATTTCGCGTAAACAATCCATTTTCAAGAAAAAATCTTGGTGTCAGGCGGTTGTGCAGCCGCACAAGGGAGGTACGACCGTACAACCAAAAAATGCTGAAAATTGGAGGTATAGCCACACAACTTCGTTAGACTTTTGTATTTTGGTCATAACTTTCTCATCCAACATCGGATTTAGGCCCAAACAAGCAGCGTTGGAAAGCTAATTCAAAGGGCTATAATTTTGTATGAAATAAACATTTTCAAATTCCAACTTTTTTTAGGTGAAAATAGGTTCTCAAGACGAACCAACCAATGGCGATTTTGGCTAAAAATAATTTTTGGCACGAAAATGGCAATACAGTAGTAGCTCTAACAACTTCAAGCATTTCTAAGGTTGAAATTATGATACCCTTCATCATTGAAAAGCATTTCAAGCTCCTAAGTCTTAATAGTCTGTCAAAATGGAGTGTCTACACCACCACTTCCTCCATCTCCAGCTAGTTTTTCCCCACCGAGACAACCTCTCACTACTCCACTCTTACCTGTGACCCACTCAGCAACCCCCTACAATAACCGACACACTGCCAACATAGACCCCACGACCACCATCTCAGACCCTTACGATTGTCGACCTGATGCCATCCCCTATCCCCTATGTGAGATCCCTAACTTTTGTAAACCCTATTAAGTCCCTGACTTTTGAGTTATTATAATAAAGCCCTTAGTTCCTCATTTATTCGCAAATTTAACCCTAGAACTAAAGACGCATGGTGTACAAAACCTAATCAACCCCGATAGCTTAGTAATCGTTTATACACACTAATATTAATTATTTAACTATGAGGCCCCTAACCATTGTAATTTTATTTAGATCCGTACTTTTGAATTATTTCAATAAAGACCCTTGATTCCTTATTTGTTTTCAATTTTAGCTATAGAGTCAAAATTGCACGCCAACTAAAAATTCACAAACCTTGATTGAATTCGGAACTCAAGGATCATTTCCAAAGCCCTAATAATAATTAAATTAATTTCCAAATTATATTTTCCACTCAAAAACCCTAGGCTTCTGGTTTTCATTATAATTCACCATTTAATCCGAAATAAATGAACTTTAACTGAATTGAAGTCTCAAATCCTAATTAAATTAAATGCTACACTTCAATAAATGTTCCAATTCATAAATTAAGGCCTTAGCCCTCACATTTTTCTTGAATCACAAATTGACCCCAAGTTAGTACCATTATTTTTTGGGTGGATAAGTTAGTACCATTATATATGTACATACTTATACTAATTTCCCTAAATAATTAAGTTGCACATGGAAGATCTTTTGTACAAAAAATAATCAATAAGATCCATCCCAAAATTCTCATGATGGCTAGCTACACCCCCCCCCCCCAGACTATAATTGGAATAAAATCTCTAAAATCATGAGAATCAAATCAAAATCATGGTACCAAAGATTTGCAATAAATGTATTTGTAACTAGAATGGATTAATTAATCCTAAACCTAACTAGATCATGATTAAGTACATAATTAAGGTCATAATCATCCTCATTTCATTACATTCCAACTAAATACAACTCAATTCCATTCCATTCCAACCAAAGGATATTTTGACCCTTTCAGCACATTTTTCCTATAGATAGATCACCTCTCTTGCATAGTTTGCACACTCATACTCACTTACACACACTCACTTTTTTGCTGAGAGAGAGAGAGAGAGAGAGAGAGAGCTTTGGTGGTGGAGGAGATGAAAAAGGGAAGAAATTGTGCAAATATCCTAGCTAGGCAACAAGTAAACCATAATACAACCCTCTCTTTTATTTTCCTCTTTCAAATACATATTGTTAGAGGTTCTAAACATTGTTTTCAGATGTGCTTTAATGGTGTTCTTGTGTCAAAAATGAAAAGAGTTGAGTCATGTTTCACCCTTACTTGTGTTTTCCCTTAATCGGTGCAAAACTATCTTTTTCTACACGTATCTCTCATAATTTCCAAAGGCACACCTTCAATCTAAATTTATGAGTTTAATATATATTATTTAGTATCTTTTCATCACAATATAATTGAAAAATTATCCATGGTTGCTCTCTTTTCTTACCTTTTCTCTTATTTCAAGTTTTGTGCTCAAAGAACCGATATTTACAGCCCACTGGCAAAAATTCTAAAAAAATGCAGAAAAATCTTCTTAACCTTTATTTCACAACATTTTTTAAGTGTTAGCTTTAATGTAAAAAATGTTTCATTGAAAAAGAGTGAGCGATTTGAGAGAACCCGATTTTCATAACAATCGACAAATCTAAACAGCACTAGATTATTTCTTAAATAACTAAAAATCTACGAAAGCTATGACACTTTCGAAAATGTTCTGAAAACTAGATAAAATTTTCTACAAACCATAGGAAGGCCAAGTTAAGGAAAAATCTAAAAATATCTCTTTAATTGCAATTTTTAAAGTGCACCAAATCTGAAAATTTACTTTTGTTGATGAATTTATGTTCTTAACTTCATGGATGTGCTTATTATCACTTCATTCGTGCTTTGGTATGATATTTACTTGTTGTGCCTAAATTTCTTTACCATGATGCTTAGATGATGCTCATGCTTATGTAGAAATTACTATCTTGATGAGTTGTTCTAACTTTAACTTAAAATATTGGATTTTTGATCACTTGAATAATTTTATGGGATAATGTTGTATGGATTGATGGAATGTATCACAACCCCAACTTGCCCCTAGAGGTTTGGATCATTATTGGCCAGTAATCATGCTAAACAGAAACAACTTTGTCCATTGGCTATGTATATATGTCATGAACAAAAATACACAAAACATTCCATCACATACATATAATTTATACATACAATTATCTTATACATCCCAAGATCAAACACATGTCTTAAACAACTTGACAAAACTAAACTTAACCAAAAGCAAAAGCTTAGGCCTCAACACGGAGGCACATTTTCGGGTGGCTTGGCAAAACAATTGACTCGAAGGAAAACTCTTATGCGGAACTTCCAGATGCTCACCTACATATATAGGGGAAGGGGGTGAGTTAGAAACCCAATGAGAAATATCAATGTAAAGGGTTAATGAACGAGTTTCAGATTTATAAAAACATTTATCATGATCAAAACATTGTTCATAATCAAAGCATTTTTCAGATATTTATAAATATAATACATAAAGTTCTTCAAACCTTTCAAAGCTAATGATAACGTTATTCAGAGGCATATTGTGCATAAACTTATCAGTGCTTACAGAGAGTATCAGATAATGGGGTACTTCCCAATAGCATTTAACAGAACAGACAACACAGAACGGATAGAGCAAAATAAACAGAATAGAACATAACTTGATAGAATGACCATTACATAGCAGAACGACATCTGGTCTAATACATAGTAGAACGACCTCTGGTCCAATTCATGGCAGAATAACCTCTGGTCCAATATATATAACAGCTATACAGAACGACCTTTGGTCCAACTTATAACAAATAAGACAAAACGACCTTTGGTCCACCACATAACAGATAAGACAGAATGACCTCAGGTCTAACATATTATTCATAGAGAATTCATTTAAGGATGCCAAAATAAATTGTCAAGTGGGAAACTCATTCATTGTTAGCAAAACATAATTTCAAAAAAACTTTACATTCCATAACGTTTCAAAATAAATACTGAAGAACGTAATTTTGGAAAAACTTATCATATCATAAGCATTTTGGTATTTCTTAGCATATTTTATCATTTTAGAAATACTTGTATCGGAAACTTATCATATCGAAACATTTTGTAACAAAATACAAATTTCATAAAACATTACATAGTATAGCAACTACAAAACCATTTACAAGAAAATATCTTTACAAAGACATTACTCACAGTGCTTGGTTAGAAGATACTTCTTGGCGGATCAACCTACATTTTACACACAAAGACACACACATAGAAACATAACATTATTCACTTGATCAAATGTTACTTTGCTTCTTCAACCAATTATCTTATGTTGTTTCTTAATTTATTATTCCCTTAATGAGACTTAATTCATACCTAAGAATGCTCAAAAGAAAGAAGAAAATAAAAATGCGAACAAAAGATGATTTTCAAAGCATGTTGAAAATTGTATGATCGCTGAAGCGGTCCTTCCACCGCTCAAGCAGTTAATGCGGGTTCACAGTGATTTCAGACTTGCAAAATAGATTTTGGATGCCTTCAATGTGCGCTCAAGCAGTATATTGACTGCTCAAGCAGTCTGTAAATTTTCTAGACTCCAATTTCATTAAAATGGCATCTAAACATTTATAAAACTTGAATCCATGCATGACTTAATCAAAATCATGAAAACACTTTAGAAAACATAAATACATAATCCTTTATAAACCATTTGCTCAAAACCCTTTTTAATTTAACAAGGATTTGAACCAAAACTCCATGAATGTATGAATTCCAAACTTCTTTTTCTTTGAAGATCAAAACATGAAATTGAACATATAAATTCATGAACTTCTAAAACAATAAGTAAATTATAAGCTTTCATGCATCAACACTTCAAAATTCAAACCAAAAATCATGAAACTTGATTAATAATTAACTTATTTGAATCAAAACCTTCATTTCAAAATCAAAACCCAAATCTTCATAAACTTATGGTTTCCAAAACTTTTTTTCAAAATCAAATGTAAAATGAAATTGCATGGCTCAGTTCCTCAAAATTCATAATGCATGTAATTTATGAAGCTTAATTTAACTATAGTTTTTAAAACAAAATCAAAACCTTATTTAACTTTAAGATTAACTCCACATTTTCATGAACTTGATTTTTATAAAACTTTTCCTTCTTCTCTTCAAAATATGAAATTGAATAGTTCAAATTCTTCAACATCCATGATGCATGTAAATATAAAACCCAAATACTTCATAGTGTTCAAAATCAAACTCAATTTGATGAAATTTTAAGATTAATTTCCATATTCATTAACCTAGTTCAAATTCTTTGCTCAATTCCTCAATTCATTCAAATTATTTGCAAATGAACCTAATTCATTCTTGAATTCAAGTATTAGAAGGATTGTTTATAAGAATTAAGTTAGAAATTTACCTAAAGTTTTTCAATTGATGAGTTCCTTGGTGATTTCCTCAATTTTCCCATCCTTTCTACACTTTCCCTCTTTAGTTCTTCCTTTCTTCTTCTCCTTAGAGTTCTTGAGTTCCTCCAGCACAAACTCTTTCTTTTTCTCTCTCTTGAACTCATTCCTCCAGCACAAATACACAATTGAGCTCTCTTTCTCATTTCTTCTAGAATTCTCTCCTTGATTCTTTATTTTATATTTGAGTAGGGTTTGATTACTCTACTAATTACCCATTACATTAATTAATCAATTATTAATCTTAATTAATTATGATTATTTCCCAATTTAATTAATCTAATTATCCTCAATTAAGTCTTGATTTAATCATTCCTAACTTTACTAATCTGAATCAAATTTTTAACTAAAACACCATATCATTCTACACATTAAACTGATTCAATTAACCTTGTTAATTATGATTTCTCGAATCATTAAAACTTTCAATTTCTATTCAAAAACAAAATTCCCACCAAATAAATTACATATACAAATCAAACACATCACAACAAATCAAATTCAGAATAATTATAAATCCCACATAACTTAATTAACTATATTAATTCCAATTGGCACTTAATTTAATCATAACAAGTTTTTACTAAACTGAATCAAATATTTAACTAATTTCCCATAAGGCTCTATTCATGAAATTAGACTAATTCCATTCATCAATTATATTTTCTTAAGCTATTTAGGCTTTCAATTTCTAATTTAGAAACAAATCCTTAATAAAATCATATACAAATCAAACACATATTACACATAATCAAATCAGATATATAATATGCTAATTAATTCCAAAATCAATTCAGATTGTGCAACTAAAATTTAAATCTCCATAATTAAATAAATGCAAAATAATATGCATGGTGGGGTTATCACAGAATGTGTTCCCTAATTGAAGATAAAAGTATTGCACAAGTTGTGTCACGACACTCAAGTTGGCTTAAATTTAGAACACAGTTCTTTATGTCAGTCGTGTGGTGGTCTTGCATAATACAAATGAGAATGCTTGTGACACAGATAAGAATTCCTATGGCAAACCAAAACACAAATGAGAATTCTTGTGGCCGTGACTGGTTATGACTATCTTGTATTCCAAGATGACACGACCTGGGTATATAACCCTAGGAGTGGGCATCTAGAATGGTGCGTAGGAAATGATACTGATCTGTCTAAAGCCAAGATTGGAGTGTTGGGTATGAACGACATTCTGTAATGAGTTGCCTAGAACTAACTTGATTGCCGTTATTTTTAGAACGAAAATTTATTATAAGCTCTGCTTAATTATTACTTCTGCTATATATGTTATGATCATGCCACTATTGTGTATTGGATTGGGAAAAAGGGAAAAAGGGACGGGGTGTGTGTGCAATAACTGGGCACTCAAAGCTCATTGTGTTTCTTGCTAGGTAGTGAAGACTATTAGACCGGCCGAAGGCAAAGCTAAAGCATTTAAGGTTTGTTGGCCATATATTTTGTATTAGCCAATCACAGCTTGACACGTGGTCCATCTAGGGTAACTTGGGAAATTAGTAAAGGTCTCCAGTCTTAAGAGGACACGTGTCAAATCATATCAATGGCAATGGATCTGTGAAGTATTAGAACAAACAAAGTGACGTGGCTAAACGGTTCCTTAAAATTTAAATTCAAATCCAGGAGGGAAGCCCAACTGCAAGAAATGGCTTAGTGAAGGTAAAATGCTTGGAGCCATGTCTCATGATCATGGAGGTTACTTCGACAGTTATTGTAACGCCTTGCTATTTCATACATGAATCCATCGCAACCAATATAACAACACACCTCAAAGCCATCCTTTTCACTGAACTAAGAATTAAAATTTACAACTTCTCTATTTACATGTCCTTAAAACCTTGTACCCAACTCCAAGTTCTGCAAACATGATGACAATTATAATAGAAGATCCCCATGGGTGTACAAGACAACAACAAAATAATTCTAACAGTCCTATTACAAAACTCTAAGTCTTTACAGTAAAATATTATCAATTGTCAATCCCAAAATGGCTTACTTCAAGTCACCACTGTAGTTGTACAACATTATTTCCTGAAAAATAGAATATGGGTGAGCTATATGCCAAGTAGGAATACATTTAACCAAGTATTTAATCATTCAAATAAAATTGTGGCACCCTTGAGACAAAACATAATAAGAAGTTATGAACACATGTAATCTTCATTAATTATGTAAATACATAACGATTAAGGATGGACCATTACATTTCACACCTTTACAACAAAACAAACCATGAGTCCCATGTAAGAGTCTAACACAAGTTACTTTAGTTTCAAAAACCATCGCCTACATTTGCCGGCTATTATACGGCTGGAAGTGGGCACCCAAGAAAACCATCCATTTTTTCACTTTTGCCGGCTATTATACGGTAGGACTATGTGGACACCAAAAAGTATTTTTCCCACATTCATCCAGCGATAAGCCTAGACAAGGCATTTGGGTACCTTTTAAACTCCCCGCATGGGTACCAACACAACACCACACTTTCCAAAACCGACTCTTACCCGAACTCATGCACAATTAACAATTCCATCACATTTTAATTCCATCAACAAACATCCATCATCACAATAGATGAAACACCACATAATATTCAAAGAATAATAACATTCAAGTCACAATTCCTTTACCATATCAACATCCACATCTTTTATCTCTTAATTTTTCACAATATTCCATGAATCAAAGGACATTCCACTCAATTTAGTGTTTTCTACTCAAATTGAAAAGTTAGGATTTTACCAAATTTTGGAGTTTTTCTCCTCCATTATAGATATAGGTTCTAACAACATTTAGATATATGTTTTTCAAAAAAAAGTTAGGAAATTTCAAGCAAAAGTCAAGGAAAATGATTTATTTATGTAAAACATGGGTTTAATCCAACAAGATCATCAAATTAGCTTATAAGCCACAACAATACCATGAAATCTCTTCAAAATAAAGAAATGCTAGGATAAAAGTATCCCTACCTCAAAGAAATGAAAAGAAAACTCGGAGAAACCCGAAGTTGATGAAATCTCGAAGTCCTTAGATCAAAAGAAAGCCCTTGACGTGCTCTCTAACCTTCCTCAAGGGACCTAGGCAAGAAGATGCTTCTAGATGAGTAGATCTAGCGATCTAAGTGGGAAAATGTTGGGTTTAGAGAGAGAGGAAAGAGGCTCATGGTTTGAGAGGAAAGAAGAGGAGAAAATCATGAGAGAGAAGAGTGTTGGGCCTATTTATAGTAGTACAAATTAGCCCTAAGGTCATTGCAAAGAATAAGTCCAAAATCCCCAAAAGTAGGGCCCATTAGAACCCAAAAATTCTAGAAATAACACACAAGGGTCGACCCTTAGGACTGAGGTGCTGACCCTTATGAAGAAAAGCTGGAAGATTAATGTTTTCTATAACCAAGGGTCGATCCTTGGAACTCAAGTGTCGACCCTTTATTTCAGAATGTGATCTAGGACAAAACAACAAGGGAAGGGTCAACCCTTGGAACTCGGGTGTCGACCCCAAAGAAAACTAGCAGAGGCACTAAGAATTCAAACAGGTATAACTCTCTCGTTCAGACTCCATTTTAGGTCGTTCTTGTGCAAATCGAAGCCCCAGAAACAAGCTTTCTAATGGTTCCAGCCTCACATTCAAATTCAAAGTATGGAAGGAGAAAAGGGATAAAGAGTGAAGGTTGATCAAAAACGAAAACTCAAATTTGAGGCTTTTGATCTAATCTTGCCTAAAAACCTTGTTAAGGCTTCAATCAAGGTTCCAAACATCCCCAAATGATCGTCAATTATAATATTTAGAGTTCATTTTCCAACCCATCAATGTCAAGAGTTCGACAACCATACAAGTTTTAAGGTGACGGGTACTAATTTACACCAATCCAATACAAATTAGAATCGAAGTCATTACAGTTATCATCCACTTTGACAGATATTAGCCACTTCGACGGTTACTACCAGTGCCTATAAATAGAGGGGAAAGCTAATAATGGAGGCCCTAACACCAGATCTAGAAACTAGTTTATTTTACTTTACTTTTCAAGTTCTTTATTTTTCCAGTCATTTACTTTTCAATTCTTTACTTTCCCGCACTGCAATTTAGTTTCTTAGGAGTAGTTTTAGGTTATTTGTTTGTTGTTATAATCCCCTTTGAAGCTATGGAAGTGTGAACATACTATTGTAAACAATTGTTTACTTAATAAAATATAAATTCCAACGTTGTTCTCTCCCTCATTCTTTTACTTTTTTTGATTCACTTTTCTGAATTTTCTCCTAAAACAAGCCACCAATAAAAGACCTCTTCATTGAGGCTAAAAGAACTTCGAAGCAATTGTCTAATTAATTAGTTGCCATTTACTATTTCTGTAAGGACTTATTGATCATTGCTGGCACACTCTAATTACATTTTTAACCTTCAAAAGCCAAAAAAGCCAACATATATTTATGGCATGCCCGGTGGGACACCATTATAATGACTAGAGGTGGGAGATAAGGAGAAAATGAACACCTACAAGAAGGTGTAGAAGGAGATCTAGAAGCACATAACCCAGAGGATAATGTGGTGTCCCATCCCATGGATGTGCCTGCTTCAAGTGATCCTACATAATTAGTTGAAAAGACCAACACTTTAGGATATGCAATGCACATCCAAAATGTTGGACAAGGGCGATGAAACTGGACCTTCAATTGTTCTATCTACCCAACCAGTAAATCTATGGGGAGGATTGGTTGATGTTATGGGACAACAATTAATGCATACAATGAAAACATAGGCAACATCCTTTTTGGATCAAATGAACTCCTATCAACCACCTGTCATAAGACAGGCTAAAGAAAATATAAACTTACTTCAATAGAGATTGGCTTAAGATAAACAACCTATGCAAAGTAATGGACAAAATAATGGACAAACTAGTGGTCAAACTAATAATCAAAATCATGAGAGACCATCACATGTGCCTCAATAATAGTACGAAGCTCCTCCTAGATCACTGATAAGTCCGAGCATACCTTTGCCTACTAGCGAAACCATACACATTAGTGGGTCCGAATTGACACAAGGAAATTGCATTTGAGTGTTTTCAAACCCCTTGTTTGAACCCATGCATGGCACTCAAGTGTTCATTAATCCTGTGTTTGAACTTACACCCAGGGGGTTGGAAGGGATTCTTACAATTGGAAGAGAAACAACACTTATTCCTCCTCTAGTAGTTCCTTTCGCAACACCTTTTGTGGGACAAATGCCTATTCCAAGGAGGCAGCAATACCCTCAACATCAACCAACACAATAGGGACAACCCAATTCCCATGGACAACCAATCCCAAATGTGCCTTTACATAGACCAAGAGGGCCTTAAGCACAAGGAATTCCTCTAAACCTTGTGTGTGCTCCTCCACTAATAGCCCAACTAGCACAAAATGTTGTACCTAAGGACCAAATTGTTGACATTGTTAGAGAAATTTGTGGACCTATGGCCTAGAGGGGTCTAGACCCCTGTCTACAAAAAGCCTTACCTAAAATGGATAGATAGGTTACATGAATACCCAAGGGGGTATAACATACCAGACTTTGCCCTCTTCTATAGGAATGGAAACCAATCAACTGTTGAACATATTGCTAGGTTTACAGGGCAATGTGATGAGTTCACCAACAATGACTACATGAAGTTGAAGCTCTTTCCAAATTTAACTGGGGCAGCCTTTATATGGTGTACAACCTTAATCCTGGTTCTATCCAGACCTAGCAACAAATGGAAAAAGTGTTTCATGCCTATTTTTTCCAAACAAAGCCTAAAGTATCTATGACAGACTTGGCAAGGTTGAGCCAAAAGCCTGATCAGAAGGTTGCTCAATTCATCGCCAAATTCAAAAGGGCACGAAACAAATGTAGGGTCATCTTACCTAAACCTGAATTTGTGAGGTTGGCCCAAAATGGGCTACAGTTTAGGTTTCAAAAGAAGTTTGACTTCACAGAGTTTTGAGACCTAGTAAAACTAACTTATAAGGTCACTAGATACAAGACTCTTCTTGAAGAAGAACAAGATCGTGGTAATGCATCCTATAAGACCTATTACAAGGACCCTAACTTTGAAATTACTGCAGTAGAGATCATAGGAAAGGAACCTGTGACTTATGAGGCATTAATTCAAAAGGATACCGCTATTGATCATTAATTTAAAAATAAAACCTGCATAAAAAATATTCTTTTGATGTATCAAAAGCGGATGAAATATTTGACCATTTACTAGCAGTACAGTTTCTAAAATTTCCTAGAGTTAAAATCCCAACTTCAGAAGAAATTAAAGGGAAAATTTACTAGAAATGGCATAACTCTTGGTCTCTCTCAACTAAAAATTGTATTGTTTTTCGAGACAGGATTCAAGAGCAAATTCGGAAAGGAAGGTTAAAGTTTCCAGCCAAAGCAAACAAGGTAATGGGGATTGACACAGATCCATTTCCTAAGATCAGAGAAGCAGCAACTAATGTTAGTGTGCCAGACTTACTTGCCCATGCTACAGAAAAGAGTTGTTCCTTGAAGGAGCGAGATGAAGTTGATATGCAGATGCATGTTGTCAGTCAAGCAGCCTTTAGGAAGGCTCCTCAAGGCTCACTAGCAAGTGAAAAACGCTTCACTGGCCAGGAGGATGGCTCTAGCGAAGAAACCAACGCCCTGGATGATGATTCACTCGAAGTAGTAGTAATACAACGGATGTGTCCAAGGTGCAGGTTGAGCTACAAATGGCTTAAAGGACTTCCAATTGATGGGAAACAGTATTACAAGGACGTACAAAAGGAACGTAGGGTAGCTAGTACCTACAAGAAAGTTTACCCAAGTGGTCCTAGGCAACAACCATCTTTGGCTGTGCCACCAGAAGCCAAGAATCAGTCAAGGGGTAAGAGGCATTTGTATGAAACAAGGCCACCAAACTACAACAATATAATCAACAAGCCCTATGAGTTAGCCTGACTTAGGCTCAAGATAGGAAATCGAGGCCAATGATTGGCCTTCGAAGGTGAGAACAGTAAGCACGACTACTGGAATGGTGGGTTCATGGTTACCAGGAGTACTAGATTGGTTTGTCATGCAAAGCAAACCTAAAATGATACCAACCCAATGAAGAACCTTTGCAAGCAGGGATAGAATGTTCAAGTCTCCATTGGTGGCTCCAAACAACTGGGTCCTGCTCAAAAATCCAAAGACAAAAGAACCAGACATGGTTCCTGTGATTTCCAAGTCTCAGAGGAGAAAGATCCAATGAAGGTTCACTCAATATCAGAATGATCTAAAGAAAGCTGATGAGGGCACCTCTATGGTGCAACCAGGAGGTCAATTGGGAGAAGGAAAAAAATTCAAAGCCTAATCTCAAGGTCATCAGAAGTCAAACCAGTAGAGAAGGATTGGATGAGGTTCATGCTAAACTAAAAGCCCAAGAAAGAGCAAGTTTGGCAGGCCTCTGTGGCTCGACTTTCTTCGTGCCCCCCTTTCGAAGAGCTCGAATTGGTCCTACAGTTCGGACTCCTGTCACGGTTCTGAATCCAGTCTCACAAATGCAATGTGAAACTGATAAACACCAAAGAGTCCAATCTGGCAAATCATTTTGGAAAAAATCAATTTTGAATCAAATAATGCCAAAACTAGAATATTGCTTTGCCAGATTACAGAGTCGCCACCTAAATATTTTATTTTGGGGAAATTTATGCAACACTGACTCGTGCCAAAGGCCACGTGTCCGTCATCACCAAAGTTGCCTTGGCTCGAGAACTTGGGTACGAAAGGGGAAGGTCCTGAAATGAGCACCCCCGCTCGCCCGATCAAAGATCGGTCTCTACTATCATGACATGTTGTTTTATAAACCTCTTGTGTTCTTATCTAGTTACTAGCTAACATTACTATGTGACGCACAAGCAAGTATAGACTAAAATCGTTAGAATTGAAACAAAACAACTCATGTTTGCTTTTGAAAATGGTTTGAATTTGCCACCTTCAAGTGGGCTAAAACGCGGATTTGCCACCCTCAAGTGGGCTTAAAACATGATTTGCCACTTCGCAAAGGGGGCTTAAAACTCATATTTGTTGAATTGTTCCAATTCAAGCAACAAAGCCTTCATCCACAGGCATTCATGCAGTTAATCACTTAAGCAAATAGCCTCATGGTAAGCATGCGAAACATGGTATTATGACAATCACACTCATGCAAGCATGCTAAAGCGTGAAAGCTTACCGAGTACTCCAAGCCAAAACAAAAGCTAGTTAGAAATATGCATGATCCTAACTATACAAGATGCCTAATGCAACACATGCAATAATGCAATTAATAGGCTCGGCTACCTAATCATGGAATATGATACAATTTGATAACATGCTTTGAAACACATTCAAATAAGTATTGAATTGACAATGCAGTTTGAATGATGCGTCAAGCCTCGGTGCATGCAAGACAAATGAATGGATGCTGTAGACACCCCATTTTTGACCGACCTTAAGACTCAGACGTCACCGATTGAGCGCTCGGTGATGTTGCATATTGTGCTCGTTCAGAAGTCTCAGAGTCTCGGCCATGAGCCCTGCCTCCGGACTTCCGAACCCTTTTCTGTACTTTGCCTCGGTTCGCGAACCAAGCTCGGTTTTCTCTGTTTTTGTTCCTGAGGGGAGAGAGAGGTCCCGTAGACCATCTCTCAGTGGCCGTGGGCTACTTTTCGTGGCCGTAGGCCATTTTGCCCATTTCGGAGCCCGGTTCCCGGTTTTCGGAGCCGTCAGGCCGTGTGCTTCGGTTCGGGACCGTCTGACCATCTCCGATTCCTCCAGTTTTTGGCATACATCTTATTTACTCCCTTTCGAGGGACACTGGGGTCTGAGATACCCACTTCGTGGCCGAATGCCACTTTCGGTGCTTAACAGCCTATTTTCGGGACCTCGAACTGCGTGCTTTGGCCCCCGAGCATTCGTTTTGCATCGGTTTTTGTTCATTTTTGGCAGGTACCTCTGTTTTATCACCAGGAAGGTCACTGGAGGGTGGGAGGCCAGCAATTGTTTTGACAACCAACTTTTTGTTTGGTCAAAAGTGGTTCAGCATGAATCCGGGAAGAGGAAAAGTCTGCGCGGCTTCACCGAAACGGGCGTAAATCTTTGCACAAGAGGAATTAAAGTATGAGGCCACCATCATTGGAAAGCTTACTCCTGGGGCTTCATTTTTCACTCAAGAATCTTCTAAATTCAATTCCGGACGGAGGAGATATGGTTGATTGAAGTAGGGCATCACTCCGGTTGGACCGAAATCTGCGCGGCTTCACGGAAACAGGCATAACTTTTTCCACAGGAGGAATTTTGATGCAAGGTTTGCGCCATTGGAAAGATAACTTCTGGGGCTTCAATTTGGACACTTGAATGGCCACATTTGGACTTCCCTAGCACCCACCGGCCAGCCTTCTTCCCGGCAGTTCCTGAAAACTAGCTGGCCGGCCACCCCTTTTGTGAAATGACCTTTTTGCCCCTGTGAGATGGCCGGCCATTTTCCTCTCCCTCAGTGTATTCCAGCTGTGCCAGCTGGTTGCCAATTGGACCATCCTCCATACACTTGTATGGAGGATTAGAGAGGTCCTTTAGATTCTTTTATGCTTTTCCTCTATAAAGGAGAGGCTTGGCTTCTTGGCTCAAGGTTAGACCTTGTTTAGACACATTTGAGAGAGAGATATACCTTCCACCTCCCATTTCTCTCCATTTCCAAGCTCCAAAGTCATTTTTTCTTCAAGTTTGGTGCCATTTCTTCATCACCATCAAGCATCCCCATCACCACTCCATTTCCAGTAGCAAGGAGAGGTTTTTCAGAGGCTTAGAAGCAACATTCCTTGGCCAAGAGGTAGCAAAAGTTTGGTCTTCAAGGGTAAGTGTCCATTTCCCTCTTTTGTAGCACTTTCTTGCTCCATTTCTTAGACCTATTTTCTTACTGTTTTGGGCTCCGACCAGAACTGAAAAGGTCATTATTTTGAGCCATATTTCATGTTTGTTTAAGGGCTCAACCCTGTTTGAGCCCTCCATTTGGTACTTGCTTCAATATCCTCTTATATGCCATTATTTTGCATTGAATATTTGGCCTATGTGTGATCTGTTTCCAAGCATAATGTAAACTGTGATTGGGCCTATTTTGAGTCCCTCTTCAACATTGATGAAGGGCTAAACCCTTTTTGGCCTCTCTATCATGCACTTGCTTCATAATCTCTCATATTTACCGTAAATTTGCATGATTTGTTTGACCTACATGTAGTCTGTTTTGGAGCATGTCATGAACTGTGAGTAAGCTTATTTTGTGTCCCTCTACAACATTGTAGAAGGGATCAACCTTGTTGGGGGTCTCCATGTTATACTTGTTATTATATCCCTCTTTGACCCCCATTTTTGCATGCTTTTTTAAGCTTATCTAGATTCTGTTTTCGGCCATCATTAGAGCTTGAAAGGGTCATATTTTGATCTTCTTGACATATTCCATTAAGGGTCTTTGCTGGTTTGATGAATGTTTGGGGTACCTCATGTTATAGCCTTATGTATCCTATTTATTGAATGACATTTTTAGCATGTTTGAATACTGATTTGAGGGTTGTCATAAACTGTAAATGTTCATATTTTTAGTCCCTCATCAGTGTTTTAGAAGGGTATTTTTCATTTTGAGCATCGCATACATCACTTGTTTCAATACCCCTCTCTTGGCCCCCATTTTTGCATGCCATTGTTGTCCCATCTATGCTTACTATTTCGCCATGTTTTGTACTGTAAAAAATGCTATTTTGGGGCTGCCTTGCTACTGGTTTGCGTGTCATGTACCAATTATGCATGTTTAGCATAGCTATAGGCCATTTCGGGTGCCTAAATTCGCATTTCGGGACCATTCCTTGCATTTGGTGTAATTTCCCCACCTTTCGGGACTGTTTTGCATCATTTGTGAGTGCTGAAATTCATTTGCATGTTTGCATATCATTTCCATGCCATTTCATGCCCTAGGGCCATTGCCTCGGTTTGCGTGCCCGTGTGCACGCATTTCGAGGCACTTCATTTTCATCCATCGGCCTCTTATGTGAGTGTGGCTGAGGCCCTCTCATGTTACTGTAAGCCCAATTTGCATTGTGTATGCCATTTCATTCCGTATGTCATTGCCTCAGTTTGCGTGCCCGTGTGCACGCATTTTGAGGCATCTCATTTTTTCATCTCTCGGCTTCTTATGTGAGTGTGGCTGAGGCTCACTCATATTAGTATAAGTCCATTTTGCATCCTGTATGCCATTTTAGCATCATTGCATTCCGTATGCCATTGCCTCGGTTTGCGTGCCCGTGTGCACGCATTTCGAGGCACTTCACTTTTATCCAATGGCCTCCTGTGTGAGTGTGGCTGAGGCCCTCTCATGTTGGTGTAAGCCCATATTGCATCGCATATCTCATTTTAGTCCTATTGCATTCTGTATGCCATTTTCTCGGTTTGCGTGCCCGTGGGCACGCATTTCGAGACATCTCATTTTAGGCTCATTATATATCATATTTCAGGCCGTTTTATGCCTTTATGCCATCGCCTCGGTTTGCATGCCCGTATGCACGCATTTCGAGGCACTTCACTTTTATCCGACGGCTTCTTATGTGAGTGTGGCTGAGGCCCTCTCATCTTAGTGTAAGTCCAATTGCATTGCGTATGCCATTTTATGCCTTAGGATCATTTTCTCGGTTTGCGTGTCCGCGTGCACGCATTTCGAGGCATCTCATTTTCATAGCATTGCATATATTAGGATTGTATCTTAGTTGCATTTCATGCATATCATGCATATTGCATCGTGTTCAGGATAGGAATTAGCCTGGGCACGGGAAACGAGGCATGTTTCGTACTCCAAGTGACGGAACGAGTCTCAATTCCCAAGTCACCGACACTCCGGATTATCCATGATGGAGTTAGATTTTGTTGTAGCACCCATATGCATTCATCCTATATTGAGTTGTGCAATCCGATTCCTCGGCCATCATGCATCGATATGCGTGATTGGTGGCACGAGGATCGAGGCATGCATATATTTGTGAAATACATTGCTATGTCCTTTTCTTGCTCTCTGTTGCAGCAAAATCAAGAATCAGAGTCTTCCGAGGCTTGATACGTATTTCGAGGAACATTGCAAACAGAGGCTAATTGGGGCATCCCAGTAGATTTTCGAAAAGGCAACCCAACATGCATCAATTCATTATCCAGAGCGGAGTCAAGGTAGTCCCTGGCTTGCATGCCAGTTTACAGCTTTCTTAGTTAATTTATTAATTAATTAGGAATTTGTATATTATTCAAATTATATTATTCTTTTATTGATTTGTATTATTATTTATTGGACCCTATGTGAGGGCAAAATTGTAATAAGTGTGGGTGAGTGTGATGTATGTCTTCCAACCCCACGTCTTTCTTCCCTTTTATTTACCCGCTTATGATGGTTAGATATAGGGCATATTTCAATTAGCATACAGTATGACAGCATGTTTGCATCATTCATCTGTTTTGCACGCACCGGGCTCGGCGCATCATACAAACTGCATTTGTATTTCAAATTCCAAATTGAATACGTGATAGTCGTAGCATTTCACATGCCATGTTTAGGACAGCTGAGCCTACCATAGTTTGCATCTTTGCATGTGTTGCATTAGACATTTTTGTATACTTAGGATCATGAATGATTTCTAATCAGTTTTCTGTTTTGGCTTGGAGTACTCGGTGAGTTTTATGCTTTAGCATCCTTGCATGCGTGTGAGTGTTGCCATGAATAGCATCCTTACCATGAGGCTATGTGCTTATGTGATATAACTGCCTTGAATGCCTGTGGGTGGAGGTTGAGTTATTTGAATTGGGACAATTCATCAAATGCCTGTTTTAAGCCCACTAGATAGTGGCAAAATCATGTTTTCTAAGCCCACCTGAGGCTGGCAAATCCACGTCTTAGCCTACCTGCGGGTAGCACCATCAAACCATTTTCAAAAACAAACATGAAGTGTTTTGTTCCAATTCAGGCGGCTCAGTCTATACTTATATGTTGTGCGCATCACATAGTAACCTAGGCTAATAACCGGAATAAGAACTCACAATGTTTTCAAAAAAAGATATCATGGTTAGTAGAGGCCGGTCTTTGACCGGGCGAGAAGGTGCTCCGCAGTGACCTTCCCCAATCGTACCCAAATTCCCGAGCCGAGGCAACTTTGGTGATGACGGACACGTGGCCTTTTGGCACCGAGTCAAGGTTTCCTCAATTTCCCATTTAAAAAACATTTAGGTGGCGACTCTGTATCTGGCGAAGCAGTCCATGTTTGGCACTTCTTTCAAAAAAATCTGTTTTCAAAAACGATTTGCCGGATTTGGACTCTTTGGTTCAAGATTAAGAACCGTGACATTTGAGTCCTTCGAACTGTAGTGACCCAATATCGAACCAGAACGGGGGGGACTCGCACTCCCCTTCCCCCGGGATGCGTTCGGGGACGTCTACAGATGCAAACATCAGAGCATAAGGTATGCTAATTGAAAATATCCCTAAACTAACCATTGAAAGTGGTTAAATAAAAGGGAGAAAGACGCAAGGTTGGAAGACATGCGCACACACACGTACACTTATTACAACATTATGCCCTCACGAAGGAGGGTTCGAATGAATAAGAGCTACGCTAATCTAAGCTAAGCTAATCAAACTAATCTAATTAAACTAATTAGACTAATTAGACTAATTATTACAACACTTAACTAATTAGCAAACTAATTAATTAAAACACGTGCATTAAACTATGTTGCCACAGCTCTGTCTCAAGAAGTGGAAGATGCATGCACTCGGTTTTCGCCTTGAAAAGCCCTCCGATTTTGCTCTTGAGAGCCTCTGTTTGCAAGGTTGAGCATACTTCAAGAACTTTCTGCTCCACCTTACCAAACCAATGCTGAGGATTGAACCAGTGGCCTGCCGGCCATAATTGGTTGCTGCCGGCCCCTACCAGCCAAAAATGTGTCTCTGCCGACCAAAGGCGAGCCACTGCCAACCATCACTGAGCCACTGTCGGCCACTGGTGCTCTGAGTCACCACACTGCAACAGAGCACAAACAGAAGAAAATTGAGGGTTTTCCAAGGGCATGTTTGTACTGTGCCCCTCCTTATCATCTCAAAACATCAAAGGAGTGGCACTCTGGGATCCAAAACCACCAATCAAGCATTTTCAATGCATGATGGCCAAAGATCCAAGAAGTACAATTTCAATAAATGCACAAAAACAAGACTCTAGACCACTACCTTATCATGAGTGATCAAAGGTAATGGAAACAAAGGAGATTGGCTCATTTCATCACTTTGAGTACGAAATGCTCCAATCTTCCTTGTGTTCAATATAACGTATGATTGAACACATGCAAAGCAAACACAACATGCTTATCTTGTTCATGTTTTACTTGTCCAATTTTGTTTACACATTTTACATTACCAAACCATTCTTTAACCGGTTATTCCAAGGTGAGTGTCCTCTAATGAGAGAGGGGTCAACCAAAGGATGATTTAAGACATGAGGGAGATCATGCCGTTGGTTAGTAGAAACCCTCAAAAAAGGATTAAAACCATTAAGCACAAGTCTCAATCCCAAGCTTAAACACAAGCTTAAGGCTAACCAACCCTTAAAGCAAATGAAAAAGTGAAGAAATGAGGGAGGTTTCAGATATTTCAGTACTGAAATGACATGCAAAATAATACTACAACATGCAAGCAACTCATGCACAACATGCTTAAAAGCCAAAAACACCAAACTAGTGAAGATCACTACACTATAGGCATGCAATACAAAGCTCAAAAGGTACAAACAATTCAAAACAATCCTAAAACAACTTAAAAGGAGTTCTAAAACATGCTTGAAGTAAGCTAAAAAATGCTAGAATGAAAGGCCAACACATAGCACAAACTAAACTATTAAGCACAATTGCACTACAAGCATACAAGGCAAGCCTCAAGGGGCCAAACCAGTTCAAAATAGAGCTTAAACATGCCTAAATAATAGCAAAAACATGCTAAGATTAAGTCACAAAAAGCTAGAAAAACATGGTCACATGTTAAGCTACCTACTCGTGCAAACAAGACACAAGGAGGGGAGGCTACCCCCTCCCATTTTGGACCTCAAAATAATGTTTTTACCACTCAAAATCCCCTGGAATTCAGTGGTTAAAAGATCCAAAAAAGTTATTTTAGAAAGCTTTGAAAGATGGCACAACAACTTAACAAGCAAGCTACAAAAAGGGTGGACCACCCCTAACTCCAATCAAACCTCAAACCACCATTTTAGTCCATGAAAACAGAGATATTTAGAGGTTAAAACCAGCCTCAAAACAGCATGCAAAGATGGCCAAACAAGTATTTAAATTAGGCTTAAAATACAAGTGTTCTACCTCTTGAAGACAAGATGCTATTTAGGCAACAAAGGCAAGTCAAACCAAGCCAATATCCTCTTCTGGAGCTCAAATAGGACCTCAAACGACCTCAACTCAATGGTGATCAAGTTTGATCAAGGGCTCACATGCAAAAGTGTAGAGAATTTAGGCTTTAAGGCATAAAATATGAAGAGAGAGAGGATTCTAGAGAGAGAGAAATTTTTCTTTCTTCAAAATTTCCAACCCTTCACATGCAAGAGGAAGGCTTCTATATATAGAAGATACAAAATCCCTCAAAGAGATCCAGCCATACACGTGCAAGAAGATGGCTCAACCTGTGCAAACAGCTGGCACAAAATATCAAAAAATATCTACTGATACACTGGTGGCCGGCTGGCCATTAGTGATGGTTGGCAGGGACTCATTGATGGCCAGCAGGGCACATCAATGGCCAACAGGCCAAAATCCATGGCCGGCAGTGCATCAAAAATAACATACTAAAAGGAGCAAAACATGGTCCAAAAATGAGATAGAATTGATGCAGGGATTGGAAAGCTCAAACATGTGGCGTTCTGCAGCTGATTTTGAGTGCTCGACGAGCAATCAAACTTGTCACTGGATGTACCTGCAAGAATATCCAAGTCTTGAGGATGGTAAAAAATGAGGTGTCTACAGCCTTGAAAAGGCCTTGTTGGAAAGTGATGATGAGACTGAGACAAATAAAAGAACTGAGCCTAGCTAGAAGAGAATATTGGCAAAGGAAGAGTTGTTCGAAGCCTTCATGGCTAAGCAAACAGAGTCTATGTTCATGGTAGACCAACAATAGATTGCTACAAAGGAGCCTAATCACTTAAAGGTTCTAGAATGCAGCATGGAAGATGCATCTCAAACATCGGTACAGACCAACACAAAAGGAGAACAAATGCAGCATGTGATACGTTTGGCTCATTTTCTCCAATGCCAATTAATATGGTCTATGTGTTTTTGCAGGTGTTTCAAACTAAAGAGGGGAATCAGGAGGGTCAGGAGAATGACCCTATAGAAGTCTCCAATGAGGGCTCACAAACCAGCATTGGCATGACCCGAACCCACCCCTATAGGTTAGGTTCATAACCGGCCAGTAATCATTAGATTACCTATGGCCTCAGACAGAAAACAGATTTTTAAATAAACATATGGGACCAAAAGCGGAAGCAGACTTAAAAATTTTGTCCAATGAGCTGTGCTTACATGATAAAGCGAAACATTTCATAAGCAGTCCATAATAACTCACACATAAAAACAAAGTTAATATCTTATACATCCAAGAACTTCAAGACATGCAGTCAGCCAAACAAAACAAACTTATATGCATGGATGATCCAACATATTCATCGATAAAGCAAAAGTCTAAACACAAGAACAAAAATAAGGTCTCGTGCGTGAGACGTGCAGGCTGACTTCGCAAAACTTGACTTCCTCTCATATCTTTCACTAAGGTTGGGTTTGGACATCTCTTTGCTCACCTACACACATATAAATGAGAGTGAGCGATAGCCCAGTAAATAATATCAAAATAAAAAAGTTACATGAATGAAATTCGTAATAGAAATATCTAACAGCCTTAGGCCCATTCACGTTTTTATCTAATACATCAAACGGCCTCAAGCCCAAACATATCAAACGTCTTTTGGTTCAATTATTCATGTCAGACTATCATTCATGTCAGATGGCCTTTGCCCCAATCATTCATGTCAGACGGCCCTTGGCCCAATTATTCATGTCAGACTATCATTCATGTTAGACGGCCTTTGGCCCAATCATTCATGTCAGACGGCCCTTGGCCCAATTATTCATGTCAGACTATCATTCATGTCAGACGGCCTTTAGCAGACGGCCCTTGGCCCAATTATTCATGTCAGACTATCATTCATGTCAGACAGCCTTTGGCCCAATCATTCATGTCAGACGGCCCTTGGCCCAATCATTCATGTCTGACGGCCCTTGGACCAATTATTCATGTCTGACTATCATTCATGTCAGATGGCCTTTGGCCTAATCATTCATGTCAAACGGCCCTTGGCCCAATTATTCATGTTAGACTATCATTCATGTCAGATGGCCTTTGGCCCAATTATTCATGTCAGACGGATTTATGTGTGTTTCATACTCATGATCATGATCGTATTCATATTCACTTAGTCTTAAGCAAAAGACTAACATTTAGAATACTCATTCTTAATTCAAATTCATGTCAGATGGCCCTTGGCCCAATTATTCAAGTCAGACTATCATTCATGTCAGACGGCCTTTGGCCCAATCATTCATGTCAGTCGTCTCTTGGCCCAATTATTCATGTCAGACTATCATTCATGTCAGACTATCATTCATGTCAGACAGCCCTCGGCCCAATCATTTATGTCAGACAGCCCTCGGCCCAATCATTCATGTCTAACGGCCCTTGGACCAATTATTCATGTCAAATGATCATTCATGTTAGACAGCCTTTGGCCCAATCATTCATGTCAGACGGCCCTTGGCCCAATTATTCATATCAAACTATCATTCATGTCAGACAGCCTTTGGCCCAATCATTCATGTCAGACGGCCCTTGGCCCAATTATTCATGTCAGACTATCATTCATGTCAGATGACCTTTGGCCCAATTATTCATGTCAGATGGATTTATGTATGTTTCATACTCATGATCATGATCGTATTCATATTCACTTAATCTTAAGCAAAAGACTGACATTTAGAATACTCATTCTTAATTCAAACATACAAATCCATAAGGCATGTACAGAAGTAACGTTTGGGAAAACAACATACTTGAACATATCTTTACTAAGATATTATTCACAGTGTTCTGCCGGTGGATCCGTCCTTATGCTCAACCCTACACAATTCATAACACATATTGGGTCACAAATAATTCAATCCGTTCTTTAATCTATTTATTTCTCTTAGGCTTCTTTTTTTACCCTTTACGTCATTTACAAAGCTCAATGTATTCCTAAGAGTGCTTAGAAATGAAAGAGAATGGAAAACAAAACACAAAACCATTTTTCATAATTTCAGGAACAGGGTTCTCCGCTCGAGCGCGGATTTAGCCGCTCGAGCGGACCCCTTTGGTCTGCAAAAGTACTGGTTACTACATTTCTACGCTTGAGCGTGACTCTTTCTGCTCGAGCAGACATCAATGTCTACAAAAGTTCTGGAAGCCAACATTTCACACTCGAGCGGTGCTTTTCCCGCTCGAGCGGACATACCGAATTCTAGAATTTCCAGAATTGCATTTGAAGCTCAAACTTAGCATTCAAAGGGTCTAAAACTCATGTTCTTGATACAAAATTATGGAAATCTTTATACAATATGAGGCCATAAGAAAATTGAGTCTAATTTGTCCAAAATCATAATTCAATTCCCAAATTATTTCACATTTTTCTTGACAACCCATACCAACTTCATATCTTTAAAACTCATGCAAATTAATTTCCATATCACTTTGAATTTCACATGCAAATTAATTTCCATATCACTTTGAATTTCACATGCATGTGCGATAGGCTTCATTTTCAACTTAAATAACACAATTGATGCTCATCTTCATCAAACATGATCAATTTTAAATTAATTACATCAAAACTCCTTTAATTTACAAATTAAGTTCTTTGTTCATAAACCCAAAATTTTCCAAAGCTTAATTCTCATTACATCAAAACATGAAATCAATTATTTTAAATCCATGATGCATGTAAATTTATATCTCATATATATCAAGGTTTCCAAGCCCAAGCTCAATTGAAGTATTATAATTATTTCCATATTGATTAACCTTAACCATGTTCATGAATTAATTCTTTAATTTCTCTAAATTACATGCATGTAAAAATAAGACTCAAATTCATATAAGATATGCAAAATCAAACCCAAAATAATTAATTTATAGGTTAATTTTCATAAATTTGAACCTAACTCCATTGCATGGACCAAATCTTCAAATAAATCTTGATGCATGTAATCTATGGGACTCAATTCGAGAAATCTATTATGCATGATGCATGTAAATGTAGACTTAAATACTCGTAGAATTCCCTCATGCATGTAGCAATGGAGCTTGATTTCATGCAAGATTATAAAAATCAATATCAAAGTAATTACTTTCTAAATCAATTTCCATAATCATGAATCTAATTTAATCTCAACATCTTCTTACTAATTTCCTTTTAATTACATGAAATTGAGCGCAATTATTTCTTAAATCAAATTTTTACATGAATTTCTTGCAAGAATTAAGTTTAGATTCCTTACCTAGAACTTTAATTTGTTGAATCTCTTGAGTTCTTTCTTCAATTTTCTAGCACAAACTTAGATGATTCTTCTTCCCTCTTTGTTCTCTCTTTCTCCCTCTCAGTTCTCCTCCTTTTTTCAGCTTCTTCAGCAGAAAGAAAATGAGTTCAACCTCACTCTCTCATTTACACATAACACACATGCACACCTCTCCCTTCAAAACGTGCACACACCTCACATATTGAGGCTCCAGCACAACACTTCACTAGGCACATACATACATAGATTTCTCAGTATACCCACCTAAGTTTCTCAGCGGACCCACACCCACAATTCTAATTTGTTCCATAATGCAATTTATGCTTAGGATTAATTTAATTAAGCAGCACTTAATCTTAATAAATCTTAGCTAGCACATAATTAATTAATCATAACTAATCATAAATTCCACATAATTTAATTAGTCTAATTTGACTTCCTTAAGAGCCCAATTAATTATATTTAATTTATCAATCTAAATCAAATTTTTAATTAAACTTCCAAAAGGCTCCAAATATTAAATTAAACTTATTGTCATCATCAATTTTGATTCCCCAAATCATTTACGCCTTTAATTTCTAATTAGACTCCAAATTTCCATCAATAAATTACATATTTAAATTGGACATCCCATAAATAAATTTAACCCGTAATAATCACAATTCTCAATCCTCATAATTTAACTAACTTAATTAACTCCAATTCGGACCTAATTAATCGAATCTCAATTTTACTAAACTGAATCGAATATTTAATTAACTCCCAAATGGGTCCGTAATTAAAATTAAATTGATTCAACTTGTTAATTTCGCTTCCTTAAGCCATTTGGACCCTTAAAATAAATCTTCAATAGAATCACATACGAATCAGATTCCACAATTCTCACAAGTCCCAAATTAAATTAGGATAACGACTAATTAAAATCCCAAATCTCCTTAATTAACCAAATATAAAATATTATACATGACGGGGTCATCACAAGCATAATCCAGGATGAGTCTGAAGTGGCCAAACCCATGGAAAGTGATAAAGAGAATGAAGAGGTAAGTATGGTCACCTTGTCATATCCTTTCAAATATCCCACAGTATCTATGACATAACATGTTAAGCCCTTGTACATCAATGAGTATTTTGATAGAATAGAAATGAACAGGGTGTTGGTGGATAATGGGGCAGTAGTAAATTTGATTCCTCCCTCATCCTTGAAGAAGTTGGGTAAGAGGAACCCTAGGTTAATTCCAACAAGCACAACCATTGCTGATTTTGTTGGGATAAGCATATTTTGATAGAATAGAAATGAACAGGGTGTTGGTGGATAATGGGGCAGTAGTAAATTTGATTCCTCCCTCATCCTTGAAGAAGTTGGGTAAGAGGAACCCTAGGTTAATTCCAACAAGCACAACCATTGCTAATTTTGTTGGGATAAGCAGATGGCCCAAGGCATTCTGCCAATCAATCTGAGTATGGGAACAAGAGACTGTATAACTGTCTTCTTTGTCATAGATAGTAATGCCAAGTACAATGCCTTTCTTGATAGAGATTGGATCCACACCAACAAATGTGTGCCTTCCTCTTTGTATCAAAAAGTGATGATAGCCCTAAGTAATGGGGAGACAGAAGAAACAAATGCAGACCCACAGCCCTTCATTACATGTGCAGATTTCACAGAAGTAAAATTGTACACTAAAGGGGTGGTTCCACTTAGTGTGCTGAGGAAGCCTAATGAAATAGCCGAAGTCACAGCTGATGAGGAAGTGGCACACCTAAAACACTTGGTGCAAGAAAGTGCTAACCATGAGTACATCATCAAAGACACCAACAATGTCTGGTTGTAGGTAGGAGAATCAAAAAGCTAGGCCATTGGCTTTAGTCAAGTTCTTCACATTGGACATTGATACTATAGTCTATAAAGTCCAGAAAGAAGATAAGGAAGCCACGATACTTGGTCGCGGACATGAACAACATAAAGCCAAATCATTGGCTCTAAGTAAGTACTGTGCACTGGACATTGAGACTAAAGTCCTGGAAATCCAAGAAGAAGAAGCTTTGTAGACAAACTTTGTCTATGAAAAGGAAATAAAGATGTTGAGCTAGGATGGCTTGTGATAGAACAAAAGGAAAGGGTTGTTTCAGAGCAAAAAGAAGCTAAAGGGGAAGCATTGGTAAATACTCAGATCCAAGACCCTTTGGAAGAAGTTAATCTAGGAGAAACTTCAGTACAACAACCTACCTTCATTAGTGCTTGGTTGGAACCCATTGCTAGGGACCAGTTATTGGCTATCTTGAAGCAATATAAGGACTATTTTTCTTGGTCATACAATGATATACCTAGGTTGGACAGGTCATTGGTGGAGCATAGACTTCCAGTCAAGCCAAACTTTAAGCCATACAAGCAAAAACTTAGAAGAATAAGTCCTAAGGTGGTTTAGAAGGTAAAAGAGGAATTGCTAGGCTCTTCAAAGCAGGTTTTATTAGAACAGCCATATATGTTAAGTGGCTATCTAATATTGTGTCAGTGATCAAGAAGAATGGAAAATTGAGGGTATGCATTGACTTCCGAAAGCTGAATTTGGCACTAAATTTGGCAACCCGGATGAGTACCCAATGCCTATAGTTGATTTGTTGGTGGATAGTTCAGCAGAACATAGAATCTTGTCTATGATGGATGGACACTCTGGATACAACCAGATATGTATAGCAGAGAAGGATATTCACAAGACAGCTTTCAGGTGTCCTGGTAATATTGGAACCTTTGAATGGGTTAAAATGCCATTTAGGTTAAAGAATTCTAGAGCAACATATCAAAGGGCAATGAACACTATCTTCCATGATCTCATTGGAGGATACTTGGAATGTTACATTGATGATATTGTTGTCAAATCCCAGTCTATGGAGGTGCATCTAGTCCATCTGACAGCAGCGTTCAAAAGGATGAGAACATTCAAGTTAAAGCTCAATCCACTCAAGTGTGCTTTTGGGGTATCAACTGGAAACTTCTTAGGGTACATAGTGCACAAGAAAGGAATAAAGATTGATCAAAACAAAGCTAAAGCCATCATTGAAGCTAAACCACCATCAAGTAAAAAAGAATTGCAAAAATTTCTTGGTCAGGTTAACTTCCTTCGAAGGTTTATTTCCAATACTGCTGGGAAAACTATAGTTTTTTCTTCTTTGTTGAAGTTAAAAAATAAAAATAAAAAAGAAGAATTTAAGTGGACAGTAGAACATCAAGTTGCTTTTGAAGGAATAAAAGCCTATTTGGCTAAGCCTCCAGTACTGGTGCCACCAAGGAAGGACAGACCCTTGAAGTTATACATTGCTGCAGCTGAAGAATCATTAGGAGTCTTCTTAGCCCAGGACAATGAACAAGGCAGAGAGTAACAATTTATTACCTTAGTAGGTTTTTAAACTATTGTGAATGTAAATACTCAACTGTAGAAAAGTTGTGTTTAGCTTATATTTTGCAGCAATGAAATTAACATATTATCTTTTGCCTACTGTTGTCTTGATAATTGCAACCACAGATTTGGTTAAATATATGTTATCTAGACTTATATTAAGAGGGAGAATTGGCAAACAGATTCTAACTTTGTCAGAATTTCATTTGAAATATGTCCCCCAAAAGGCAGTAAAAGGTCAGGTATTGGCCAACTTCTTAGCCGATCATCCATGTCAAACAGAAAATCAAGAAATAATGGAACTTCACATAGCTGATCTAGAACCATGGCAGATGTGGTTTGATGGATCAAAAGCTAATGGCCTAGTGGGAGTTGGTGTCATAATTAAGTCACCACAAGGGGCAGAAACCACGCATGGTTTCGGGATTGATGAGACCACTTGTTCCAATAATCAAGCTAAGTACGAAGCTTTGGTTTTGGGACTTGAGATACTTATTGGCTTACAGGCTCATGTAGTTGACATATTTAAAGATCCTCAATTGGTAATTAATCAAGTAAAGGGAGTCTTTAAATGTCAAAGTACAAGTCTTTGACCATATTATGTTGTTGCTACACATTTTCTTTCCCAATTTCAAGTGGCAAATGTAAGTTACATCCCAAGATTCTTGAATCACAAGGCCAATGATGTGGCTCAGAAGGCTTCAAATTTCAAAAGAAATTGTTGCACCCAAGTAGATATGTGTCAAGAAACATATCAGAAGCTAGTACCACCTTTAGCAAAGCGAGGAATATTGGTAGAATCTAATCAAAATGACTTAGAAGAACAGGAGGAGACATCCAATCATTCAGTATTTAACTGGTCCTACTTTGAAGGCCAGTAAAAAGCTTAAACTACAGTCAATGCAATTCATAGTGTATGATAATGCTCTTTATAAAAGACGAACAGATGGTCTTCTGTCAGAATGCCTAAGACCAAAAGAGGCATTGACTGCCATGGCTGAGGTGCATGAAGGTATTTGTTGTGCTCATCAGCCTGGTGGTTGCTTCGAAGGCATTCCTATTATTGGCCAACTATCCTCAAGGATTGTATAGAGTATGCAAAGGGTTTCCATGCATGTCAAAAGTATGGCAATATAAGTCTGGTTCCAGTAATTGATCTACATGTAGTAGTAAAGCCTTGGCCATTTAGAGGGCGGGCAATGGACATGATAGGGAAAATTTACCCACCTTCTTCGAAGCAACATTGTTTCATTTTAATGGTCATAGATTACTTTACTAAGTGGGTTTAAGGTAAGCCTTATAAAACTGTAGATCAAACAGAGGTAATTGACTTCATCAAGCAGCTAATCTACAGGTTTGGTATTCCACAGACCATAACTATAGACAATGGGAATGTGTTTGATGGAAAGCTAGTAGAAACTTTTGTAGTAGAATATGGAATTAGCCTTCTCAATTCCACCCCCTATTATGCACAAGCAAATGGTTAGGCAGAGTCATCTAACAAGTCCTTAAAGGAGGGGATACAAAAGGTTGTAGAGGACAATCCCAGGGATTGGCACAACTTGTTGTTAGATGTGTTGTGGGCTTATAGGAGTTCCCAGAAATCAAGTACAGGAGTTACTCCTATGCCTTGTTATATGGGCATGATGCAATGTTGCCTATGGATATCAATATTAAGTCCTTGAGGGTAAAATGCCAAGACCAGCTAAGTACTGATCAATATCTTCAAAGCATGCACTTAGAATTAGAAGGTGTAGATAAAGCCAGAATTTTGGCATTAAATAATATCCTTTTGCAAAAGAAAAAGGCAACCAAAAGCTATAATAAAATGGTTCAACACATCAACTTTGATGAAGGGGACTTGGTTTGGAAAACAATACTTCTAATAGGAATTAAAAGTCACAAGTTTGGGAAATGATCACGTAATTGGGAAGAGCCATACCAAGTCCATAGAGTCTTGCTTGGAGGAGCCTACCATTTGAAAATTTTGAATGGATATGTGCATCCCAAGAAAATTAATGGCAAATATTTGAAACCTTATTATCCAATTGTATGGGAAGCACAAGGAGTTTAGAGATATTGTATGGAAATATTAAGTAGAGAAGGTAAACACTTGTGTAAAATAATGATTTCATTTCACAAAAATTGTAGTACATTATGCCACAAATTGGCCCAAACTTTATTATAATGTTTCAACTGTTCCTTTACAATAAGCACCCTACTCTTGAGTAATGGGAACAACTGAATGGTAGTATTCATCTCCTGCTTGCGGCTTGAAAGCCCTTGGTGTGTAGTGTCTAGTTTCTCTGCATTCTGTTCCAAGGCTAGATTGACTACTACTAGTTCCTTCTCCAATTCTGCATTCCTATACAAGAGTTAAGCCTGAAGTTGTGAGGCAGAGGAGTGTTGTCCCTTGAGCACTAAGACTTCAGAGTGAATGTGGGATACAAACTCCTTGTCTTTTAACAGCTCCTTTTCTGCAACCTTAGCCAGTTGGCAGATATTGACATAGAAGTCAATGGTTGCTACTTGGGTTAAACGGCCTTGAAAGGCAACATTAGTCTGTTTAAGGAACTGGCGGCATTTAAGGAATCCGTTCTTGATGATTGGTTTCTACAAAGCCTCGAATGGAATCCTTGAGAAGATCCTCATCAGCTCTAAACAAGTGCCCAAGTCTACTTAAGGTAGGGAGATGGATTCAATGATAGATGAGCTTTTTATTATCTCCAGCAAGGAGTTAGCTAAATCCAATGGCTCAATGTCACTGCTAGTTAAGAGAGCTAGTGTGGATGTGTCAAACAAGCTTGTCAGCTAGGCTTTGAAAATATCCATATCCTCTTCTGAAAGAAGCATTGCAGAGGGATCACTAGTGGAAGGCAATGCTAAAAATACTGGTACGACAACAAGAGAAGAATATGCCTCAGTAGCTGTGATACCCCTGTTCTGTATTATGTTAATTGGTCCCTAATACATATGTGATTATATGTTTTGATATGATTTTGTATGCCATTATGTGTATATATGTGATTTGGAATTCTATCTGTTCACCGTAGAAATATCTGTTTGAATAATCTGCTTTGGGAGTTAAATTGAGGGCCTTATCGGCCACAGAACCCGAAATTAATTACGTCATTGTGATTGGCATAATTTGTAGAGCCTACGATGAAATTTAATTAGAAATTGATTCTGGACCAGATTAAGTTGATTAAATTAACAAATTAGTGCCCAACTACCCTATATTAAACTATTGTGACTTAGTGGGGCCTTATTATATTCAATTCCCTCTTTGGTTCACCTTGACTGATTCTAACTAAAAGAAAAGGGAGAGAGGGAGTCGGCTAGAGAGGGGGAAAAGAGGAGAGTTGGGTGTTTGGCTCAAATTTGTGTAGAATTGGAGGATTAAACTCAAGAAATTGCTATCGTTTGGAAGATTGAGCCTTGATAATGTGTAATCTTGAGTCTTGATATAGTTTGGAAGATTGCATGAGTTTAATGTGTAATCTTGTGTGTTCAAGGGTTATTTGTGACCAAGAGCATGATTTGAATTAATTTTGTTGAAATTGAGGCTTGATATGTGCATGCATGTAATGAACTCCCATGGAATCATAAATCTAGCATGTAATTTGTAAAATTGTGAAAGATTGGTAGTGTAATCCCACATGCAAGCATGTCTTTGTCAAATTTTATGGGAATGAGCACTAATTGCATTATTTGAAGTGAATGTGAAGTTAAAAGGGGCATGCATGTACAAATCATGGCAGTATAAGTCTTGAATTTTTGAATTTGACCATATTGGAAATGAGTTGTAATATTTTGGGCCATGCATGCAAATAAATCATGAAATTGAGCTTCAAAATGTTGTAATGCAGTGTTTGTACCATGTTAGTGCACATATATATGAATTTTGGGTCAAAATCATGCATTTGGGGCCCTTGAATTTGAGGTTGAAGCTCAAGAACATGTTCTGGATTTTCCAAAAATTTGAGGTTTGCTCGAGCGGGGAAACTGCCGCTCGAGCATAAATTTCGTGCTCGCAGCACTTTTTGCAAAGTTGGTGTCCGCTCGAGCGAGATAATCCACACTCGAGCGGGGAGCTTTCATAGACAGGTCTTCCGCTCGAGCACCCAATTTCACGCTCGAGCGGAAATTTCATGCAACCAGTACTTTTGCAGACCTTAAGGGTCCGCTTGAGTAGGGGAGTCCACGCTCGAGCGGGGACCCTGTTTTCTGAAGTTTTGTTCATGCGTTCTGTGTTTCGTTTTCCGTTCTCTTTCACTCATAAGCACTCTTAGGCATATGTTAAGCATTGTAAATGAGTTAATGGGATAAGAATAAAGCCTAAAGAGGAATATGTGAATTAAGGAACGGATTGAATTGTTGGTGACCCTTTTGTGTTCATGAAATGTGTAAGGTCAAGCTCCGGGGCAAATCCACAAGCCGATCACTGTGAGTAATATCTTAACAAGATATTTGAAATATACTGTTGTCCAATTGTTTACTCATATGGAAGTTTTATAAGTCCATTAATTTGAATGGTGGACGACGATTGCTATGAATGATTGGGCCAAAGGCCGATTGATGCGAATGGTTGGGCCAAAGGCTGATTGATATAAATAATTGGGCCAAAGGCCGATTGATACGAATGATTGGGCCGAAGGCCGATTGACATGAATGATCGGGCCGAAGGCCGATGGATATGAATGATAGACATGGATGATTGGGCCGAAGGCCAATGGATACGAATGATGGATACAAATGATTGGGCCAAAGGCCGATGGATATAAATGATTGGGCCGAAGCCCGTTTGCTGTACTGTTTCAATGATTACTTATATATCTTCCTCATTTGATATTATTCACTGGGCATTCGCTCACGCTTATTCATGTACATGTAGGTGAGCCAAGGGACGTCCAAAACCAGCCCCGATGAACTTGTGAGAAACAGTTTAAGTTTTGATGAGTCAACCCAAACGTCTCACGCACGAGACTGTCTTCGCCTTTGACCTTGTTTATAGTTTTGTTATGATGGCGAATACGTTGGACTACTTTTGTAGATAAGACTTGGGTTTGACTGACTTAAATCTGTATGATCCTGTATGTACAGTGTTTTGTGTTAGTACATATTTTGATGTGAGTTATTAACATATAAATGTTTGGAATGTTATGGTGTGCATTTAAGCACGGCTCTATGGACAAAGTTTCTGAATTGCTTTCGTTTGGCCCCTTTACCTCTGATAAGTTTTGATTTATTTGGTTTAAGGCCGTAGGTAATCACACGATTACTGGCCGGTTATGGCCTTAACCCATAGGGGTGGGTTCGGGTCGTGACAGTAGCATCCATGGTCCTGGCCACCAACAAGACTAAGGAAGTGGGACTGGAGCTGGATGGTAGGGAAAGTATTGATGTGCCACTAGTGCCACCCCTCGAAGTACTAGCTACCACTGGGACAGGAGTGGCAGTAGGGGTACTCTCAAAAGGCAAGGGGTAACCAGGACTCTGGCGGATAAGGAAGCATGTAGAGGTGAGGTAATGGACACCAAGGGCAAACTAAGAGGCTCAGCAGTACTGGGAGATAGAAAGGTGAAAATTATGGGCATATCAAGCCTCGAAGGAATTAAGGAAGAAGCTATAGGGAGTGTAGAGGCATGGATTAGAAGTATTGTTTGTAGGGGCTTTACACTCATTGGAAAGTTGATGTTTGCTTTTCCTTTCCCCTTCAAGGTTTCCAATTTTATGGGGCTCAAAGGTGGTCTTTCAGTTTTTCCCAGAGGAAAAGAAGCTGGCTTTGAATAGAAGAGGGATAGGGTAGTTACTGCTGCATTTTAAAAGAGAGAAGTGTAAGGGCAATGCTAACATAAAGGATATAAGAAACAAAGAGCATCATAAAGGGCTGAAGGAAATTACCAGCATTTGTAGTGGTGGTAGCCAGAGAACTACGAAGGGTTGTTTATCAGCCTTGCTTTTCCTTGCAGCCTCTTTTTCTGTTGCCTTAGCAGTAGCAGCCTCCTCTATTGAAATTTTCTGTTGCCTCTTCTTCACTGATCTCTAGAACACAATGACCTCCTTGGCCTGTTCCTTCTCTACTGCCTTGGCTGCTGCTTCATAAGCAAAATCCGTGACAAGTTTGGCAGTAGGTAAGGCTGGCATTTGTCTCCTTGTGAAGGGAGACTATTCTTCCTCTTCTTCTATAGGAACCCTAGGTGCCTCTTCTACAGGCTCAAGCTTGAATGGGGCCTTTCTTTTCTTTGATTCCTATTATTTGCCCTTTAGAGTGACAAGGGCTTGTGCTCCTTGAGGTGAGACCTCCTGCAAAGCCCTTGTATTAGTAAAAAGAAGCACTGAGGTTAACGAAAATATAAAAGGAAGAAAGAAAAGGCTAAGGAAGAGGTAAAGCATGTACCCTTCTTGGTGGCAGCCTTAGTAATTCTGAGTGAAAGGACTGAAAAGCATTGGTGGAAGCAATGGTGATGCCAACCTCCTTAGTTTTGGCTTGCCCGCCTTGGGATGGCACATCCAGCTCTTTTAATAAATCCAGGGTGGGGGTAGCAAGTTGTACTTCCATGTTGGTTGTCTACCAGTTCTAAAATCTTTTCATAACCATATTGTGGCCAGTGAAGGGCACGAATTCGAAGCTAGAAAAGTCCTTTGCAAACTTGGTCATTGCTTCATCTAGCATGGATTTTGGCACCTTCAAGTTTCTAGCATCAAGATCTGAGTTGGAGTGGCTATTGCGAGGGACAGGGATCCCCTGAGTAAGCCCAAATTGCCTTGCAAATTAGGCAGGACAATAAGCCTTGGCAATACACTTGTAAGCCCTGGAGTTTAGAGTGCCAATAAAGTGCTCCCTTGGGAACAAGATAGAAGCCCACATTTCCTTGTGAGCAGGCCTAGAATAGGTCACATCAGCCAAAAAAGCCTTTAACCATGCTGGCCCCACATTAGCATTGAAGGGGCAAAAGAATGAAGAACGAATGGAGGTTGGCAAATTATGGAAGTAAGAAAAATAATAAGCAAAACTGGAAGGGTACAAAAAGACTCTGGCATACTTCTCTCCATATGTGGTGGGCTCTTACACTAGAAATTTTAAGCAATGGGAATGGAAGTCAGTAAACTAAGCAAAAAGCCAGAGTTAGAGAACCCAAATGGGGCCTCCTTGATTAGGTTCTAGAGGCCTTTCACAAAACTAGGAACAAACCCTATATACACAGCCTAGAACATAAGAAGCCAAGGCTATCCACTTCTTTGAAGCCAGAGCCTTGGCAAGAGGAATGAACTCAGGCATTATTTTTTGGGATGAAGTACAAAAAAGAAATTTACAAAGCCAATAAAGAATGAAAGAAAAGAATTCTCGCCTTGGCAAGAGGAATGAACTCAGGCATTATTTTTTGGGATGAAGTACAAAAAAGAAATTTACAAAGCCAATAAAGAATGAAAGAAAAGAATTCTCGGTCGGTCACAGGACCTTCCTTGTTATTCTCAGCTTCTATGAACTCGCTGTAAGAAGGATTCGAAGCAGTAGTAGAGAAGGAAACCACAAGGTCTAGATAGTTAGGACTAAAGGAGTCACCAATGGGTGGGAGCCCTAGAAGATAGCATATATCAAGAATAGTGGAGGCCATCATACCACACCGAAATTAAAAGAAATTAAAAGCAACATTTCAAAAGCAAAGAGCAGCTAGGATAAAAAAAAGATCCTCAGGAATTATAAACCTGGAAAGTCGAAGGGCATAAAGGATGCAGAGGTCCTCTAGATCTTGTTCTCTAGCCCCAACGACTCTATCATACCATTCCTCTCATTTCATCTTCAATGTGGGCCAGCAACGATGAGGTCGAATGGCCCTCCAACCCCCCTAGTTGAATTTTCCTTCGTAAAAAAGGTAGTGATCCTCCAAGCACGAGTACAAAGAGGGAAGTGCAGCGGGAGCCTCAGTAAAGATAAGGCCAAGGATATACTCTCCTTTTGCATAATGGTGAGGGATGAAGTACCTCCCATCGATTGCACTGTGACCTTCTGGTTCATTATATTTGGCTATCTCTTCGTTTATGCATCTCCTCAAGGCCACTGAGGAACGAAGACATTTGATGACTGGTAGGTTTGTAGAGGAAGAAGTAGCCGTTGGTGAGAGTTGAAGGAAGGATGGAAGGAGTAGGAGCAAGGATAGGAGAATCAAGAGCGAAAAGTAAGCACAGGGGTAAGAAAGAGTGAGAGTAAGAGTTAAAAATTGACAAGTGAATAGGTAAGAGTACGAGAATTAGGGCTTTATACCTTCTTATCTAAGTTGTCCATTTAACCTAAAATGAGTCAAGTAGGTCCAAGCTATTTGGGTTTCATTTAACCCATGTGGATTTAGGGCCCATATTTTAATTTCAAAGTTCTGAAAGCACATTTTTGGGCTTTTTACCAAGAAAATTTCCTTCAAAAGAATATTGTACTAGCTTTCGAGGAAGGAAAGTGTGCTTCAAAATGCTTGACTTGGCTTCGAAATGAATGGGTTACTTTGAAGCTAGTATTTGCTAATATATTAATGAGTTTTGAGATTAAAGGCCTTCATATTAGCAAATACAAAGCATGAAATTGGCAAAGAGAAACCCATATTTTAAAGGTTTTGAAAGTACATTTTTGGACTTTCTACCAAGAAAATTTTCTTCAAAGGAATATTGTACTACCTTTTGAGGAAGGAAAGTGTGCTTCGAAGTACTTGACTTGGCATCAAAATGAATGGGTTACTTTGAAGACAATATTTGCTAATATGTTAATAAGTTTTGAGATTAAAGGCTTACATATTAGCAAATACAAACCATGAAATTGGCAAAGAGAAGCCCATATTTTAATTTCAAAAGCTTTGGAAGCACATTTTTGACTTCCTACCAGGAAAATTTCCTTCAAATGAGTACTCTACTACCTTTTGAAGAAGGAAATTGTGTTTCGAAACACTTGACTATGCTTCGGGATAAATGGGTTACTTCGAAAATAGTATTTGCTAGTACAAGAATGAGTTTGAGGTCATGCATATTGGAAAATGCAAACCATGTAATTAGAAGCAAGAAACCCATATTTTATTGAATAAATAAATGATTACATTGAGGGGCCTATTTGATTACATTCTCAATTTCATAAAAATAAGAAATGGAAAAGGTTACGAGGTCATGGAACTTAGTCCATCAAAACTCAATGAATACATGTTCTCTCTCAAACCTTTCCTCTATCCTATCTAATTGGGGCCTCTCTAGCTGGTGCGCCCTCATTTGATGAAAAAGCTACTGGGCCTTCATCTCAAATTCTGTTTGCTTCAATGCCTGCTCCACCTTATCCATCCCATCCATCCCATCCATATTAGCATCCTCTTCAAATGCTAAATCATGGTTCTTGAAGTCTTTATATTCTTCAAGGAGATTCTCTGCTTTGTATTGGGTTTGAATGCGAGTGGCAGAGATCTCTTCCAACGATTTGCTAGTGGCCAAGGCATTTTTATGCTAGTTGAGCAAGAGAGGGAGTTGGTCCAGGAAGGTATGGAGTTCTATCTAGGCCATTGGATTGAGGGTATGGCTTCGATAGACTATATGACAAGCCCATAGATGGTTCTTGTGAGGGGTGTCATCTCGAAGCACTTCGAAGAATAGGTCAGAGAAGGCAGCAAGCAAGGTTTGGGCTTTGTATTACTGGGAAGAGCTGTAGCACTTGAGCCCTTTAAAGCTTTTGGTAAATGTATTTGAACCCTTTATTTTATTTTGGGAATCTTTGGTGTTGTTGTACCTCAGTTTTGGAGGTGTACAAATTGATTTAAACTTGTTGGGATTGCTCGTTTACGCTTTTTCGCATTGAAAAGTTGTTTGGAAACTTGAAAATCATGTTCTGGGGTCAACACCGGTCTTGGTGGTGTCGACACCTTCTCTTTTGTTTGCCATAAGGGTCGACACCAAAGCTGGGAAGGGTCGACCCTTGTTCTGAATTTGTTCACTGCATTTTGGTGTCGACACCAGCCTTGGTGGTGTCGACACCTTCTCTTCTTGGTTGGCCACAAGGGTCGACACCAATCTGTGGAAGGGTCGACCCTTGTTCTGAAATTGCCCACTGTATTATGGTGTCGACACTAGCCTAGGGAAGGGTCAACACCTGCAGTGCAGTCACACTTAGTGTTCCAGATTTCTTTTTAGGTGTCGACACCTGTGTTGTGAAGGGTCGACACCTGCGACTTTTTCCCAGATTTTTCTCACGGTTTGGACCTACCTTTTTGGGGATATTTTGACTAAATATTTTGAGTTGACTTTGGGGCTTATATCTATTTTTGACCTAGTACTATATAAAGGTTCTCACTTGACCTTTTCTCTCACTTTTTCTTCCCTTTCCTCTCTCCAAACCGTGAAACACCTTCTCTCTCTCTCAAAAGGCACTTTTTACTCAAAGATCCTTAGGTCTACTTGTTTGAAGACCTCTACTCACCTTGTTCCTTTGAGATAAAGTGTAGAGCTTGTCGAGGGCTTCATTGTGATCGGAGCAAAGCTTGGTTTCTCTTCCGTCGACTTTTGGGTTTTTCTTCTCCATTTGAGCTTCGAATTTGAGGTAGGGATTCTCCTTGTTCTTTTACAATGCTCCGTCTATAGATAGACATGTGGTAGTTTTGTATTGCATGAAAACATATCCATTTTGGGTTTGTTTGAAGATCATGAGGGTGAATCTAGGGTTGGTTGTTGGGAAATGGGTTTGTCATCATTGATAGTTCTTTGGGCTAATTGGAGTGTTAATTAGTATGTTATTGTTGAAAGGAGAGAAACCCCTAGTTTATATTTGATTTGGTAAATTAAAAGAGGGGTTTGTTCTTTGGGCTAATACTTATGTATTTTGGGTCTCTAATGGGGTTATTGTTGTTTGTGGTTGATATTTGAGCCTTTTTGGTCAATATTGAGAAAGAGGGAGAAAAACCCTAGTGTAATGTTATGAATTAAATTGCATAATTGGTTCGGAAAGATATGAAAGAATGGCATTGGGTTTTTATTAAATGAAAGGAATAGTATTGTTTTGTTTTGTGAAATGGGAAGAAAAGTGTTTTTGGAATAAGTGATGGAACATGTTGATTTTTGAAAGTGGAAGAATAAGCATGAGTGTTGAATACACATTTTTGGGGGAATTTAATTTATAATTATCACACCTATGGCATTGTTGGGTTTAAGATCTCATGATAGTTGAGTCTTTTAATAGATGTACTAAATACATGCATCTAGAGGTTTTATCCTTGGTCATCAGTGGAGGATGACATTATTGTATTGAATGGTTAGGTATGCATTACATCTGTGTCAATTGAACATTATATGTAATGAAGTGCTAGAAAGCATTCGTAATATTGAGATGATTGGCATCATATACCGCGCTTATAATGAGAGGTACCATTACCTTCCAGCTTGTGTCTAGAGAATGTGGACGAGGTACCATTACCTTCCAGCTTGTATCTGGAGAATGTGGACGGCGTACCATTACCTTCCAGCTTGTGTCTGGAGAATGTTGATTAGATGTCGTTACCTTTCAGCTTGTGTCTGAGGAACTTGACTTATCATTTGTTGTAGGAATTGTATCCTTGGCTTACTGTGCATATAGCCGGTAGAGCAGAGTTTTATTGTTGTTGCTTCAATGTACCTGAGTATATTATGGATTGCGATGGTTATAGTATTGAAGGGCCGAGTTGCCTCATTTATCGATTATACATATTGATGATTGTTATCTCCCTTTATTTAAAGGCATGCATGTATGGTTATGAATGTATTGAGAACAAACCAAAATGCCATTTCAGGATTTGGAAAGTGTGAAGGAAATCGAGTATTTTAAACATATGTTTTGAAAAAAGGTACATCTGTGTATGTATTGAAAATGGAAGGAAGTAGTGGGCTTAGTGAAACTATTTCCTAAGAAGTGTTAATGTTGTGAAAGTTTGGGAACAAAGGGGTAATGAAAAGGAAAGAAAGATGAATCGCTTATAGCGTTGAATGAAATGGCTGTTTTCGAGAAAATATCATACTTATGTATATTTTGTATAAACTGCCACAATACTATTCTAGTATGAGGTTGGGTATTCATGATCATAGCTATCTATAAGTTGTTATTGTTGAGGATCATGTTGAGACCCCTACTGGACTATATGTTCATTCCACGCTATTGAATCTTTTTTAGGTGTTAAGCAGGATGTGCTACAAGAATTGGATCTCCTTATTTTTGGCCACGGCACCTATTTGTGTTGGCGGAATACCATATATGTAAAAGGGTTACACCCTTCTTCTTGAATCTTAAATGATGTAAGCCCAAGGGCAATTTATTTAAATATGCTCAGGTTGTATTTACTTTGCATACGAATGAGAGAATTGCAATTCACTTCTACGAGTTGAATACATGAGTTTGTTTCCGCATGTTATCTCAGAAATTAAATTAAGTTAATGAACTTGGTAATACTTCGAGTAAATAAAAGTGGGGCGTGAAAAGAGCTGGGGCCTAATAGGGGTGAAACGCCGGTCCTCAAAGAAAGTGAGCTTCAATTCCTCAATCTAGTTAGGATTATGAGGAAAGGGAGGTGTAGCTGGGTCCACCCCAACGGAAAGTGAAAACTATGGGTCATTCACACACTCTAGCCAGTCAGAAGAGCAGAGTTTTGCCTTCTTGGCCAAGTGTGAGGGACTCAGTCCTAGAGCTTCGATTGGGTAGGGATTCGTCTGCACTATTTTGGTTGGCAAGGTGGAGGTATACCATGCTGAAAGTAAATTGTCTTCTAGGCAACAAAGGCAGTCAAATGGTACATAGGGGTATATCACTGAGCTGCGAGAAGAAGGAAGAACCAAAGTAGGGTCATCGAATTCAACAAATCTATGGTGAATTTGCTCCCTTAACTGAGGTTGGGTTGGTTTTGGTCAGGCGTTCCAACCAGTAGTTTTGGTGGAGGAGGAGGCAGCCTCATCCCAAGCAGAGACCTTTAGGGCAGATAAAGAGCCTTCGAGGTCCATATGAGCAAGTTTTCATTCTAAAGGTGTATATTCTGCAAAAGCCTTCATAACTTGTATAAATGGAGGAGAATAAGTATGGCTAACAAATGCATGAGTGTTCTTTCAATGTTGGCCATCATTGTCCAAAATCTCTTCATATGCTTGATCAATGAAGGAGAAGGTTTGATTGGCCATCAAGGATGTATCGGTCTCTTTGGTTGCACAGATAGTGAAAGTAAGCTTCAAGCACAAGGGAAAGTTCAATGTTTTAAATGATTTCTTGAAGACAGTTATACTTCCAAAATAATTAATTACCATGCACATCCTAGAATGTGGCAGTAGTGCATCGATCCACTAATATTACCAAGTATTGGTTATATTAGTACAGGGGGTAATGTTGGCCATATATTTTGTATCATCCAATCACAACTTGACACATGGTCCATCAAGGGTAACTTGGGAAATTAGTAAAGGTCTCCAATCTTTAGAGGACACATGGCAAATCATATCAATGGCAATGGATCTGCAAACTATTGGAACAAACAAGGTGACGTAGCTAAACGGTTCTTGAAAATTTAAATCTAAATTCAGGAAGGAAAACTGCAATAAATGGCTTAGTGGAGGCAAAATGCTTGGAGCCATGTCCCATGATCATAGTGGTTACTTCGACAGTTATCATCCACTTCGATAGTTATCAGCCACTTCGACGGTCACTACCAGTGCATATAAATAAAGGGGAAAGCTGATAATGGAGGCCCCAGAACCAGATCTAGAAACCGGTTTATTTTACTTTATTTTTCCAGTTCTTTATTTTCCCAGTCATTTACTTTCCAATTCTTTACTTTCTCGCACTGCAGTTCAATTTCTTAAGAGTAGTTCTAGGTTAGTCTGTTCGTTGCTATAATCCCCTTCAAAGCTGTGGAAGTGTGAAGGTACTATTATGAACATTTGTTTACTTAATGAAATATAAATTCTAACATTATTCTCTTCCTCCTTCTTTTACTTTTTTGATTAACTTTTCTGAATTTTCTCCTAAAACAAATCACCAGTAAAAGTCCTCTTCATTGAGGTTAAAAGAACTTCGAAGCAATTGTCTGATTAATTGGTAGGCATTTACTATTTCTGTAAGGACTTATTGATCCTTGCTGGTACGCTCTAATTACATATTTAACCTTTGAAAGCCAAAAAAGCCAACAAGAACGTATGGCTACCCTAGGAGAATTAAAAACTAGTTTAGTAAACATGTTTTGAGATTGTAAGTGATAAAATCCCCTGTTGTATTAAAGACATGATTTTGTAATTATTAGATATCTATACATATCTTTTGTATTACTTATTCTTTATTTTCTAGTTGACTCATGTAGACCTTGTGTGTAGACCTTGTGTTAATACCTTGTTAAAATCTGTCAAAATGTTAGTTTTGCTATCTAAGGTGGTTGGACTTTAAAGGGAAGCTATATTGACTCTTTCGACGTTCCTACAATTTTACTTGGTTATTAACCAAAGGACTCATTAGTGTGTTTCCTATTCTTGTAACCTTAGATAAACCATGTATTTATTTGTTAATCTATTCCTTGATGTTCCTGATTTTTGGAATGTCACACCCTATCTCTGCGACTGATTGCCATTCACTACCCTAGCCATCATGATCGCAACCCATCAATCTCGACATCGCTGTCACCTTCTCTTCTTGTTCTTGTTCTTGTTCTTGTTCTTCTTTCCAGCTCCTTTTGTTTCTCTCTATCTCTCTATTTTCATGATGTTGGAAGGGTGCAAGGCTGAGAAGCAAGACAGAAGGGGAGTGCGAAGATGTGGATCGCGATGGGTAAGGGGTGACTACAAGAAGCGATGAGGAAGGAGAGAAGAGAGGGGGCAGCGAGAGACGACAGTGGAGGGAGAAATTGTTGAATCACTAGTGAGGTTTGGCCCCCGATGTCACGACCCAAATCTGCCCTTAAAAGTTTGGACATGACCGGCCTGACCTTAGGCCTCAACTTTGTTATCTTAAGTTTTACTCAATATTGGAGCCTGAACGAAAGAAAAATAATAGTAGAATAAAACATTCATTGAGATGTGTCTAAATGTCATGATCTTAATGCATTACCATACATAAGTACTTAACATTCCATACACCATTCATATTCACTGAATTTGTAAAAGGGTAACAACCCAAAAGTTAAGTATTGACAATATATATATATATATATATCTATTTCCCCAAATACCGATAAAACATGCCATCATATGGATTTCCCAAAAATAAAACAAAAGAGTCACTTCGGGTGACTCAGCAAAACAAGTCCAGCAAAAGGCTCCTAGGCTAACCTAAGGTTGTCCCGAGGGCTGATTACCTACAAAACATCCATAAAAATGGAGTGAGCAAGGCTCAGTGAATGATAGCAACACAAATAGATTAAGAGTACGAGCATAATTTAGCAGCGCATATTCAAAAATCACAAGTTGGTCTTAATCTTATTTCCTTTCCTGAATAGCCTCGGGCCCACATAAGACAGAACGGCCTTATGCCCATGATGATAGAAAAACGGCCTTAGGCCCAACGGAATATAAAACAGCCTTAGGCCCATTATTAGAGCAAAACAGCCTTAGGCCCAATAAAATACAAAATAGCCTTAGGCCCATTATAATAGCACAACAGAACGACCTCGGGTCCATATCCCATATGCCAATGTTCAATCATTCCAATTGCTCTATCAAACATAACTCATATAACATAAGTTTTTTACTAAAAGAGTGAATTAAGTATTGCATAACATATATGAATACAAGAAATATGCCATTGTACTACTATCACTCACTATGATGCGGATGAACAATGGTCCCCTCCTGTATGTGCCCTACACGTGGCACACAACTCGTAAGTACATCACTTTTCCTTTGTTTCCTTTTATTTCTCAAATGTTCGATTCACTAAGTTCCATGTAATTAAATGCATTATAGAAACATCGAATGGACATATTAACACATTCTGAGGGTCAAACAGAGTGAAAGAAATGAACAGAATTCTCCAGCTTTACAGTGTAGATTAGTCCTTCACCCCTGTTTTCCGCACGTGTAGCTATGAGCCTTGCACTTGCAGTTGTGCCTCCCGCACGTGCAGCCATGACCCCCGCACGTGTAGTCGTATACTCTGTTTTGGGCAGTCCGAAACTTAGACAAAAATTCAATTGACCAAACACATTGCAAGGTGCAAAATAGGGAAAATTAGCTAAATATCATGATATATCATCACAATAAACATGAATCACAAGCATAATTAGTTCATAACCCTTTTTAAATTCATATATACATCCCAAATCTTTTATGTTTTCATCCATACTTGGTTTATCACAATATATATCTATAAACATTAAGATGCATGTGTGAGCTCAAAACATTTAAAACTAAAGAATAAGAGGTAATTCTTCTCAACATAGCTCAAAACAACCTAAAACACAAGGATCATCCTTCAAATCAACCAACTACCACTGTAGACACCCCATTTTTGACCGTCCTCAAGACTTGGACGTCATCGTTTGAACACTCGATGATTATCCATGTTCGTGTTCGTCTTGAGTTCTCGGAGGTTTCGGCTGCGTGCCTTGCTTCAAGACCTCTCGACTTATTTGTTTTGTGCTTGGTTGTGGACCAAGCACTTAGGTTTTTGCCTCCGAAGGTAGGAAATGGCTTGTTGGCCACCCCCACACCCCACTGGCCTTGGCATGTTGCCACTGGCCCTGTTTTATTGCTACCAGCCAAAAGTGTTGGCCGGTCGGCAATGTTCTTGGTCGGCCGGCCATTATTTTGGTCGATCGGTCACTTTTTCTGGCCGAAACCTTTTCTTTACCTTTTTTTAGGCATTATGCATGCTAGCTGTGCCAGCTGGTAAGCACAGACCCTGCCCTCCATACACGTGTATGGAGGATTTGCACCCTTGTTTTAGCTTCTTGAGGAAGCTTGAACCTTTTGAACCTTTGTTTTAGCTTCTTGAGGAAGCTTGAACCTTTTGAACCCTTGTTTTAGCTTCTTGAGGAAGCTTGAACCTTTTGAACCTTTGTTTTAGCTTCTTGAGGAACCTTGAACCTCTTGAACCTTTGCCCTAGCTTCTCCAAGAAGCTCAAACCCTCTTGTTTCTCCATAAGAGAGGCCTTCCCTCTCCTTTAGAGAGGTTGAAAAAAATTGTCTAAGGCACAAGGGTTGTATCTCTCTCTATATCTCTATATTTAGGCTTAGAAAGTGTTGGTTCTTGACCCCTTTGCATCACAACTCTTAAGCACACACCTCCACCATTGTTCTAAGGTTCTTGGAGGGTCTTGAGAGGTCCCAAAGGGCTGGTTTTTGGTCCAAGAAGCTACTGTCTTTGCTGAGCTACAAGGGTAACTCATTTCCCCTCTTTTAAGCATTATCTTGATCCTTCTCTTAGCCTTATTTGCATACATTTTTGAGCTTTGGTGTAAACTAAAAAAAAGTCTTATTTTGAGGTCCTTAACATGTTTGTTTAAGATTATTTTTCTGTTGGGGGTCATCTACCCCCTTACATGCTTCATTTTACCTTGTTTTGAGCCATGCCTTAGAGCATTTGTGTTGGCCTTTGTTTGGCCTTTTAGCCACTGAAATCTAGTGGATTTTCAGTAGCTAGCATGTTGTTTTGAGTGCCAAAGTCAGAGAGGGGTGACCCTCTCTCTCCTTGTTTTGTTTTCTAGCATTTTTGGCCTTACAAAAGAGCCCTTATTTGCATGCTTCCAAGCCATGTTTCAGGACATTTTTGATGAGTTTTAGGACCTGCATAGGCTCTGTCTAGAGCTTGTTTTGCCATATTGGATGTCCATCTTGCATGTGTAGAATAACGCTCTTCATAGCATATCAAAGGAGCATCTCATTCTTGCATGCATTAACCATGTTTCAATGGGTTTTTGGGCTTATTTGGCATAGCATACCTCTGAATTTTTCTTGTTTAGTGGCCTTTTGATTGCCTCATATGCTTGTAGTGCAAATCCTCTTTACTAGCCTACATTGCATGCTATTTTGGCCTTTGATTCTAGCACTTTTTGGCCATGTTCTAAACTATTTTTATTCATGGTTTCGGCTGCCTTAGCTCTGTTTTGAGGTCCCATGGTCGAATGATGCTTTCCATGCATGCTTGTAGTGTAATAGCCATGCCTAGCTTTGAGTTTTGAAGCCTATTGCATGCTTATATTGAGGTGTTTGCATGTTTTAGTATCATTGTGTATGATATTTCAGAGCTTATTCATTTGCCATCTTCCCATGTTTATCACTCTTTAAGCGCATTTGAGAGTTGTGCTTGTATGCCCCATTTATGAGCCATTGCATGAGCTTCATTTTTGCGCACTTCAAGACATCATCTTAGACCATTTTGCCACTGTTTTGGGCCTGTATAAGGACTGTTTGGGGCTGGTTTGGTCATTTATGCATTGCTTTGCATACCTCTAGTGTAATGTATTTCACTAGTTTCGGTATTTGAGCCATCCAACATGTATTGTGTGAGTTGTTTGCATGATTCGGGACCATCTTGTATGCCATTTCAGAGCTGGAACTTGTGCTATGGTATGCCATATTTTATCCTTCCAATGCTCTTGTAGAGTTGTGCTTTGTGCCCTAGACTCGGAGCCATTGCACCTTGCATGTTTGTGCGTGTGTTGTTGCCTCATTTTCATCATGATTGGCCACTGATTTGAGTGTGGCTGAGGCCCATTCATTTTAGTTTAAGTCCATCTTACATTGTATATGCCATATAGTCCATGTTGTTGCATGATTGACCATTGCATTGTGTATGCCTTGATCGTCTCATTGATAGTCTTCATATGTGCATTGTGTATGCCATTCTTAGTTCATAGCATTGTGTATGCTAGTCGCACCCTTGCATGTCATCCTTTGCATGTTTGCATCATTTAGTCACATTGCATGTAGGTTTCATGCTAGAGTAGCATTTATACCATGCACTGTTTGTTGCATTGTGTTTGGAATAGGAGTTAGTCCAAACACGGGAAATGAGGGACGTTTCGTACTCAAAGTGACGAAACGTGCCTCGATTCCCGGTCGCCGACACTCTTGATGACACATGATGGAGTTTAGGCATTTACGTGTTCATATGCGTATTCATTCTATATTAAGTTGTGCAATTCGGTTCCTTGGCCATCATGCATCGAGATGCGTGATTGGTGGCCTAAGGGTCGAGAGCCATACTCCCTTGAGTTCATAGCATGATAGGGAGGGTGGTCGTGCATACATTTGGCTTGTAAATTCCATGCCATGCACTGTCTGTCCTCTGTTGCAGCAAAACCAGTGTTCTGCAGGAAGAAATGGCCGGTCGGCCACTTTCAGTGCCGGCCGACTACCAGTATCCAGCCGATGGCCCCATCTTTGGTCGATGACCATCCTCCCATGGCCAGTAGTCCTGTCTCCTGGCCGGTGACCTTCCACAATGCTCAGGGAGTGGTTCAGAAGCAACCCTGGGACTTGCGCAACTTTCAAGGGCATGAAACAGTGCAAACAGAGGTAACAGTTGGCATGGCAATGGATTTCCGAGCAAGGCGAATCGAGCATGCATTATCCAATCATTTCGAAGCAGAGCTGCTTCGGCCTCTTTAATTTCATACTTATATTGTTTTGTAATTAATTTGTTAATTAATTAAGGGCTTTGTAATATTTAATTAGCTAGGGTAGTTGATTAATTATTCGGTCTGTATTATTTATTCAGAACCTCCGTCGAGAGGGAGAATTTGTAATAAGTGTGTGTGCGTGTGTGAATGTCTTCCAACCCCACGTCTTTCTCCCTTTTACTTACCTGCTTTTGATGGTTAGTTTTAGGTCATGTTTCGATTAGCATACCTTATGTTAGCATGTTTGCATACATTCATTCGTATTGCATGCATCGGGCTCAGCGCATCATACTAATTGCATAGCATTTCAATTCCAACTTGAATACGTGTATCGAGTTGCCGCATTTCACATACCATTCTTAGAATAGCCGAGCCTATTTTAGTTGCATTTTGCATGTGTTACATTAGCCATCTTAACATGAACTAGGATCATGCATGATTCCTAACTAGTTTCTTGTTTTGGTTCGGAGTACTCGGTAAGTGTTTATGCTTTAGCATCCTTGCATGCATGTGAGTGACTGTCATGATAGCATGCTCACCATGAGGTTATGTGCTTATGTGATATAACTGCCTGAATGCCTGTGGGTGAAGGTTGGGTTGCTTGAATTGGAATAATTCTTTGAAACCCGTGTTTTAGCCTACTTGCGAGTAGCAAACTTCAATCCATTTTCAAAACAAACGGATATGCGATGCTTTGTTCCAACTTAGGCAATCTAGTCTATACTTGTATGTTGTGCACATCACATAGTAATTCTAGGCTAATAAACTGGGATAAGAACGCATATGTTTTCAAAAACAAGATATCATGCTTAGTAGTGGCCAATCTTTGATCGGGCGAACGGGGGTGCTCATGAAATGACCTTCCCCAATCGTACCCAAGTTCCCGAGCCGAGGCAACTTTGGTGATGACGGACACATGGCCTTAGGCACGAGTCAGGGTTTCCTAAATTTTCCCAAAATAAAATATTTAGGTGGCGACTCTGTATCTGGCAAAGCAGTCCATGTTTGGCACTTCTTTCTAAAATCAGTTTTTCAAAACGATTTGCCGGATTTGGACTCTGGTGATTTATCGGTCTCGCATTACACTTTGTGAGATTAGATTCAGAACCGTGACATCGAGTCCGAACTGTAGTGAGCCCAAATGAACAAAACGGGATTTCTCCCGGGACATTTGGGGACGTCTACAACCACAAGCAAGACTCTTGTTGTAAACCCTAGCTAACATGAATGTAAAAATTTCCTTCTCAAATCAATTAGAGAGAGAGAGGTTAGGACATTCTAGTTAAATTATACATACCTTGAACTCTAGTCTCAAAAACTCTTCTCAATTTCTTCAATCCTCCCTATTGTTGAAGCCTCATCTCTTTCCTCTTCTTCTCTAGCACCCTTTCTCACTCTCTCAGAAGATATTTTGTTTTTGATACTAAGTCATCCAAGACACTTATATCTATCTAGGTATAAGTTTTAAGAGTATTGAACCTAAATTTTTCCAATTAATTCATTACGAGTCAAATTTTTACAAAACTTGATATTATGTCCTAAAAATCATGTTGATCATAATTATAAAGTCGATTTCGGGTTATCACACCCCTAAGGCTTTCAATTTCAAATCCAAATGTCTTAATTTTAACAGATTTTCTCCAATAACCAACAGATAGAATGTCATAATTAAATAATTCATGAATGTAAGCACAACTCCACATGGAATTTCACATTATACATGTAATTACTCATATAACTAGGGATGTAAAGCATATAAGAAGGTCGGGTTATTACACCGGAGGTGGCAAAAATGGCAAAGGGCTTGTTGGGATGGAAATGTGGGTTACCGGAGACGGTTATAATGATGGTGGCCGGTAGAGAATGTGGGAAAATATGGGTGTACTGAGAAATTAGGAATAGAGTTTTAGAGGATTTTTGGTAATTTTAAAGGGTTAAAAATGTAATAATATTCTTTTGAAAAATTAGGGTGTAATGAGCTCTTTTTGTTGTGTAAATAGAAATTTTCATTTAAAAAATATTAAATTCATTAATACTTTTATTCAATATTTTCTATATTAGTGAAGTAACAATCCCGCTAGGCAGCTCGAATAACTTGTGGCTCGAATGGCTCAAGGTGCCAAAACGATTTTTTCTTTTCTTTTCTTTTCTTTTTCCTTTCTAACTTTTCTATATGTTTTCTCTCTGAAACAAAGAAAAGGAGAACACACACACACACACAGAGAAAGAGAGAGAGAGGGGGGAACAGAGAGAGAGAAGATAGGAGAATAGAGAAAGAGAGAGCCATCACTGTCGTAAACCCCTCCACCCACCGGCGCCGCCATCACCGTTGCCCATCACAACCCTCCTCTATGTGTATACACAGATCTGTGTACACACATATAGATTGTAGACACCCCATTTTTGACCGACCTTAAGACTCAGACGTCATCGATTGAGCACTCGATGATTGTGCATGTTTGTGCTCATTTTGAGTTTCCGGAGCCTTCGGCTGAGCGTCTTGTCTCGAGACCTCTTAACTTTCTCCTCTCGGCTTGGTTTTTGGACCATGCCTTGTTGCCTTTGCCTAGAGGAAGACAGAGGCCTATAGGCCACTTTTTGTATTCGTAGACTACCTTCCCCTCTCGTAGGCCACTTTTTGTACCCGTAGACTAATTTTCGGGGCTTTCGGCTGAGTGCCTCACCTTGCGGACTCTTGTCTTGCTTCCTTTTTGGTTTGTGTTTGAACCAAACCTTGCCTAGAGAGTGGAACAGGGGTGTAGACCAATTTCTCCCCCTGTAGACCACTTTTTTGTCCCTGTAGACCACTTTAGGTGGTCAACTAGCTAGGGTGGGTGGTTTGTGGAAAGTGGTCGGCAGCCTGCCACCACCTTCCCCTCTCCCTGCAGACCTTCTCTTCCCCTTGCTGACCAGTTTTTGCTCTTGTAGACCACTTTTTCTGGTCAGTCAACTAGTGGAAGTGGTCGGCTAACCACTTTAACTGGTCGACAGCCATCTTGTATTTTCTACAGATATTTTCCTTGCCAGCTGTGCCAGCTGTTGGGCACAGAAGGCATCCTCCATACACGATGGAGGGATTGCTTCAAGTCTCTAGCTTGTTCAACAAGCTTGAGACTTGAAATTCTGTAAGAGGGAGGCTCTCTCTCCTTTTCCAGGGCTCAGAAAATTTTCATAGCGGTATACATATCCTTCTCTCTAAATTGCTCCCTCTCTCTCTATATTTGTATTGTTTTGTGCTCAAAAGTGCCATTTCTTCACACTTTTGCACACAAACACATAGTGAAACACCTTCACTCTTGGGCTGAGGTTCTTGGAGGTTTGTTTGAAGCTCAAAAGCTTGGTTTTCATCTCTGAAGTTGTTGCTTTGAAGTGGTTCTTCAAGGGTGAGTCTTCATCCTTTTTAAAGCTTTGTTTATATTGCTTATTTGGCCCTATTTGCATGCTTCTTTTGGATTAACTTTAAACTGCAAAAAGCTTCATTTTCAAGTGCTTAAAGTGTTTGTTTGAGACCTCTTTGGTGTTGGGGGTGGTCTACCCCCTTTTGTGCCTTATTTGGCCTTGTTTTGAGCCATCTCTTTTAGGCCTTTGGATCACCTTTGTTTGGCCTCTTCACCACTGAATTCCAAAGGAATTTCAGTGGTGGAAAGTGTGTTTTAGGACCCAAAACAGGTGGGGGTGGCCCCCCTCCCTTTTTGTATCTTGTGTGCTTGTGTTGATGGCTCACCAAGTTAGCATGTTCTTCTACCTCCTTGAGGCTCCATTTCAGCATGTCTTAGGCCTTGTTTTGCCATGATATAGTTCTGTTTTGGGTTGGTTTGGTTACCTCTTGCATGCTTCATACCCTTGTAGTGCAATCCTCCTTATAGCCTTAACATGCATCATGCTTTGGACCATCATTCTAGCATGTTTTTGGCTCCACTCCAGCAAGCTTATACTCAAGTTTTTCCATGCTTAAGCTCTATTCTAAGTGTTTTTGGTCATGCATGCCTTGCTTTGTATAGCCATAGTGCAATCTTGCTCGCTAGCTTGGTATTTTGAGTCCAATAACCTGCATTGCTTGGGCTATTTACATGATTTAGCATCATTTGATATATGATTTCAGTGCATGAAATGTGGTCATACTCTCCCATGCTTCACTCTTTCAATGCTTTTGAAAGGTTATGCTTTGTGCCTCAATCATGAGCCAATTTGTATGCTAGCTTGCCTAAGCCTTTGGGCTACCATCTCAATGTGTTTTTGGTGTTATTTTACCATGTTACAACTCTGATTTTTGTTGGTAAAGTCATCTCATGCTTGGTTTTGGTAGGTGTAGTGTAATCCTTCTCATTGGCCTTGCATGCATCATGCTTTATGTCTCCCATTCTAGCATATGTTGGCTATGTTCAAGCATGTTTCTAGCATTTTTTTGACCTACCTTGGGACTATTTTGAGTCATCTTAGCCCTTTGGGGCTTGCTTGATATGGCTATGGTGCAAGTGCCTTTGCTAGCCTTAAGCTTTGAGCCTCTTAGCATGCCTCATTTGCGATATGTGCATGTTTTGGCATCATTTGGCATGTTATTTTAGAGCATATAGTGTTGCCACACTTTCATGTTTTTCACTCTTTAGGTGCTCTTGAGAGTTAACCTTTATGCCTAGTTCATGGGCCAATGCATGAGCATGCATTTTCTTGCTTTTAATGCTAGCATTTCAGAGCATCTCAACCACTGTTTTGGCATGCATGAGATCAATTTAGGGTTGGTTTGGTCCACTGGGTATTGCATTACATAGCCCTTGTGTTGTGTCCCTCACTAGTTTCAATGCTCAAGGACTCTAACTTGCCATGCTCATGTTGTTTGCATGTTGTTACATCGCATGTTGTGCCATCACATGTTGTTTGCATGTTGTTGCATTGCATTGTGTTTGGATCAGACGTTAATCCAAACACGAGAAACGAGGAGCGTTTCATACTTGAAGTGATGAAACGTGCCTCATTTCTCAGTCGCCGACCCTCTTGATCATGCATGATAGAGGCGGAGGCTCTTATGTGTTATTTGTGCATTCATTGACATTGACTTGTGCAATCTCGGCTTCTCGGCCATCGTGCATTGCGATGCTTGGTTAGCGGCTCGAGAGTCGAGAACCGCACTCCCTTGAGGTTGAGAAATGATAGGGAGGGTGGTTGTGCACACATATCTTGCAAATACACTGCTATGCCCCTTTTTGTTCTCTGTTGAAGCAAAATTGGAGTTTGGCAGATTTTCTGGTCAGCAGACTAGTAAAAGTGGTCGACCAACCATTTTTCTGATCTACAGGTGGTCTACACCACCCTTTTTTGGTCGGCAGCCCACCAGGAGGTCCCCATGTTGGAGAAAAGGCATTCTGGAGATAGTGCAATTTTCAGAGATCAAACCAAATGCAAACAGAGGCAATTGTGGGCATGGTAATGGATTTCCGAGCGAAACCGACCGAGCATGCACCGTTCATTATTTCGAGGCAGAACTGTGGCTGCCTAATTTAGCTTTTTTTTCTTACTTAGTTGGTTTTGTAACTTAATTAATTTGATTAATTAGTTAAAATGATGTAATAATTAGTTGTAGCTAGTTATTCAATTTGCTTGTGTAATAATTAGTCTAATTAGATTATTAGATTAATTAAGTAGTTTAAGTAGCTTAGCTTAGAATAGCTTAGCTTTCATTCGGACCCTCCGTCAAGAGGGCACAATGTTGTAATAAGGGTGCGTGTGTGTGTGCCTGTCTTCCAACCCCCATTTCTTTCTCCCTTTTACTTATCAGCCTTCAGTGGTTAGTTTTAGGGCATGTTTCAATTAGCATACTTATTCTTCGCATGCGTACATCATTCATTCGTCTTACATGCACCAGGCTCGGCGCATCATACAAACTGCATTGTCTTTCAATACTTACTTAAATACGTGTTTCAAAGCATGTTATCGAGTGTTGCATTCCTATGCCATCTTAGATAGCCGAGCCCACCTAGTTGCATTTTTGCATGTGTTGCATTAGGCATCTTAACATAGCTAGGGTCATGCATGATTACTAACTAGCTTCTGTTTTGGCTCGGAGTACACTGTGAGTGTTTATGCTTTAGCATCCTTGCATGTGTGTAAGTGACTGCCATGATAGCATGCTTGCCATGAGGCTATGTGCTTATATGTTTAATTGTATAAATGCCTGTGGGTGAAGGCTCGATTGCTTGAATTGGAACAATTCATTGAAATGTGAGTTTTAAGCCCACTTGAAGTGGCAAATCATCATGTTTTAAGCCCAATTGAGAGTCACAAATCCGCGACTTAGCCTACTTGCGAGTAGCAACTTCCAAACCATTTTCGAAAAACAAACATAAGATGTTTTGTACCAATTCTTGCGATTGACTCTATGCTTGTATGCTGTGCGCATCACATAGTAATTCTAAATTAATAACCGGAATAAGAACACATGTGTTTTCAAAAACAATATATCATGATTAGTAGAGGCCGATCCTTTGATCGGGCGAGCGGGGTTGCTCCTTTCATGACCTTCCCCCCTCGTACCCAAGTTCCCGAGCCGATGCAACTTTGGTGATGACGGACAGATGGCCTTAGGCCCGAGTCAGGGTTTCCTAAATTTCCCAAAATAAAATATTTAGGTGGCGACTCTGAAATCTGGGAAAGCAGTCCATGTGTTGGCACTTCTTGATTAAAATCGATTTTCCAAAACGATTTGCCGAATTTGGACTCTTTGGTGATTTATCAGTCTTACATTACACTTTGTGAAATTAGATTCAGAACCGTGATAGGAGTCCGAACTGTAGTAGCTATGAACCCAATTCGTGCCCTCTCCGAAAGGGGGTGCGCAGAGCAAGTTCGGGCGGTCTACATAGATCTGTGTGTATACACATATAGATTTGTGTATATATCTCTCTCTATTCCCCTTCTCTTCTTTTCTTCTTATTTCTCCCTCCCCTTCCCTCTTCCCTCTTCTCTCTGTTCCCCCTCTCTTTTTTCTCCCGCCTCTTTGTTTCAGAGAGAAAAGAGAGGGGGGGAAAATGGCCAAAGCGACGTCATTTTGGCATTCGAACCACTAGAGCCTCCAAAATTTTGAGCTACGAAGCAATTTTGGTAAAGTAATTAGAATCATTTATTACTTTCTTATTATGTACATATGTTGACAAGAACTTTTCTTGAGAGGGAGAGGTGACAATCAATGGTCCAAAATAAAAGAGTATCTCCAACATACATTACAAAGTCAGGACCAGTAGCGACTCAATTTTTGAGATGGATCATGGAGAGGTGGCAATCAATCGTGGTGTTTTTGTTTTCATTTTATATGTTATTGAAGACAAAAAAAATCTGAATTATTTTCATTTTGTGTAAAACCAATTTTTAAAAATAACCTTTTGGTGTTTCATAAAAATGGGTTGTTTTCAAAATATTTCAACAAACAAATTGTGCTTTTCAAAAAAAAAAAAACAAAAACACATGCAAACTGCATCTAAATTATTTACTGACATCACTCTTGATTCCATTTCAAGGAGCAATAAAAAGGCTTGGAATTCCAAGATATAGAGGTATCACGTTTTTGAGAGACTAATAAAAAAAAGAAAAATAACCAATGAGTCTTATTTTGTTCTTACGATTACTAATGAGTTCTATCAAGTTTCAATATGGACAATTAACTTCTATTTGTGATAAAAGATTCCCAAAAGATTTATTGCTCCATAATGGTGTGTCTTATCCCAATTTTACCCTTTTTATTTAATATGAACAACAATTTTATAAATAATTTTAACTTAATTCAAATTTAAAATTTCAATTGCAAAAATTATTAATCTTATACTTATAATTTTGTTTATGAAAATCATTTAATTTGAAAAATTAAAAATAATTTAATTATAAAATTTCTAATAAATTTAAATTACTTATGAAATTTTTTGTTCAGATTTTAATGAAAAAGATAAAATGAAAATAAAATATACCATTATGAATCATCGAGTTTATTTATAAAAATTTATAAATAAAAAAAATATTTATTTTTTAATATTGAAATTTGATATAACTCAATAATAATTTTCAAAACAAAATAGAATTTATTGATAATTTTTTCATTGTGATTTATGATTTTTTAAAGATAATATCATAATTTTTACAACTAAAAAATATTATTTTACTTAGATCAAAAATATTTACACACCATTAATACTCTCAGTACACACCATTCATAAATTAAATTTATATTCCAATAATATCTTAATGAAATGACCATAAAGGACAACATGGAGTATATTCTACCCATTAAAAAATTTCATATTTAAAAAAACAAAATACTTTTCACACACCATCATCCCTATAGGGTTTTGGGTTTCTTCATCATCTTTACCATTAACGTACACTCATGATATCATTCATTATCAATTAGCTCACTTCATTATTTGCTCCATTATACATATTTTTCAAACTCAAAACATTATTGTCTTTGAAGATTTAGGATTTAAGAACATTGAAATCAATTTGTTTTAAAGATTTGCACACCATGGATGACATTGAGATGGTTGGTTCCTATATAAATATTGAAAACGTTGATTTGAACATTAAAAATGTTAGTTTATGACTTTACTTTTTTGTTTTTTTGTTTATCTCATTCATATGTTCAAAAGATGAGTTTGTTCGTCATGTTCGGATTATCATAGTTAAATTTTTACACAATGTTCGATTATTTATATTTGAACAACACAATTTTGTTCAAATTATTTAGATTGATCAAATATTAAATGTTCATACATATAAAAAAAAAATTAACATTTTAAGTTAGTTCAGGTAAAATAAATTAAACTTTTATTCATTGTTTATATATAAATTTGTAAACACATTAAGTTTGTTCAACTCTATATTCTTGAACATGACTAATTTGATGAATTTGTAAAAAAATTTACAAAATTCTATTCCCACCTAATGTAGCAATGTTGAAGCTAATTGTGAGAATGGAAGGTGTGAATCAAGGGTGAGAATATCAATTTGAAACAATGACGAAAGACTATAGTTCAACACTGACAATGAAGATCAACACCGGCAAAAATGGCGGCCAAATGAAACTGTGATAGCCAAGCATGCATAATACGTTCGTGCATCAATTTTAGCTGGAAAATTTTTCATTTCATGGGCATAATGCATATGATATGTTTGCTATGATAGGACTTGGGATTCGTTGAGTTTGAGTAGGATGCCTTACTAATTTTCAAGAACTCAAATATGAAACCAAAGGATGGAAAACTAAGCATACAACGAAAAGTTAGGCAAGTTATTTGAATTGGAAAATTGAATGTCGATATTTGAATTGAAACTCAACCCTCCTTCATATTTTGATATAATAACCTAGCTAGAAATTCATTTGAACTAAGTTCTAGGAAGATTTAAGTGAAAGAAACTGGAAAAGTTGGAACCTAAGAAAGAATTTAAAGATGTGTTTGAAAATTTATATTTTTGAATTGATTTCATGTTAGATTTGAGTAACATAAGTATTATGCTGTGAGTTTATATCATTTTTTCATATCTAGGAGCCTTAGAATCATGTTTTTGAAATTGGAAGTGATGAGAAAAAGAGAAATTTAGAAAATATATGGGAATTGAATCAAATCACATCTTTAATTGTTTTGACCTCAAAATCAATGCATAAAAATGAGTTTCTATTAGTCTTCCATCATATTTCCATGCATTCAAATGTTATGAATCAAGTTTTGGGTTTTGAAAGTGAGAAAAATAGATTTTGGAGGCCAAGAACAGCCCAGCCTCAATCCTGTCCAATTCTCCTGCACATGCGGCATGATACACAGTACGTGCGGCCAGCCCTCCACACATGCGGAATTGGTCCCCACACATGCGGAAACCCCTATCTAGAAACCAACTTTGAGACTGAAATAATTGCACGTACGGCCAAGGTTCCGCGTGTACGGCCCTGTGTCCCGTACGCACAGAATGCGAGGCATTTTCCCATTTGGTTTTCTTTTCGATTTCTTCAACCCTCAGGCACCCTTATACATGTTTTGAACCTAATCAAAAGTTGAACACAACTAGAAACCAACTTAAATCATGTTTAATTAGGAAAGAAAAAGTAAAGTTTAAATAGTTTAACTAATAAGTCCTTACTTTATCGATATTTGTATTATTTTATGTAGGCCGAGGCCATTAAAGTGTAAAGCCAAGCACGAGCCATCTGTGAGTAATATTATTGTAACATTATGCTCATAAATTGGTTTTAAAAACTTGATGCTATGCTATGGATTATGGAATCTTTATTTTAATTTTTAATGAATGAATGTTGTCTATTTTGTTTAAAGTTATGATGGCATCCTTAGATAGTCCTAGTCATTGGGGGACAGTCTAAATATATCATGACCATATTTGAGCTCCACCACCACCCAAGTGTGGAATATCTAATCTTACCCTAGTTGATTATTCCATTAAGAGGCTCTAATGGATGTACCATGTATTATGCTTCACTTATGAATGCTTGAATATTTTGTAAATACTATATGAAATGATTTGTGATTAATGAACTTGGAATTTGTTCATTCACTGCCTTACCATGATATTATTCACTAGACTTGGCTCATTCTTTTATATATGTAGGTGACCAGGAGAAGGAGCATCAATAGAGGTCTTGGACCCGTTTCAAGAAGTCTTTTCTTTTATTTTCTTCTTTTGTTTCTTTTTTCTTTTCTTTTTGGGGATCAAGTTTTGGAGGACGAGTTTGTATGTAACAAATTTTGTACTTATGGATGTAAATGTTGAACTTCCCTTTTGTTTGTGTATATGATGTAAATTATTCAAAAGATAATCAATGAAAGGTTGTGTGTTCATTCCATATTACTTATGCACTGCTCTATGGACTTAATGGATTAATGATGAATTTCCACTGTTAAACCCTATGTATATCTTAGTTCTTGTGTGTTTGGCAAGTTAGGCCTTTGGTAATCAAGGATTACTGGCCGATCACCTCACTATCCTATAAGGGCAGGATATGGTCATGATAGAGTGGTATCTGAGCACAAGTTAAACCTTACCTACACTTGTCCATATGAGCAATATGATTTCTTAGAATGAATTCTAGGAATTGCATTCATTTTGTGAATGTTTATGATAAGATGCATCATGAGGCATACATTAAACATGGCATATATTTATATATTTATGCATTTCTTTTACAGATGTTTATAATATATGTTCGCATGCATAGAACCATGGTGAGAACGAGAGGAGATGATGGGGCAGAATCATCCACAGCCCGTATTGACCGGTTGGAAAGATTGTTTGAGGGTTTAGTGGAAACATTAAGACAACACCAACAACAGCAACAACAACCACCATCACAACATTCACCATCACAATAAGAACTTATAGTACAATCAAGGCAAGAACCCTAGCAGTTGCCAATTCAAGATAATCAAGTGGATGACCGCACTATAACCCTTACGAAAGAATTCAAGAAGATGAAACCTCTGACATTTGAAGATGAACTTGATCCGTTAAAGGAAGAAGCATGGGTTTTGGGAATTGAAAAATAATTTGAAGTCTTTTCGTGTACTGAAGCACATAAAGTTTTGCTTGCCGCCTTCATGTTAGAGGAGGAAGCTCAGAGATGGTGGATGCTTGTCAGAGATGAGAATGGAGGCATTAGTTGGGCTTGATTCTTAGAAATTTTCTATGAAAAATATTTTTCACAATGTGTTCGAGACCGAAAGGTGTTGGAGTTCGAAAGACTAAGGAAAGGTAATAGAACCGTGGGCGAGTACAAGGCTCAATTCATCAAGCTAGCCAGATTTGCGCTACATATGGTAGATAATGAGTACAAGAAAGCCAGGAAGTTTGAAGGGGGACTTTGGGAATACATTCTAGAGAGGGTAAATCTTTTGAAGTTGCCCGAGTACGTTGATGTTCTTACCCGAGCCTTGATGTCCAAATCCAATATTGCTGCACAAAATAGATTTATAGGATAGAAAGGAAAAAGGCAAGGGTTTGAAGCAAATAAAGGACCAGTGGCCACAGTAAACAAGAGGCCAAACATGGGGACGTCCAATAACATCAATTGAGGACTTAACGCACCACCAATTTGTGCGAAATGTGGGAGGATGCATTGGAGAGAATGTCGTCGAATTAATGAAGCATGTTATCAATGTGGGAAAATGGGCCATCTAGCAAGGTATTGTCCACAGGCTCGTTAAAAAAATAACAGAACCACTACTAGTTCATCCAGTTCAACTTCAGTACCAAAGACCAATGCAAAGCCTGCAGTAGGGTAGGAGAACATCAGACAAGGAAGAGTGTTCACGCTAGTGCCAGGCGACACCCAAAACACCGAGTCAGTTGTCTTAGGTATTCTCTCAATTTGCACTGAAAATGCTTATGTGTTGATTGATTCAGGATCTACGCATTCTTTTGTTTCAGAGTTGTTTTCTAGTAAATTGAATAGGCCATTGGAGCCGTAAGAGTATTTATTGTATGTTTCTCCACCAACTAGAGGATCCATGTTATATGCATTTATTTATCTGGTATAAGAGATTTTGATTGGAGATGTTAGTTTATTTTTTGATTTAATGCCCTTAGACATGGAACATTTTGATGTCATATTAGGAATGGATTGGCCGTCCAAATATCATGCTACTACAGATTGTATGTCCAAACAAGCTTTGTTCCAACCTCCAGAACACCTTATTTGATTTTTTCAGTGAAAGCTTGTAAATTGCTTAAAAAGGGGTGCAGGGGTTATTTGTGTAGTATTGTGAATACATAGACAGGGGATGTTAGTCTTGACAACATTCCAGTTGTTCCGGAATTTGCAAATGTATTTCCAAATGATTAACCAGGGGGTGTGATAGACCGAGAAATTGAGTTTACGATTGATGTGATGCCAAATACTCAACCTATTTCAAAGAATCCATATCGAATGTCACCTTCAAAACTAAAAGTTCAATTGCAAAAGTTATTAGATAAAAAGTTTATTCAGCCCAATGCATCACCTTAGGGTGCACTAGTCCTATTTGTCAAGAAAAAGTATAGAACACATAGTTGTGTATTGACTACCGGAAATTGAATAAAGTTATTATCAAGAATAAGTATCCTCTACCCCAAATTGATGATCTATTTGGCCAATTGCAGGGAGCATGGGTATTCTCAAAGATTGATCTTAGATCCGAGTATCACCAATTAAAAGACAAAGCAAAGGGTATAGACAAGACGGCTTTTCGAACAAGCTGTGGCCATTATGAATTGTTCGCTATGCCTTTTGGAGTTACTAATGCACCCGCCACCTTTATGGATTTGATTAACAAGGTTTTCAAACCCTATTTGGATGTAATTTTTTGTTGTCTTTATTGATGATATTTTAATTTATTCCAAGACTAAAGATGAACATGAGCAGTATCTGGGATTTATTCTCTAAACTCTTAGAGAAAAGAAATTGTATGCCAAACTGAAGAAGTGTGAGTTTTGGTTAGACAATATTATGTTTTTAGGTCATGTTATTAATCAAGATGGTATTTTAGTTGATCCATAGAAAATAGTCAATTGGCCCAAGCCAACTAATATGACCAAGGTTCGAAGCTTTATGGGTTTGGCAGGTTATTATCAGAGGTTTGTTAAAGATTTCTCGAAGATTACAGTACCACTGACTCAGCTAAATCAGAAAGGGGTACCATTTGAGTGGACTGATCAAAGAGAATCTGTTTTTCAAGAACTGAAAACGAGACTTGTCATAGCACCAGTCCATACATTACCATCAGGTACGGAAGGATTTGTCATTTATAATGATGCATCTTATAAGGGATTATGTTGTGTGCTTATGCAGAACAGGAAGGTTATTGCTTATGCATCTCACCAGTTGAAACCACATGAGAAGAATTATCCTACACATGATCTAGAACTTGCAATAGTTGTCTTTGCACTAAAGATATGGAGGCACTATTTGTATGGAGCAACCTGTGAAGTTTTCACTGATCATAAGAGTTTGAAATACTTTTTCACCCAGAAATAATTGAACATGCGGCAAAGGAGATGGTTAAAGCTCATTAAAGACTATGATTTGCAAATCCAGCATCATCCAGGTAAAGCCAACATAGTGGCAGATGCACTTAGCAGGAAATCTATGGGGAGTTTAACATGCCTACTCATGGGGCAAAAAGAGGAATACTTGAAGATTTGGAAAGAATAGAAATGTAGATTATATTACATGAGCAATGAGGGGTGTTGGTAGGAATTTCAGCCCAACCAGTAATAGTGGAAGAAATCAAGTAAAGGTAGATGAAAGATAATTCCTTAAAAAGGTTTGTGATGAAATGGAGTCAATGCCAAGACCGGGGTTTGTTATAGAATGTCAAGTATTGAAATTCAAAAACAGATTGTGTTTTCTGGATGTACCGGAAGTGAAAAAGAAGATTATGGAGGAAGCTCATAATTCCAAATTTGATATGCACGTGGGAAACACAAAGATGTACTAGGACCTTAAACAAATTTATTGGTGGCTGAATATGAAGAAAGACATTGCAAAATTTATCTCTCATTGCCTATCATGACAGGAAGTCAAAGCAGAGCATCAAAAGCCAGCAAGTTTACTCCAACCTCTACCTATTCCAGAATGGAAGTAGGAACACATCACTATGGATTTCGTAACTAGCTTACCTCGCACATCTAGAGATATGGATTCTATTTGGATAATTGTAGATAGGTTGACTAAGTCCGCTTATTTTCTGCCTATTTATTCTTTTTACAACACGGACAAACTTGCTACTATATATATATATGAAATTGCCAAATTGCATGGTGTGCCTGTTTCCATTGTCTTAAATAGAGATCCAAAATTTGTGTCCAGATTATGGCAAAGTTTGCAAACAGCCATGGGAACAGAATTGAGATTCAACATTGCCTTTCATCCTCAGACAGGCGAACAATCTGAAAGAACCATTCAGACATTGGAGGATATGCTTCATTTATATACCTTAGATTTTCAAGGAAGCTGAGAAACTCACCGACCTTTGGCAAAATTTGCCTATAACAACAATTTTCAAGCTACCATCAACATGGCACCATACGAGGCATTATATGGGAGGAAGTGTAGATTACCTATTTGCTGGACAAAAATGGGAGACAAAGTATTATTAGGGCCAGAAATTATACAAGTCACAACCGACAAGATCATGGTCATCCAACAATGGCTCAAGACTACCAAAGCCGCCAAAAGAGTTATGCAAATTTGCAGAGAAGGGATCAAGAGTTTGATGTTGGAGATCATGTGTTCTTGAAGGTAACTCCAATGAAAGGACAATCTCACTTTGGAAAGACAGGAAAGTTGGCACCCCGCTACATTGGACCTTTTCAAATCTTAGAGAAAACTAGACTAGTGGCTTACCGTTTGGCACTACCACTAGGAATCGAGCAAACTCACAATGTGTTCCATATTTCTATATTTAGAGGTTATGTCCGAGATCCTTTCTATATCATTGACTATCACCAATTAGATATTGATGAGAACTTTGAATATGAAGAGCAACCAATTCGGATTGTCAACCGCCAAGTCAAGCAATTGAGAAACAAACTCATACCGTTAGTGAAAGTTGAATGGGAAGATCATTATGTGCCAGAGACCACATGGAAAAGAGAGAATGAGATGAAAAAAAGGTATCTGAATTTATGTCATTGGTAAGCTAAGTCAAGTTGGAGGACCCAGCTTTTTAAGGTGGGAAGATTGTGATAGCCAAGCATGCATAATACATTCATACATCCATTTTAGCTAGAAAATTCTTTCATTTCATGGGCATAATGCATATGATATGTTCTCTATGATAGGACTTGGTATTCGTTGAGTTTGAGTACGAAGCCATAATAATTTTGAATAACTTGAATATGAAACCTAAGGATGGAAAAGTAGGTAAACAATGAAAAGTTAGGCAAGTTATTTAATTGGAAAATTGAATGTCTAGATAACTTAAAAAACCTTAAGTGAGGAGCTTAATGAACTTGGTCCAATGAGTAGAGCTTTATGAGTATTCGATCAAAAATTAAGTAGGATTAACAAAAGTTAAACAAGATAAGCTTAAGCCTAAGTGAGGTTAATTAGGCTAACCAAGATTAGCATTTAAATAAGGTTAATTAGAACTAAGCCTAATTAACTAACCTACTGAGATAATTAGTAAACTAAGCTAATCACTCTTACAAATATTAGAAAGATGGAGAAAGTCGGAGAGAAATTGAGAGAATTGGTGTTCTTGAGGAGCAAGGAAGAACAAGGGAGAAAAGAAGGAGAAAAGAAAGCAAAATTCAAAAGAAACTTGGATTGAACCCTAGAAATCGAAGAGAAATCACCAAAAGGTAAGAAACTCAACCCTCCTTCATATTTTGATATAATAACCTAGCTAGAAATTAGTTTGAACTAAGTTCTAGGAAGATTAAAGTGAAAGAAAATGGAAAAGTTGGAACCTAAGAAAGAATTTAAAGATTTGTTTGAAAAATTATGTTTTTGAATTGATATCATGTTAGATTTGAGTAACATAAGTATTATGCTATGAATTTATATCATTTCTTCATACCTAGGAGCCTTAGAATCATGTTATTGAAATTGGAAGTGATGAGATAATGAGAAATTTAGAAAAGATATGGGAATTGAATCAAATCACATCTTTTAATTGTTTTGACCTCAAAATCAACGCATAAAAATGAGTTTCTATTAGTCTTCCATCATACTTCCATGCATTAGGATTTTATGAATCAAGTTTTGGGCTTTGAAAGTGAGAAAAATAGATTTTGGAGGCCAAGAACAGCCAAGCCTCGAACCTATCCAGTTCTCTCGCACATGCAGCATGATGCACTGCACGTGCAGCCAACCCTCTGCATGTGCGGAATTGGTCTTTGTACGTGCAAAAACCCCTACCCAGAAACTAACTTTGAGATTGAAATAACTACACGTGCGGCCAGGGTTCCGTGTCTGTGGCCCTGTGCCCCGCACATGCGGAATGTAGGGCATTTGGTCGTTTCATTTTCTTTTTGATTTCTTCGACCCACAGGCACCCTTATACATGTTTTGAACCTAATCAAAAGTTGAACACGACTAGAAACCAACTTAAATCATGTTTAATTAGGAAAGAAAAAGTAAAGTTTAAATAGTTCAACTAATAAGTCCTTGCTTTATTGATATTTGCATTCTTTTGTGTAGACCAAGGCCATTCAAATGTAAAGCTAAAGACGAGCCATTTGTGAGTAATATTATTTTAACGTTATGTTCATAAATCAGTTTCGAAAACTTGATGATATGCTATGGATTAAGGAATCTTTATTTTAATTCTAAATTAACGAATGTCCTTTATTTGTTTGAAGTTATCGATGGCATCCGTAGATAGTCCCAGTCATTGGGGGACAGTCTAAATAAACCATGACCATATTTAGGCTCCACCACCACCCACGTGTGGATTGTCTAATCGTACCTGGGTCGATTATTCTATTAAGAGGCTCTAATGGATGTACCATGTATTATGCTTCACTTATGAATGCTTGAATTTTTTGTAAATGATATATGAGATGATTTGTTATTCATGAACTCGGAATCTGTTCATTCACGACCTTACCATGATATTATTCACTGGTCTTGACTCATTCTTTTATATATATGTAGGTGATCAGGAGAAGAAGCATCCGAAGAGGTCTTGGACCTGTTTTGAGAAGTCTTTTCTTATATTTTCTTTTTTTGTTTCTTTTGTTTTTTCTTTTTGGGGATCAAGTTTTGAAGGATGAGTTTGTATGTAACAAGTTTTGTACTTATGGATGTAAATGTTTTACTTTCCTTTTGTTATGTATATGATGTAAATTATTTAGAACATAATCAATGAAAGGTTGTATGTTCATTCCATATTACTTATGTACTGCTCTATGGACTTAATGGATTAATGATGAATTTCCGCTGTTAAGCCCTATGTATAACTTAGTCCTTGTGTGTTTATCAAGTTAGGCCTTTAGTAATCAGGGATTATTGGCCGATCACCTCACTATCCTATAAGGGCGGGATGGGGTCATGACAAAAACACTCCACCGACGATATGAAATGACAAAGACAACGAGCTAAGACATGAAGAGAGTTCGACACCAACTATGGAGATCAACATCTACGAAGATAGAGGCCGAATGAACCTCTGCTGGTGATGGAGATCAAGACCAACAAAGATGGTTGTTGTTCTAAAGATTGTGGGGTTTTTGTTGTGTGTAGTGGTGAAGATGAAGAGTTTTTGGTGTGTGCAATTGTAGCGATCTCGATTTTGACCCGTCTCTTGTGGTGTTCTGGGCTCGAGTTGGTATAGTTTTGAACGGTGTTACGTATCTTAGTTTCCCTTGTATTCCCCTTATTTTTGGTTATCGGGTTATAGTGGTGTGTTTGGAATAGGTAATGTCTCCAAACCTTTAGATGCGAATCCAACCCAAATTGTGCCTTGCAGAGTTGTATTGGAAGTTAATTCTTTCATGTTTTGCCAACTCACTGAGTAGGTCGGGGGTCGAGCTGCCCGATCAGCTAGCAGGTGTCCAGAGGGTAGCGCCCCTTGGCGGGTCCGAGAGCAGCACCCTGGCGAGGTCGAGGGGCAGGGCCCCCGAAGCAAAAATGCAAAATGCATTCGAAGTTGCTTGAGCCGCACATGCGGAAAACAGAGAAGGGCTGTTTTGGCTACTGCAATAAATGCAGGTGCAGCAATGCAAGTGTAGATGAAGCGCCGCATGTGCGGTGGTAGGTGAGTCTGAAATTTTAGTCTTTTCTTCTCTTTACGCTGAGTGTATCTCACTCTTGTTAGGTCTCTCTCTCTCTAAAAACCCTTTCCTCTTCCTTCTCTCTACATTTCCCTATGCCAAATTGGATCAAAACATTGATTTCTCAAGATCCATTAGAGTTCTGCCATAGTTTCTTCATCAAAGTTGGTTAACTTCTCGAGGGCTTCGTTGTGTGTGGTGAAGATCAAGTTTCAACACCATTGATTTTGGGGGTTTCATCTGATTTCTTCTTCAAAACTTGAGGTAGGGATTTTCTTAGAGTCATATATATATATATATATATTTGCAAGATCTAGATGATTTTCGAAATCATCCTTCGATAGCTTTGAAAATTGATTGTGGATCCAAGAAGTTGAGCGATTTCAAAAGTGGGTTTGTCTCTTGTTCTTTTAAAATGATCTTATGGGTTTTGATCTTCGTTGATTGAAGAAAATATGATTTTGGAAAGTTTTCTTTCAAAAGATTTGAGTTGTATAGTTTTGGTGAGAACACCTAGAATTTGGGGATTTTTTAAAAAAAGACTGAAAATCCATTAATGATATTGTTATATTTATTTTGTGTGTCAAAATAAATGGATGTTTGGAAAATTTCTTATTTATATTTATATAAATGATGAATTTCAGGGAATATGAGAATTGTTGTTCATTTTGGAAATTATTGTTCAAAACGTTGAAATAGTCTTGAAATGACTAATTGTTGAGGATACTTGAGAAGAGGTAATTGTGTTATTCCTTGGATGATGAATTGGAATAAAAGTATTTATATTCATCTTGTGTTATTGGCATATCAATTCATTTGATTACATTAAACTTTGAAAGTTGATTTGAAAACTTGTATTAAGAAAAGAATGTTAAGAAACAAGTTTTCATGGAATGGTTTTGGGGTAAATACGTTGCTAAGTCTTGATAGGTGGTGTGGAATAAGTTGGCCCAAGAGTCCGTGGTGAAAGACCGAAAACCCGCGCGGATAGATGTCAAGCCTTCCGGTTAATACTGGCAAAAATGATAAATTGGTAGTACTTGTATAGTCTACTTGCAGACACCGACCTAGGGATTACCAGAGTCGTATTTACCGCCCTTGAAATGAATTGTTAAGTTTTGAAGAATTGAAATTGCATGACATGATTGAGCATGATGGTTTTCAAAGATGAAGATGTTATTTTCTTTCAAAAGGGCATAGCATGGCATGTGCATTTCATCTCTTGAGACTTGTATAAAATGTATATACTTTGTTAAGGATTTTCTACTAGACTTTATGCTCACCCTACGGGATTTTCGTACAAGAAAAGATGTGGTGATGCCGTCTAACTAAAGGCGAGGAAATGTGTGTTGAGAGTATGAGACTCTCATTTTGCTGTGACTCTGTGTGTAAGCCAAGGGATGTATGTGTGTGGGTTTGAATAATCATTTTGTGTAACTAAGCTCAAGCCTTGGAAACTTGTAAACCCTTGGTGCTATTTATTCATTTATTTACTTGTTGTTGGATTAATGTATTGTTACATGAAGAACTATTATATCATGTAATGTAAATTTGGAGATTTATATTTGGTTTTCCTTAAAAGAGCCATGATTGTTGTATTATCATTTCGGCTAGAAAATTTGGGGCATTACAGCAATGGTGTGTATTCAAATAGGTAATGGTGTGTTAATATAGGATTAGTAATGAAAAACTAAGGTATGACATAAGATATTTTTATACCCTGAAAATTATTTTGTGTGTGTACTAATTAATGGTGTGTACTGAGATTATTAGTAGTGTGTAAATAGAATTACCCTTGGATGATTTTTTTTTTTATTACTATTTAGTCCCTATTTAAAACGACCAAAAAGTACTTGACTTTGGAAAAAAAATGTACATAAGAGTGTTTTGGACACCCCATTCATCATCTGCCCAAATATTCATTTTCCCTCTTCTCTTCTTACTTTTATCACTTTTTATCTTCATACCTAACCCTAACTCAACCCTATTTGCTTTAATCCATCATTATTGCACTATTTCATATTGAAATCAACAATAAACAATAAAGACGACGTTTGCAAGCAATTTTCTATAGAGAAAGTAAGTTTTTAATTATTGTTCATTGTTTTTCGTAGATTGGTTAATTGATTCGAAACCTAGTATTCGAACAAACTTCATAGGTTCAGAATTAAGTATCAGGAAAAATATATTTTGTTCGGCACTGAGTATCCATATGAAACAACTAGAATCAATTTTCTTGTGTTTGACACTGAGTATTCGAACAAATGTCATAGGTTTGGAATTAAGTAATATATTTTGATTCACTGAGTGGGAGACCTTCGTCTCGGAATCTCTCTTTGTCTCGGATGAACTCAGAATCTCTTTTCATCGCTTGAAATTCCAGAGACCCCAAATGTGGTTTGATTTTGTTCCTTTGTTTATGGGTAATGGGGTGAACAAAGTAGATTTGTATAAGGTTTTAAGGTTTTTAGGGTTAGGATAAGTATTATTTGGGGTGTTCAAACAAATAAAAAAAATTAATTTATTATTAGGGTGCTCAAAGTAATGGAGTGCCCAACCTACTTTTTGGGGTGCAAATACAAGCTCCCATATTGGTTATTTTTCCTAAAAATTTTACTAGTAGAATTAACTTGCATTTCACAATTGTGACTACATCAAACTTTTTTTTTTTTCTTTTCTTCTCCCCTTTTTCTCTATTTTCAGAACAAACATTTTGTCACAACCCAAACCCGTCCCTAGAGGTTTAGGTCATGACTGGCTAGTAATCCTAAATTACCTTCGGCCTCTATGACAAAATCGAATCATATAATTATAAATTGGACTTAGTGGAAGCTATAACAAAATATAAATAAGTCCATTGATTGATACTTACATGATAACCTCATAAATAGAACAAGCCATTCATTATAATAATAATATTTATAACAAGATTCAATTTCAGCTTCATACATATAACTTGTTTCACAATTCCAAAAGCAAAAACAAAAAAACTATACAAAGGGTTGACAAAGACTTGGCTCCTCTAGAGACCAAGTAACGCCCTATCACGGAGGCATTTCCCGTTCGGTTTCTCAAAATGGGTGGATTCCCAAAGCAACTCTTAAACTTGATGATCCACATGCTCACCTACATATATACAAGGAAAAGGGGTGAGCTGGAGCCTAGTGAGTAACATCAATATAAAGGATTTAATGAATGAAGTACAACATTTCATAAAAACATATCTTTTCAATAACCAAAACAATCCGTATAACAATCATATATCAAATTCATATCAATCATCCATTTTAACAATATCCAATGCAATTCATTATACATGGTAACATCCAATAGAATAACAATATATCAATGTGCTAAAGCCAATGGGACCATTAAGGTCTATTCAATAGGACTACAACGAGTCAATCAATAAAACCACAACGGGTAATTCAATGTGAACCATTAGGGTCTAACATCAGAGATCTCTGTATTTCAATTAATCTAATGGGTCATGGTATTGTTTTCCCTAAGCGAGGGACTCACTGAAAGATGCCAGGATTACAAGTTCAAATAAGATCTTCATTCATAGATAACAAAATAAAGATTTCAAAATAATATTCTTGAACAATTCAAAATACTTTTTGAACAAATCTTTATAGACATATTGCTCATACTGGGCTTGAACCGATATTATGCTTCGGGCGATCAACCTACACAAAGCACATAGCAATACACATTGAAACACATCGACTAAACAACATTATATCTTAATCCAATTTCCTTAAGTGTATTTCTAGCTTACTCCATTTTTAATGATGTCCAAGCAATGCTTAAGAATGCTTAAATGTGCATGAGAATGGAACTATGCACTTAAAAGTATTTTTCAAAAGTTGCTGAAACAGTGCAATTCGCTCAAGCGCACTATAGATCGCTCGAGCGGACCACTTGGTCTACAAAAATTCTGGATGGTTGGAATGTACACTTGTAACAACTCCAACCTGTGATTAGCTTATGATCTTTAATTAAAAAGGCCTAATAAGTAATTAAGATGAAATTCTACGTTAATTGCATATGTTATATGTTATTTGCATTTATATCTATCTGTCGTAGAAAGATCTATCTGTGTTTCTGTTTCATTATGCGCATTGTAGGCCTTATCAACATCTGATCATGAAATTGACTGAGATTATGTGTTATTTAGGATGTTTAGAACATTATGATAAATTTAATTACAATTTGATTCAGAACCAAATAATTAGAATAAATAATGCCAATTAATTAGCCATTAATTAAACTTCTTAATCATGCCTATATAAGGCAACTTGTTGACTTACGGCCATTATTTACACTTTCATTCCTTATCTTTTTGACTAAAAAATGTGTGTGTGTGTGTGTGTGTGTGTGTGAGAGAGAGAGAGAGAGAGAGAGAGAGAGAGTGAGGGGGAGATCAAGTGGTAGAGCTTGAAACCAAGGGAGAGGAAGAAGAATTGGAAGAATTTGACCTGCATACTCAACCAACTTAGCAATTAGACCACATTGAACACCTAAGGTAAGAATTCAAGCATTTAGTCTTGCAACTAAGTTGGTAGATTTATGGCTACAAGAGAATTAAGTAGATTAACTTGAGAATTAAGCTAAAGAAGTAGAATTGGGATCAAACCATGCGTGCATGTGCATATCATGAAGTTTTGGAAGTTGATTTTAAAGTTTTCCTACATGCATGTTCATATTTTGGTCTTGTTATGAGAATTTAACTCCTTTTTGTACTAAACATCTCATCCTACCAAGATTTGGAAAGTTTGAACTCAAGAAAATAATGCATGTAATGTTTTGGAAGTTTTAAGTTTTGTTATGTACAATTGGCAAAACTTTTGGGCTTGATTTTGCGAAATGGTTTGTAATTCATCATCTACTATGAGTTTCTCAATGTTTTACCAAGTTTTGGCTCAAAAGGATGTGTTTTGAAGCTTTGAAATTGAGTTTTGAACTTGGGAAGCAAATATGAAAATTCCAGAATTTGCACCCTTCGCTCGAGCAAGGGAGTCTGCTCTCAAGCAGAGAATGTGAGCTCCCAGCACTTTTGTAGAGTTTTACAGATCGCTTGAGTGATTGAAGTTGCGCTTGAGTGAAGACCCTATTTACTCAGTCTTTGGCTCAAGCGACCGTCAAGCATCCGTCGAACGGAGAAATCGTGCAACTAGTACTTTTGTAGACTTTACAGACCACTCGAGCGACCGATGTTGCACTCGAGTGATCTGCCCTATTTTTTTAAATTTGGCTAAGTGTTCTGAAGTACATTTTGACACCAGGATAGAAAAGAAATGAGTTAAGTGTTTTCCGAGCGAGTGTTTCAATATGCATTTTTTATAATATGTTTGTGTAGGTCACACACTATAGACTATCCAATCTGTTTGCTCTGTCCATTCTACTATCGGAGCTATCTGTGAGTAACAACTCTATAAAGAAATATTTGATTATAAGTATTTTCAGAATGATAAGATATGATTGGTTCTATGAAATGCTATTTTATGAATCATGAATGAATGTCCAATTTTATGAAATGTCTTTGTGGCATCCTTAGTTTATATGGCCCTCACCCGGGGGAAACAATACCGCAACTCACGATCATATGGCCCTTACTCGAGGGAAACAATACCATGGTTTATACATGGCCCTTACTCGAGGGTAACAATACCATGGTTTATACATGGCCCTTGTCTGAGGCAAACGATACCATGGCTACTTGTGCACAAGATATGGACCTTTGGAGTCGTCGATACCGACTATGCATGTGGGTCCCAGGACCAAGATGATATGATAACTAATGGATGTACCACATATAACTGCTTATGACTTTTGGTTACGTATATGAATCTGAATCTGTTTATGATATGAACTCTGATTTTTGAAACTGTTTGGACATCATTCATAAATACTTTACTCTATTATTATTCACTAGGCTCCAGCTCACCATATTATTATATATGTATGTAGGTGACCGGGTGCATGACCAAGCTTAGAGTTAATTGCCTAGGGTTTCGTTCTATCAACCAGCCACAGTGCCTCCCGAGGAGGTCCCATTTCGACAGTGGTCAAGTTTTTGTGAATCATGTGTAAGATCTTTTTGTATTTCTTTTGTTAAGTTTGAACAAGCCTTTTGTTTGTCTGTATGTTTAAATGGTGACGTGGGTATGACGTCTTAATTATGTAAACATAAGTTTTAAATTTTTTATCCCATGTATGTCTCCATAGCTTTATAGACCTTATATGTTTGTATTTGCTTCCGCTAGCCCCTGTACTTTGTTTAATTTGTTCAGAGACCTTTGGTAATCTGAGGATTATTAGCCGGTTACGGCACTAAACCTATAGAGACGGGTTTGGGTCGTGACAGAATGGTATTAGAGCACGAGTTATACCGTATACGCGAGTCCATATGAGCTATAGGATGTTCTAGAAAAGAAGTTGAGACATTACATTTGCATGTGTGAGTGTGTGATATCATGTGAATGTATCTGAACCAATATACATTGATGCTGAAATGAAATGAATTGAAATTGAAGACTGTGAAAAGATTATTCCTATGTTTATTAGTACTCTGTTTACCTATAGCAAATGGAAAATCCAAGAAGCGATGGTACAACCGAATCCTCCAAGGCCAGAATGAATCGAATGGAAAGAATACTTGAAGCTTTGATAGAAGCAATGATACAACAACAAAGACAACAACCTTTACCGCCTCCACCCCCTCCGGTCCAAGCAGAGCCGGTAAACAATGACATCATCAAGTTGACTCAGAAATTCAATAAAATGAAGCCATCGACTTTCTTGGGTGGAATTGAACCTTTAAAGGCTAAAACGTGGATTCTAGAAACTAAAAAGTTATTTGAAGTCTTTCCATATACCGAGACTCAAAAAGTTTTGTTGGCCACCTACACCTTAAAGGATGAAGCTCGACGTTGGTGGATGCTTATCCGTGATAGCAGTGGGACTTTGACTTGGATCAATTCAGAGAGATCTTTTATGAGAAATACTTTCCTCAATGTTTCCGAGATAGAAAAGTGTCAGAATTCCAAGAGCTTAAGCAAGGCAATATGTCAGTGGCCGAATGTTAGGCCAAGTTCACTGAATTAGCCCGTTTTGCCCCATACATGGTGGATATAGATTATAAAAAAGCTCAAAAATTCGAAGGAGGACTGGATCTCGATGTGTTTGATCGGGTTGGTGTATTGAAACAGCCCAAATATGTTGATGTGCTTGATAGAGCTTTAATGGCTGAATCCAATTTGGCTGCAATGAAACAAACGAAAGCTCCAATAACTGAATGGAAAGGCAAAAGATCTGGGTACAAGTTTAGAAAGGGTCATTCATTTGTTACAAACAAGAAGCAAAACACGGGATCTACTAGTAGCTCAAATTAGAGTAGTGGATCTATGTTGTTTGTTCTGAATTTGGGAGGAAACATAAGGGTGTCTGTTATCGTGCCTCTGGTGCTTGCTTCCGGTGTAGCAAGGTTGGCCACATGATGAAAGATTGCCCACTCATAGCTGAAAATGCCAATCATCCTGCGGCAAGTTCGACCGGATCCACTTCTGCACCAAGATCAAATGTGAGAACCAATATTATGAGAGAAACTTTAAGACAAGGTCGGGTGTTTGCACTTGTGCTTGGCGACGTCCAAAACACTGAATCCGTGGTGTCAGGTATGATTCCTATTTGTGCTAAAAATGCATATGTGCTGATAGACTCTGTTTCTACACATTCATTTGTGTGGCATGCTTTTTCTCTCAAATTTACTAGACCACTAGAACCTATGAACTATTTGTTATCTATATCTACACCTTCTGGGGGGTTCTATGATGTGTGCTTATGGGTATCATGCGTGTGACATCATGATTGGGGATGTGTTATTACACGTTAATTTGTTGCCATTAGACATTGCTCATTTTGATTGCATATTGGGTATGGATTGGTTGACTAAGTAGCACCCAACTATTAATTGTGTGAATAAATCTGATGTTTTCCGACCACTTGGCTTGACTGAATTTGTGTTTGCTGGGAATGGGATAGTTCCACCTCCATATATGATTTCTGTTGGAACAATCTTCTGTGTAAAAAATAAATTGAAACCAAATCAAACAAATAAAATAAATAACTTACAGAATTCATTTTACCGAACCGAATGAATAATAAAAAGATCAAGTCGAGTGTGTGACACTCTATCCTTAAGACAGATTCACCCCACTATGGTGCTTACGGTCAAGTGACGTCTATCTCCCGAAATACAATGATCTTCACAAATTGTAGTAGCACTCCAAAACAATTTGTACGACGAACCAAACCTATGTTCTATACCCTCAAAGTATTCCCTAAAATTAATATGAGAAATAAATGCAATAAAGCAAAAATTGAACAACAAGAAGATGAATTTTTCAATCAATTTTTCGGATCTGCAAACTGCTGGAATAGGGCTGGTATTTATAGGCAATTTGACAGACCCGAATAGATCTAAATTCAAATCGAACAGATGTTGATTCAAATGAACAAGTGCAATTCAAAACATGAACAGATAACTGCAGCAGTTTCTATCTGTTAGAAACTGTAGCAGTTATAAAACTATCTGGAAGAATTAAATATGTCCGGCAGTTTCTAGGACTAAAAGAGGCACAATTTTTGGACAAAAAATTTGAATTCAAATTTGAATTAATTCCAATTTGAAATTCAAATAATTTCTTGAAAGAATTTGAAAAAATTTAAATAAATTTTGTCCAAAAAATTAATGTTAGAACCAACCCGACCCACAACCCACACCAGCGCCTGACTCGACGTGGTTGGCCGGTTGGACGGCAACGGCGGCGCAAGTGTGTGGTGGTTTGAGCCAAGGTTTCATTTGTCCATAACTCCTCCCTTCTACAAACTTGGGTGCCCCTTGGGGCCCAACCCAAGTGTTGCCAACTAGAGCTTATATACCTACACAAGCTCTCTTAAAGTTTCAATGTGAAATAACCCATTTCAAGGAAACCCACATTTACTTCTTTAATTGTCCATTCCACGAATCCGAAAATGACGTCAATTTTCCATTCAATCATAAGTGGTTTTGACGAACCGTCTTCACTGTGTGACTTGCCATGCGGCAAGTAACACGTCACCTCTTCAGACCTACCTCAAAAAACGTGTGGACCCCACTCAAAGTTGGCCCAAAATAATCCTATAAAAAACCAATTTTCCAACAATTTCTACTTTGAAAGCCGCCAAATTTCTTAGAAAGGGATGTAGGGGTTATTTGTGTAGTGTTTTAAATGTGACTTCTGATAGCCCAAACGTGGAAGCTATACCTGTAATTGATGAATTTCCTGATGTGTTCCCAAATGAACTACCCGGTGATTTAATTGATAGAGAAATTGAATTTATTATTGATGTAGTGCCTGAAACACAACCAATTTCTAAAACCCCTTATAGAATGTCCACCTCCGAATTAAAAAAACTGAAGGTCCAACTTCAGGAATTGTTAGACAAGAAGTTTATCCGACAGAGCACTTCACCTTGGGGTGCTCCCGTTCTATTTGTCAAAAAGAAAGATGGGTCTTTGAGGCTATGTATTGACTACCATAAATTGAATAAAGTGACCATTAAGAACAACTATCCACTACCTCGAATAGACGATTTGTTTAACCAACTTCAGGGATCACAAGCATTTTCTAAGATAGACCTTAGATCTAGGTATCACCACGTAAAAGTCAAGGCAGAAGACAGAGAAAACCGCCTTCCGGACTAGATATGGGCATTATGAGTTTTTGGTAATGCCATTTGGGGTAACAAATGCACCAGCCACCTTCATGGACCTAATGAATAGAGTATTTAAACAATTTCTGAATGAATTTATCGTTGTATTTATTGATGATATTTTGATTTACTCCAAAAGCAGAGAAGATCACAAAAATCATTTGAGAACCATGTTACAGATTCTAAGAGAAGGGAAATTGTCTGTGAAACTCTCCAAATGTGAGTTATGGCTCAACAGTGTGACCTTTTTGGGGCATATAATTAACAAAGATGGCATATCGTTTGACCCGCAAAAAATTGAAGCTATTGTAAATTAGCCAAGACTAACAAATGTGTCAGAAGTTAGAAGTTTTCTGAGGCTTGCGAGTTATTACAGAAGATTTGTGAAAGATTTCTCCAAACTTGCCATGCTATTGACACAGTTAATGCAGAAAAATGTATCATTTGACTGGAATGATCAACGGGAGTTAGCCTTTCAAGAGTTAAAAACCTAGTAACTGCACCAATTTTAACTTTACCCAATGGTACTGATGGGTTTCAAATTTATAGTGACGCTTCAGACAAGGGTCTAGGGTGTGTACTTATGCAAAATGGAAAAAGTGATTGCCTATGCTTCATGCCAACTCCAACCTCATGAAAAGAACTACCCAACTCATGACCTTGAACGAGCAACTATGGTGTTTGCTTTGAAAATTTGGCGTCACTATTTGTATGGTGTGACTTGAGTAGTGTACACTGATCATAAAAGTCTCAAATATTTCTTTACTCAAAAGGAATTGAACATGAAACAGAGACGATGGCTTGAGTTGATAAAAGACCATGACTTGCAAATTCTATATCATCTAGGAAAGGCAAATACCGTTGCAGATGCATTAAGTAGAAAGTCAATCAGGTATTTGTCATGTTTGCTCACCGGTCAAAAAGAGTTGTTATGTGACTTGGAGAGTATTGAGGTTGAAATTGTGTTATGCGAATAGGGTGGAATTCTGGCCGCTATCTCTGCCCAGCCTACAATTATTGAAGAAATTAAAGAGAAACAATTACAAGATGAGTTCTTGAAGAGGATTGTTGATGAGATTGACACAAAACCAAGACCAAGGTTTGTAATTGAGAATAATGTGTGGAAGTTTCAAAATAGGCTTTGTGTACCAGATTGTTTAGACTTAAGAAAGCATGTTATGACCGAGGCTCACAGTTCAAAATTTTCCATGCATCTTGGAAATACAAAAATGTACAAAGATTTGAAACAAAACTTTTGGTGGCCTAGAATGAAAAGATGTATTGCTGATTTTGTGGCTAGATGTTTGCATTGCCAGCAAGTAAAAGTCGAACATCAACGACTCGCTGGATTACTTCAACCGCTTCCAATACCGAAATGAAAATGGGAGCATATCACGATGGACTTCATTGTTGGACTATCTCACTCTTCCCAAGGTATGGATTCTATTTGGGTCATAATTGATTGTTTGACTAAATCCGCTCACTTTTTACGTGTTAAAACCTTTTATAATGCAAATAAATTAGCTAACATCTATGTAAATGAGATTGTGAGACTACACGGGGTGCCAATATCCATTGTATCTGACAGAGATTCCAAATTCACTTCAAGATTTTGGCAAAGTTTGCAACAGGCTTTAGGAACTAAGTCGAGGCTGAGTAGTGCTTATCATTCACAAACAGACTGCCAATCTGAATGAACCATTCAAACCTTGGAAAATATGCTCAGAATGTGTGTGTTAGATTTCCAAGGAAATTGGGAGACCTATTTGCCATTGGCTAAATTTGTGTACAACAACAATTATCATTTGAGTACCAGTATAGCTCCTTATGAAGCTTTGTCTGGCAGAAAATGTCGTTCTCCAATCTGTTGGGCCGAGATAGGTGATAGACCTTTGTTGGGTCGGAACTTGAGCAAGAAACGACCGAAAATGTGAAATTGATTCAACAAAGATTGAAAACTGCACAAAGTTGTCAAAAGAGTTATGCGGATGTCCAAAGAAGAGACGGAGAATATGAAGTTAGGAATCATATAGTTATCAAAGTAACTCCTATGAAAGGGGAAACACGATTTGGAGTGAAAGGAAAGTTGGCTCCGAGATACATTAGTCCATATGAGATTCTAGAGAAAATTAATTTAGTAACATACCGAGTGGCCTTACCGTCGATTATGGAGCAAATGCATGTCTTTCATATTTCAATGCTGCAGGATTATTTGAGAGATCTATTACATGTGATTGAACCGACGCACATGCTACTAAAATATGATTATACCTATGAAGAACGACCAATCCAAATTGATAATCGAAGAATCAAAAGATTCAGGAAAAAGGAAATTCCGTTGGTGAAAGTTGATTAGCAGAATCATGGAGGAACCTATGCAACATGGAACAGAAGAAGATATGATGAAGAGATACCCTAATCTGTTTCCCCTGGATCCGGTGTTCTTCCAAAATGAAGGTAATTTGGGTTTGGAGGACCAAACTCTTTAAGGAGGGAAAACTGTAACAACCCCGACCTGTGATTAGCTTATGATCTTTGATTAAGAAAGCCTAATAAGTAATTGAGATAAAATTCTATATTAATTACATGTGTTATATGTTATTTGCATTTATATATGTCTATGGTAGAAAGATATATCTGTGTTTCTATTTTATTATGCGCATCATAGGCCTTATCAACATCTGATCATGAAATTGGCTGAGATTACGTGTTATTTAGGATTTTTAGAACATTATGGTAAATTTAATTACAATTCGATTCGGAACCAAATAATTAGAATAAATAATGCCAATTCATTAGTCATTAATTAAACTTCTTAATCAAGCCTATATAAGGCAACTTGTTGACTTAAGGCTATTATTTACATTTTCATTCCTCATCTTTTTGACTCAAAAACGAGAGAGCGAGAGAGAGAGAGAGAGAGAGAGAGAGAGATCAAGTGGTAGAGCTTGAAACCAAGGAGAGGAAGAAGAATTGGAAGAATTTGACTTGCATGCTCAACCAACTTAGCAATTAGACCACATTGAACACCTAAGGTAAGAATTCAAGCCTTAGTCATGCAATTGAGTTGGTAGATTCATGGCTACAAGAGAATTAAGTAGATTAACTTGAGAATTAAGCTAAAGAAGTAGAATTGGGATCAAACCATGCATGCATGTTCAAAGTTTTTCTACATGCATGTTCATATTTTGGTCTTGCTATGAGAATTCAACTCCTTTTTGTACTAAACATCTCATTCTACCAAGATTTGGAAAGTTTGAACTCAAGAAAATACATGCATGTTATGTTTTGGAAGTTTTAAGTTTTGTTTTGTACAATTGGCAAAACTTTCGGGCTTAATTTTGCGAAATGGTTTGTAATCATATACTACGAGTTTCTCAATGTTTTACCAAGTTTTGGCCCAAAAGAATGTGTTTTGAAGCTTTGAAATTGAGTTTTGAACTTGGGAAGCAAATCTGGAAATTCCAGAATTTGAACCCTCCACTCGAGCGGGGAAGTCTAAGCTCGAGAGGAGAATGCGAGCTCCCAGCACTTTTGCAGAGTTTTACAGACCGCTCGAGCGACCGAAGTTGCGCTTGAGCGGAGACCCTATTTACTTAGTCTTTGGCTCGAGCGTCCGTCGAGCGGAGAAATCATGCAACTAGTACTTTTGCAGACTTTGCAGACCGCTCAAGCGACCGATGTTGCGCTCGAGCAGACTGCCTTGTTTTTTTAAATTTGGCTAAATGTTCTAAAGTACATTTTGACACCAAGATAGAAAAGAAATGAGTTAAGTGTTTTCCAAGCGTGTGTTTCAATATGCATTTATTATATGTTTGTGTAGGTCTCCAGCCATAGACTATCCGATCTATCTGCTCCGTCTATTCTACTATCGGAGCTATCTGTGAGTAACAACTCTATAAAGCTATATTTGATTATAAGTATTTTTAGAATGATAAGATATGATTGGTTCTATAAAATGCTATTTTATGAATCATGAATGAATGTCCAACTTCATGAAATGTATTTGTGGCATCCTTAGTTTATATCATATGGCCCTTACCCAGGGGAAGCAATACCGTGGTTTATACGTGACCCTTACCCGGGAGAAACAATACCGTGGTTTATACATGGTCTTTACCAAGGGAAACAATACCATAACTACTTGTGCACAAGATATGGACCTTTGGGGTTGTCAATACCGACTATGTATATGGGTCCTAGGACCAAGATGATATGATAACTAATGGATGTACCACATATAACTACTTATGACTTCTAATTATGTATATGAATCTGAATCTGTTTCTGATATGAACCCTGATTTTTGAAACTATTTGGACATCATTCATGAATCCTTTACTTTATTGTTATTCACTAGGCTCCAGCTCACCATATTATTATGTATGTATGTAGATGACCAGGCGCGTGACTAGACTTAAAGTTGATTGCCTGGGGTTTCATTCTTTCAGCTAGCCACAGTGCCTTCCGAGGAGGTTCCCATTTCTGCAATGGTCAAGTTTTTGTGAATCATATTAAAGATCTTTTTGTATTTCTTTTGTTAAGTTTGAACAACCCTTTTGTTTGTCTGTATATTTGAATGGCGACGTGAGTATGACGTCTTAATTATGTAAACATAAGTTTCAAATTTTCTATCCCATGTATGTCTCCACAGATCTATGGACCGTATTTGCTTCCGCTAGCCCCTATACTTTGTTTAATTTGTTCAGAGGCCTTTGGTAATCCTAGGATTACTAGCTAGTTACGGCACTAAGCTTATAGGGGCTAGTTTGGGTTGTGACAAGGCTCGACACTCGCTCAAGCCAATTATGCAAAATGAACTGAGGTCGCTCGTACCAACTTTTGGTTGCTCAAGCGATTGTGCTGTGTTCTACAAAAATACTAGATGCATGCAAAGTGCGCTTGAGCGACGACTTCATCGCTCGAGCGTAGTGGTCGAATTCTAAAATTTCCATAATAGAATTCAAGTTCCAAAACATAAGTTTTAAGCCCAAAAGGTTGCGTGGCTAGTATAACATGTAAAAACACTTTCCAAATACTGAATACTTGATCATCTTCAAACCATAGACCCAAAACCTCTTTCAATTGTCAAAACAAAACCCAAAACTTCATAATTTTTCCATGCATATAAAGATTCCAATTATTTTCTTTCAAATTACCATCATTTGAAATAGTGAGTGTAAAATCATGAAGAATTCTCAAAATCAACTAGTATGAAGTTCATGCATGAAAGGGTTTTGAAAACCAAACTAAAAAATGACGAATTGATGCATGAATATCCATAATTAACTCACTCTCACCATATTCAAGTTGATTCTATTGTCTTCTTAGCAATAACATGGAATTTACTCAAATTACTTCATGAATTTAGTTCTCATTTGGATTGTCTACAAGAACTAAGGATGAAATAGATACCTTAAACTTTAATTGATGAATTCTAACACAATTCTCTTCAATTCTCCTTCTTCCTACACAATTGTCCAAGTTCTCTCTCAAAATTGAAGTTGTCCTTCCCGCTCTCCCTAAATCTCAGCCAAAATATGATTTTATGAGTCCATTCCTTAAGCTTATAGACTAATTAATCAAGCTTAGGATTAATTAATCTAGCTTAGTCCTAATTGATTTTAATCAATTATAACGATTAATTCTAATTAATTTAGTTTGAATCAAATTTTAATCAAACCTCGCATATGGTTTTAAATATTCTAATTAGTCTATTGAACTAGTCAATTTCAGTTTATGAATCCCTTAAGACTTCCAATTTCTGATTCAAAATAAGCATTCAAATAAATATTTCATAAACAAACAGATATGAGCAAAATTAAACACACATGCATGCAAATTCATTCAATAATTCAAGATGCAGTAATGATATACAAGTCAGGGTCACACATTTATCATCTACCACACATCAAATTGATGAAATAAATATATTGTACACACGTTTATGATATTGATAGACACAGTTTGAAGGCCGCTTTAGGATTTTTCATGAATGTAACTGTTCTTAAGAATTAAGACAGAAATTGAAATGTGTAGACTATATATAAACAAGAAAAGCAATTACTACCTCAACCTATCCAAAAGAATTTTGAGGGATGAAAAAAAAAAGAAAAAATGAACTCCTGCAAGTGCAAAATCACTGAAAATCCATATGTTTAACTTCCAAATAAATTTACTTTGCAAAATTCCAACTGGTTTTTATTCGATTCTCATACCCTTTTTAGTTGATTTAGGCATACTATTACCCAGTAAAATCCAAACGAGAGTAGACATCAGGTTCTCCTAACTCCCACAAACTTGGTTCCAGCAAAGGAAAAGGTCATTCACCACCACCAATTACCAATTACCAATCAGTATTCAAATCATAGGTTTGCTTAAGGGCATGGGCATCAGTGATGAACCTCCCCACAAGACAGAAGAAGACTCTCAATCCTAAAAGTCCTACATTGTTGCCTCACAATGAAGGTAATGGTAATGGTAATTTACCAACCTCTTAAAATCCTCTTTCCATAAAATGTGTTCACAACTTTTAAGGGCGGTTTTAGCAATCAAGTTGTGATTCAACCTAATCCAGAATACAACTTACCCAATTATTTATATGCAATTTTTTCCACAGACAAGTTCATCAAACATTATATATTTTGTCATTCAACTATAAGTGTCAAAACATATTCACATATAATGCTTCATGGGTAGCTCTTACTTTCAAGGCCCTTCTCAGTTCAAGTGTTTCCTCTCTGCCCCTCTCCTTTCACATGATTTGTTACTTTCTCAAAAGAAATACAGATCATTTGAAAGTACAATTAATGTAGACTACTTACTACTCTATTGTATATCTTTCTGCTCTTCATTTTGCACTAAGAAGTCTGTCTTTGGCATAGTCTTCTTGCCCTTCAAAGGGCGAAAAACCCCCCACATAAAGTAACTTTCACCTAATTCTGTAGTGACATTCAAGGGAATCAACATGTCATTTATCACTACCAGAAATGTTATATAAAGCACTTGACATCATAAGTTCATATATAAAAACATCTACACTTCAACTAGCTATGGCATTAACTTAAACATCAAATTATAATTGAGGGACTCTTGTCTGTTTGGATCGATAGTTTTGGTGAGAAAAGAAAACTCTATCACTTGTTTGGATGGTTAAGTGAAAAATTAGGAGAAATGGGGAGAAATAGTGAGAAAAATAAATCTTTTATTCTGTTTTTTTCATTTCTCACCAGAAGTGATGACATTTGGTGAGAAACAAGTTGGTTAGTTATAAAATATTTATAATACCCAGATTGTCCCTCAAAGTACAAAGGAAGAAAAAAAAAAACCCCTCACTCATTCCCATCTCTCACATGATTTGACTTCTTATCCATCCAAACATGAAGTGAGAATCATTTCTTTTCTTTTCTCACATAGATGAGAGACCATAATGATTTTGTTTGTCTTCTTTTCTCACACCACAATCCAAACGGAAACGTTGATGTGTTTTTTAAGCTAATAATAATTAAAAAAGAAAAAAGAAAACTGTCATTATTATTATTATCTTTTTAGGAGTTAATGGGCTATGGGCTGGGTTGGGTGTTTAGGAAACTAGGCTGGGTGTTCAACAATATTGAACTGGGCCAAGTAGGTATTCAATGTACTGGTCTGGGGTGCTCAAAATGGAAAATTTAGCTGACTTACGTAAAGATATTATTAAAAAAATAAAAAATAAAAAATAAAAAATTACAGCTGCCCCTGATAGATATCAATACTTTTAATGAAGGCCAGCTTCAACTAACCAAAGCCTTGGCTAGAGAAAGGGGTTCTGCTTTACTGCACTTTCTGTGATAATCAACCATACTAAAGCCTAAGCATTAACTCTAGAGTCATCCACAATTTTTATTCCAAAGAAAGAAATCATATGCATATCTCAATTTCAGTTATTAACAAAAATAATATTGTAATGGAAATAATAATAATAATAATAAATTGGAAATGTCAGAGAGCTCACTCTGGCAATCCACATGCAATAATTTCGATGGAAAGACCAGTAACTCCATGCGACCCATACAACTCCTCAACATTAAATCACGCTTCTCGATAAATTTTAACAGGAAAGCATACTGCTTTCTTGACCTACACAACCAGACCAACAACTTAAGTTGGCAAAATAATCCACTACATATTTTAAAAATGATGCCCAAAAGAAGCAAACCTCTCGATCTTTCCAGGATAAAAATAGAGAGCAATATCGTTCGCATCAGGACAATCTGACTGAAAGATCTCTGGCCAAAAAGCACGATAAGCATGTACCCTGAACTGCAAAACTCCAACAATCTGTCTTGCAAACTCATAGGCCTTACTAGACATCTTCACTGAGGGATGAGCCAGAAATCCTTCACAAATTCTATCCTCATATGGAAAATCAAGGACCTCAAAGTTGCCCCTACATAAAGCAAAGAAAAGCAAAGAAAACAGCTCATCATTCTAGCTCACATCATGTACTTACAAGTGTTGAAGCTATTAAGAACTAAACTGAAAGTTTAGATAAAAATATCATCATATGCATAAAGAACTTCCACCAGTCCCCATTCCCCCCTTTTCCCCTTCCAACAATCCCAAGTGGCAAGAGGAAAAAAACCAAAATTAATCACAAATATATGGGGTTGGCTGTCTGTCAATCATTTCTTTTCTTTTCGCATCAAGCTCTTTTTTACCTTCCTCAACTTGCATCATTTTTTTTTATCAATGACAGAAAATTTTATTAAAAAGGAAATAAAACAGAGATACAAAACAGAAAATGCAGACAAAAAGTCTACAAAGAACATGCTAAAAAAATATATATACAAAATATATATTACACAACTATCCAATTACTAGAAATAAAAATAAATAAATAAAGGAAACCCGTTAAAAGAAGGTGCTGATGAAGCCCAAAAATACTCATAAATCATTAATCGTCATTACTTGACTAGTATTGTCAAGCATTTTTGCTCATCTTATCTACAATTGATGTCACCATTGACTTTTCAAAGAGTAAGATCGTTGTATCATATTTTTTGGTAGGAAAAATTATTTTATCACATTGCCTTTATGCAGTATCACATTTTAGCCTTGTCGCCATCCTATAAATTTTTAGTCATGATAGTTTTTTTATGGGCACAATTAATAGGTATCAGATGATCACAAACACTTTGATCTTTAACTTTTTGTATGCACAAGATCCTCATCATTGAGCCCTCTTCATAGATAATCAATACATGACAACAATGGTGGTTAGTTTCAAGTATCTCTTGGTTAACGATTTTCAATATATCCTCCTTTCTACTATGATATTCTAATCATACTCAACCTAAAACCTTTAGAATTATAAAGCATCTCCTATTACCTTAATTCAAATTAGTGCTACTACAGTTTAGTCTAGTAAAGCATTTTTGTTAATGATGTACATATAAGACATCTTCCCAACTATGCTTCCTAAATTATCCAGAGCCAGAGTAAAAGATAAGTTATATCAATTCTTGATGTAAACCCCTATTATCCTCGGAATTTGCATCTCTTCCCTCAAGCTATTCTACATCAGTCACCTCACATGTCCTTTTAACTATACCAGGATAGCAAAATAATACTCAACTCTCTTCTACTTAATTTTTTAAATGGATTTCTCAATACACCTCAATAAAATATAAAGTTCTCTTTAAACCTTTCCATCAACTACCTTGTTAACCAAAAAATCTACAGAAATATATAAAAATAATGGATTCATGCCTCAAATGCTACTCCTGCAAAGAAATATATAGGTCTGTTCATTAATCCCTTGCCCTAACATAAAGGTAATGTCATTAATGAAAAGAGGACGCCAAAGATTTCTTAATGCGACTGCCTAGGATTTTTCCTTCTGTTTTATTCGACATATCTTAACCCTTCAAGTTCACACATCTCTATCACGCATATATCATGTAAGTACATAAAAATACTACAAAAGAAGGGTAAAAACCAGATTCAAGAGCAGATTTTGTTTGGCAAGATTCTAGCTTAAAACTTGTATTTTACAACTTGCTTAGTCATGGATATATATCTATAGAGAGAGAGAGAGAGCATTCCAGGAGTTTAAAGATATCACTGCATACATTTGGGCTACCAATGCATTTGTGAGGCAAAACCATTGGTTGGGATAGAAATAAATAATAAGGAAAAAATGGAAGTGAAAATGAGCTTTTAACCTAAATAGTGAACGAAAGGCTACTTTTGGTCAATGTAATAGTGAAAAACTCTGTTATCAAAATTTTACGATTCATGATTCATATATAGATTGATATGAATTTATAGGTGAATCTATAGTCCATGGTGAATCGCACAATTCACAATCAAATCACGATTTCATTCACCTTTCACAATTCATGTAATTATATAGAAACTATCGTGTCCAACAGATTCTAAGCCCGTTTTACTTTTTGTTTAGTACAATGACATAATACAACTCCTAATAATATTTCGTATTAAAATAACCAATACCTTTACATGATTTGTTGTTATTTTGGTGATCAATGGATTTTTATGGAATCCAATCAAACCCAACGTTCTTAACGTTTTTTTCTCAAAAATTGTCATAATACATGTTACAAGAATGTTAAGGTTAAAGTCACACATACCCATAAATTATCTTTTGTTTTAGTAAAATAAATATGGTTCGCTATTGCACGAATCAAGTCAGTAGGACCTAGTGATTCCACAACCTTTTCTTTTTTCTTTTTTTCTTTCCTTTTTTAACAATAAGCACATACACATTTTAAATGTTTTAGGTTTTAAAATAATGGATTCTATTTAATTCTTTCTTCTTGTACTCTACATAGGATTCCTACGTCCGTTTTTTTAATGTCAAGAAAAATTATATTATGATTTTTGAATAATTTAATGGTTTGTAGGATTTAGACCCACATCTCTTTCTATGAAGGCAATGTCTTCCCAATTAAACAGTGTTGGTGGACAGAAAGGATGGGTGGAGGGTGCCATTGCACCTCCTAACCTGCAAAGTTTTCACACAATTATGAGTAATATTGTTGTATATCAGACTTCCATCCCTTTGTATAGTGAAGAACTGGCCCCCTCACTCCAACAAAAGTTGGCCACCTCAAGAGGTGGTGGACAAAACTCACTTCGCACCTTGCAAGATCAATAAATGCTAGGCATCATGAAAGAAATATCATGAAAAAACCTTCATGAAGATTCTCCACCCTTGGATTAGTTTGTAGTTCTTATTGTATGTTATGCAATTACCCTTGAATTAGTTTCATGAAACTTTTCATAATATTTATTTCATTATACGTAGCATTACTCTGGCAAGATATATACAGATTGACTAAAATTGTACTTAAAATTCATACAAAATGATATGGCCTTGATTTTATTAATTTGAATAAATTACAAATACATCCCCTGAGGTTTAATTAAAATACAAATCGCCTCCATGTGGTTCTGGAAATTACATTCCACACCCCAAGGTTTCTAATTTCATAACAAATCGCTCCTTTTATTAATAAATCATCAAATCAATTAACAATTTTAAATATATTAGAAACGTGATTCAATTAATAATTTAAGTAATTTTATTGTTGTATAGGAGAGCAATTATGAATTTCATTTTTTTTAGTTAATTCTATTAAATAAATAATTTTGACAAAGGGGCATTCGTAATTTTCTAAATCACAAAAGGCAATCTATACTTTAAGCAAACCTCAAAAGGTATATTTGCAATTTACCCTATTAATTTAAAGCAAAAAACCACCAATATAGCTTATAGTTTCAAGTCTATAGTGACTATATTTTCTTATAATGTTTTATTTATCTCATGTTTGTTTTGTTAACATTGCATTGGTAACAAATATGAGTAGTAAGACCCATTAAACTAATACAATATTGACACAAAAGGTAATAAACAAATTGTAGTAAGAAAGGATGGTGATCCAAGTATTTTTTATTTTTATTTTTAATAAATGAATATAAAAAAGCCATCACTTTATATGTTTTTTAATTATTATTTATAAACTCTGTTTATATGTTATGTTATTATTGATAAAAAAATTCAAAATGAGACCATTTTTTGATATGGGAAAAGTATAAAGGCTAAACTAGAAATAAAATAAAGAAATCATGAGATTGAGCAACTACATGTTGGCAAAGTGCAGAAGATAAACTCTCACTGGCTGGTTAACTCTTTACCAATCCTACGATTCAGGTTCATTTAAAATTGAATAAAGTTAACAATTCATGTGTATTGTTGGTCCAGTTAATTTATGTATTGAGTGAACCAATTGACTCATGTGTATCCTTTGGTCCCCGCTAACATTGATTTTTGGGTCCACCACTGTCCTTATATAACTATTTTATAACATGTGTCAAAATCAATTTATTTCTTGTTTTTTTCATATATATGAGTGTTTAACATTATTTTTTATATTTTGTTGAATCTTAATAATTAATGATTCAGGTTCATTTAAAATTGAATAAAGTTAACAATTCATGTGTATTGTCGGTCCGGTTAATTTATGTATTGAGTGAACCAATTGACTCATGTGTATCCTTTGGTCCCCGCTAACATTGATTTTTGGGTCCACCACTGTCCTTATATAACTATTTTATAACATGTGTCAAAATCAATTTATTTCTTGTTTTTTTCATATATACGAGTGTTTAACATTATTTTTTATATTTTGTTGAATCTTAATAATTAATGATTCACAAAATTAGGATTTCGATGTTAAAATAGGAAATAATATTGGTTATATTTTTATTTTATTTTATTTGTCCTAATTGGTGTAATGGGTTGGCCCATAATTTATGCCTAAAGGCACTCCTGTAATTACGTATTATTATCAATATAAAAGGGGATGAGGTATCACTCATTTTCTAACTCTTTCTCTTCTTTAAACTTACATGGTATCAAAGCCATGCCCTAGCTCTCTCTTCCCTACCCTTCCCACGCAATTGTTGCTGTTTGCCTCCCCAGCACCCGAAACCACCCTTTAACTCACTCAGCTAAGCCGACAGCCTCTCTACACCACTCCACCAGAGCCGACAGCCCCTCTCCACCACCCTACCAGAGCCAGCAGCCTCCCTACAACTCACCACCAGCGTCGTAAGCCTCTTCTTCTTCTTCTCTTCCCCTCGGCAGGCTTCTCTAGGTCCTGCCGAGGGCTTTCTTTCAGCCGACCAGCCTCCTTGCTGGTTGGGTGTTGTTCAACTGCCTGTTTGAGGGTCGCCTGTCGTCTCTGCACATGCCGTAAGTCCCTCCAAGGCATCTATTCCTAGTCTCTTCTCTCTCTGATTATGTCTTACTTATAAACCTATATAAGACTTGTTTATGTATTACGTTTAACATAAAAATAAATAAATAAATAAATAAAATATTGATGAGTTTTTAATTTAATTCTTTGATATTCTTCGTGGTCACCGTGCTTATTATTCCCCCACCACCTTCCGAGTTTGTAATTGGCCCTAGTTTTGTTGAGGGTTAGGTAGTAAAGTATCCATGGCAAATTCCACCAGTGTGTCCACTACTTCTCAGACACCTAAGAGTGAGAGTTCCATTATACCTACTACTATGACTGATAACCCCAACCCTGGTCTTAAAATCACCACCTCTCTATTCAATGGTCAGAACTATCTAGTATGATCGCAGAGTTTGACTATTTTTTTAAAGAGCAGAGGGAAGATGGGATATGTTGATGGCAGGATATAGGCACCCAGCACACAAACCCGAATTATGATTAGTGGGAGATCACCAACTCCCTAATTATGGGTTGGTTAATCCATTCTATAGTCTCGGAGATTGAAGAGGGCTATTTATCTATAGACACTGCACAGGATATTTGGGATGCAATGGCTACTACTTACTCCCGAAAGGGGAATTTCTCCCAAGCTTTCGAGTTACGCCGGTCCATTGAGAGGGCCGTACAGGGTGAGATGACTATTCTCCAATATTTTACCTTCCTTAACAACAAGTGAAAGAAGCTTGACTACCTTCAGGATTACAAGCCTATCTGTCCCACGAATTCTGCTAGTCATCAAAAGTTTGTGGAACATGAACAGTTCTTCGACGTTACTCACAATCAAACTAATCGCCATTTCCATCCAAATGTACAAGGGGCCTACAACCATCAGAATGTGCTGGAATACATCTCCAAACACGGGAATTACACAGAATGGGGTGAATTCCGTAAGAGGGGCCGCTGCGCTAACCAGAACAACAAAGAAAATATATATCGCAACGCACTTGCCGCCGGCACCAAGGACGAAGCATTGGAAATGGTAAGAAATGGCGATCCAAAATGTTTCTGGCTAAATTATGACAAGCTGTCATCTAATTATGACAGAATATCATTTAAACCCCCATTGCCGTATGTTCATCAATTTGCAGAAACGGTATGGGCCATCCCAGCAGATCTACAGCAATGGGTTAATGAAAATATAAAGGACGAGCCCCAAAGACCACACAGGCACAAGAGCGTTATAATTGAAGGTCCATCGAGAATTGGGAAAACATGTTGGGCCCGGTCTTTGAGGCCGCATAATTATTATTCTGGCCACATCGATTCACGGGACCACAATGATACTGCTTTTTACAACATAATCGATGATGTGGCCCCACAATTTTTGAAACACTGGCGCGAATTTATTAGAGCCCAACGGGAATGGATTTCAAATTGCAAATATGCCCGCCCAAGGAAAATCGTTCTGCCTTGGTTTCTGCACCTTCCCGAGATGGAGAGCGTGTGTCTCGTGGTTCTCGTCCTTCATCTGAGATGGATAATCTTTTTTGTGACTACTGTCGTAGACCTAGACACACCCGTGAGACTTGCTAGAAGCTGCATGGGACTCCTCCTGGTGGCCCACCCTAGTCCTCGAGGGGATAGGTCAAGCCAGTGTAGAGGCAGAGGGGCCAATGCTCGAGGCTATCTTTTTGACACAGTTGAGCCACCACCTTTAGCTCATGTTATCTCACCAGCTGCTGATGTTTCTGGGTTGTCTGCCTCAGAGTTTGAGATTGCTTTTCGCCACTTGCTAAACCGTTGAGCCTCTCTTCCCGTCTCCGGTGCATCCTCTTTTTCCTTTACCCACTCAGGTAACTTGGCTTCCTCTACAAGTGTATTGTTATCTCATAAAACTGTTCCTTGGATTATTGATTCTAGTGCTTCCGACCATATGTCTGGTTCCCCTAATTTGTTCTCAGGGTATACCCTCCTCAAGTCAGGAAAAAGTGAATATTGTTGACAGTATTATTTCATCTGTGTCAAGGAGAGATTTAATTCATGCCACCTCTTCCCTTCATTTATCCTTTGTACTCCATGTTCCCAATTTTAATGTTAATATTTTATCTTTGAGTCGTATTACTCATGATTTGAATTGTAGCGTGACATTTTTTCCTGATCATTGCCTTTTTCAAGACCTTATCACGAGGAAGAGGATTGATAGTGGTAGAGAGGAACATAGTCACTACATTCTGGATCAGACTGACAAGCTGACTCATGCATCTATTCAGTTACCATCCAATAAGGATGACCTTTGGTTGTAGCACCGTCGCTTAGAACATCCCTCTTTTTTATTATTTAAGCATATTTTTCCTTCTGTTTTTGAGAAACATAATGTGTCTAATTTTCAGTGTGAGTTGTCAACTTGGAAAACAACACAGAACTTCTTTTGCTCCTTCTCTCAATAAAAGTTCTGTTTCATTTTCTTTGATTCATTCTGATATATGGGATCCCTCACGTTTTGTGTCTTTAAAAGGTCAAAAATGGTTTGCTACTTTCATAGATGACTGTTCTAGGGCAACTTAGGTATATCTGATGAAAGACAAGAGTGAGGTGTTTTCTATGTTTCAAACCTTTCATAGAATAGTTTGCACTCAGTTTGGGATGGTTGTCAAAATTTTGCATTCTGATAATAGGGGAGGAATACATTGACTCGGGTCTTGCCAGTTATTTTGCCACCCATGGCATTATTCACCAAACTTCTTGCACTAATATTCCTCAGCAAAATGGTGTTGCGGAACAGAAAAATCGCGATCTCCTTGATGTGGCCCGTTGTCAATCCTTTGAAATGCGTGTCCCTCAATCTTATTGGGGAGAAGCGGTTCTCACTGCAACTTATTTGATTAATCGTCTTCCCACCCAAGTCCTTCAACAACACACCCCTCTTCAGGTTTTATTCGGATCCACGTCTTCTGGGTTCTCCATTCGCCCCAAGACCTTTGGATCTGTTTGTCTTGTCCATAATCATTCACCCATCCTGTGTTCCTGGGTTACTCTACCACCCAAAAGGAATATAAGTGTTATCATCCTCCATCTCGCAAATGGTTTGTCTCCATGAATGTCACTTTCTTTGAATCTCAGCCTTACTTTCCGACCTCCCCAGTGTCACAGTCATCCCTTTAGGGGAAGCCTTGGTGTGAAGATATTCCTGTGCCATTACCACCAGTGGTTGAACAAAAACAGATAGAGGATGTAGGCAAAGTTTATGTCAGGGACAAAGATAGACAGAGAGTCACCTGGATGCAAGAGACTACGTTTCCTTCTCTACTGCCAACCTCTTCTCCAGATGAGTGTCCAAAGTCATCCTCCTCTCCTAAGAGTCCAGGTAAATCTGATCCTAATTCTCCTATTCTTGAGTTCTCAGATCTTGATGTTCCCGTTGCCAATAGGAAGGAGGTTAGGTCATGTACTCAACATCCTATTACTAATCATGTCCTTTATTCTAATAGGTCTCCCTCATATAAAGCTTTTCTATCCAATATTTCTTCTATGAGTCTACCTAACAACTTTCAAGATGCTCTTTCTATTCCTGAATGGAAACGTGTCATGATGGAGGAGATGAGAGCTCTCAACAAGAATGGCACTTGGGAGTTGGTAGAGTTACCTAGAGGCAAAAATCCAGTTAGGTGTAAGTGGGTGTACACTGTAAAACACAGAGCAGACGGTCATAGAACAATATAAAGCAAGACTGATTGCTAAAGGCTTCACTCAGACTTATGCGGTAGATTACCAGAAGACATTTACACCGGTTGCTAAGATGAACTCTGTGAGAATACTACTTCATCAGTTTGATGTGAAAAATGCCTTCCCTAATGGAGACCTAGAAGAAGAGGTCTATATGGATATTCCCTCTGGTTTTGAGAATGCTAGGTCGAAAGGTAAAAGGGTGGTTTGGGATGATCTAAATAAGTGCACTTTTTTATTTTTTATGAAACATGGGTTGGGTATGGGTTGAGTTTGAAGCGATGTGGTAGAGAAGTGACGTAACTTAAATAAGATGATGTAACTTAAATAGAATAGTGACTTTTTTACTTTTTTCAGGGATGACAAACAAGGCCAAAGTGTACAGGCTCCGAAAGTCGCTTTATCGGCTAAAGCAATCCCCTAGGAGTTGGTTTGAAAGGTTTGCTCAAGCTATCCTGAGATATGGGTTCAAGCAAAGTTAAGCTGATCACACTTTATTTGTGAAACGCTCCTTGCATGGTAAGACCACAGCTTTTATTGTTTATGTTGATGATATTGTTCTGACAAGGGGATGATATTGACGAGTTTGAAATCAAAGACTTATGTAATTTGAAGTATTTTTTGGGCATTGAAGTAGCTCGGTCCAAGGATGGTGGCATCTTCACATGCCAGAGGAAGTATGTACTTGACTTACTAAAGAAAACCGAAATGCTTACAGGTAGACCATGTGATACACCTCTAGAACTGAGCCAAAAACTGAGGATCAAGGGGGAGATCCAATCGACAGGGGGAGATGCCAGAGGCTAGTGGGTAAGCTCATATACTTATCCCACTCACGTCCAGATATTGCCATTGCAGTGAGCATGGTTAGCCAGTTTATGCATGCTACTAAGAATTCCCATTTAGAGGCAGTTATGAGAATCATGCGGTACCTAAAGTCTTCTCCTGGAAATGATCTCTATTTCTCAAAACAAGGACATCTCAATGTCGAGACATTTATTGATGCAGATTGGGCTAGATTAGTCACTAACAGACAATCAACTTCTGGATATTGCACATTTGTTAGAGGCAACCTAGTCTAATGGCAAAGTAAGAAACATAATGTGGTTGTTAAATCTAGTGCTGAGGCAGAATTCAGGGCTATGGCTCAAGATGTATGTGAGTTGCTATGGATTAAACTATTGTTGGGAAGACTTGGGGATTCATCAAACTGATTCCATAAGATTGTACTGTGACAATAGCGCAGCAATCAACATAACTTATAATCCAGTTCAACATGACAAAACCAAACATATGGAGATTGATAGGCATTTCATCAAGAAAAAGCTCATTAGTGGCACCACCATATGTACTCCATTTGTGAAAACTGAGGACCAACTAGCAGATGTTCTCCCCAAAGGAATAGGGAGCAAACCATTTCATAACATTCTCAACGAGCAAGACATGAGAGATATCTTCGCACCAGCTTGAGGGGGAGTGTTAAAATAAGAAATAATATTGGTTATAATTTTTTTTTTTTTTTTTTTTTATTTTTTTTTTTTTTTTTTTCCTAATTGGTGTAATGGCTGGCACTCCTGTAATTACGCATTATTATCAATATAAAAGGGGATGAGGTCTCACTCATTCCCTAACTCTTTCTCTTCTTTAAACTTACATTCAATTCACGATACAATTTTCAATTTGACAACAATGGTGAAGAGACGGCTAAGTTTATCCTAAGTTTGATTTGTGCAGTGAGAATTAGCTTTGTATGTCTATGATAAAAATCAAGAACTAGAAATAACAAAATAAAATTCCCCTCATACTCAAACATTATTCTTATAAACTACAACGATAAATTGATAACAATAAGAAGATGAAAGAGATTAGAGAGAGAGAGAGCATGCAAAACAGCATATAAAATACTCACTTCCATATAACTTTCAAGGCAGGACCACTTAAAGGATTCCTATGAGAGTTCCGAGAAATCTTTTGCAGATTCCTTTCTTGAATCTTAGCACCACCGGAACTGAGACCACTACGGAAGTAAATACCTAAACAATAATCAACTCCTTAATTAGTATCTTAAAGTCAATCATGATGCAACTAAATAGCAAGGAATGACATGTTAGAATGTGATTTCACTGAAATTATGGCTCTTGATCAAGTGGAATGGCCAACAATACTATGTAACCAATTCCAAATCGTCAGGACAGGGAATACCATCTAACATATGGTTATACAAACTAAAATTCATGTTCAATAGATCATTTAGAATTATGGCATTTGTAGTACGCAAAGTAACCAAGTTTTGGTTTGAAGGATGCTTTATAACATTCGGGCTGAAGTTAGGAATCCTTTACATGGGACAGGTCCTAATAAAAATTGAATGATACTAGTCATGAAAAAAATATTATGAAATGCATCATTAAGATTTTTCATCCCTTGATTAGTGTATGGTGTTTTATTCTAGATGTAATCCAAAAGTGGAGAATCTTTCTTGATCGTTTTTATGATATTTTTTTCATGATTTGTAGCATTACTCATAAAAATTAGCAAGGAGTAATTTATAGGATGTTAAGCACTGAAAGTATCAACTCCCCTACTACTTCATTTGGGAAATTAAATCAGCTATTACAGACTTCATGTGATCAAGCTAATTACTAAATTGGATGTGAATAAACTAAATGAACATTTATACAAGCAAGTTCTTTTAGTAAATAGTAGTACTACTACTCCCCAAATGGACATCATCTGTGAAGCACAGAAACTTCAAAATAGGCACCGTAGCGGTGTCGGACACGGTGGCATGTCCCTTTTATTTTATTTTATTTGTTTTGTATGGGACATGACAGGGACACGGCAAGGGGAAATGGGGGTAAATCCCTAATTCGAACTAGAGAGAGAGAGAGAGAAAAGACCTAAATCGAATGAAATAGAGAGAGAGGAGAAGACCTACACTTCGAACCTGTTCATTAAGCGAAGCCTTTGATCAATCTCCATCTTCAAACCTATTCATCGAGCAAAGCCTTCAATCAATCTCCATCTCTATCAAGCTCCATCTCCAATCGATCTTCATCACCATCTCGACTTGGGAAGTCCCTTCTCTCTCGTCTCCAGATCACATCTCATCTCTCTCGTCTGTCTCGCATGTCGTCTCTCTCTCTCTCCCTTTTTTTTCTTTTTCTCTCAGCCTTATCGTCTTCTATCTTTCTTTTTTATTTTTTGATTATACTCTATTTCTATATTTACATTTATATATTTTATATATTATATATTTTGTGGATGGATGATCTATTTATTTATTTAAATGTAGTGATTTATATATATATATTGAATTGAATTAATATTAGTTCTTCTTAATTTTGATTGTTTGGTAACATAATATTAACTTACATTGCAAATACATATAATAAAAAATAAAAATATTTTACATGTCCCCTGCCGTTTCTGTGTACCTATTTTTTTTAAATTGCCGTATCCGTGTCCGTGCTTCATAGGACATCATAGCCCCACCCAATTCACCCATCATTTAAAGACGGATATCGTAACCAAAGGGGGCAAGACACATACCATTAAAATTGGGAACTTTCAAAAATAAATAAATAAAAGTAAGATGAAAAATCATGAAGAATGTCACAAAGAAAAATTCATAATATATATTTATATAAATATGTATATCAGAGAGTACAATTTGTAAAAGAACAGAGAAGTATTTTGCCTGAACTGCTGATGGGTGAAGTCTTCACATATAGTGATGCCGCAGTCACTGAATGAAAGGCTGAGTTTTCAGTCAAGCTTTCTTCAACCTTTTTAGCAGGAATTGCAGCATCCACTTGACATTCTTGAATTGATTCCCTCCCATGAGTTAAACCAACTTCTTCCCCTAAACAACATGCTTATATGAGCACAAGTTCCTGTGTTACAAAAAGATTCTACAACAGTATAGAAGGCTTGTCCTATTTTCCTAATACAGTCCCAAATTCCAAAGTGTAATTCTTAACTAGATATAACATCAACATTACCTCTTGTTTCTTTATTTTTCATTGCAGACCAGCATGAACACAGTTCAGCATGGGCAGTGAGTGCAACTGGCTTACCAGGTCTATCTCCAGCTCCTTCAGCAATTTTCACACTTCCTCTTGCAGATTGCTTTGAAGGAAATCCAGGAGGGTGTTCCTCACAAGAATGTTGCTGCATGGTACTAGTTTGCATACCATGAAGTGCAGGAAAATTAAAAGTCTCTACCAATTGGAAAGACTTTGAAGTGGCAATTTTACCCAGAACTTACTTGCTCGGATGTGTAACCTATGTCACTTCTTTGGTGCAGGGTTTCAGATTGACAGCATCATTAGGAAGACAAAACTTTACTTTGAACTTCTATTATTTCTTCATGCTTTAAAGGTAACTCTCATTTCTACGTTTCTGGGAAATATATCGGCCCCCACAGATATAAAGGAATTAGAGTAAGTTTTCTTAATTGAGACTTTGCATAGTCACCATCACCACAACTGACAACATTTGTACTGCACAACAAAAATGAAGAGATAACCAGAGTCCCACAACTATAGTTTGAACAATGGTGAATCATATAGTTTTAGAAGTTGATTGATGGTTACAAAGCTAGGTATTTTCTTAATACTTCAATAATATTGATCCCCAAGGAGCAAAATAAAAATAAAAGGAAAGGCTTCAAAGTAAGACAAAGCTTCACTATAATTTAATCAAGGAAAATGCTAATGGCTGACCAAATGATTGTCATTAGCCTCAGTAGGTGAGTAGAATGTATATTGAAATGTGTGAAAAGTGTGTAGAAGTTTGTGAAAATGCTTTGGGATGCATAAAAAATGTCTTGAGATTCTGACTTCTTTGGCATTTTTTCCCCTTGTTAATAGCACGTTTGGATATCATTACCATGACCTTTAATTAATACAGATTAGAATGAAATATTAAAAAATGAAAATAAAATACCATCATTGTAAACCCTTGGTTCTAAATTTACAAGCCATACAAAGAACACTGGAAAAAGGTGTTCCATAACTTGTGTTAAGAATTCAATCTCTCTAAGATTGTGGAAAGCTTGTAGGTCTACAATTTAAAAAATGGAAGAAGGTTGTAGCATTTCTAGATAGGAAGAAATTTCAATTCACAAATATTCAAAAGAACTAGGTTGCTGGAATGGAAGATTAATGGTTGTAAGGAACTCTAGATGGTAAAAGTTTTGTACACATGAATAGAATAAGATGAAAAATGCAATAAGAGTGGGAATAGCATGCAAGGTAAAATGTAATGGAATGCCCTTTTCAATTCCATTGTTTGGTCGCACGTGGGAATGAAATTGCCCAATCCTGTTCCAATGTCTTGTTACAATTATTAAACTCCTAGAATAGAATGGAACTTCTAAACTAAACTAACACGTTGGATAAATATATTCTATATTATATAATAATAATAAAATAAATAATATGATCATATATTACATAATATTAGATAGATATGTCATATATGAACATGCCAATCTTCATTTGTAGTACCAGACATGAGAAATGGAAGGGAAAGCTAGAATGGGCATTTCATTCCAACCTATTCCCTCATACCAACATATCCTAAGTGTCCGTTTGATTAAGAGTGCAAGATATGATGGAAAATGAAATTGATAGAAAGTGAAGGCAAAGTTTATTTTTTGTCTACATTAAGATGAATTTTTTGTGAGAAAGTCATAAGAAAATTAGAAAAATAGATAATAGTTGGCAACATGAGAAGGGGAAAAAAATCATATATCTTTTGCATGAAACTAATCGCCAAGTTAATATACTAAAATAGATTGGTCCCAAAAAAAAAAAAAAATTAACTTTCTATCAATTTTCACCACGCATGCTAAACAAATGCATAAAATGTTCTGTACTTTCCACATCTTTCATCCTAACTAAACTCACCCAGCAACAACTCGAATCTAACCTGATTTGTATCCTCTTTTTAATACCTGTTTGATAACTATCTCAGTATGTTTGCAGCCCCGGATCTTAGTTGGAATTTGATTGGTATGAATTTCCAAATTCGGTTCATTGTATTGTTATTATTATTATGGTTGCTGTATCATGGATCATCTCATTTAAATTTTATGAGACCAGATTACATTACTTTCCGATTTGACTTTGTGAGAGTCATTCTGTAACTTTCAAGTTTTAATTATTTTTTGTTTTAGGTATTAAATCTGTAAATAAATTTATATTTTTGGATCGTATTTAATTAGCACATACTTCATTTCCTCTCTTTTCTTTTCTTCTTCCTCATTGGCAGAGAACTCCCTCCCTCCCTCCCTATTACACTGTTTGTAACAAGAACTTCTACCTTGGATTGGAGGCACCTAGAGTTAGATTTTGCAAATTTACCAAGAAGGAACGTCGTAGATCTTATCGAGCTCTTTGCACCCATAGTCTTGGATTTTTTATTCAACAACTTTTGAAGGTCTAAGGTTTTTCTTTTCCTCTTCTTACTTTGAGGTAGAGATTTTCTTAACTTTGTAAATATGATTTTGAGATGAATATGTGATATTTCGCTAGACAGGAAATTTTATAAATATTTGAGATTTTTATTATAATTATACCCAAAAAAATAATTAGGGCTTGATAAACAATTATCATTTCTCAAAAAAATTTATTCCATAAATAGACATGTGTATGAATTTCAAAGTTAAATATCAAAAGTAAAAAGCCCTAAATATTTTAAATCATAGGATGTGAATTTACAAAGCTGTTAAAGCATACGGTTGAATTTTTTGGATTGGGAATTATTTCCTATCATTGTATTATGTTGAGATATTGTTAGAAATAATTGTTGGTGGCATATTGTTGAATATTTCGGATTGGGAATAATTTTCTGTCATTGTAATAGTTGGTGGCAATTGGTGGATGATTGCATTGTTGTAGATTTTGACAATGATTAGGAAAAATTGAAACCATTTAAACATCATACATTGATATTTGCATCTTTATTATCAGCTAAGAAGCACAAACACTTCTAAGAAGGTGACGCATCCGGGTCGTATCCGTGTCGGACACCGACACTCTTTGGACACTTCCACAGCACGTGTCCGACATTCTTCAAAATATATCTTATTTTTTAATATTTTTTAAAGACCCGGACGCTCTTTGGACACTTTGAGGATACACGTGCATATCTCAAACACAAGTGTCTATCAATTAGACACATGTGAAACTAATTATAAGTTTGAACAAAACAACTTAAGATACAATAATAAAACAAAAACTATATAAATTTATAGAGATTAGTATTATATTGTATTTTTTTATTATCTTTAAATGATATATTCATATATACAACATATAATAAATATATAAAATTATATTTCATGCATGTCCCCTACGTGTTGTGTCCTGCAGATTTTGAAAATTAGCGTGTCGGCATATCCATGTCGTATTCGTGTCGTGTCACGTGTCCGTGTCCGTGTCCGTGTTCGTGCTTCTTCGATCATCAGCATGCTTCTTTCGAATAAAAATGTTAGTTTTGTTACTCTTGAGAATTGTGGAAACTATTTCGGATTATTGGGGTAAATAAGGTGGTTAATCCGGATAGTGTATAAAAAAGATTTTGTAAAAAGAATTGAGTTGGCTTGAGGTCCTCGACGAAAGACTAGAAACCCACGCAAATTAAGTTCCAATTTCCTTCCGGTTAGTAGCTAGTAAAGTGGGGGTGATTTTGGTAGTTCTTTGATAGACTACTGGCAATACAGACCTAGGGATTCCCAGTATTTGATTTACGGCTTAATAATTGTTGAAATGGAAAATGTGAAGTTGGAAATTTGAAAACTTGCATTGGTTTTCGTTTCACGAAAGAAACTATTTTGACATGAATTGGTGTCTCCATTGCATTCATGATCATATATCCATGTTAAAGCATATTTATGTAATTAAGATTATCTCTGTTGAGCCTAGTGCTCATCCCTTTGTGAAAATCATTTTTTAGGTGTTGATAGGGCGCCACCACCAAAGTGGTGACTATTGTGAAGTGAGGGCAACAAGCTCAATTGTTTTATTATTTGTACAGCCTAGGGCCTTATTTGTATTGGATTGAGATCCCGGGTCATGTCACTTTTACATGCAAGCCCGTAAGGCAACTTTTTGTGAATATAGAAATAAATATTCAATGTAATGTTTTATTTGATTTATTCTCATGCCATATAATGAGTTACTGTAGGATGCATTGTGGCTCCCAAATCATCATGAAATGAGTAGAATCCATTATTGGAGAGTGGTTCATTTTATTTTATCGTCTCAATTAAGAACCTATAATGTATTCATATTCTTTTTAAACCTCAAGGGCTTTTCTTAAAAAAAAAATTTTTTTTTTCCTAAATTAATTAGAGAATCAACTTATTTTGTCAAATCAGATCCTTTAGAAATCGGGGTGTGACACACCCTATAGTTTTAGGTGTTGAAGGCCAAAAGGTAGGTAAAATGATTAGGATTTATTTGACTTAATAAGCTAGGTTTTGACAAAGAATATGGGTAGTTTAGGAGTAGAAGAGTACAAAGAGTGAAGTAGAATCTAAGAATTTCACCTAGAATTTGTTAAGAATCCCCCCTAAGGTTAGATCACATCATACATACATCAAACAATTTTCAATTCTCTAAGGATGTGTTTGGATCTTGGATTAGGGGAGGGATTTGTGGAGGGAGAAGAAATGGCAGCGGAGAAAAACCATCAGTAATACAGTGATATTCTCAGCCTAATGGTTGACATGCAGTTGAGTTTATATACGTTGGCATGCAGCTGAGTTTATATACTGTATTACTGTGTAATACTCCTGATTACAACTCTGAACATATTCCTTTCTCATATTTGTTCGCTGAAGTTCTGGTACTACATAATACAGCAAGAGACATGCAGTGTGAGACCTTAGTTGCACAAAGCAAGGCGGGGACAGGAGCGGGGTTAGAAGAGCGAAGGCATATAGAAATTTCTTGGGTTGGAGTGCCTATGAGAGCGTGTATATATTTATTTATTAAATATATAAAAATATTCTAACAATTATTTTGGTGCTTAGTTGTAATATATGTAAGAGTGTGGTTCAGTGCGGTTTGAGACTAAAAGAGAAACTGCTCGGCGGGTGGCGGATTGGCAAATTTATTATTAGAAACCACTATTTTTTCATCACAAACCAGTGGAGCGATTAGCAAATAATGGTGGTTTCGACCTGACGGTTCGGGCGGATTGGCAGATTAGAAAAAACCTAATTCAAATTACAAAATCTGAATCAAACATTTTTAAAAGTGATTATAAATCAGCTAAAATAGTCGAAATTAAAATATATGTCCATTTATCCAGCATTCAACATTGACAAACTAGTAAACTATAAATTAAACAATCCAAACAACTTATATAATAACAATCCAATAAAGCAACAAATACTAAACTAGCAAAAAAAAACAGCCCTTAAAAAAAACACAAATTAGGAATGAACAGAGAGAGAGAGAGAGAAAGTAAAAAAGAAAAGAAAAATGAAGAATCAAAAACTAGCAATAACTGTCAATTTATGTTATTGAACAAACAAAATTAGCAAAAAATAAAATAAAATAAAAATAAAATAACAGAATAACAGGATGAAATATGAAAAAGGTAGAAAAAAATAGTTGAAAAATACCTATAAAATGATTGAATCAAATTAAAGTAGGAATGTTTACAATCTATACTAAATCTTATAAGAAACTATACAACACCCAAAGATTTAAGAGAGAGAGAGAGAGAGAGAGAGGGAGACAGTACCAACGGTAGCAACTCAGCGAGGAAGGAAGGGGAGACAAGAGGCGAGAGGCTTGAGGCGTGATCTTATATGAGAGAGATATCTAGGTTTGAATGAGAAATGATTGGGTGTGTGTGAGTGTATGTTTATTAAAATACATTTAATTGGAATGTATTAGTATGGGGGTGTTTGATAGAGCTTATAAGCTGTTTATTTTAGCATTTAGTTTAATTTAAGCTAAAACATTGTTTTTGTTACTGCTTAACTCATCAGATTATAGCTTAAATTAAGTAGAAAAATAACTTTTTCTTGAAGTGGTTAGGGGGTGCTCAACAAATTATAACTTAAGCGGAAAGTTGGTTTGGATGGACAAAATTACTTAAATGCCCTTCATCAAGTTTTGAAATTACCAAATACCCCATATATATACTACATTTTCACACTGTTCACTTTGAGAGAGAGAGAGAGGATGGCGATTTCCGATGAGGGTTGCGGTTTTTGACGTTTCTGGTATCCAAATACCACGTCTCTTCTCTCTCTCTTTCGATCGACCTTTCACCGTCGCTTTCACAATTGAGGGGCAAAACCCTAACCATCGCGATCAATCTCAAACCCTAAAGCCGAAACCCTAGCGCTGCCAGCGACATCTAAAACCCTAGCGCGATCAATCTCAAACCCTACATCCGTCGGTGACGATCAGAACTCTAGCGCGATCAATCTCTTCTCTCTCTTCTGCGATCGCTTTCTTCGCGATCTCTTCTCTAGTGGGAAGAAAAAGGCCCCTAGTGATAATGGCATTGCTCTCAATGACTTTCTTTGCTCGCTGTCGCTGCATTCGCTGTGAGATTTTTATATAATAAAAATAATATATGTATATATTTAAATTTTTTTAATTATTCACAATATTTTGAATTTAAAAGTCTACATATTTTTATACTGAAAATTTATTCAAAATAAAATAAAATAAAATATTTTTTGACTTGATATTATTACTCAATATTAATTTATGAACCATAAGATATTTTTATTATATTTTTCTCTATATTTTTTTGTAAGCAAATTACATTGAAATCTAATATTTTCTGTACTAAAACCCAATCAAAAACCATGGTTTGTTCCCCATGTTTTCTCGCCTCCCACCTTCCACGTGCAATCATTTTCTGTGACAAAAGAAAATGTGGTGAACATGCAAATGCTATACACTAGGTGTTCCATTTCCTTTTTATCCCTTCTTTTTTGTTTCTTTTCATCTTTATCTTCTTCTATTCTTCCTCATTTTTCCCATAAATTGAGCCTAACTTTTCCTCACGTTTCTTCATCTTTTGCTTCACTTCCAGTTTCATCTCTCTCTCTCTCTCTTGGTTCTCTCTCTTTCTCTTCACCTCTCATTCTCAAAACTCTATTTCTTCTTCTTTATCTCTGTTATTTATCCCTGTTCTTCCTCCTCCTCCAGACCTTCATAGCCACGACCTTTACCTATACTATCACCAACCCGCGAACTTCTCCACTACTGGCACACCGTCAGACCGCCGCCACCACAATCACCTAATTCCATTATCATCCGGAACCACCATTTACAACGTGTTGTAGGTGAAGAAAGATAAGAAGAAGAAGGAAGATGGAGGAGAAAGTTAGAAAAGTTTATTTTGAATTCTAAAAGTTAGTTTTCAGCTTACTTTCAGCATGCCAAAACCATCCATTCCGAGAAGAAGTGAGAAAAATAGGTCATGTAAGATGAAGTACGAAGTAAGTTAAAGAGATTGGCGAAAGAATGAAGTAAAACTGTTAAGAATTAAGAAAGTTATGGAGTCCGAAAAATGGTTCGAAGAAAAGTTCGAGATGGGAGGCAAAAATCTTATTTTTTCGTCAAATTTTAGAGATTCGATGGCATGCAAAAAGAGATGGAGCGTGGCATGTGAGGAGTGAAACAAAAGCTAGGCTGTGAGGTAAATCCAATGACATAAAGATAAGGTAAAACGGAGTTACAATGAAGAAGATATAAGTATTTGAACTGGTGGCATTGAAACTAAATTTTATAGGTCTTCCTGTTCGGGCATGTTATTTGTTGGAGAATATGAATTGAATTTTATCCAGCGTTTCTCGGCTCATGGTGCTACGATGCATCCTAGAACATTTGGGTTAATGGAGTGGTTCTATGACTTCAGGGATGACCATCCTTAGGTTTTTCGACGTGTAAAATCCATTTTTGGGGTTAGATCTTGCAATTTCTGAGTCTAAGATGATGATCAACAACTAAAAATTCTAAGAGAATCCAATGGATGATCAACAGTGAGATCGCGTCCGATTAATATAAAATTTCAACAAGACGATCATAGAGCCAAGACAGTCATATCTTACGATCAGAATCATAAATCAAATTTAAACGATAAATCGTTAGCAACCTAACATAGTAAGAAAACTCTCTTAACCCTCTCATTATTTTTAATTGTTAAATTTTTATATTTGTGTTCATATGTTAAAATAGCTAAAAATTTAAATAAAATCTTGTGTATAGTTGTATATTAAATATTTCAAGGTTACTTTTATATTAGTAGCCTTAAAATCGTGGTATAATTTTGGAATTAGAATTGCATGCGTAGTTTGTACCATTAAAGAGATGATTGAAGAATTTATTTGGTTTGATTATATGACTCTTAAATCTGCCAGAAACTTGTACAAAATTTTGAGATGATTTCTTCTACAAAGTTGTTAAGAAATGTACAGTTCATCCAGAAATTTTTGTAACAATTATTTTAGTTTTGTAAAAACTTATACGAAATTTTAATTATATTTGAAACTGTAGATAGATTTTACAGCATATTGGAAAAATCATTAAAAATCCTATATTAAACCAAATCTGGTATTTTTTAAATAAAAAATGAAATTTGGGAAGTTTAGTTTCATAATAAATTTGTAAATTATGGAATTGATTTATAAATTTAAGTATGGAATTATTTTAAGAAAATGTAACAAATCTGTATCATGAAATTTCTTGAAATTTTACCGAATTATTTATAACTTATTTTTGGGAAATTCTTTCTGAAAAATGAGCATAACATGTTTGTTGAATATCCCATATAGTTACATGAATTTTAGAGTTATATAAATAATTTATTTATAATTTTGACTATGAAATTATGTTTTGAAAATTTTGAGCAGAATGATAAAGAATTAAGATTACTACTTCAACCATTTATTAGGACTAAAAATCAATATTGTGCCAGTCTATTTAATTGAATCTTGTAAATTAGTAGTCCATGCATGTGTGTTGTGATTTATTTTAGTATTTAAAATTATTATGTCATACCATGACTTGATTAAATTGTTCATAACAATTTATACACATTGATGGATTGTTGTAGAATATATGTGTTGATATTTTCTGTTAAAAAATTATATTGAAATGGTATAATATCGACAGATCTAATTTGTAATTATTAGTGATTAATATGAAAATTAATTAAAATGATCAACTAAGTGTAAAATTAACGCTTGATGGTTAATATCGGTTGCTGTTCAGGTGAGTTCTGATTTTAAAGAGTGTATGAAATTAAGGGTTGATGGTTAATATCGGTTGTTTAAGGTAAGCCCTGGTTTTGAGAATTCTCATGTAAATTGTGTCGCGAAATCCTAAGATGGCACGGGACTTATTTGAACCTTTTCGGTATTCGGTTTTGGAATAAAGGTGGATGTGCAGATGGCACACACGGAGGTTACGTACCCCTGGCAGACCGTTTCCTTGTGGCAGACCACGGATGCCACTACTTAGGCATATAACTCCGGACATGGGCATCCCTAGTAGTTATGGTTGGTAACTGTAACAACCCTCATACTGTTTATCGATTAATGACTGATTGATTACCGATTACTGCTAAACTGAGATCGAATATGAAAAGTAATTGAATCGATCAATTATCAATTAATCGATCAAATCTAAAATCAATTGATTGCTCAGACTGCTTTGAATTGCATTTTATCTGTTTGACTGCTTAATTATCTATTCAGTTTGTTTTGTTTAAACTGTTAATTAAAGGCCTTATTGGCGGCCGAACCCAAAATTGATTGATGTTCCATGATTAGTAGAATTTATGTGATTTTATGGTGTAATTATCTGAAAATTGATTTAGAATGATTAAAGTAGATTAAATAAGGTAAAACACATAAGTTGCCTTAATTACGAAATTGCTATGTTAGTGGCCCATTACATGGATCCTTTTGAGACTTGTATACACTCAAACAAGGCATTTCATCAGCCACATTTGAGCACACCACCGAACTAGAGAGAGAAGAGTGAGAGGTTTGGAGTGAATTCAACTTGTTCTTGAGGTAATTGCTTAAAGACTTGGAGATTTTAGAAGATAATTGTTAATTGAGCCTCTAGACTTGAATTACAAGACCTAAGTAAGGTAATTGAACCTCTCATTGTTGTATTTAAGATTGTTCTTACATTATTCAAGTCTAATTGTAGATTTAAGGCATGAATTAGTTCAATAATATTGAATTAGAGCTCAATTGTTGCATGCATGTGCATATTGTCAAGTTTTGAGGTTGTAATTCACCATTCCTCACATGCATGTTCATAATATTGTTGCAATTCATGTTGTCATCATGTTTTTGAAAGATTTGAGCTCATTTGAGCTAGGATTGAAGCTTGAAAATTGTTTAATGTTCATGCATGTCATGTTTGGAGCATGTTTATGGAATTGGTTTGAAATTTGGATTTAATTGACTCACCCTTGGGCTTTAAATTCACAAATTGAGCTTTGAAACTTGTTGTATATTGAGTTTAGTTGTGTTTTCCAGAATTTGGGCCCAAGAGGTCGAGTTTTGAGCTTAGGAATGCTTGGTTTGAGATTGGGAGACAAATTTGGAAATTCCAGAATTTGGCTTCTACGCTCGAGCGAAGGATTCTATGCTCGAGCGACCACCATTTACTTTGAGCTACGCCGAGCAGTAATGGTGGCTCGAGCGTAAATTGCAAGCTCTCAGAATCTTGGTGCATCGGGCGCACGCCGAGCGGCGGGACCACGCCGAGCGAAAAGTTGTCTTACGCCGGCGAGCATCGAGCGTAAATCTTGAGCATCCAAGATTTTTATCAGAAGATTACGCTTCACTCGAGCGACGAAATTCACGCTCGAGCGGAGCTCCTTTGTCTGCATGTCCGCTCGAGCGAAGGAATCCTCGCTCGAGCGAGACCCCTGTTTTCAACAAATTTTGTAAAGTGTTCAAAAGTGCATCTTTGCACCCTCTTTCCATCCTAGGCATTCCTAGGGCATATTTAAGGCATCTTAAAGAGGATATAGACGTAGAACACACCGAGGCAAATTTAGGGATTAAGTTGTTATCTTTTCCAACTGTGAAACTTAGTGTATGTTCAATCTGTTAACTGTATAGGGTTGGCATTCCGAGAAGACGCTCTAGCTATCAGAGCCCGTAACTCGTGAGTAACAATTGTGTAAAGATATGTTCAAAATGATTATCTTCGAATAATCGAATCGAACTGCATCGAATCGATATTGTTTACTGAATGAATGTATATCCTATATTCTCGAATGCATCAGGCATCCTTAGCACCCATCGTTATCTTTACAGAGATCTCTCGCTTGCCTCATGGAACCACTATCACATCGATTGATGGCCATCATTACTGTTCGGTTTTTAAGACCTACTACTTACTGTACTGTTATGCTAATGGATGTACCACATATGACTGATTGTACTGAACAACTAAAATACTGATTGAAATGAACTGTTTTCACTACTGTAAGGACATTCATTCCAAACCCATTTGCGCTTTATGTTATTCATTGGGTTTTAGCTCACTGCTCATATATATATGTAGGTGTACAGGCACCGGATCAAAGCTAGAGGCGTCGGGGTAAACTCCAGTTTTGTCAAGCCAACCAATGTGCCTCATCATGAGGTTCAACCCGCCAAGCTATGGCTTAGGGTGTTTTTATTTCGCCTGCTTGCATCGCTTTTGTAACACTGTATAGACTGAACGTTTTGTACTGTATTGTTTATTGGGGATTAAGTCCCTGTTCTAACTGGTTGTATATGATATGCATACTGTTTCGTACTGGTTCTGTATAAATATATGAAAAATCTTTTTGGTATACAGACTGTCACAGCTCATTGGACATTGTTTATTTACTGTATTGGCTTCCGCCAAGCCCTCAGATCAGACTATTGTATTATCATAAGGTGCCTTCTAATCTAGGATTATCCGGTTACATTTGCTAAACCCATAGGGGCGGGTTTGGGTCGTGACAGTAACACTTGAATATTTGACCAAGGGAGGGTTACAAATTAACTGTTGCCATGCTTAGTAGTTGGTAAGTTAAATCTCTTTGTTGAGATTTCTCATTATTTTTCTCTTAAAAAGAATGATAGGTTGGTTATGTTTTCACCGTGTTGTAAAACTCATGGCATATATTTTTTGCCTGGCGTTTTATGCTGTTTTGGTGAGGAAATAATTGAAACTGAAATGGAGTTGACGCTAATGTAGAGCCTTGGCTGACTTGAAACCATGACTACAGTCGAATAACTTTTATTAGCTTATGCCTTAGCTATTAAGGACTTTATAATTTCATTTGATGTTGTATTTGGATAATTTAAAAATTTTATTTAATATTATTTGAACCTTTGGTTATGTACGAGAGTTGGAATGCCCTATTAAGATGTCCACTTTTTAGTTTATTAAGCCATTTTGCTTGTTTAATTTCTCTTGATGTTCCAAAAATTTGGGACGTCACAACGGAGCTAGGGTTTTCTGGATCAATCTTCTTTTCTTTTCTTTTCTTTTTTTTGTGTGTGGAGGATTTTTGTGTTTTTTTAATAAAAAAAATAATAATTAATGAATAAAAAATAATAATTGATGTTAATTAAGCCATTAATTGACAACTAATTAATTTATAATGAAAAAATGAAATAATTTTATACTAATTGTTAATAATTTTAGTATTAATTGATGCTAATTAAGTTATTATTAATTGACACTAATTAATTTGTAATGAAAAAATGAAAAAAGTAATACTAATTAATACTATTATTAATTTTAGTATTAATTGATACTAATTAAGCCATTAATTGACACCTAATTCATTTATAATAAAAAAAATTATACTAATTGATACTATTTTTAATTTTGGTATTAATTGATGCTTATTAAGCCATTAATTAACACTAATTAATTTGAAATGAAAAAATGAAAAAAAATTATACTAATTGATACTATTATTAATTTTAGTATTAATTGATGGTAATTAAGCCATTAATTAACACCTAATTCATTTATAATGAAAAAATGAAAAAAAAATTTTATACTAATTGATACTATTTTTAATTTTAGTATTAATTGATGCTAATTAAGCCATTAATTGACACTAATTAATTTGTAATGAAAAAATAAAAAAAAAATTATACTAATTGATACTATTATTAATTTTAGTATTAATTGATGATAATTAACCCATTAATTAACACCTAATTCATTTATAATGAAAAAATGAAAAAAATTATACTAATTGATACTATTTTTAATTTTGGTATTAATTAATGCTAATTAAGCCATTAATTGACACTAACTAAATTGTAATAAAAAATGAAAAAAATTATACTAATTGATACTATTATTAATTTTAGTATTAATTGATGGTAATTAAGCCATTAATTGACACCTAATTCATTTATAATGAAAAAAATGAAAAAATTTACTCTAATTGGTATTATTTTTAATTTTAGTATTAATTCATGCTAATTAAGTCATTAATTGACACTAATTAATTTGTAATGAAAAAATGAAAAAAATTATACTAATTGATGCTGAGAGAGTAATTTGTGTGAAACTTGGGCTGAGCTAAGACTGGTTGAAAAGTGGACTGAGCTATGGGCCGAGGTGATCCCTTGCATAGCTCGCTCCTTGATCCTTTTGGTTTGGTCAGAGAGGTCTGCCATTAGCTAGGTCAAGGTGCTCTGAACCAAGGTATAGGGAAAGAAGAACCGAGCTAGAGTATGTCCAAGGTGTCACCGAGCTAGGTGAGCACGGTTAAAATTAGTTTAAGGCAAGCTAGTGCTAACCTAGTTGTGTTACTAATCAAGACCATGGTTGGGCCATCTCACTTGGTTAAGCAGTAAAGAGGGGATAAAAAGATAAGCATTATCTTTTTGACTCTTAGGAGGACTCTGCTAAGGAGAATAGAGTCCTACTAGGATTGTGCAAACCATCTTACTTGGTTAGTAGTGAGTAGGGTGTGTGATTCCTAGGAGGATTCTTATAAGGAGAGTTAGAATCCTACTAGGATTATACCAGGCAAAATCTATAAAAACTCATAGCAGGACTTATGTACAGGTATCATAATTTTTACTCTTAACAACATAGAGCTTTTTGTCTATTGTCTATTCGTTGACTTAGGCATCAGAGAGGTATCTGGTACACACCCGTCGGCTAGCTCACGGTTTGTGTTTTTAAGCAGTAAAGCGACGACGTTTGGAGGAGTGCAAACTTGATCAACAAGATTATACGAGAAGATTATTTCGTGCTCGTACAATTAGCGCCTTCTGTGGGAATAGCACAAAGAAAAAACCTTTTGATCAAGTTTTTCTCTTTAGTTGAAATCAATGGTGCACAATGAAGATTTGAAGCAATCTGCTATTGATGGGCAAACCCTGGAAGGGAGCAGGAGGCACGAAGGTTTACCTTTTATCCCACTCATGGCAGAATTAGAGCCCCAGCGACGGAACTCCCGAAGGGACACACGAGAGAGACAGGGCGCTAGTCCCCGTTGCTCTCAGAGTCCTGAAAGGTAAAGGTGGAGGTTGAATCCTCAAGTTTTGAAGAATCGTGTGAGGGAGCAAGACGAGTTAATAAAGAGGATGGCGGCAGACGTGGAGACAATAAAGCTCCAGATAAAGGAAAAATGGGTGGCAACGGAAGAGAGACGCAAAGGCAACACACCCTTTTACCACTCGGAAGATCATGGCAGACACATCACGCCATCATAAGCAGAAAGTAAGAACCTTAGAACAGGCGACACTCAATCAAGGACTTCTAGGACTCGTTACTCCAGGTTTGAGAGAACGAGGCCCGTCAGATATCTGAGGGAAGCAGCTATCAGCCCTCGCACACGCACCAAACGACATCTAAGCACACGGAGTTGCCTAGGTCAGCGGACCTGCGAACAGTGCTCGAGGAGAGGGCCTGATGGAAAGAGGACACTAGGGCTCGCGACCCTCGCAGAGTTTCAGCTCTACAGCGGTTGGCCCTAGGACACATGGAAGTGTCAAGGTAGGGATGCCAATGTCGCGCCTTGCTTACGAACCAGCAAATAAAGTATTAGCAAGGTTACAATCGTCGTTCGTTTCGACAATTGAGAACGCACCACTACCCTCTGGCTTCCACCATCCCAAATTCACTACTTATGAGGGGAAGTCAGACCCCTACATGTACTTAAGCCACTTTCGCCAGGTTATGGCAGTATACCGGTGAAATGAGGCTCTCATGTGTATCCTGTTTCTATCCAGCCTTGGCGACCTAGGTCTAACCTGGTTCGAAAGGCAGCCAGAAGGCAACATAGCCTTATGGGCACAGTTGACAGAAGCATTCGTGACTAGATTCAACACGAATACCAAGACACCAATGGAGATTGATCAACTACACTCCATTGACATGGGCGAAAAAGAGACATTGAGGTCTTACAATAGTCGATATTGGGAGACTTTCAACCAGATTAGGGATTGCCCTACAAATCTCGTCATCGCACAATACAAACGGGGTTACGGCCGGTAACAAATTGAGGGACTCAATGATAATGATGCCACCCCTCACGATGGAGGCCCTAATGGAAAGAGTGCATCAATATATTCGGGTAGAGGAAGATAGTGCCCGTGCTAAAGCAAAATCTAGTACAACAACGATGCCAAACAAAAAGACTACAGCAAAAATCAACACGGTAAAACAACCAAGCAACAATAGGCGAGGCAGGCGAGCCAACAGAGAGAACCCAGAAACAAGGAAGTTAAGAGTCCACACTGCCATTACCACAATATTCAATAAACCTATCTATCGGATTATTAGCGAGATACATGATGAACCCTTCGTTCGGCGGCCAGCCAAGTTAGGAAAAGCACAAAGAGGCTATGATGAGAGGTCCGTTGCACCATGATGAGAAAGGGCACCGTGACCGAAAAATTGCACACCATTAAGGCAACATCTGGAGGAGTTAGTGGTCATTGGACACCGGAATAGTATATAGAAGGAACACCAAATTTCAGACCTCAACAAACCAAATGGGATGCCAGTCGACGGTCCACCCCAAGGCATAATCAACGTTATACATGGGATCGTCGAACCTGCGTGGGTATGTGAGCTCAGGGGGATGATAAAAAAGGCTGAGCACTTGAGAGAGGTATTAAGTGCACAACCTACCGTCAAAAAGGGCAGAACAGAGGCTACGAACGTCATATCCTTCTCAGACAGGGATCTAGTAAGGCTACATTGCCCTCACAATGACGCACTGGTGGTCACCTTGCATATTAAGAATTTCGACATCAAACGGATTCTGATTGACCAAGGAAGCTTATGCGAGATAATGTACTACGAGACCTTCAAACAATTGGAATTGGAGAACAAGGACCTAGCACCTACGACATCTCCCCTTGTCGGTTTCAACTCAATGCCAGAATGGCCAGCGGGTAAGATAATCCTGCCAATCAAGGCAGGAACAATGACAAAACAGGTGGAATTTTAGGTATTGAAGGTCCCTTCTACTTATAACATAATCTTGGGAAGAGCATGGCTGCACGCCATGCGCTCGGTGGCGTCAACCTACCACCGGGCATTACGATTCCCCAATAAAACTGGCGTGATTAAAGAAGTCTTAGGAGACCAAATCATATCAAAACAGTGTTTTGTCACAGTAAATGGTAGCCATGCTGCAAAAGGGTTTGTTCAGATGGTGAAGAAGCCAGAATGCAACGAATTATTTACAAATATCAGCAAAACAGCCGAACAGAAGGTAGTGGAAGACTTGGTTGAGGTAAGGATAGATGAAAAGAACCCAAAAAAGTTCTTTTTGCTCGGCTCGTCTTTGTCCAGCACTGAGAGAATAAAGGTTATGGAATTCTTAACCTCTAACATCGAAGTGTTTGCCTGGACACCATACGACATGCCTGGCATTGACCTAAATTTCATCTGCCACAACTTAATGTCCATCCAATTGTCAGGCCAATTATTCAGCGAACTCGCCGATCAGCACTTCACCACGTAGAGATAGTAGCAGAAGAAGTAGGAAACCTGCTGGAGGCAAGACCCATCAGAGAAGTACATTATCTCATGTGGATCTCCAATACTGTAGTAGTGCTAAAGACGAACGGCAAGTGGCACGTTTGTGTGGACTACAAAACTATCAACAAAGCATGCCAAAAAGACAGTTTTTCCCTACCACGGATAGACCAATTTGTGGACCTGTCGGCAGGGCATAATCGACTTAGCTTCCTTGATGCGTATCGAGATTACTATCAGATCGCTATGTATGAACCAGACCAGGAGGTCACGTCATTTACCACACCCAGAGGATTGTACTATTACAAGGTCATGCCTTTTGGCCTAAAGAACGCGGGGGCTACATTTTCAATCAACAATGAGAGCTTACATAGATGACATGGTGGTCAAGAGCAAGGATAAGAAGGACCATCCCAGGGACCTAGATGAAATGTTTCAGATTTTGAAGTCCCACAAGTTACGTCTAAACGCATCTAAGTGCCCATTTGGCGTAGGATCAAGCAAATTCCTAGGCTTTCTAGTGACCAACCGGGGTATAGAAGTTGATTTCTCTCAGACCAAAGCAATCCAAGATCTTGAGAGGCCCAACACAGTCAAAGAGGTACAACATCTCATTGGTAGCCGCTACTTCAACCTGAGGTTCATAAGTCGGTCGTCGACAGATGTCGATAATTCTTCCAAGCATCAAAGGCCAAATTTGAGTGGGATGAGAATGCAATTGCCCCTAAAAAGCTTAAAAGACTACATGACCTCTATCATCACTGTTAGTAACCGGTGCCGGGAGAAGAGCTCTTTTGTACTTAGTTTCACATGCGGTCAGCAGTTGTTGGTCGAATCGGAAAGAATCCAACACCGTCTATCTTTTATGTTAGCAAAACCTTTGGTGCTAAAACAAGGTACCTACCATTGGAAAATGGCATTAGCTTTGATGATGGCCTCAAGAAAGTTGTCACACTATTTCCATGCCCACACCATGATCGCCCTAACGCTTTTTCATTAAAGGCCTTGTTTGAGAGAGCTAATTTTTCTGAGCGAATCTTGAAATAGGCAGAGAGAGTTGGCGCTCGATATCAAGTTTCAACCCGTAACCGCAATAAAAGCCCAAGCTTTAGTAGACTTTATGGTGAGTTCACACTAGGAAGTCATCACATCCGCTCGGTCGATTTGACCGATGCAATCAGTAAGGGGAAAAGTGCCACGGAGCCAAGAACCCCTAACGCAGATGCCCATCTACATGGCAAGCCATACAGATTGAGGAGAACAAACCATACTATTCCTAGTGAGGACTTATCAAAAAGTAAAGACTTGAGGCAGTCAGACAGTGAAGATCAAACCCCAACAGCAAGCATGGACTTGGAAGAAAACACCAGCAACACCCATGATCCGAAGACGTCATTTGATCCCTCTACTTGTTGGAAGCTATTCGTCGGAGAGACGTGGAAAGTCTTTGTGGATGGAGCATCCAATAGGCACGGCGTAAGACTTGGCATAGTCCTCATCTCACTAGATGGCCTCACAATTGAATAAGCAGTCAACCTCGAATTCCCAGCATCCAACAACGAGACGGAGTATGAAGCACTGTTGACCGGCTTAAAATTAGCACTTTTCATGAAGGCCACCGAGCTGATGGTGTACAGTGACTCCCAGTTGGTAGTAAACCAGATTTCAGGCGACTACGAGGTAAAAGATGAGAGGATGGTTAAGTACCAAGAGTTAGTCAGAAAGGAGATCATGAAGTTCGAAGTGGTTCGGATAGAGCAAATCGGTCGAGAAGAAAATAGTAGAGCAGACGAGCTGACAGGTTTTGCTTCAATGGCAGATATATCTATCCCACATCCATTATTGATCGACTTCCTACCTAGACCAAGTATTGAGAAACCTGAAGTAGTCGAGACATGTTACGCCGAACTAGGCCTATCATGGATGGATCCCATTATAGTATTTTTAAAAGATGTCATCTTGCTGAAGAAAAGAAAGAGGCCAACAAAATTAGAGCAAAATCACAGGGATTTTGGCTCTCTCCATCACTAGCATTGTACAAAAAATCCTTCACAGGACCTTACCTAAAATGTGTTCATCTCAACAAGGTCGAGGCATTCTTGTTCAAGATACATGAAGGCGTATGTAGAAGCCACCAAGGGGGAATATCATTGGCTTATAGGGCAATTTCACAAGGATATTGGTGGTCATACATCCAAGCAGATTCAGAGAAATATGTCAAGAGGTGCAAGAAATGTCAGAAGTTCGCACACCAAATACATCAACCAGCCAGAGAACTTGTACCACTAACTAGTCCGTGGCCCTTCGCAATGTGGGGCCTGGACATAGTGGGACCACTTCCAACTGCACCCGGCAACAGAAAGTTCTTTATTGCAGCAACGGACTACTTTACAAAGTGGGTTGAGGTAGAAGCACTCACATCTATAAATGAGAAAGACGTTAAAAAATTCGTTCGGTAGAACATCATTACTCGATTCGGCATACCTAAGGCTCTAATATCCGACAACGGCACTCAGTTCGATGGCAAAATCTTCAGGGGCTTTTGCGAAGAATACAAGATAGAATTTTACAATTCTATACCAGCATACCCTCAAGCGAATAGCAAGGTAGAAGCTTTGAACAAAGTCATCTTAGATGGTTTGAAGAAAAGGTTGGAGAGAGCAAAAGGCAAGTGTGCAGAGGAACTTCCTCATGTTTTATGGGCTTACCATACCACACCTCGGCGATCAACTGGAGAAACGCCCTTTTCCTTGGCCTATGGCATGGAGGCAGTAATCCCACTGGAAGTAGGCCTCCCCACTATTAGAAGTGAAAATTTTGACCCAAATTTGAATGAAGAAGCCATAACCTTGGAACTCGACCTTGCAGAAGAGAGAAGAGAAAGAGTACTAATGCACATTGCCTCATACCAGCAGGCGTAATCCAGAAAATATAACAAAACAGTGCATCCGAAGCAATTCAAGATTGGAGATTGGGTATTGCGCAAAGTAATGGGCAACACTTTGGTACCTAGAGATGGCAAGTTAAGACCCAACTGGGAAGGACCATACAAAGTGGTCGGTTTAGCAGAAAAATGGGAATATCACTTGGAAGATGGAGACAGCAAGGCTATTCCCAAGTCGTGGAACCTTGCCAATCTCAAACTATTTTATTTTTAGCTTTTCCTTAAAATACTTGTAATTTTTCCTTTTTCAAATAAAACAAGTAGTTTTTTCAGCATACTTCTTTCTACTGTAAAAGTTATTCTTAGTCATTGCCAACAAGGGGCAATGAAGAAGGTTGGCAGGTATGACCGACATTTAGCTCTCTTCAGCCGAGATAAGGATCTAGGCTGAAGAAGGTTGGCAGGTATGACCGACATTTAGCTCTCTTCAGCTGAGATAAGGATCTAAGCTAAAGAAAGTTGGCAGGTATGACCAACATTTAACTCTCTTCAGCCGAGATAAGGATCTAGGCTAAAGAAAGTTGGCAGTTATGACCAACATTTAGCTTTCTTCAGCCGAGATAAGGATCTAGGCTAAAGAAAGTTGGCAGGTATGAATATTTACCTCTCTCAAATGTAGATAAGGATAAAGGTCAAGAAAGTTGGTAGGTGTGACCAATATTTACCTCTCTTCACGAGATAAGGATCTAGGGTCAAGAAAGCCTGCAGTGTGACCAACACATAGTTCTTCTCTTTAACCGAGAGAAGGATCTACTTTGAAGAAGGTTAGCAGGATAGGACCAGGCCTAGCTAAATTAATCTGGCTTGGAATGGTGCAAAAATATTAAACATAGCAACCAAGCAAAGAGCTCAAACTTGACGCAATTAAAGTTGAAAGATAATTACACATAGGGCATAAACTGAATAAAAATATTGGAAAATTACTGATTTCATTCCATTCCACTTTTTAAATGTGCATTATAAGAGAAGAGGCTTAAGCCCAGTTACAAATTCTTTGAAAAGTAAACATCAAAAGAAGAAAAACAAGATCAAGCAAATAGATCATCCAAGTCAGCATTCAGGTCAACCCAAGCTTCGCCACTCGGTAGTTCAGTTCCAGCAGGTAGGTCGGTCACAGGCGCATCATCAACCGTACTTGACACTAGTGGCTCCACCCGAGCTATCTGACTGGTCTGGAGACTGCGATCATTGGCAGTAGATGGGACATTGTTTGGATCAGGGGATCCTTCTTCCTCCTCCCCCTTTTGGAGAAGCTTCTACTAGATGGCGTTGGCATAGTCCGCCATATAACTTGGGATGAAGTGAGGGGGAGGGTTCTGGAAGACCTCGGTTTCTGGCCCCTGACCGAGCTTCACAACAGTTGTCCTCTATCCACATTTGAAGAAGATGTCTTTCGCAGCTTCACACTACAAGACATAAGTGGTCTCCGCTTCTTTGTAGCCATGGTCTTCAGCATCTTCCGCTTTATTTTTCAGCTCGGTGATTTCAGCGTCTTTCTTCTTCTTGAGCTTGGCCAGTTCACGTAGATACCGGTCTTTTTTCTTAGCTAAAGCCTTTTGCTTATCTGCTTCAGCCGTGTTGACCAGCACGACCAACCATGCATTTTCTGATTTTAGCTTGGCCAAAGTGGCCTTCGCCTCTTTCAGCTCGGCCGCTTTCGCATCAGCATCTGCAACGGCCAACCGTGCCATCTTCCGAAGCTCAAGTACTCGTTTATGAGCCACTTGGCTCTTTTGCAGGGCCTACAAAGCTCAAAGCGGTTAGAAAATCATGCATTGGGACCGTAACAAATATTACTCAAGTTTTAGGGATTTTTGGGGCTTACCAGTATCATCGATTTAGAGTCCGAGCGAATGGCCTTCAGCTTGGTCAAACCGTCACGCCGTTCCATGTTAGCAAAGCAGACACTCTTAGCTAAATTAAAGGCCAAGAGGGTGATTCTTCTGCCACGACGGAGTTGGAAGGAGGCCATTATAGCGAACCCTAAAGGTGACATGATAGTGCTCACACCGCGACGTAGTAGGGTTTGAAGGGCTGTCGGCCGAGGCGTAATAACCCTCACCACCGCCACCGATTAATCATCATCGACATCAGAAACCGAGACTAATTATGATGGGTAATTGAACCGATTGAAATATCAACCTGATCATCAAATCTTGGAACTCAATTAATTGAATATGTTAGTTAAATTGCATTTCTATCATGCCACCGCTTGATTATCTATTTGTGTTTTATGTTTGAATCAGAAATTGAAGGCCTTATCGGCGAATCGAATTCAAAGAATTGATTGATGTTTTAGGACCATCATAATTTATGTGATTTTATGGCATATTTATCTCTAAAACCCATTTGGTATGATTAAATTAGAGTAAATTGGCCAAATTAGTAGAGTTGGGACTTATTTACCATTAGACCATTGAGCGGGCTACTACCTAATATCTTTTGGAAGCCTTTATTACATTAGAAACAA